>OU744724.1:4924860-6124860 GCA_916613615.1 Steromphala cineraria | reverse complement strand
GTAATCATAATCTAAATTAACTAAATAGTGTGTTCACAAGATTTATGCTTTCTGTGCCAATTGCCTCTGAAATAAAATGGGAATAAGTTTTGCGGGCATAGCCCTTACACAAAATTTCAGCTTTCTTGTCCGTATGCTTCTGGAGAAGAAACCGTGGCGATTGTGGCCTTTTTTATGGAGCACCAAATTATCAACTATAATCATCTCTTGTCAAGGAGTATGTATGAGATGTTTCAGCTTTCTGTGCCTTATGATTCTGGAGGAGGGCTGGGCGGACGGACGGACGCCCGGGACACCATCCCATGCCATGCCATTATCCCATCGGGCCTTTCAGAGAAGCATTTACTGACGTGGCAGAGAGCTGAGGGTGATAGCATACTTCATTATGGGCGTTAGCGCTATATAAGTATTCTTTATTTTTTTCAATATTATTAATAATAAGGACAATCAACTTCAAATCATAAAACTCGCAGTGAAATTACGCCTTCATTTGAAATAATCTATTATTATATTTCAAGTTTCAGTTTTTTTTATCAAACCATTTCTTCCCAAATAATCCCTGCTGCACTTGGGTTTTATGCCTCGGTTATCACCCTTTTGTTGATCCACCCAAATACCGCCTTATATCTCTGACGGATTTCTGACTTTAAAAGAAACATGCGCACCGCAACGGTGATTGCACTTCAGTCATATAAAGGGTTACGCGAGGAGACCTAAACATTTTTTATTTTATTTTTGGACCTTTAACATTTTGAGCGAGTGAATAATTGTGTAGCGCCGCTTAGGCAATATTTCAACCATTAGCGGCAGAGATATTGGTTATTCTTCTGGCATTTATCTCAACCAATTTTTATTCTGTTTATAAATAAGCTGATTCATACATTGAGGGAATGTGTGTTTTATGGCTGAATGATTAATAATATGACATTCCATTGAATACAGCATGTCATTTAAGCGATAACGTTAGTGAATTAACCTCCACACAATGTCCTGTAATTGAACTAGAATGCGACAGATTAAAGAACATTATTTATTGCTGCATCACGATGTGATTACTGTTTATTAGTCACTGCAACACAGCTGTATACTACCGTCACCAAGCAGTAGCATTACCACAGTCTGATTAAAATTGACTGTGATTCGAGGAAAAAGTGTAAAAATATTATCTCTAGCGGGGTTCGAACCTCACCAAGCCCGGCTTTCGGAGAGGACATCCCGAATGGTTCGAGCCCCAATAGAGACAATATTTTTGATATTTTATTCCTCGGAGCACGGTCGATTTTAATCAGACTGTAGCATTACAATCATTTAAATTTTCAATTGATATAATAACACGATTATTTATCTTCGACGTACAGGGTAGGTGGATTAAAACCACAATATATTTCTGTTGCGATGAGTACAAGGCAAGCTTTAAGGAAATAATATATATATATTTCTTCCACAATGCTGTAAGTACTGTCCTCTGTTAATGATCATTTCCTGTGCAGTTGCTTCAATCGTGAAATATAATACATTTTTGTATCGAAGTTATATTTTCAGACTTCGCGTATTAGCAGCTCACTAATCAAACGCTTTTCACTACTTCTAATACTAATGATGTAGCTATATCTTAAAATGTGCATCTTTTCCTGAATATTGAAACACTGAAAGAAATGAAGAATGGAATACCACATTTGAAAAGATTTCCGTGGTTGGTAACATGCTTGGACGCTCGCTGTCCATAACCTGTTGTGATTTGGTCGCAAAAGCACCCATAGCCTGATTTGAAACACATGTATCTTCGTTTCATTTGGAAAAACTGACTACTTTTGATATCAAATGCTGTCACTTCTCTGAACTATGTCAAAACAATACATGACAAATGCAAAAAATCGTAAGTCAAAGGCCAGATCAATGTGGGAGTGTCAATCTTCCACAAATCAAGGTCAGGGTTTCCATACTCTAGGACCTCGACAAACTAATGACGCCAAGATGACACCTTGTTGCAGAGACATTCAATTTGCAAGACAAAACAAAGGTTCATAGATATGGGTACTGATCAACCCCAATGACAATATGGCCAAACAAACAAACGGGTGGTCTGATAGAATATTGGCACTGCATTATACATTGCAGATGGGAGGGTTGGGCGACATTATGAGCGTTACGCTGTGTGTACCGTCGAACACCATTATCGTTATATTACTGGAGTGTTGATTTTGAAAAATATATCAATTTGCCGCCTACATGAACAAAAAACATTTAGACCCATGATCCATCAGACAATTATTGTTTCAATTAGATTTAACATAACAAAGTATTACACTTTTCTATTATTCACCGAATTCAGGTATTCCCTGGTGACAAATGAGAAATATTCCCATTACTTCCGGTGCTCAAAGCAACTGACAATTGATGAAGATCAAAACATTTTTATTAATGATAATAGGTAAATCGGTGACTGTCATTTTTCCATTAGAAAACAGACTTCTGTTAATGCAATCAATACACAGAAACTGAATTACTTATTGAGTTAAACCCGATCTGGCATGTAAATATTCCATGACCACTGCGTCAGTAATTGTCTCTCAGTGAACAACAACACGTATGGTTGACTGAAATTGTATGAACCGCTGAAAGGCTTGTTTGACGTCATTACACTGATTTGATCAGTATCCATTTATCACCTGTACCCTCGAGCCAGGTGAACAGACTGAAGGTGCTGGTCTGGTGTTCAGCACGTGCAGTTTGGCGGGTCTCACATCTATCTGACACGCTGCTGACAAACCGACTACGACCCGTACTTTTAAAACATGCACATGGTTTGTACTTTTGTTTGCTTCAGGTTAATTCTTATCTTGGGTTCCCTTCGAAGCACGTGCACTGTTAGTTTGTAATTGTTCAAAATACAGTGATTTAAAGAAACGTTGATATTTCAAGGCGATTATACGTAACTTTTCGTTTGCTAAACACTAGTTACCGATGTTAACGATCGTAAATCGTGATTGTTGATAAATTGTAGACTCGATATCAATACACATCCGCACGTGGAACACACCAGAAACAAAACAGTGTCTTGTTCTCTCAATATACCACGATACCACGAAGGGTCACCAGAGAGCAGGCGAGATTCTTGTCATGAAGATGTAAGCATGCATATAATTCTTATAATGCAATATTTAGCAGTTCATCCCCCCATCTTAAAGTAGATGTGTAGATGTGTTGTTAGTGTTTAAGTAAGAAAGTATTCATTGAATCATGTATTAGGGAGATATTCGTTGTGCTGGTATACCATGGAGCGTTTGTATTCTTCACTGTTTTCATATATAGAAGGCTACAAAGTTAAATGAAATTGACACTTTTTGTAGTTGTTGCCTTTTTTTGGTACAAAGTTTTCAGCATACAAGTGAACATAAATCATGGAATTGCTGTAGCAATCTTCCAGATGTACAGTTAATTGCTATAAAAACTAAGACATAAAAAACATTAGCTAAACAGCATATGACATAAGGACCAAAATTGGACAAATCGTGTTGCATTACATTGTAGCTTTGAGTTTCATTTATCAAATTGATATGAAAGCTCGACATCATTTTATATATAAGACATATTTGGATGTTTGTTTGCTAATCTAGATTTGAAAATTTTGTATTTTGTGATAATGACCATACGGTTAAGCCCATAATTTCTCTTCTCCGGATATCCAATTAATATTTTCTTCTTATCAAAGTGGAGAAGAGTGCCAGTTTTATGATGAATCCAACCAATAACCTGATTCCAAATCTCTTTTATAATATCACACTTACAAATTATATGTGTAATGGTTTCCACTCTGTTTTGACAGAATGTACAAACATTGCTTTCGGTCAGTTTCATCTTTGATAAAAGATCATTGGTTGGTATGCATCTATGGATAATGCTATATTGAAACCATTGAGGTTTGGCATCAACGAGTGCCCTAGATGGTATTTTATTTTATGAATGAATTTCCAATCATTATCAGAAATGGATTCGTAAAATTCTACATTCCTTTTACTTCTGTATTTATAATTATTGTTGTGATTGTCAGATTCTTGTAGTATATCATAACACATTCTGATACCTATGCTTTCTTTCACTAAATCTTGTAAAAAGTATGGGATAAGAGGCATGCAAGTCTTTTTATGCAGCGAAGTATCAGTAAGTTTACAAAAGTTTTTCGTTTTAGAAATTTCAGCATATTCTAAAAAGTTTGTTTTGCAATTGTAAAAAAGTGAGAAAATTTTCTTGATTGATCACTATATCATTCACATTGTATACTCCTGGTGTTTCATAGAGCTGATAATGTATTGGCTTATTGATCAGAAAGTTTTCATTATGCCATATCGGTTGTGTGAGAATATTATCTTCTTCCTTGATGTATTGTCTTTTGTGCTAGTAATACATCTTTCCAAAAGTCATTTGTGCGTTTTGTAAGTATATTTTTAAAATATATGTTCTTCACATTTCAAAGGAAACTTCATTGTGTTACTTTTAATTGACTTGGAATAAGCTTTCGATTCAGTAGAATGGGATTTTATTTCTAAGTTTTGATTTTGCAAGTGCAAAGTGATAAAGATAGGATCTCTTAAAATTATGCAAGAGATGGAAATTGAATTGGAACAATACCGAACCATTTTTAAACAGCATTGTGTATAGATGATTTTATCTTTTACAGATGATTCCGACTGCGCCCCTCCTGCTAACACTTCTGATGTGTCCTCTAGTCAGTACATCCTCCCTGAGCGAGGGAGTGCGATCGCGGATCTACGACATGCAGAGGTGGATGTGTGGCACGCAGTTCTGTGAGCAGGACGGGTCTATAGAACCCCCCCTCTGTACAGAGCTGACGGTTTTCATTGTCCCAGAGAACACAACTGGGGTGGACCCACCAACTTTCGGCTCACCCCCCAGGCGACAGTCCCGACCCCCCTGTGCTAAGTGTAACTGCATGGACAACTGCCGGGTGTACGGAGACTGCTGTGCTGATAAACAGGTTGGGGGACAATTCTTCTACGACTGTGAAGTGATCAAGGGTACGAGCGACCGGGCACTGATGACCCGATACATGTATGTAGTGAAGCACTGCCCGACCGATGCTCCGGGATATACACCGGAACTGGCTGACCAGTGCGAGGCTGGAGAAGCAGACTTCAGTCAAGATGGCCGCCACGTCTCAGCACCAGGTGACTTCAACACGAGCGTGACATTCAGAAACAAGTACTGCGCCCTGTGCTACAACGTCACTGACTTCACCCCATGGGACGTGATCGTATCATGCTCCTCAGACTTTGATACCTCTAACGCGACTGACATGAACGATTTATTGAGACTATTGTCCGAGTCCCGTCATTGCGAACTCAGTTACGCAGCAAGACATATCCAAAGCTCGGAGATCTGTGAGAGGTACAACGGAATGGTTAGCTCCTGCAACGTGTCGGGACAGTGGCTGCTATACGACAAGGCCATTGAGACCGCATGTGGGGCTTACATCAATCCGATATTTAATTACAGGAACATATTCTGTGCCCTGTGTAATGGGCTGGCTGAGGAAAACATGGTCTGCGCCAAGGTTTTCGACGTATTATCGAATATGCGCCCATTACTGGTGCCATTTTCAGCCATCTTGAACTTCGAGAAGTCGGACTTGGAGGTCCTCCATGACCAATCAGGATCCTTCTCTGTGCGAAGGATTGGCCGTCAGGGGGCGCACCAATGCAGAGACATGGACGTTTATGACAACGTCACGGTAGGTGCTTTGCATTTTAACCACAATTTATTTTGATGTACAATAAATTTCAACACAGCTAAGAATTATGAATTACACATCTTAAAATCGTTCAAAAATTGGCGGGGGAAAAAAAGAAAAGATTTTTGATGTATGTTCTTTATTTATAAGACAATAGTTATTGCATATTTCACACACACATATGAGTAAATACATTTCATGTAAGCTAAGAACTAAAGACTTACAGAGGATAAACATGTTTGTATTTTGATAAAAGATTAAGAAATTACACCAAATAATAATTCCATTGCCAAACGAGAATGCTGAAATATCTAAAAATGATATTTAACCAGCAAGGTTAATCATATCTCATAGATATTCACACGATTCCCATGGACAATATATCCCTTCTTAACGTGACGTCATAAACAAGATTATGTTCATGTCGTATGCTCCCGCTCGGGGAATATTGATATCCAGGCCCTTGTGTCGTGAATAAAGAAAACATATTCACTCGAATAATATCCACCATATCTATTTGCAGGAGAAATGTCGGGAGACATACTGCCCGCTTTCCGGGGGAAACTCCAGCCAGAACTGTGTGAAGCTCGTCCCAAATGACATCTCTGTGTTGACGAGTCTCAAGATGAGTGCCACCTACCTAGAAGACCACCTTATTCCCTTTGGTGGCTTCTTCTCACAGATAGGCAGCGCCGCTGTTATGGCGCTCACACCTATGTTACAAGAATGCGGCTTCAACGAGTACCAGATTGAAAATCGAGATTATGCTTCTATATACTCTGTTAGTAAACTTAGGATGCAATTCAGTGAGATCGACTTGGTGGTGTTCCAGCTTGGAACTTTAACCTATGATGAGTCAAAACGATGTCTACTGGCTAAATCACCTTTTAATCAAAATGTCACTGTTCATGAGATAACCGTCAGGACCCGTTACGAACAAGTCGTTTCGTTTGAGGCGGAGGAAGGAGTGTTGTTGCTTCCCTCCGTCAGTATGGTGGGGAGCGTTCCCTTCATGCAAGGCTTTAATCCAGAAAAGGCTGTCACGGTCCCTTTTTTGTTCAATGAATCATGCCCTTTCATAAAGTTCGACTCTGACGAAGTTACACTCATTAACGATACTCTCATAGTACACAACGACATTGAGCTTAATAGCACTAGTTACTTTGAAAAGAATGGGAAGAATTATTTCGTGTGCCTGGATGATCTCCAACCACCTTACACGGAACCCTACACAGAGGGACCGGTGAGGTCGGACTCACTGAGTGCTGAGACGATCCTGACAGGAGTGTGTCTGTCCTGCAGCCTGCTGTGTCTGCTGCTGACCCTGCTGGTGTACATCCTGCTGAGGGAGCTGCACACTGTGCCAGGACTGAACCTCATCCTTCTCACCTCCTCCCTCTTTGTGGCTCAAGCCTTGTACCTGTTTGGAGCAGGCGCTGTAACAACTCCCACCATCTGCACCGTCCTGGCCGTGCTCATCCACTACTTCTGGCTCGTCTCCTTCGCCTGGATGAACGTCTGCTGCATCCACATGTTCAGGGTCTTCAACAATCTGTTTGACTCCCTGAACTTCGCTGACAATAAGTGTTGTCTGGTTTTCAAGTACTCTGCCTTCTCTTACGGGGTACCCGCATGTATTGTAGGAGCCACCATCTTGACGTCCTACTTTACCTCGGAGTCCGGCAACATCGGATACGGAGAAAGCCAACTATGTTTCGTGGCCCCAGGTCTGACCTCAGTCTACTCCTTCGGGGTCCCAGCCGGACTCACGGTGCTCTCCAATACGGGACTGCTGATCTACACTATGGTTCAGGTGAGACGTGCAAAGAATGGCTATCCGAGCTTGGATAGAAACGGGGCGAGCGATGTGAGCAAGTTCTTCAAGCTGTCCACCATCACGGGTGTGTCGTGGGTGTTCGGCTTCCTGGGCTACTTCCTACAGCGGGTGGAGCTCCTGTACGTGTTCACGGTGCTGACAGCAGGTCAGGGAGTCTTCATCTTCCTCTCCTTCGTCGTCAGCAGACGGGTGTGGGGGATGGTCAAAGGCAGGTGCGCGGCCGGGGGAAGGGGATCGAGCGGAAACAAGTACCATGAGGCAAGGATAGCACGGGGAACCTTCGCTTCAGAGTCAACCGACTCGACGCACACCGTCACCAGCAAAATGTGACAAGAGAAATGTATCAAAAGGTCGTAACAAGAAGGTTAAAAAGAAACGTATGAATTTACAATTTCTCGCTCATGAAATAGCCTGAAAAAAAATAATCTGCCAACAGAATGATATGACACCAAGGAACTAAGCCAATTGTAAGAATATTTAACGAATTCACCGATAATTGGCGAAGACACCATCATGGGAGAGAGCTATGATTCACGTATTGAATGCTTAATGGTCCCTTTCTGTTCGTCGTCGATCTTTTACCTACAATGTATGTTATTTAATTTACCTCAAACTGTATCAGGGGGGCCTGTTTGTGTGGCCGAAGTTTAATGCATTCCAATGGTTCTCTCAGACTCTTTTTCCATCAAGTTGCTATCTCGATTTAGCTATGATGCTTTCATTTGCTTCATGCATTTTTTCCCATTTTGTTACGGGGAATGTTCATAATAATTCATTTGTCATTTTCTTGCCATTGGATAAACGGTTGTGCTTAAAGGCTGCCTTAACCCATCCTGTCAACCAGGCGACTTCATTTCTCTCACTTCACTTCGAAATAGTCCCCTGTACCCGAAGGCCTTAAATCGCCGACACCACGGCTACCAATCACAGTAAAGTCTATGGCTTATCTATAGATCCAATCAACGCTGTCCTTCTATAGTCGGTGCCACCTCCTTACGCACGAACTAACTCTCATTACTCATTAATCAATTTTTTCTTGCTCGTTGGTAATGAATTTTTTATTCCATAAATATGTAGACATCTTGTTACAATATATCATGGCATTTATTTTCAAATTGTTTTAGTGCTAACTTTGATTTTGCTAATTGTACGTTTGTGTTATGCAAATGATTCAACATGCACGAATGTTTGTCCTTGAAAATACAAGAGTAATGTAACCTATTGCCAAACTTACCTTTGAGAGTATAAGGAATTATTTATTTCGACGAAGGCGCCTAATGAAGAATATGAACTGTACTTCCTCCTGATTCTCAATGTAAGTCATTAGAATTTACAGAAACAATCACTGTGAATCGACTATCATTCTCGACACAAACACAGATACATATAACATAGAGTCGGGAAAACTTATTGCATCTATATGAGACGTGTTTCTTGATTGGCGTTCCACTAATAGAAACCCTATCAGTCGGTGATTGTTTGAGTATTTAAGACGAAAAACATACGCCTGTTATATCTCTAGTCTATATCGCTAGTCAGTTTCCTTCACTGCACATTGGAAAGAATATATGTTGGTCTGTAGGGTATGTTGACCACTTCAATTTACATGAGTTCTTTTATTTGCACTATGGTTTTCTTGCTGAACGTCGATTGGATCTTTAATGCGTTAAATCTTAAATATAACATAATGATTTCGTCAGTGCCCACCATCATCATTACATCACAAACGAGATATATGTGCCATACATATGCCATACTCATTGTCTCATATAAGAAATTGTTGTATGAAATCCATTTTGTTAAAGGTATTTGTTATTGTATTCATGCATCTGTTATGTTCAAATGAATAAATTCGTCCAAGACAAGCTGACTTGAATGTGTTCAATTTGATTTTTTGTTCGTGGCTTATCTTTTCATTGCGAATTTAGGTTCGAAAACGGAATCGTTTTATGTAGTGAATTGGCAAAGAGTAAGTCTTCTTCCAAGTTGTTTCGTATTGTGTTCGTTACTTCGTCAGGTGGGATGTTTGAAATAGCAAATCGGATACATATAGATAGATATTCTTTATTTCCTCCGAAGTCGAAGATACAATTGTAGGTAGACATAATCATATACATTTATGTACAAGTTGCACAATGTTTAGATTAGCACAGGTATTTTAATGGAGAAAGCCAGGATTTTACACTTTTCGCTATAAGTTTGATGCATTAAAACCACGTCTCCTGGTCAAGCTGCTGGACATAGATATTTGAACGACCACCAAGCATAAATGACACAAATTGGTCTTCATCGTTCCATAAATTAACAAAAGTATTTACATCTAGCATGTCAACTAGTAACTCAATCAAAATATTTCTACTATTTTGCATAAGTGAACAGTGAAGCATTATATGCTTTACAATATCATAGGCAACAATGCCGCATTCACACGTATGAGATTGAATACATAATGTGCTAATACGTAGAAGAGAAGCAATTTCATAAAAACATTCGGGCATTTTATGGCAGGCAGCCCACAATCTATGACCTTTTGTAGGATATCTGATTGTACTATATCTCTCAAAGCTTAGTCTTAATTTCATAACAGCAGAAACATAAACATCTTCAGCTTTTAGTATTCTTTCTTTCACCAGTACAGACCACTCGTGCTTTGGCAAAAATATGGATTTCTTCTCATAATTGTTTACTTGCATATCTAAGTCATACATTGATACAAGATTAAACATGTGAAATATTGCCGAAGATTTGCTATAACGTTCTTTATCCAAGGACGTCGAGTATCTATACTGACATAGTCTGTGGGCAAGTATTTGCTTGAAGACAAGATTAACATCGCTATTGAACAGTTTGCCAAGAAATATTAGAGATTTTTTATGAATATATCTTCGTAATGTGACCAAACCGAGAGAGTCTCTGGCTATTGTAGATGATCCCCGTGTGGAAAAGCCCTGGATACCTTTACAGAATTGATTTTGAACTTTTTCAAGCATATCATATTCCTTGTCTGGTAAACAGCCCCACACATTACATGAATATAAGGCACATGGTAGAATTACTCTTTCCCAAATACGTACAGAACTTATTGGGTTAAGGCCACCAAGCATAAATGACACAAATTGGTCTTCATCGTTCCATAAATTAACAAAAGTATTTACATCTAGCATGTCAACTAGTGACTCAATCAAAATATTTCTACTATTTTGCATAAGTGAACAGTGAAGCATTATATGCTTTACAATATCATAGGCAACAATGCCGCATTCACACGTATGAGATTGAATACATAATGTGCTAATACGTAGAAGAGAAGCAATTTCATAAAAACATTCGGGCATTTTATGGCAGGCAGCCCACAATCTATGACCTTTTGTAGGATATCTGATTGTACTATATCTCTCAAAGCTTAGTCTTAATTTCATAACAGCAGAAACATAAACATCTTCAGCTTTTAGTATTCTTTCTTTCACCAGTACAGACCACTCATGCTTTGGCAAAAATATGGATTTCTTCTCATAATTGTTTACTTGCATATCTAAGTCATACATTGATACAAGATTAAACATGTGAAATATTGCCGAAGATTTGCTATAACGTTCTTTATCCAAGGACGTCGAGTATCTATACTGACATAGTCTGTGGGCAAGTATTTGCTTGGAGACAAGATTAACATCGCTATTGAACAGTTTGCCAAGAAATATTAGAGATTTTTTATGAATATATCTTCGTAATGTGACCAAACCGAGAGAGTCTCTGGCTATTGTAGATGATCCCCGTGTGGAAGAGCCCTGGATACCTTTACAGAATTGATTTTGAACTTTTTCAAGCATATCATATTCCTTGTCTGGTAAACAGCCCCACACATTACATGAATATAAGGCACATGGTAGAATTACTCTTTCCCAAATACGAACAGAACTTATTGGGTTAAGGCCACCAAGCATAAATGACACAAATTGGTCTTCATCGTTCCATAAATTAACAAAAGTATTTACATCTAGCATGTCAACTAGTGACTCAATCAAAATATTTCTACTATTTTGCATAAGTGAACAGTGAAGCATTATATGCTTTACAATATCATAGGCAACAATGCCGCATTCACACGTATGAGATTGAATACATAATGTGCTAATACGTAGAAGAGAAGCAATTTCATAAAAACATTCGGGCATTTTATGGCAGGCAGCCCACAATCTATGACCTTTTGTAGGATATCTGATTGTACTATATCTCTCAAAGCTTAGTCTTAATTTCATAACAGCAGAAACATAAACATCTTCAGCTTTTAGTATTCTTTCTTTCACCAGTACAGACCACTCGTGCTTTGGCAAAAATATGGATTTCTTCTCATAATTGTTTACTTGCATATCTAAGTCATACATTGATACAAGATTAAACATGTGAAATATTGCCGAAGATTTGCTATAACGTTCTTTATCCAAGGACGTCGAGTATCTATACTGACATAGTCTGTGGGCAAGTATTTGCTTGAAGACAAGATTAACATCGCTATTGAACAGTTTGCCAAGAAATATTAGAGATTTTTTATGAATATATCTTCGTAATGTGACCAAACCGAGAGAGTCTCTGGCTATTGTAGATGATCCCCGTGTGGAAAAGCCCTGGATACCTTTACAGAATTGATTTTGAACTTTTTCAAGCATATCATATTCCTTGTCTGGTAAACAGCCCCACACATTACATGAATATAAGGCACATGGTAGAATTACTCTTTCCCAAATACGTACAGAACTTATTGGGTTAAGGCCACCAAAAGACAGGCCATTAATCTTATTGGCATTAAAAAGAATTCTAAGCCGTTCACATATAGATTGTGTGCGTTCTACTGTTCTACCTGTTGAATACATTTGTAGACCGGCAAATGTTACATGCGTACTGGAAGGTATCTCCTTCTCACCAATTAAAATCGTAGGATGGACAGTTCTTTTTGAATCTCCAAATACGAGAAACAAACTCTTTGAAGCATTAAAACGCAAATGCCATGTGAAGGCATACTTATTTACAACATCAAGCAAATTCTGGAGTCCTCCAGGGTATGTACTCAACAAAGATAAGTCGTCAGCTAATAGTACACCAGGTGTTTTACCCCATGGTAGGCATAAACCATGACCAGAATCAACAATACAGTGCAGTAGATCATTGATATAGAGTGTAAAAAGCCAAGCTGATAAGACACGTCCCTGGCCTACGCCTTGTTTCACATCAAAAACATTAGAAATATAGCCACCGATACTAACACAGGATTTCATTGATGTGTACATAATGTAGCTAAGACGCCACAGTTTACCACAGATGCCGAAACCATAAAGTTTATAGAAAAGTCCATTTAGCCAAACTCTATCGAATGCTTTTTCATTATCAAGGAAAGCACAATAGACTGGGGAATTTCTTTCAACATAATAGGCAATACTTTCTGATAAAGTAAGCGCTGCTGTCTCTGCCCCCGCAACCTTTCTAAAGCCAAACTGAAGTGGGTGGGGAAATTCGTTTTCAGCTAATGTCCACGTTTCAATCCTTTTTAAGAGTAATCTTTCAAAAAGTTTTGAGAGAACCGGGGTGAGGGTGATACCTCTATAGTTACATGGATCCTGCTTGGTTTTACCTTTGCCTTTATGGATGGGTAAAATATTACCGACATGAAAAACATTTGGTATATATTCATATTGTACAATGGCATTGAAAAGTGATACAATATGGTCAATAACAGACCGTCCAGCATATTTTAAATGCTCATTTGAAATACCATCTGGTCCAGGAGATTTATTGTTTTTAAGATGTTTAACAGTAACAAGTACTTCGTCCTTAGTAAATGGAGGGACAATGAC
The DNA here is from genome assembly GCA_916613615.1 of Steromphala cineraria. Lineage (NCBI taxonomy): Eukaryota > Metazoa > Mollusca > Gastropoda > Trochida > Trochidae > Steromphala > Steromphala cineraria. The sequence continues at coordinate 6,111,428 of OU744724.1, read as the reverse complement.
AGAATCACTAGCGTCATTTACAGGATTACATACAACATGTTCAACAAACTTATCTACATATTCAGTAAAGTCTGTATCAAAACAATCTTGCTCCTGGGACACAGATAAATCACTAAAATACCTGGCAAAAAGATTACATACATCTTCCTGTGAGTCACAGGAGTCACCTTTATATACAAGAGAGTGTGTTTTCTCTCTTTTACGTTTTGAACGTTTGGTAACTTTAAAGTACTCATGAATGTCTACCTCAGCTGCTTGATAAATTTCATCAAATTGGTCACGTTTATAACCCTGCTTTGCAGTACGATGATGTTTTCGAAATTTACGTTTGGCTTGCTTGTATTCAGCAAAGTATTTGTCATCTGAACTGTGGCTTTTGCCGTTAGATATCCAATGTTTACGACAATTGCGCATATAATCATGGTGTTTTTTTAGTTCATATTTTTTCCAGTATGGTTTTAAATGTGCTTGAAATTTGGAAGTAGGAATTGTAAATTCAGTTGCAGCATGTAAACATTCTGTGATATAACTATTGTGAAATTCAACATATTCATCTGGACATGAAAAGTTGGAAGCGTCAAAACATACATTTCTAAAGTAATTTTCGGTTTCATACCGATATAACATGAAATCAGTACAGTTAGCTTTTCGCCAACTAAGGCGTTCTCCACAAAAGCTTACATGGTCAGCTTCAATATTAAAGCATACTAAGATAGGATTGTGATCAGAAATAGAGTAAGGGACGCTTGTATCTACATAATAACCTACAACACAACTGCGGAAATCAAGGTCTATGAAAACATAGTCTATCATACTTCTGACAGTACCGCATTTACTTTTAAATGTGTAGGTATTTAAATCTAGTGGTACAACTGAGATAAGTTTACCTTCTGTAAGGAAGCGTGATAAGGTCTTTGCTCTCCGCTTAAGAATACCATGTGTACATAGATCGGCATTTACATCACCGAGTAAAACAGTTGTACCAAGTTGAGAACATTCATCACAGACATCCAGCATATCATACATTGCATCAAAGTACACACTGTCTAGAACATTTGAAGAAGGTAGACGAACTCCAACAATGTAAAGGGGTATGTTGTTTCTTATAAATCTAGCACTAATGATATGATTGCTAACACCAATATTTACATTCACAATGCTTTGGAACGCACTCTTTCTCACAAGAAGAGCAACACCGCCAGCACCTCGTTTAGAATTGTGTTCAACGTGAAATTTAGTAAACACTTTGAAGTCACTGTGTATTGACTCAAGCATATGACCTTGAGTAGGGTCGAGCCAATGTACAGTTACGGCCATGACATCACAGCCTTCTAGCTTGAGCATAATATCAGGGAGACAGTTCTGAGCCCCACGTTCATTCCATGTGGCAATGCGAAGTACCATTGAAGCTAGACATAATAAAAGAAAATGCATGGTTATAGAAGTCATGAACGAGTGTGTTCGTTGTACCAATCTCTCCGGGGAACCCATTCACGGCATAATACATTCACAGGCCAGAAATCTTCATGGAGGTTGTTGGCAGTTTGTGTTGATACAGCTATTCTGATCGTATAAGTGGCATTACGTCCTGTGTCCCAATGTTTTAACAACGTTGCATTTGTGACGACGACATCTCGTGATTTTGCATAGTTAAAGATAGAATCCTTCACAACTTCAAACGGTTTATCAGCAAGAACGTAGCTGAGTACATACCGTTTGTTACGCGTCCTTGACACTCCACTGAATGACCTTGACCACTCGTTGTTGAAGGTCACTTTCCTGTTGGTAGTTGTCGTGTAATCATGATCACTGTCACCAACGTTGTCAGCATGATTGACGTCTTCATCAGCATGTTTAGGTTCCATGAAGTCGTTCATTATGATGACGTCAGCATCAGTGTTATCATCCATTCTGTAGTCGTGTCTGTTCAACTCGTTGCTGGTTTGTGGTTGATTCACCTGTTGACTGTGGCTAGGCACGACATGAGAGAGTGAATTGTCAACAGCGTCCTTCTTAACAGCTTCAGAATACATAAGCTTGTTCCTAGTGTTCATCAAGTCAATCTAACCGTCCACAGCGCGCACGCTTTTGTCATTTGAGTTAATTGATGAGCTTATGGTGTCTTTGTACTGCCTGAGTTCACTGTCCTTTGTTTTGACTTGATTACGTAGCATCGTAATTTCTGCTTTGAGATGTAGTTCGTTTGCACGAAGTTTAGCAATATCTGCTGCATTGTCTTCACATAACTTGTCCTTAATTTCATACTTTTCAATGAGATTTAGCATGTCTTTGCTGTACATGTCTTGAAAGGTATCAATCATTTTACAAACACTTTGTAATTTTCTATTCATATCTTCATGCATAAGCAGCATCTTTGATAATAAATTTGACACCATATCTTTGTCGTTGTCATTACACTCGTTTTGTCCCTGTTTGCTTAAGGGTAGTTTACATCTGCTTAATACCTCTGACTGAATCACATGAGAAGGCACAACTCCATGAATAAATTTAAACAGCAAATACACATCAGACGCATATTTTTCGACGACAGTTTTAGCCTGTCCATGTCTCTTAACTCTCTTTATAAGAACACCCTCCAGAAAATCAGTGAAATCTGACTTCCCTATGTCATACATGCATTGGCGAATATGATTCAAACCAGCATCGTCGGCGCCATATTGACTAACAGCAATCGTTCACATGTTTTTCTGTCATTTTCTCCAAAGAGACCCTTAAGAGTATCAAGAATGTCATAATCTTGTGTATTTGGTTTCTGGGTTGAATAAGCATCTGGGGACGTTGTTACAGAATGATCCATCGTAAAGCAATTGCGTCAACAGAAATGGTGTAATTACCTTCTTTCAGTGTCCAGGAATACACATTTCCTTCTGAGATGTATATATGTATATATATACGTGTCCGTAAGATCACATTATATATACTTTACGTATACAGGGTGATCTATTAGTGAAAAGCCATCTAGACTTAGGCTACATTATGTCAAGGTAGAGCTCTCAAAAAACACGTCCGCACCCTTCGGGACGGCACCCTATGAACCTTACCTTTGTATATTAGGTCTCACAATTTTGTCACATACTCCGAAACGTCGTATTTTTCACAATAGAATTGATACCAGGGAAACCTTGCTATCTGATAAAGCCTAAAATTATTTGACTGAACTGTTACCCTGTTCACAAGACACACCCCTCGTTACAAAAAACCTGTCGGACACTTTTGGAACATTTTGCTCATCACAGCACTGTTGCTTCGCCGACACCATCGACTTGTGTTCATTTCAACATTCAACATGTATCTGTTGCGATATATCAGATAGACAGCGTTATAGCTCCAGTTTGAACTGTTACAGTTAAAAAAGGGTCTAAAACCATAAAATCACCATTTGAAGAATGTATGTAAAGATACGAAGATATGTACATATGCACGGGGGACTTCATTCAACTAGACACACGCCGTCACCAGCAAAATGTGACAATATGACAATGTGTATATATGCTATGTAAAAAAATTCAAGTATTCGATTCACGTCTATACAATTATCAACCTAAAGCGCTTAAAAATGGTTTTCAATGACATACCACGTGGAAGGATTACTTTTACCCTGGATGTGATTTTTGTATTTGAACTGTGACATATAATTGGTGTTAATCACGTCAACACCACAGTCATAGTCACGAATGATCTATTGTGAACATTTCACATTTGACAAAGTATAGGATTCAAACCTGGAAATGATATTGACATACCGATCCGACGTTTAAATATCATACGTCGCGTCTCTTACGCCACAATGCAACGTAAGTAAGGGAGACATATTGTAATCAGATTGAAACTCTCATTCGTACATGGCGTCGTTTCTGATCTGTGTAATGTTTCACAATTGTTCTGTTAACCAAATTCGCGGCAAGGCTAGGTAACTTAAGTCAAACCAACCTACCCGATTTCAATATGCATGCAGAAATATTAAACCATAGAACCCGGAATATACTTTTCTGTAAATTAGATATACTTGTAATGAAACTGTGTTCCATACTCTGAATCCAATTTCATTCAACGTCCACTGAACAAAGAAAAACCCATCAGATTTGACGAGAAGGCCTAAACGCGGAATGGACTTGGTGAATGAGCTGTGCACTGAGAATACGTGAGGATAAGCGATAAGAAAGTGTTGGGGAAGAAGTATGGACAGATGGGGTACAAACACGTACTGGCTTCCTTGGTCAATTGAACAAGTTTTTTTAATTACATTTATTGTTTAATTTGGTATTTCCTTACATTTGAGACCTTATAGCAACTTTATGTGAGTGTTAATTTCAGCTACGATGTATAAAGTTGTTCCCTCATAAAACAAAGTGTGCAGATATCACTTGAAAATTAACCTCAAACAGCACTTTATTCATAATGCCATGTTTAGTTACGATCATTGTTTATCCTATATGGTCAACTTCCTTTTTTATATGATAGTCTGAAACACATATCCATGACCATGAAAGACAACTGAGCTACAACGCAAACAACAGGGTGATCACAAGGGTGGTGCGTCACACTAACTAACTTATCGAGAGATAAAATAATAATTCCTCTAGAAACACTCAATACAGTTTATTGCAAAATCCAAATTTTGAGAAGAATGTTACAAGCAGTATAGAACTTGGGATATGGGATGTTATAACAAACAAAAGATCTCTAACTAGATCAAGCACATGGATTGTAGCTCAAAACTTTTTTCCAGATATACTCAATGTAAAAGATATAACAGTAGAAATCCGAAAATAAAAGTATCTCATCATATTCAAATATCAGACATTCTTTCAAGAAAACGTTCAGCCAACTCTCTACTTGTTATTGCAATTGCTGAATATCATTCATTACAGAAGAAAATGTTTATTTTTATCGTGGATCGAAGAGTCCTAAATTCAATCGTGACATGCGAAGATAATCAATGACACAAAAACATCAATTCACTGTAACATAAAATGCTGTACTGTAAAAATACATTTATCAGACTCTACTTTTTAAAAAACTCCTAAATGATAGGACGTCACTTCATTTGTTTATCACATAAGTGTCAATATGTGGCTGGTGTTTTTCGGACCCTTGAACTCCGACTCCATGGTCCCGTGTCCAAGGGCGCTCTCTGTGTACTTGTGGGCGTGGTTCCCCCTTCCCCCGGCCGCGCACCTGCCTTTGACCATCCCCCACACCCGTCTGCTGACGACGAAGGAAAGGAAGATGAAGACTCCCTGGCCTGCTGTCAGCACCGTAAACACGTACAGGAGCTCCACCCGCTGCAGGAAGTAGCCCAGGAAGCCGAACACCCAAAACACACCCGTGATGGTGGACAGCTTGAAGAACTTGCTCACATCGCTCGCCCCGTTTCTATCCACGCTCAGATAGCCATTCTTTGCACGTCTCACCTGAACCATAGTGTAGATCAGCAGTCCCGTGTTAGAGAGCACCGTGAGTCCGACTGGGACCCCGAAGGAGTAGACTGAGGTCAGACCTGGAGAGATGAAACATATCTTACTTCCTCCGTATCCGATGTTGCCAGACTCCGAGGTGAAGTAGGACGTCAAGAGGGTTGCTGCTACAATACACGCGGGTACCCCGTAGGAGAAGGCAGAGTACTTGAAAACAAGACAACACTTATTGTTAGAGAAGTTCAGGGAGTCAAACAGATTATTGAAGACCCTGAACATGTGGATGCAGCAGACGTTCATCCAGGCGAAGGAGACGAGCCAGAAGTAGTGAATGAGCACGGCCAGGACGGTGCAGATGGTGGGAGTTGTTACAGCGCCTGCTCCAAACAGGTACAAGGCTTGAGCCACAAAGAGGGAGGAGGTGAGCACGATGAGGTTCAGTCCTGGCACAGTGTGCAGCTCCCTCAGCAGGATGTACACCAGCAGGGTCAGCAGCAGACACAGCAGGCTGCAGGACAGACACACTCCTGTCAGGATTGTCTCAGCACTCAGTGGGTGCCGCTTGCTAGGTCTCTCCGTTATAGGTTCCGTGTAAGGTGGTTGAAGATCGTCCAGGCACACGAAGTACTGTTCATCGCCTCTGATAAAGTATCTATTATTCTCAAATTCGGTTTCATTGTGGACTATGAGAAGACCATTAGAGATGTTGATCTCCTTTGTGTGGAATCGAATCAAAGTACAGGACAAGTTGAACCCGAAAGGAATTTTCGTAAGATTAGTCTCATCAATTGTCTCCAATGAGGGGAGTCCGAGAACTCTGTGCTCCAAAGGAGTTGCTATCAATTCTGGCACGTTATCGAAACGGGTTTCTTGTACAAAATTAACAGATAAAGATTTCTGCCCAAGTGTAACATTCGTGGTTATATTACTTTTTGAGGCCATACATTGCCATGAATATTCAAAAGTTGAATTTTCTTGTAGAAATAGAACAAGTTCGATAATTGTGTGTCTATAGATAAGTTCCGTCGTGGAATGAATGGCAACAAAATCTCGACTTGAGAATTCAATCACAGATGTACCACATTCTGTCAATGTGTCTGCATACTCCATGGCGAGCACAGTTCCAATGTCTGTAAGCAACCCGAAACCAAACGGCATAATCAAATCGCTCCAATAATATCCGGTGATCGTGATGGTGGTCAGCACAAGATCTTCTGACTTCAAAAGTTGTACACAGTTTTCTTTCAGTGGATTTGTGATTGGACAGTACATTTCACGGCATTTGTCCTGAAATGAGAAAGTTTATTAACTATAAATATATTCTTAGATATTTAGGACACTGTTTGAGAATTAGAAAGATTGATATAATCATGTAGAATGTTTCATAATTGAAAGGAACTAACAGTGCACAATTAAGCACGAATTCTCTCATATGCCTTGACTTACTCATTGATGATCATTATGTATGTACCACTGTGGTGGGTTATGAGAAATATAAAATCGTGAACCTTAAACTTTGACAAGTTTATTGACACTTACATCTAGCAGCGTTACGAGAAGATGCTGTTTACACTTAAACTCACTGCTATGTTATCATACACGTCCTCTGGTCTGCAGTCGCTCTCCTCCTGTCGTCCTATCCTCAGGATGGGGTACCCAGAGTTCTCTCCCTTGATTATCTCAGCGTCCGACCTTTCAAAATTCAAAATGGCCGAAAAAGGCATAATGACAGGAGGGTGACTTGGTAGCATGTAATAATAAATATAATAAATAATAATGGAAACTTGTATTGCGCCTTAGTCCATACAACAAGCATGCTCAAAGCGCTACATAAAAAGAAAAGAGAAAAATATGTACATGGATATGTACATGAAGAGATTTGAGTTAGGAGATTTACAATGGATATGCAATATTGAATAGGTGTGTTTTGAGGCGAGACTTGAATGTGTCAAATGTTGGAGACGCTTTTAGTGATTGAGGGAGACTGTTCCATAGAAGAGGGCCAGCAACTGGGAAGGAGAGTTCACCAAATTGTTTGAGGTGGACACGTGGGACACAGAGTAGACTGCTGTTGTTCGATCTGAGGGTACGGACTTGGCACTGTGCTGAGAGGAGTTGTGATAGGTATGGAGGAGCCATATTGTTCAAGCATATGAACACAAGGCAGAGGATTTTGAACGAGATCCTAGATTCAACCGGTAACCAGTGCAGTGACTTGAGGACAGGTGTTATGTGTGCCTTTTTCCTAGTACGGGTCACAATCCTAGCAGCCATATTCTGGACTCTCTGTAGGCGTCCTAGGAGGTGTTTACTGATGCCACAAAGGAGACTATTACAATAATCAATCCTTGAGTGAACCAGTGTTTGCACAAGAGTCTTTGCTGCGTCAGTTGTAAGTTGGTTGCGAATCTTTCCTATAGCACGAAGATGGAAATGGCAGATTTTACAGAGGTATTCAACTTGGTTCTCCATGGTAAGAGTAGAATCGATGAAAACACCAAGATTCTTGACACTCTGAGAGATTTTTATGACAGCATCTCCAATAATGATGTCTGGGGCTGAGGTTTTCTTTAGACGTTGAGATGTGCCAACTAACATCACCTCTGTTTTGTCGCTATTCAGGCGGAGCTTATTGGCTGTCATCCAGCTCTGGATGTCTTGACAGGAATTTGTGATTTTGTTGACAGACACAGATATGTAATTGATGTCACAACTGTCGATCAGTTGCATGTCGTCGGCATATGCATGATGGTCGAGATCATGGTTGTCGATGATGTTTCCAAGACAGGTAGTGTATAGGACAAACAGTACAGGGCCTAGTACAGAGCCCTGAGGAAGTCCACACTTAAGGCACACTTCATCAGACTGGATATCTCCTACTACAACATTCTCTTTACGGTTTCTCAAGTAAGAGGAGATCCAATCAAGAGGTATTCCCTTAATGTTGAATTGAGTTTCAAGTCTGAGCAGTAGTACTCCATGGTCCACCGTGTCAAACGCGGCAGACAGATCCAGTAGGACAAGACTTGCTACTTTCCCTTGTTCAACTGCTGTCTCCAGATTGTTGAGAATGCTTGATGAGCAAATAAGACCTGCAACAGTTTCCCCATTGCACAATGCACAAAAAATGTTTCTGTACGATTGGATTGGATTGATGTAAGCATTACACGCTTGTTCGACTTCCGAATCGTACTCTTGCCACCTCCCTGTCGTGTTGCAGAAGTTGATGATGATGTCACTGTAGCGTTCACACACATAGGACTGGATGATATTGCTTGTTGAGTAAGATACTGTACAAGAGGCAGACGCATTGGCAAGTCTGATCAAGCCATTCAAGTCCACCACGTCTGATGTATCCAACATGGCCTGACAGGACACGATCACGTCCCATGGGCTGAAGTCAGTGACGCTGTAGCACAGGGCGCAGTATTTGTTTCTGAACGTCACGCTGGTGTTGAAGTCACCCAGTGCTGAGACGTGGCGGCCATCTTAAATGTAGCCTAATTGCCCTTGTTCACACTGTTCAGCGAGCTCACGTGAATATCCAGGCGCGTCAACGGGACAGTGCTTCACAACGTAACTGTGGTACGTATCAATGTGGGCATTTCTATGTATTTTAATCTCTTCACAGTCGAAGTAGAATTGGCCGCCGATGTGTTTATCAGCACAGCAGTCCCCGTACAACCGGCAGTTGTCATCACAGTTACACTTAGCACACGGAGGTTTGTGCTGCAGCCGGGGAGGGTGGGTTTGAATCTCAGGTTCCGATGTGTTGGTTCCCGGGCTCTCCTCCATACAGAGCGGGGGATACCCCAGTGGGTCTCCCTCACAAAACTGTCGGCCACATATCTGTTCCTGGAGTTGGAAGATGCGCGACTGTACTCGTGAGCTCGGGGCACGTGCAGGATGAACAGCTGTCATGAAGGATGACGTCACCAGACAGGCAGTCAACAGTTGGTTAAATCTCGTCTGAAACAAACTCAGCAAGTTATTCTCATGAGATTTGTAGATATTCCATGACATAGGTTATACCTGATTGGTCACTGACGATTATGCTTCTCGTTATATTTAACGAAATGGTTTGAGAATGATAAGCTTAGGGCATGATAAGGAGGATAATCAATAGGTTTTTGCAATGTTCCTTTTTTAAAGTTAGAAATCAGGTATTGATATAATGTCTTTGATAACTATGCTAGTGGATGTCCAATCTTGATGTGTATAAAAACACAAATATATCAAAAAAATTATCAAATTAGGAATAACATATGACATCAAAGACATAAATAGAATTCTATTTACGTCTTTGATGAGATAAATTCACCATTGATTTCTTTTAACGCGGTTACAAAGAAACAAGAATAAATTACTTTTGTGACCATGCAAATGAATCTTTAAAAAAGACTATCCATCAAACGGTCAATAAAGTAAAAGAGGTTAAAGAACCTATAAAACTCACCATTCTGAGGAGCAACACAAGTGTGGGTATGCGGGTAGAGAAACAAGTATAGAGAGACACTTCGCATACAACAAATAACTGTTGACAGAGAAAATCAACAGGAATAGATCAGTGACTGTGACAAATTACCATTACAGGTTATTGCTACGATTCAGCAGTAAACACAAACATGGATGTCCGGTTCGTCGTGTTTATCAATCATCTAGCAGGTAGAGCAGTCATGTTCCACTCCTGTCATTAATAATGAGTACAGGAGTTGATTGTTTAACGATGGATAGGCTTCACTTAATGATATACTAATGCAGTGATCAGTAAAATCGTTTGAATCAGCGGGGATCTAACTGAATGTTTACGATCACTGCCTCTAATCGCAATATGGGTTCACAAAAAACTTCTATAACCATGAAAAAGGCCACAATCGCCACGGTTTCTTCTCCAGAAGCATACGGACAAGAAAGCTGAAATTTTGTGTAAGGGCTATGCCCGTAAAACTTATTCCCATTTTATTTCAGAGGCAATTGGCACAGAAAGCATAAATCTTGTGAACACACTAGCTATTTATTTAATTTAGATTATGATTACTTTTATAGATTTGGTAACCTTGTAGCCCCAAAAAGGCTTGGTTTACCTTGGGGTCCTTTTCCCTGATTTACTGACTGCAGATTTAGTAACTTTCTTTTTCAGATTGAATGTCACTCCGTTACATCTTTTAAATTTTCTGTGAATGTTTGATCAATTTCCATTTCTGAATATATTACCAGTATCTACTAGGGACCACGGCTTAAAAACTTTCTTCTATTCTTATCCAGAAGCTCAAGCATAGAAGCATAGAGTATTGAAATAATGTGTAGTGACTACTAAGTTAATTTTAATTCTAACTTGTACCATGCACCCTTTGGGCCCTAGGCCCCCTACTAACGGGGGACAACATTAGCCACATCCTACAGCAAAATTGAATATGAAGTCTGATGTGCTATAAAGCCAATGGCTTTATTCTTTTGTATTACTGATGAATACGCCATTCAAAAACATACATTACCGAGGAGCAATTATTAGGAGTAAACTTCACAAAACACTCTCAGGAGCGTAATTGAGTTGTTTTCCGCTAGGAAACACGGACCACACTGGGCAGAGGTCCCTAGGGAGGACCGGGCTTGGTTTGGTCATGTGGGAGCTTGCATTATCGAAATGAAGGCGTGTCATTTCTACTTATTTATTCTATCTCATAAATCTCTTAATTGTGTTCATAACTACATCAATTCAAATTGTTCTGTATAGTCAGATGTGTGTTTGACATTAATGGGTATCTGACTCGGCAAAGCCATTAATAATCTGGCAGTATGTGACGTCCACAACTCATCATATCTATATCAGTCTTAATGAATTGACGTTCTACAGCTACTACATCTAAATAACCTAAGGTTCCCACAGGAATTGCGAAGTACTAATGTACTGCAATGTATTATGTATTGCCTCCTGTCCATCAAATCTCAACAATAGAAATATAGTCAATTGCTTTGTTGCTCTCCTGGATTTAAAACACATTAATAGATGTGTTTAAACAAACATGAAACTAACTTTCTGGAGGCAGTTATCCTTATTGATTTCTTTGTTGTTCACAATTGTGTGTATAGCAAGTGACAACGACACTATATCGAAACTTCGCTTACACAGAATAAAGTTGTTCATCCATAAAAAGTGTCCTCAGTGTTCAACACTCAAGTAGTCATTATCATTTGCACGAACTTTTAATGCCAGCAGCTCAAAGAGAAGTTTTTTGGTTGAAGTTTTGTTCCTACCCACATTCATATCTGACAATGGGCTACTGAAACTAATTGAAACTTTTTTGAAATTTTGATTTATATAGAGATTTTGGAATTTTGAATCACATTTTATTCAGGAGAATGTCTTCATCAACTTTGTAACTACCAGAGATATCACATTTAAAGAGATAAAGTCACCAAAGATAAGATCGCAATGTTTTGAATTTGAGCCATCTGACATCATGTGACTTTCATTTTCAACCCCTGCCTTGTTTTTGACAACCAAGAGTAAAACAGACAATGCGTTACGAGTAGAATTTGATTTCAATATGTCAATAAGATTGTTTATTTAATAAAATGCTTAACTGTAATCATGCGCTGAAACATTAAGTATATAGGAGACACTAAACAAATGTTGCTTAGATTCTTTTGAGTAGTATATTTGTCCATCCTAGTACAGTTGAACATAAGATAACAAAGTTTGAAGCGTACTTTCAAAGTATCAATAACTTGAGAGATTTCGAAACTTAAAAGCACAAAAATATTTTTTCAGGATTTTCTTGTCCTTGTTAGATCTTTTTACTCTGTCCGAGATGTCTTCAACCTGTCTACTACTTCTACTATTACTACTAATAATTATTTGTATAGCACCAATATCCTGTTCAGAGAGCTCTGCTCAAAGGCACTTTGATTTTCCCTCAAAACATTGGATAGCAGTCTTCATGACACATGCTTTATCATCTCAACTCCTGGGGGAGCACACAACACGTGCAGTCATGTGACGCACAGAGTTAATATCACTCTCAGTTCTTACGAGGTACCCTTTTACAGCTATGTGGACTGGGACACATAGTCACAGTATCTTGTCCAAGTCTACTGAACGTTGCCGTATCGCATCTAATAATAATAATAATGTGCATACTTATATTGCGCCTTTTCCACGTCCTAAGACATGCTCAAAGCGCTACATTATTACCCCGAAGGAGTGTACTTTCACAGCTGCTACTAAGCGCTAATCACGACCATGTAGGTCAGGACATCCAATTTTCAGGTACCCATTTTAACAGCTGGGTGGACTGAGTACAATGTGGATGAAGTGCCTTGCCCAGGGACACAACACAGGATGAGACCCAAGTCACATATTTTTGGTGTCTCCACCGGGATTCGAACCCGGGTCTCCAGCGTGAGAGGCCAGCATGCTAACAACTACACCACTGTGCTCCACAGGCGTAGGTGTCTGCCTTTCATGTTGCCACCATCTGGTCACTTACCAACGGATTCCTGGGTTCTTTGAAGTGCACAGGGTTGTGTACTGTACACTAGGGGTTGTGACAACACTGAAAGAGTCTGCACAGAAAGTTGACTCCAAGGTTTTTACACCCGGGCACAGGTGGGACTCGAACCTGGAACGTCATTCTTGCAAGCGTGGCGCTTTTGCAGACTATTGCCAGCTTCCTCAGAAATATAGCATTTCAAATTTGGTTGCATACGTCGGGCTATAAATACCTATGGTGAGCACGAAAGACAGATTTTGTTTTCATATATTTTCATTTTTATTGAATTATTGTCCTTGTTCTGGCTGGGAATGTTGATGACAATGTATTGTTTCCTCTAATGTATAAAGGCCTCTCACTCAAAACTCAGATCATAGGCTTCCTTGCAGCACAGATTTCTACTAGGCTATTGACAACTATATCTCTCCCTTTTAACTATGCTTTGGAAAAATAAATGAAGCATAAGTTTCATTTGAAATTTTATTCCAAAATGAATTCAGATTTAAAACACATCTTTGGTTGTAAAACCATGTAATATGTCAATGAAGTGAACAGAGATGTTTTACAGATGAGATAATTATTACCAAATGAAAGTTATAAAATTATATCATAACTTACATGACAATTACCAAATATGTAAACCATAATACTATTTCTACATGCCCACTTATTAGCATCATATCAATATATAAACTTTGACAATTGCTACATTAAAAACAATTGAAGTCGTTAACAAAATGATAAAAAAAACTTTTTGTATAAATCTGTGATAAAAGTTATAAGATAACATTTATAAGTTAAGATTCATATAATAAGGTAAGTTAAAATGTAAAATACAGAAATTATGAATAATGATTAAGATGATTGATAATTCAGAAATATAGATGTATATCACTGACATATGTACATTGTAAGGAAGAGTGTATTACATACATATATTTCAGCTCACTTTCCAACAGTAACAATTCATACACCATGCACTCACCCATAAATGCTCACTAATGTAATACATTGTTGTAATTATACAATATGTCCTTCACATTTATATATATATAAACATAAACGTATGCTTCAACATCATGCAAATGATTTTAAAACTCACCAAAACCTTTAAAATTTTAATTGTGTAGAAATAATAAACAAATTACCAAAACACCAATTTGTTCTTGCAGTGCAGCCTACAACTTTGAAATACAGTAACAAAATAGGTTCAATCTGCACTTTGTCTGTCAATGATTTATAAACTTACCAGAGAAAAATACCAGAGATATAAAGCATGATCATGTTGGTTGTGTTTTGTTTGTTACATGATATTGAAAACAATAAATATTTCAATAGCAAATGTAACTTTGTAAATTATTATAACTCTACAGCAGTATGTTAAGTTTTATATTTAAAGCAATCTTGGCAATGCTATTTTGATAAGGAAAAGGACACTCAATTCAATTTCTGGGACTATAATCTCATTTATCTCCCTCCACCCTAAGATTTGTTTCTGTCGTGTACACTACGTCAAAAAAATTAAGTCCATCTGGCCTAATTTCAAGAACATGAAACATGACAAGTCTGTAATCTAGCTTTTACCTACATAATACTGGCATGTTAAGTTTAGAAGTATACTGTGGATAAAGATGTTTGGCACTGGAAGACACTATAAATGAAGTAAGAAATGCTTCATACATGTACATGTCAGTACTGTACACAAATAAATCCTAAAACCGTCATCAAATTTTAAGTTTGATGCTCTTAAAATATATATTCTTTCACCTTATAATAAAAAATCAGTATAACTAAAAATGGAAAAACATCTGTCTTTCCTGGACTTTGATTAAACTTATATTGTACTGTCTACACCAATACTTGTTTTTGAAAACAAAGCCACTTTAACTTAAAAGATACAGCACCTAGATTTACAAAGCTCTCTTAGAGCTAAGATAGTCGTAAGTACCTTACATTACGATTGGCCTACCACTATCTAAGCGCTCAGAGATCTTCAAATCTAGGCCCTGATCCTCAAAATGCCATTTATTCCTGACTATAAATCATTACCTGATATAACATTAAAATACTATGTCAAACTTCAATATCTAAATTTGATCCGTGACCATATTTTTGCTTCATCTTGTCTTCATTCTTCAGTTTAGTTTTCTCTGTCCTTGTGTGCCACACCAGTATCTGCAGTCAGAAACATAGTAAGTGAACTTCTATTGGGGAGATATCATTCAGGGTTTTACTCACTTAATGAATCTGTAATAAACAAAATTTGTTATAGTATTTCATAGTCTAAAATCCTCAATATTGATGTAAGTTACTGATAACCACTTCCAATATGTTTAAAGCATGTACTTATTGAGAGCGATGTTACATGCATCAATTGAATGTACTCCCAGGTACTGTACTTCTTCTCTAAGCCTTGCCCTATATACTGAATATACAAATTTGAAAATTGAACTGCTTGAGCGCCTTTCAGCAGTTGTAAGGTGATAAGGTACATTTGATAAATCTCAAACTTCCTTTTTCACAGAATTGCTGTATTTTGGGTGAGGGTGAGTTTCCATATTTCATTGTCGGTGACGTCATAAAAACCCTTGTTCATAATGAAACTGTAGAGGGAAGTTGAACAAGACAATTTACAGATATTTAACTTAAATATAAATAGAATAAAATTAGTGGGGAAATGTTTAATTTGTCTTTTACTAAACTCATTCAAATCTGATATAACACTTGCTCTCACTTTGGTATTACAAAAATATTCACTGACTTATTAAGTTCTACTACTAATTCCTCAGTCATAAATCACTTCGTGCTAGATATGTGTTTTGTGCAACAGTTAAGCAAACCTTGGAGCAGTTGTCCGCCAGGGGCTCCAGATCGTCAAGCGTGACGCCCAGCCCGGTGAGGAGAGTGGACTCCTGGTAGCCTCGCTTCACGTTGTTGCTGAACCCGGCCTTCGGGAAGTCGAACAGCAGCTGAAGGTTGACAGCAAACCCTGCCATGTCCATCGCAAATGGGCGGTCAGGCTTCCAGAACGTGAACCATCCAGTCACCTGGTGACACAACAGTGTTTGATCTATCAGGCTATTTCTTTATATTTCAGGCTTATTTTTTAACCCTTTGTTCGTATTGACGAAAATTTAAGGGTTCATTTATCTAGTGTTAGGTTGGTAATGTATTGTAGATAAGGTGGCGAACATTTTGTAAAGTTGCTCCATCCCTTGTTACCCTTCATCATATTACGGTACTTCTTTGAGGGAAGTTGTATCATCATATTGTCAATATTTTGTTAAGTTGACGACAATTATTCCAGTTTCCAGATAATAAGGATTACTGAGTTTGAGGTATTTAACTGTAGTCTCCTTGCAAAATGACATTATTACAGGGATAAGAGGGAAAAGCTGTAATGGGAAACAGGGAATCATAGAACCCTTGTGGATAAAATTACAGTGATAAAAGGATACTTGAGAACAATTGTTTTTGAAATATGCATATAGAATAAAGAGTTGAAAACCTACTTTTCCATTTTTCACAAGAGGAGTCTCATATCGGAGTGCTCCAACCAATCCCACAGGCCAGACTGACACCTTCTCTGTACGTCTCATCTGAAGACAAAATTACAGTGAGCATCACAACATAGTGAGCATCACAACACACAGTTAGAATCACAACATTACATAGTATCAACAGTATCAGTCTCATATTATAAATCATCTTTCCATGCAAGGCATAACATGCACTAGTTTAAATCACTGGCTTAAATCAGCCTCACTGCATTTCATCACTGATTGTAATAACACTCTGGTAAATAGTAATACTTGATTCTGATTTGCTGATTATTAAAATGCCATAGCTGAATGAGGGTTTTGATTTTGAACAACAATGAATCCCTGAAATTTTACAAATACAACTATTCATCTTCTTATTCTACAACAGAGACTTCACTTTCAGTCCTTATCACTAGTCCAATCAGACGAATGATGAGGGGCTGCACGTTAGCAAATCTGACCTGTTGAGTTAAGAGACTCGCTACCACAAAATATTCAGTGTGCAAGCAGATTTAATACCAAGGGAGCAAGCAAAAAGGACAACAAAAATACCTTGCATCCCACCACTCACACCTTAAATTATCCTATTAGTATTAGTCCTTTCCAATTCTTAAGAGTATTTGATGCGGGACTCGAGAGTAAATTTAAAGTTAAACAATTATGTGTTGTGTACTGCAGCAAGGTTTAAGAAAGCTTATCAAAGAGACCATAAACAGTTATGCCTTGTGGGGAAATAACATAAATAGATTACCTGCATAGTTTCCGGAAAACAGATAGTGACTACAATTTAGGTCAATTGCTCTTTCCAATTTGAAAATAAAATCTTCTTTATGGCATATTTATGTTACAAAATGTTGTTATTTATTAACAAATTAACAAAACCATACCAAGGTAAAGTTAACACTTGAGAGATATGTCCCAATTCATACCTTTCAAAAGCTGCAATCATAACAAAATGTTAAACACTTTAAAATTTTATGAAGAACGATTATTTACATTATAAAGAAAACTGAATTATTAAAACTTCATCCTTACCTCAGCAAAAATTTGTAAATCATAAGTATTATCATCATCAGCAAAATAAACAACTCCGGGTTGTTTTGAAGGGTTTTGATTTTTTCGTATCCATGACAAGGCTAAATTTCTTTGTAAAACACCTCTGGGTTTCAACCAGTTAGGATCATCAGGTTTTAATTTCACTTCTTTTGGAGTCAAAATATTTAAATGAGTAAAAGAGATTCCACACGAGCTTAAAAATCTAGTCACAAGGTTAGTCTTCACATCAGAATCTTCCACTATAATCCAGTGAAAGTTTGGCAAATGTAGAAATGTTTGAGCTAATCTTGTCAGCTCAGCTTTTTGTTCCATCCGAGAGTAAGTCGGAGTGATGGCGTATATCACAGGCAGGGACTTGTCAAACACCTTGTTGTTCTTGCCTCGCACTTCAAGATGAAGAATCATCTCCTGAACTTTCTTCTGTTCTGCTCGCAGTTGATCAACCACTTGCTCAATCTCCTTGTCCTTTTGAGAGACTTGTTCCCTGTACCTCAACACAAGAGTCTCCAGTTTCCTCTCATTCTCACTCGGACACCACACACCTGCAAACAATCGCCCCATTCTAAACCTCAACATGCAAAAACTGACATCAAGCAAAATAATAACATAACTGTGACACATTTTAGTGTAGAAATAGTTTATGAAATAAGGCTTATGTAGCAGCACACCCTTGTATTATTCTGGAATGCTGACTTTTCAAGCTTTTCCTATTGGTTTGCAATCACACTATAAGTGATAAATTTACAACCCCCAGGCCAAAGTCCTGCATCGTATACTTTTAAAATTCAATCATAAAAAAAATAATTCGGAAAGGATGCAGAAGCTTATGCTTGTACTTCAGTAAATTTACTCTGTAGGTGAAAATTCATAACACCAATTGCATCATCATAGTTGAATCCGCAGTGTCCCTCCAATTTCCTCAAACAAACTAAACTGTGGATCTCAGAACACATAGTTTCTTTGGTGCTACCATTGTACAAGAATCAGGGCACTCATTCAGTGCTCTCGACCTCAAAAGACTAATGGTCGCTACTACCTTTACTATGGTCGTATCACGACACATTAAAGTTGAGATATGTTTTGGAGAGAATCGCTAGCTCACCGAGATTGATGACGAACCACATGAGGACCAACAGGAGGACCACCAGGTAGAGACTCCACAGTCTCCTCGTCCTGAACAACACCATCTTATCTCATCCAGCACTTATCTGTGCACCATCCTGCAACTGACAATAAATTGATTATCCAAGTCTTCACATTCTGAGTGTGTAAGGGTGAGGTCTAAAGGACTCCTACTGGCTTTGGCTGGAGGGATATCTCTTTGGCCAAACAGGTAGAGCGTAGGACTCTCAACCCTGGGGTCCCGGGTTTGAATCCCGTGTTGACATGAAAATATTTGGATTTTCTTTCCTGCTACATATGTAATTAAGGTCATCTTGTGCCTCTAGGTCTATCTCCACAACTAACCCTAACATTCAACTGCAATCCATCCTGCGATATCATACACAGTATTTTTAATCTGCCGCAGAGCAGCTAGGATGCTTGCCTGATTTTACCATTGTAACTTAATGATACTCTTACCAGAGCGTCTTCCTAAGCAATGTGTGCACACAACTACTTTTTATAGTGTGTTTTGTGTATAAAAGTCAATGTCTTTATCTTGAGAAATGATAAATAAGTTGGTTAGGGACAATATTTATTTCATATTCTGATGAAAACCAATTTCTGTACTGTAGTCTGTAGTCAAAAGCAAACTCTTAAATCATTGAAACATACATATAAATTATATATTTGAGAGATGGGAAATCTAGTTATAGACAGTCTAAATGAATATAAAGAGACACTCCATAGTTCTCTCCTGGTTCCTCATTCTTTCGTCGTGCTTTGTTCCGCATCCCAAAATTCATCCTTTCTATGATCTGTCTCTGTCAGACATTAATAGGAACAATTTGACACTGTGCGTACCTGTCGATTGTCAACTTGAATACAACTCGATGTGTAAGGCTGTCATCTGTGGTTACAATGTTACAAGGGAGGTAACTCTAATTTGAAATGACTCCTGGCTGGTTTTTCCTCTTCTCGACTCGACGCGGGCAAGTCTAGAATCTCAGGCACGGATTTTCGCGCTCTTTTAGGGCACACACATTATTAAAGCCTATTACATTACACCTTTTGGCATCTGTTTTCTTTTAATGTAATAAATTACCTAACAATACTGGCTTGCAATCAATGATTTAAAAGTCAGGACGATCAAAGTTACTGATATATATTTTATATATCCTTGTGTATTCAGTAATGGGTTTTCAGTCAGATAAGGAATAATGACCTGTTTTTGAAAAATTACCACATGCATTGATGAGAAATTACTCTTAATCATTTATCGCTAAATTATCTTATAGAAAATTTTTTGAAACCCGTTTTGTATTTAACATTTGTAGCCTACAATAAAGAATTCTTTAACATAACTTTTAAGTAATCGTGACTCTGGAAGAAGTGGCATGTGTTTTCAGTCACTTTCTTGAAAATTGAACCCCTGCTATTTCGAATACCGTAGACATGTATACAGGACAGTTTTTCAAAGTTTGTGTTCCATAATGACACAGAAAGTTGAAATAAGTCTAACTAAAACTATTTGATTGATTTTTAAAGTAAATATTGTTTGAAATAAAAATAACTTTTATTCATCATATTTCAAAATGAAAAATCGAAAAAAACCGAAAGACATGGTTTTAGAGGGTGACCTAACTATTTCTCCCAAGGAAATATAGTCTTAGGTGCTTTGATAAATGCTTCTCTTAGAGTTAGTCCATATTTTCTTAACATGCATTGTGCACTTTAGGAAAATCATTTAAAACAACTGACATAACTTTTAATGTTTTGAAAATAAATTTGATAAGAAATAACACTGAAAACGATAAAAATATTTTTTCTTAAAATGGCAAGTGACAATAAATATTATCACTTAATGTAAAGAATAATAGGTAATTAGCTGGTAAGTTATGAGGGCATGGTTTGAAAATAAAATGAACATGAAAATGGATTGTTGCTTCTAAATTACCTTTGATCTCGTAACTGATAACAAGGATGAAGAGAAGTATTTATAAAGGTAGGGATATATAGCTATCATGCACTTCACTGATTACTCAACTTACCGGGTCCCGTGGGTCTTTTCATTTCATTTCGGTACAATTTAAGTAATGTGTACACAAACTGAAGAAAAACGTGAAACTTAACTTAACTTTCAATTGACAATTGATATTTATGAGACAAAGAAAGAAATGTGTTCAACAGAAGTGTCCCTAGTATCGGGGTAATTAGAATTTAGAAATTGGTGAATTACTCCTTGTTCATAAAATCCAATAAAGTAAAATCACATATTTTAAATAAATTAAATTGCTATTTTGAGAAGAATTTTTTTTTTAATTTACAGTTTAGGCACTGCTAGCACTATTCCTTTGCGGGTGCTAAACAATATATCAATATATATATATATATTGTTATCAAGTTTATCAAAATATGAATATTTCCGTTATTGTAAACGCCAATCCAAACCAATGATTCATTGATTCTAGAATGCATTCATGATTTCAATATAACGAACAAGGTATATTATTTGAATATGGGTTGCTGGTATTAGTACCTGATATTGATTATCTGTGAATTGTGCACTATTCATATAGGCCCCAGAGTGCGTCGAGTGTTTTTAACATTTGGTAAATGTCACCCCAACAACTCAAATAATGTATCTTTGAAAACCAGGCTGACATACAATAAATATTGTATTTTTAATCTTATGTTTACATCGTAAGATGGATATGGTCATAAGAATATCACAAGTTTCTCATTCCTATTTGCAGGTTCTGTACAAGTTAAAAACAATATCCATTGACTTTTGTGTTTAGTCTGTACTACAGACCAAAGCCACAAATACATGTGAATGTGTGTCTCTCAATAAATACAAATAGATAATAATAATAATAAATGCACATTTATAACGCGCCTTTTCCACCCCTAGGGCATGCTCAAAGCGCTACACGCTATAAACAGGATACTATTTACAGATAAAAGTATTGCAACACCTGCTATTTCAATGATTGCATTTTCTAAACTAATATGTATTCGATTTGTAGTATCTTTTTCATATCCAAGTGTTAATGTTAGGAAAATTGATGTCTCTGTTGATAAGAAAACCAACAAACTTCAGTTACCATCCCAGAAATTCATTGTAATAATAAGTCGTGAACGTATAGTAAACCTTGTTAAACAGCCATAAATTCAAAAGTTTTGATGTAACAGCAATATTTTATAATAGAGGTGAATGTCGCCATATGCTGTTAGAGCCTGGATGCTGAAACAAACAAATCAGTCTAAAGGCCTTCTTTCACCAGGGACATTATATAGAGTTCCTGCTTTTTCTGAACAGGCCTCTGAGTCGTCCCCAAGGCTGTTTGGTCCGGATCCGTTCCGATTGGGTTAATGCATTTGTAAGTAGAGCTCTGAATCTGGAAAACCTCATGGTGCAGATTCTGCCGAACAAACGAAGAAATCAGGGATAAAACTCAATTTAAAAAAACTAAAATCTTAGACACATTGACAAACTCACAAATTTTGAGTGTTGGTGGGTCCGACTTGACTTTTCTGAGAGAGAAATCTAGTTTTAGTACTACTGCCAGCTTAAACTCTCAGTAAATATGCACCTTGAAAAGTATTGCAACACCTGCTTTTCTCAGTAATTGCTTAATTCTTAGCTCATCAGGCCTATCAGAACTGATGGGCTTATAGCATGGCATGATGTCCGCCCGTAAGCTTTGTGCATTTTTGACTTCTCCAGAAGCATAAGGCCTAAAAGGCTGAAACTTTGTCTATAGACTTGCTAAATGTTCCACACCCTTGAACTTATTTTCATCTACTTCTCCAGAGGCATAAGGCCTAGAAAGCTGAAATCTTGTGTACAGACTTCTTGACCTGTTAAGTTTATAATTTACAGTTTTGGTGACCCTATGGTCCATAAAAAGAGCTCTGTGAAGATTTAGATTGTATTCCCTAAGTATCAATTGCAGATTTGGTAGCCTTCTTACTTCCACTTCTAACTTAATTAGGGTTGGTCCTTTGCAACTTCTTGATATTCTTTTAATACTTGAGCAATTTCCATTTCTGAATTGAATACCAGTATCTGAAGTCATATCTGAAACATCGCCTACATACTTAAGATTAAAATTGGTGACCCTGGGGATCCTACAAAGGTTGGAACAATGGCAACACCTAAAAGCAAAATTAAATATGAAGTCTGAGACAATGGCTCTATTTTTTAAAATTAGCAGTTTCAATGTCCAAGATATGAAAGAGTGAGTGAGTGAGTTATTGTTTAGCGCCGCTTGGGCAATATTGCAGCCATTAGCGGCGAAGATATGAAAGAAGCAGTTTAAGAATAAGAAAGCCTCCTGTGTTCATACCCTTGCAGAACTAAGGAGTCAGCACAGCAGTTCAGTGCAAGAAAAACAAGAGTCAGTACTTGGAAGTAATCTCATTTATTTCACTTCTTGAGACAAGTTAATTATTCAGACCACTGGAAGAAGAAACTGTTGTACACATGTTTAGCAGACCTGTGGCTGCTGCAGCCTGGCTGAGAAACAGTGTACATACATACAAACATACACACATACATACACACACACACATCATTACTCAGTTATTAACTTTAAAGGTGTGGTGTGTACCATCTTAGGGCACAGCACAAAGTGTGGATTGATTGTGATCCGTTACATCAACACCTGCATCACATAGTAAACACTGTCTGTACACTGTCAACATTATTATCACAATGTTGAGCTTGAAAGTAAGTTCATCATTTATTGTAATAAATCTACAAGACATGTGATTATTCATGTACAATAACACTTTTCTATTGAATCTATTTCATAAAAAACTATGCAGCAATAAAACTTTGTGATCTCCTTTAAATTAAAAACAAAAGGTTTAGGAAGTGCCAATAAAGAATTGTCTTCAAGATGCGAGTCAACTTCACCTGCTCATTACATTTCTAACAGCAACATAGAGAGAAAACAAGATGTACTGATATGATGAAAAGTATGTAAAATTAATTACAGATATAACAGTGATGAGTGTAAACTAAAACAAAAATAAAATATTTGTAAAAAAGTTCTGAAGTAAAAATGGCTAAGAGCTGGTCCATACACAAACAATCATAATAACACATATCAGTCATCATACAATCATAATAACACATATCAGTCATCATACAATCATATTAACACATGTCAGTCATCATCGATGATAACAGTTACAACACCGACGCTATCTGAAGAATACACTGTGAAAGCTATTTAGTAAAGCTAAGCTTGCAAGGTTGACTTAAGTGAAAGGTCTGATTTGCATGACTGATCAACAGAGAAAAGTGCAAACTCAAAGCAAAATCATTGTGTCTGTTTGATAAAGTTAAATTAATGAAACCTACAACGTGAAGAATTTAGGATAGTTAAATGACAGCAGTTTAATAAACACACATTGAAATGTACACCTGTTGAATTGAACAGATATAAAAATATGGTATCCTCATTCTATTACAAAATAAATTTTGAGTAACATGTCTGCACTGTACCCATGTCTGTCTATATATTTAAAGTGAAACATGTTTAATTCTGTAGTAAACAAAATAATGATAGCAGATGTTTTCTGTCATTTTCCTAGATAAACTCAAAACTAAATTCATTATGTTGAGGAGCACAAACCCTGGATAAGATATAAACTATTAAACAGTGGCGTAGGAACAGGGGGGGCGCGGGGGGGCGGAGCCCCCTCACTCCAATAAGTGGGGGGGGCGGAGCCCCCCCAAAATTTTCGGAATTAATTTTTTTAAATTATTATTTACAACTCGTCAAACTGATAGCTATAAGGGTACATTAAATATATATTGGTATGATTAACATTAGTTCTTTTTACCAATAACTAAAAGAATGGACTATGTGCAGTATGCTATGAATAATTCGAGTTCAGAATATTTCATTTAAATATCCAGAAGGTTTTGACCTCTTCACACATGCAGTAGCCTAAATTCTGCAATGTAGAATCACGTGCTTAGCAGCACACGCGCATAAACATACTTATTGATTTTACAAGACAATTTACGAAAATAGTCATCTTTATACACCTGATAACCTAACTATTTAAATGCAATTTTAGATCTAATACAAAACAATCCTGTCTGTAAACGCAATATAACCAAAATTTCAGTAACATATTACAACATATCAGTCGTATATACATATATATCAAGCGACACATATGCAATTATACATGCTTTAGGGGGAAATGTCCATCTGCACTAGAGAATCTTCCAAATTTGCGCACCCCCCCTCGCCCGTTCCTACGCTATTGCAGCGATGCTTTAGGCAAAAATTTCCATGAACACTATAGAATTTTCCAAATTTGCGCCCCCCCCACTCTTGAAAACGTTCCTACGCCCCTGTTAAAGTATTTGGAGACTAGGCACAGTCTGTGCAATCATTATTCACAGATTCCTACAGTTAGTCTGCTTGTATTGCATTAGCAAACATGCTCTACCAACTACTCACATAAAGATATACAACCATGCATGCAGTATATTACAGGAACATATGAGTCATATCATGAAGCATAACCACATATAAACAATTTGTACAAATGTGCATGTTATGTTTGCTTAGCAACATTTTCTGTGCCCTAGTTACCATATATCATCTGTGTCTTTTAATCAATTGACTGTGATGTCAATAATAATTGAATTGTTCATGATCATGGGTGAATGGAATTAAATTTGTACTAGAGAAGTGATCACACTAACAAAGCATAATCTCAAGTATTATGAAAACTTTAACATCTCTTGTTATATTCAAACTACTTGTTAGGTAACAAAGCAGTATACATCCTTATGCTCTCATACCAAGAGTTATAAATTCCAAGCAAAACTTGCTATTACAGTAATCAAACAACAATGGTCCAAAAAACCCGATCATCTTGGCTGGACTGCATTTCTAGAAAGCCATAATCTGACTCCATCTCTCTAAGTGGGTTCCCTCATCTTCATATTGCACTCACAAACAGAAAGACTTTCCTAGTTACTGACTGACCGACCGCTTGAGATTCTTCTGTGTAAATAATTCAATGTTTTGTTTGATGGAGATCATATCAAAGAGAGACACAGAGAGATGAAGATTGTCCAAGGCTCTGACAATTCCTATTTCATTTATTCATTTATAATTTATGTTCATTAATATTGATCAGCTATATAGATATTGATAATATGTTCAACATTTCTAATGATAATTTCAAAAATGTATTCACCAATCACATTTATAACTGACTATTATTGCAACAAGAACAAACAATATCACAACAGCAGCCTAACCGAAGTCTCTTAGATCACACAGCACATAACAACAGCCTCTATATCACTAGTCATTGCACAGTCCACAGTAATCTCTCTCTCTCTCCAGTACTCCGTCCACTCAGTGTAATTATTGATTCAACTCACAGTTTATTGCATGAGCAGAACTTACCAAGAGACAAGTACATCCTCCATGAAACTTTGTACAAATAAATAAATACATCAGTTGAGATTTATGACTGAACAAACATTCTTGCATGACCACTCAGTTACATTGCAGACATTGGAACATTCTACCTATCTATTCCCTACCATGTTTCAATATTTTAAGATATCGGCCAGCCAACCGATCTGCAGAGCCTTGTAATGCTAAGAGAACTATGTTCAGGACTGCGTGGAATGCATGTGCAGATCTGTGGAACATTCATGAGATGAGTGATATCCTCGGGAACAGATTCATGAGGAAAGTGAAGCCTACTCCTCTACAACTCACAAATATGACTGTACATTATCATTTACAGGACACAAATGAGAATGTCTATTTAGCCTCATGAAATACTTAATGCACCAAACAATTTGATAGTTGTGACTTGTGAGACATTATCTTTGAATTGGCTGGACTTATCAAATGAGTAAAGATATTGCCTCGTGCCATGAGAAGGATCATTGTGCAGGATTGTTCAAGAGTTAGAGATCTCTAAGCACCATTTTCAGCCCCATGTCAAGAATGAACATCCTTTCTAGCAAAATTATTATCAAAGAAAGTCAACAGTTTACTCCTTGAAAACAAAACCAGGAGATGTTATTGTAACCTCATATAAAATCTTCCAGTTGTATATTAGTCTATTGTGTACATGTAGAGATATTCCTACAGATTGTAGTATCAAGACACAGTTTTCAGCACAGTGCAGTCCTTGATTGCATAGACGATGGTAAATATCTTAAAAGTCTTTATCTAGCATGACATTCTATTAACAGAATCAGCAGCTTTTATGTTATTTGAAAGGATTTTTTAAGCTAAGGAGACAGTGACCATTTACAGGAAACATACCAAATTCACATCATTTAGTTAAAATGAAAGGAATAGAGTTATTAACATCAACATCGCAACAAATGATAACATAACAGAAATAGTAATTGTCACAAGCTGATTCATGGTAAACATTTAAGAATATAATATATAATTACAAAATATATTTTAAAATAAATAGAAATTGACTGGTAACATATTAGATAAAACAAATGATAACAATAAAACTCTGATGCTTGCATGAGCTGGCCGACTCGGTAAACCTTTCACATAATTATCTGTAGAAGGGAAACGCATGATGGCTGCATCAGAAAAAATAAAGTTAAAAACAAAAAGATCAACAGATTCAAATAAAAATATACCGGTAAGTCATTTTCCAGATCTAGGCCTTGGGTTATGATATTTGTGATGAAAGAAAGAGGAGTAAGGACATCAATATTAACACAAATTTGCACCAATAATGTGCTCATCATATGAATCATTCATTTTCAATTTGCATGTGTACAGTATCATAAAGACATCATTAGAATACTATTGAATATTTTCATTCCACTATTCTTTAAATGATATATTATTAATGTATATTATGTAGAAAGAAGAGTATTCTTTTCTCCACTATTTTCAAGGATTCTAGCTATATTGCGACTCAGTTTGGCAACCTCACTCTATCAGTTCAAAGAATGTTTTAGTTTCTAAAGCTCAGTTCCTCCAGAACAAAGGGGGTGGGTTGGTGGCTGTGACTGAAATAAGACAGAAGCATGCCTATACTTAGCAAACTGCTTTTATAATATATGCAGAAGCATACAATTACTTCTACAATGCCGACTATTTTTCAGCTACTTGCTTTGGTAAGTGTTATATATACATTCACATACCTCATAACCAGTTTACATAACTATTTAAGATGTGCTGAAACAAAGCATGGAGCACAGATGAAAATACTGCTTTGAAAGCATGTTGATTCACCATTTGGATTGACCAGAGATACAAGCTATTTTACAGTGCCTTTACAGTGTACATGTCAGTTTTGGCAATTCGGTAAACAAAATAGTTAAATAACATACAAGAACTACTGTTATAAATATAAACTTAACCAAGTGTAACATATTTTCTTATATTTTGACTAATTTTAGACAACCACAATAATATGGAAGATTAATTCTGTTCATCTTCATAACTTTAAGTAATTCTGCTGTAAAATACTGAGCTTATTCATACATAAGTTTATCAAAAGACTCATCATTACTGAAACGCACAAAAAAAGGTGTTATTACTTTAAAAACAATTTCTATGACAGAATCATGTAATTTCAAACTGTCAGTATTTACAAATCTCATGACAGAGTCAAGGAAGCTGAGAAGCAACTGTCACAGGCCATTCCCTGAAATACTGGGTGCTTGTACCCAAGAGGTTTCCGGCGAGGAAAGATAGTATATTTTAACTGGCATGTAAGGCACATAGGGTAAATGCAGTTCATTCCTCTTGGGAAGTCATTGGTAGTTCCAACAGCATCTACAGCTCACTTGCATGACCACAAGTCTTGAACACCAATGTCATCATTATTGGCCTGCCAGCCATGTGTCAGGTAGACCTCTCAGTAAAGTGAGTGTATTCAGTGATGAAGAGCACATCAATGGGGTTTAACAGGACACATAGTGCCAAGTAACGTACATCTGACACTAAGTGACGAGGGTCATCACCTCCGACTAGAGGAAGCTGCGGAGGCTGATGGATGCTGGGAAGCGTTCCTCTGTTCCTCCTCGGTGGGCTCCGGGATAACGGCTTGCAACGCTGCTGGGGTCAGCCATTCTTTGGGTATTGCTTTCTCAATGAAGGGTATACAGGAACTCATGTAGGCCAGACGGTTCACCCAGCTCGGGAGCTCCTTGCCACATATTATCTGAATTAAAGATGAAGTCATTCAAGGTTACAAACCTATGAAGTATTTCAGAAATCAATGAGATACTAAATGAGTATGAGAAGATTGATGAAAGTCTCATGGAAAAATCAGACATTTAATATGATGATGTATGATGAAGAGGGGGCAAGCCATCTCAATTGTTTAGTTAAAGATAGAATTTGGTAAGTCAATGACCTCTGACATACAGATTATCAACTAATATTTATCTATACATTCACCTGTGTTAGAGACTGAGTGAAATGATTGCAGTTCTTGTTGAGTAAGTGATACTGGTCCCCGCGGAACTCTTTCCCCAACTGCTCAACGATCTTCCTGATCTCATCAGCAGTGAAGTCTGTGTAGCCAAGTACAATGGACTCCCTGCAAAAAAATGAGCAGCATGAAATTCTTGTAATGGAACTTATCAGCCAAAACAATACTTATTCTAAGGAGAAGTCGAGCCATCAGAAGAACAAAGATGCTTGTGTTGATAAATAAAAGTTTAATTAGTTACAATTCGGGTGCCTTTTTGGCACCCTTCATCAGACCTGATGACAAAAAAGCCTCTTTGTTCTGCTGTTGGTGATGGCTCCCCCTCTCCTTTGTATCCCTTACTGATGTTTATACATAAATGTGCCATCCTCGCATCCTTGAGGGGATCTGGATAACAAACCAGCCAGTTTGAGCTTTCCCATCCGATACTTATTCTACTCATCCCTAGCACTTTTCAGTCTGCTCTTGAATAATACTGATTTATAACCAACTAAAATTTATAAGGAAAACATAACTGACCTATGTGACATTTTTTATTCTGTTTACACTACCGTGGCACTTCGACTATCTGAGCAAGACTGAATTACATCAGACGATGTCCCTACTTACTATGTGGCAGTGTTGCATCTAGGTTTTGTCATAAGTGGGCCAGGTGGCCCATCACTATTTAAAAAGTGGGCCACTGGTAGTCCCATGATGAGTCAACAGTGGGCCACTTGGATAAAAAAAATTATAGAGGTGTTTGTTGTACATGAACATTTTAAATTTTTCTTTAACAATAAAATGTATCATTATATTAATTGAATGTACTGACCTTATGTATATTGAATGACATGCCTTCTCTGTTGTTTAATATGCTTTGTCATTGCAGTTGAATGATCATTTTTACATGAGATTAGTAGTGAATGTATTTTGAAAAATTACAGTCACAGCAAAAGTTGCAACTCATAACGCCTCATTCCTTTTGAGCCATTCATCTCTAAATTTATTAACAAATTTACGTTTTCTGGTGGTTTAAGAATCATCTACATTGCTTTCAAAGTTTGTCACGTGTCGGTGTTGAGATTGCCATCGCCATTGTGATCATGTCCGTCACCCTAACCTTGTGCAATGTTATTGGCACGAATATTGTCTTGTACCCCTTCCTAATCAGGAAACAAAGATTCCCCCGCCCCTGAAGAAATCAGTTATTCTTCTAGCTTGCTTTTTTCTTTAAATATGATGGAGACATTTGATGGTTTGTTTTTCAATGAGTAAAATAAAGTGGAACTTCACGACTCGGACTGTCAATTTCCAAGAAAAGTAGAGAGAGAGAGGTTACGGCAGAGTTATCCAATGAAATTAATAATTACATTTAAATCACATGCATACGGGCATTTTGAATTAGGTTCATGCTTTATCTGAGGTCTGTGTGTCTTACGGATATCGAGTTCTTGGTAATGTTCTATAAAATTATTAGATATGGGAATTTCCAAATTTCATAATGAAAACCATAACATTTAATCCAATAAGAAACCGAGTGCTACAGAAAATACGAACATAAGTGCGTACTTAATGTAATTTATGCGTATGGTGTAGGGCTGCAATGATTCACTTGTCCTTCGATTCGGTTCGATTTTCGATTCTAGTCACTCGATTCGATTATTTTCGATTCGATTAAGTTAACAGATCTGATAAAATACAATTATTTAGGTATTAAAATGAAAAAATTGTTACAAGAAGATGTTATTCTATTGAATTCTGTTGAATTGGTTCCGTTGTGTTAATGGACGGCTTTTTGACGCAGGTTTTTTTCAGTTTGTGTGTGGTAAATCAGAAAGTTTTTATACAAATTCTGCCATGAAAATGATATTTGCCATCTCGGTTCGATTTTCGATCAACAAACTTCGATTCGATTCAATTGATTCGGTTCGATTCTCGGTGCATTGAACCGAATCGTTGCAGCCCTAGTATGGTGTAGATCATTATTTTTCATTATTTACGCCACATTTAATTTTAGATGAGTAAAAACGCAAATACGCACTCTAGATGCAACACTGATGTGGTGGAATTCTTTCATATTTATGCAGTTCAGTAAAAGACCTTGTGGAAAACTTTGTGAAAAATCTTATGAATTATCTTGTGGAATGTGCATCGTTTGAAATGTTGACAAGAGAAGTGGATCGTCATTGGAAATTAGCTGGATCAGCAAATATGTGTTCATAAATATTTAAATAAATAAAACATTGATAAACTAAAAATATGTGCATGTGATGCACTGTGATGTCCCCCGCTAACATTTAATCCGAAAGTGACCCTACCCGCATTATGGAAAATGGTCCTCTCCCTCCATATGTTCTAAGTTCAAACTGTTGCGATGGAAACCAGGAATATGACATAATTCAGAATGACCAAAATAGCAAAAGGCACCACTCCGACACTAGATCTAACCACATACCAAGTTTCGTAAAAGAATATTGAATACTTTTTGAGATATGGCCCGGAAACAGACCCCACCCCAATATGCACTAAGTACAAACTGTTTCCATGGAAACCAAAAAAATAAATAATTCAGGATAACCAAAATAGCAAAAGGCACCACTCCAGTAATAGATCTAACCACATACCAAGTTTCGTTAAAAAATATTAAAAGGTTTTGGAGATATGGTCCGGAAACGAAAGCATCCCCTTATATGCACTAAGTACAAACTGTTTCCATGGAAACCATAAAAAATAAAAAGTTCAAAATAACAAAATTGCAAAAGGCACCACTTCAGTAATAGATCTAACCACATACCAAGTTTCGTTAAAAAATATTGAAAGGTTTTGGAGATATGGCCCGGAAACGAAAGCATCCCCTTATATGCACTAAGTACAAACTGTTTCCATGGAAACCATAAAAAATAAAAAGTTCAAAATAACCAAAATAGCAAAAGGCACTTCAGTAATAGATCTAACCACATACCAAGTTTTGTTAAAAAATATTGAAAGGTTTTGGAGATATGGTCCAGAAACGAAAGCATCCCCATATATATATGCACTAAGTTCAAAATTTTTCCATGGAAATCACAAAAAATAAAAAATTCAAAATAACAAAAGGCACCACTCCAACACTAGATCTAACCACATACCAAGTTTCGTTAAAATATATTGAACGGTTTTGGAGATATGGTCCGGACACGAAAGCATCCCAAAATATGCACTTAGTTCAAAATGTTTCCATGGATACCACAAAAAATAAAAAATTCAGAATAACCAAAATAGCAAAAGGCACCACTCCAACACTAGATCTAACCACATACCAAGTTTCGTAAAAGAATATTGAATACTTTTTGAGATATGGCCCGGAAACAGACCCCACCCCAATATGCACTAAGTACAAACTGTTTCCATGGAAACCAAAAAAATAAATAATTCAGGATAACCAAAATAGCAAAAGGCACCACTCCAGTAATAGATCTAACCACATACCAAGTTTCGTTAAAAAATATTAAAAGGTTTTGGAGATATGGTCCGGAAACGAAAGCATCCCCTTATATGCACTAAGTACAAACTGTTTCCATGGAAACCATAAAAAATAAAAAGTTCAAAATAACAAAATTGCAAAAGGCACCACTTCAGTAATAGATCTAACCACATACCAAGTTTCGTTAAAAAATATTGAAAGGTTTTGGGGATATGGCCCGGAAACGAAAGCATCCCCTTATATGCACTAAGTAGTAAGTACAAACTGTTTCCATGGCCACCATAAAAAATAAAAAGTTCAAAATAACAAAATTGCAAAAGGCACCACTTCAGTAATAGATCTAACCACATACCAAGTTTTGTTAAAAATTATTGAAAGGTTTTGGAGATATGGCCCGGAAACGAAAGCATCCCCTTATATGCACTAAGTACAAACTGTTTCCATGGAAATCACAAAAAATAAAAAATTCAAAATAACAAAAGGCACCACTCCAACACTAGATCTAACCACATACCAAGTTTCGTTAAAATATATTGAACGGTTTTGGAGATATGGTCCGGACACGAAAGCATCCCCAAATATGCACTTAGTTCAAAATGTTTCCATGGATACCACAAAAAATTCAGAATAACCAAAATAGCAAAAGGCACCACTCCAACACTAGATCTAACCACATACCAAGTTTCGTTAAAAAATATTGAACGGTTTTGGAGATATGGTCCGGAAACGAAAGCAACCCCAAATATGCACTAAGTTCAAATTGTTTCCATGGAAACCAACAAAAAAAAATAATTCAGGATAACCAAAATAGCAAAAGGCACCACTCCAGTAATAGATCTAACCACATACCAAGTTTTGTTAAAAAATATTGAACGGTTTTGAAGATATGGTCCGGAAACAAAAGCGTTACGGAATTACGGAACCACGGAATTACGGAAGGAACTGAAAACATTATGTCTCCCGCAAAGCTTTGCGGGGTACATAATAACCCAGAAGAAAAGAATATGTGACTTGGGTAAGGGTAAAGGTTCCTTAGAACAAGGTGGTTCATATAACAAACTTGAGGAAAGCATTGAGAGGTAAACATGACATGTTTAGTATGTTTGGAACAAAGTTGCATACATCTGCAACGCACAAAATTAAGAATATTGGGAAAAAGAAGTGAAGTTGACTTACTTGAACTTAAACTGTTCCCCTAGATCATCAGAATCCTTTGGTGCTATCTCAAACACGCCAGAAAATGGAAATGGGTGCCCACCATAAGCATACTCTATGATAAGAAATAAAACAACTTAACATAATTATTCATAGACAATTTGTTCTTACATCCTTAAACTTTGGTAAAACAATACTTTATTTTTTAAAAATTAAGGTTAAAGCCATATAATGTCCATAGATCTTATTTGTGTCAAAACATTGACAAAGGCTTTACGAATAAAGAGGACTTTGCTTGAATGAATGATAACCTATTGAAAACAAAATCTCTTTTAGATAATAATCAAATTTCACCATTACCTGTTCCATAAACTTGAATACCAGAGTGAAAGACTCCAATTCCAAGTGACGATGTATACTCATTTATCCAGTACTGAAAGAAGAAATATTCTTACTGAATAAACAGTGTATTCTTTTCATGTTAAAAGCTAACAAATAAAAGTTTATCAATGGAAACAAAAAAATTAAAGACTTAGACTCTAAAATCTAATTGTTCCACTGTGTACATAGCTAATAAAGAATCTTTTAAAGGATTTTAAAACCCCATTCCGAAATATTTGAAGTTAAAACATATTGTTTTGATCAAACAACTCATCCTGCAACATCGCCCAGCTAACATTTTTTTCCCTTTCGTCAAACTTGCTGCATCACTTTTCCCGAGCGAGAACCGAAGAATCCCGAACTTTAATGAGCACAAGAACCAGTGACGTAATAGTAGCCTGACGAATCCAGAGGCGTGTAGTTGTTTACATACAAGCGAAGGGGAAGTTATTCGGCGTGAGTTTACAAAGACGTCGTTGGACCTAACAAACGATGATGATACAAATATATCAACACAGACCTATTCACTAATAGGTAAGGGTCATATTCGATTGGAGATCATATTCTATTGGTTAGGTTTTTATCATCTAAATCTAATAGTTTAGCACTATGCTCAAAGAGCGAAATCGGAATATTACTAGACTTCAACGAACACACGGCAAGTGTTATCAGCATTAACTAGTTTTTAAAGAACTTTTGATAATAGATTTTTGAGCTTATGTCAGGTGGCGAAGTTTTCAAATGACACATATAAAGACACCTAGACAAAGTATATAAATATTTGAATCGGCCGCGCGGCCGGTCGTCACGCCGTTGTGTCGTTGACAGCATAATTTTTTTCAACGAAAATGTAAAAAACCTGTCAATTTTTTTAAACTTAAAATGATAAAACTGGCAACATCTTCAAGATAAACTTACAAACAAGGCGTCAAAACAACTTTGTATGTCATGATAATCAAGCAATATAGAGTTAGAACAACATTTGTTCCTTTTGATGTGGATTTCTATCACGTCGCCAGTATCAAGAACGATAACTCTAAACGGCTCTTTTGTTTACTACTTTACATGTTCCCAGAGCTGATTGACTAGGTTGGTTGATTTTTTTCTTTCTAATATAAGATTTACTTGTAATCAGATTCAATTACATCTGCAATATCTCAAAAGTATCAATACAATAAATTACAAAGTGAACAATGCTATTGGTTTAATCTTTTAAGACTAGTTTTTAAATATTATGATTTTAATAATAATTATTGTAAATATTTGCCACATAAACTAAAACGATTTATTGAACTTTTTAGGGTAATTTGGAAAGAAATCATTGACAAAGGGCTATTTTGTATGTTTTCACAATTTTCTGTATTTGGGCAAATGACATTATTTCAATAGTAAATTTCTTGGACCAATTGTTTAATTTTCTTTCATCCAGTGTGCAAATCATCCATGGCCCCTGCCTTACCTAATTACTGTTTTATGCATGTATATTTGTTGATAATTTCATTACTGCTTACAAATACTGATTCATTCTCAAATATTGAAAAATATAATCACACAAAATCATTTCAATTATTATATGCTATCTGCAATCATCTAGCATATCACTTAGTTAGATATTGTTTAAAATAATTACGGTAACATAGATATGCACAATCTTAAAACAGTCCTCGGGATGTTTCAATTATTTCGAAAAATATTATTGCTATGTGACATATATTTCTAAAATTTGGAATCGTTTTAACTATGAAATGATTACAACAAACTGTCTGGAAATTAGTGTATATACTCATATTCCAAGTTACTGCAAGACGTTCAATTTTATCAAAAAGACATCAAGGTTATTGTTTCCTTATCTATTTAAGGTGATATTCAGCTGATCTTAAATATCCAGTTCTTTAAATAGACTGGAGTACGAATTTATAATGATATGAACCTCAAAGAAAAAAAATTGATAGCCAGTTGGAATTCCCGATTTTTTGTTTTTGGAAATATCAAATCATTATCATAAAAAATCAATACAGAAAATAGTCTATCGACGGCAGGAATGAATTAACGACGATCAAACACACATTTATATTTAGCTATAATTATTAAACTTAGTCAACAATAAGGTTAATGTCTTTGAGATATGTTGTGAGTATTTATGTAATAAATCTCAACAATAGTATCAATCAAAAGCGTGTTTGTTTTAAAACAGCTTTGACATCGGCCTTCCCAGGCTTTGCACTGCAGTGCGTCATGCCCGGCCGAGATTGACGGGCTACTATTACGTCACATTACGGAAAATACCGAGAGCTGCCGATCTTTTTGCATATCGGCAAGTCGGATTTGCCGGACGGTTTACAAATGTTAGCGCAGGATTGCAAATTTAACGTAAAATCATGGTGGCTTGTGTTTACCGGTAAAACACACCATACTTATGAAGTTAATTGACTTAAAATGGGGTTTTGAAATCCTTTAAAGACTTAAATAATAATTGTTCCATTGTTAATCCCAATGAAAGTTTATGAAAATTATAATCTCTTTTGATGATAAAAACAACAAGTTAAATAATGTCAGATCTGAATTGATTAATTTTGATTGAGCATTGAACTCTCTGTTTTGATAAAGGCTACATACCATGTCGTACACATTCACAACAACTGGCTCCTGGGCCATTGCGGTGCACACGACTTTCGCTTTGAAAGCCAGCGGAACGGTTGAGCATCAATGGAGATATGAAGTAGTTGACGATAAGACGGGTCAAGCCAAGAAAGCAGCTGCTGAACAACTATCAACACAAAGTAAGATAATTAGTTATCCTAATGTGAGGTCACTCCCAATATAATAATGAAGAAACAGATATGTCAAAAGCAGACGGAACCAAAACAATTGGTTTCTGGAAATCGGTTTGATATGGCCCGAAACATGTCTATGTCCAAAATTGTAGGAACATAATATCATTCAATCACATAAGTATCAAATCTTCCAAAATAAGTGCGACATGGATGAGTAATATTGGTGAACAATAAAAAAAGTGAGAAATTGTCTACTGTGGGAGTTTGCACAGGAAAGCGGAAAACGTCACTTCCAGCCTCTGAGTAATCATACTACTATCGTAACCAATAATTGTATATGTCAATTTGAACACACTGAAATAAGGTTAACGCTATCTTGTCAAAACTATTTTCAACTATTAAAACTAGGATGGTTTCTAATAATTGTTTTTATGTGCGTTTTTACGACAGTTTGACTGAATCTTATCCCAAAATATTTGATATGGCATATTCATTAATAATTAGTTGAAAAATATTAGTTTCTTGTACATAAATTAGTGACGTATTTCACATGACCTCAGTTATGGCACTTTCTCAATCCTTGAGAATATTTGGCTCTTTTAGAAATATCCAGAAATGTCAACTGCAATTACTTGTTCGAAACTTTCATAAGAACAGGGTATGTTTGTTCTAAAATTTAAACAATAAAACACATGAATAAATAATAAACATGACTACAATAAGTGAGCAAAATAATTTTGATAGGATTCAACTCAACTGTTTGTACATATGTTTTCATTCTACATTTGGAGTAATGTTCATTTTATTTGTTTTGGAGTGTTACTTTTATTCAATCTAATGATACATGATTAATTGCAAATTATGACAATAACACCACATTATTTACAACACACTGACAAAAAAAGACTGTTTTGTTAAAGCTATAATTTATGCATTATCTTGTTCGTAAATAAATTAATTTTACCAATGATAAGAAAAAGTTTATTCTCAACCTTTGTTTGTTGTGCAATAATGTAAAGACTTTATTAATTGGTTAAGGAATAAATATTATAGTAATTGGTCAACATGATTCACTCCTCGAGCACATTCCATTTATTCGTTCCCAAATTGGAACTCCTATTTCTATGAATTGAGTTATTTGACAGCTTAAGAATAAGTCAATTCAAATTCTCCTCAGGTGTTGACATCCGGGTCCCAGAACATAACATTTGAGGAGAAGCCTGAGTTCCCGGGCTCCAGGTCCCAATATGTGCACAAACTGGACTTCCTCAACCCCGAACTCCAGGAGGGTATTCCTGTTTACCGAGTCATGGGCAGAGACGGGAAAATTATTGATGAATCTCAGGATCCAAAAGTTAGTCCTTCTTGGATAAATAACCAATAGATCAAAACTTATTGTTAGTCAACATTAGATATTATTTGATGCACTTATAATATGTGAGCTTTGATTATGGTTCAGAATTAGTGCCAGTCTTGTGTCAAAAATGATTTTATTTCTTGACTGTTTCATTCAATACATGAATATCAATCAACATCAATGTTGCTTATATATGTGTAGTTGAAAAAAGTTGGATAATAATTAATTTCAGCAACAATCTTTCTCAATATTTCCCAGATTATTTATTATTTATGATAATAATTCAATCTTAAAAATAGATAACAATATTTAGGTTTTATGATATAAATCATGTTCGTAATAACAATGTCCATAATAAGATCACTAATCTTAACTGCAATAGTCGTATGAATCTACCCTAAATGGACATCACTCAGTACCAGCCTAAAAAAAGACTTCTCATAGTAATATACTTTTGCAAGGCAAATATCATCGGTTTAAGATGATGTTTAAGATAATCTGAAAACTGTAGGGGCTATGTTTGATATTTGTACATAATCCTGCTAAAAAAGAGTTACATTTTTATTGTGCTAAAAAAATACAACAATGAAAAAGCTTAAATCGTATTGTTTTGTCGATATCTTTAAACATTCCGAAGTTTTCTAAATAGAAAATCTCACCCAAGTTTCTTCTGATATTAAATATATCAACACAAGTTAATAAATGTGATAATATTTCAATATTTCACAAACATTTTATATATATATAAATATTTTACTCTTTATCAATTAAGCAATATCTAGTGTAATAAGAGGTAATTTATGATGATAAATATTAATGTTTTGGATATCTACCGGTACTACCCTGGGTTGATGTCCTTATTTCTAACAGGGTTTCTGAAATTTTTGTTTTGTTTTTTTAAATAATTTCAATAATATAAATAATGTTCCTGCAGCTGGACAAGGACACAGTCCTGAAGATGTACCGAGACATGACTCTACTCAACACGATGGACCGCGTCCTGTACGAGTCTCAGCGTCAGGGTCGTATCTCCTTCTACATGACCAACTATGGGGAAGAAGGGACACACATCGGTTCAGCTGCGGCACTCGACCCCAAGGACCTAGTCTTTGGACAGTACAGAGAAGCTGGTAAAATGTCTTTGTGAGAATCCCCTAGGTCTGACAGTTTTAAAAAAAAAAATCATGGCTATGATTTTGAGTGTCGTGACTGGATGATACTGGAATATTTGATATTTTTTGTGATTATTATTTTTAAAATACAATCTTTATCAAGCTAGATTATGCCTATAATGTTTTGTAATTTTTTGCACTCAAGCCTTCACAATATATTTTTGAAGTCCAATAGCTCATAAAATTATCTTAAGTTGTGTTAGATATATGCTGGAAAATTTGCCAACTTTCTCAAAAATTTCCCTTAAATTTTGAGATAAAAAGTTCAGATTTGCTTATCAAAATGAGCAACAAGATGATTGATATTTAATCAAGCAGTGTGCAAAGTAGCTAATACATGTGAGTGTATCCCAGGAGTGTTAATGTGGCGTGGATTCACGCTCGACCAGTTCATGGACCAGTGTTACGGCAACACCGGTGACGCAGGTAAAGGAAGACAAATGCCAGTGCACTACGGATCCCGAGACCTCAACTTTATAACCATCTCCTCCCCCCTGGCTACACAGATGCCGCAAGGTAGGGGGCACATCTTCTAATTTAATTATCCCCCGCAACAACGAAGTTGCGGGGGGTATTAAAATGGGTACCGTCCGTCCGTCCATCCGTCCGTCCGTTACACTTTGTGTCCGGCTCATAACTTTCTAACTAATCAACCATTTCAATTCAAATTTGTCATAGACATTAAGGAACATGTAATAATGTGTTATGAGAAACAATTTTCTGAAAATCTACCTAAAAAATTAGGATTTTGGAGAAAAAGTGGTAAATTTTGTAAGAAGTCCCGTCCGGCTCACAACTTCTAAACTAATCATCACATATTGATAAATTTTGATATGAAGATACATAATCATCTGAAGGTGTGTCATGAAGAACAATTTTGAAAATATTTTTATAAAATTTTGCCTTTTTTGACAAAAAATGAGGACTCTGTTAGAAAACTGTTACAAGTCCTGTCCGGCTCATAACTTCTAAACTAATCATCACATATTGATCAAATTTGATATGGAGTATTTAATCATCGAAGGTGTGTCATGAAGAACAATTTTGAAAATATCTTTATAAAATTTTGCCTTTTTTTGCAAAAAATGAGGAATCTGTTGGAAATCTGTTCCAAGTCCTGTCTATCTCACAACTAATCTAATCATCACATTTTAATCAAATTTGTTATGGAGATACAAAATCATATGTTGGTGTGTCATGAAGAACAGTTTTGAAAATATGTTTGTTTAAATATGATCAAATTGAACTTGGAGATCCAAATACATATTACATAAATTCAATCGTTTGATTTTAATTTTGTCAGTTAACTCGAATTATGCCCAACAGTGAACATAAGTTGGTATGATTTAGTTTTTTTATTAGAATATTTCTTTCATATCCTGGAAAAATTGTGTTATTTTGTGCGACAAAAATTAATCAGCAATATGATAAGGAAAACCTATACATATTGTACAATTTGCGGGGGATATAGCTCGACCATGTCAGCTGCTTGTTAGGCTTTGACGACCATCATTGTTACTTGTTTGATCATGTGGTTTTGATTAGAGTTGAAACAAAACATGAAACTATCATTGCATATCAATTTTTAGTTTCATGGTACTACACTATCAATAGGGAATATGAAAACAATATTGATGCATATGGTATCTATAGTTTTGATAGTTAAGTGTTTCATGGATATTTATGATGTTCAGTTGTATTTCATTCAAGTTAATCTTAAATAATTTAATTTCAAATTGACTTTGATAAGTATCGTTTAGGATGATGCATCCTAGTTTGATTTGGTGCAAAATGGCAATAGTTATTTCATCATTCAGTTGATTCTTGTCAAACCTTTAATAACCTCATCAGATACATATTCTTGCTTGGATTAAAACTTTGCCATAGCTATCACAAAAGTTGATCACAATAGTCTTTTGCTAACAGAAATGATCATGTTTACACCAGTAGTGAACAAGTCAACTTATACCTAGCACATCCAGTT
Source organism: Steromphala cineraria (assembly GCA_916613615.1). Lineage (NCBI taxonomy): Eukaryota > Metazoa > Mollusca > Gastropoda > Trochida > Trochidae > Steromphala > Steromphala cineraria. The sequence goes on along the minus strand of OU744724.1, from coordinate 6,070,045 downwards.
CATTAATATAAACTGGGATCACTTTATTAAAGTGATACTTTCGACATAAATTATGTGCTCTTTTCTATTTTGCCAACTAAAGTAAAAGTTACTGTGGGATATGTATTTGAATAATAAGTATTAGGGGTGACTATTGACCCCCAAGGGACTATTGCGATAGCGATAGTCTATTGCAGGGTACTATTGCGATAGCGATAATCTATTGCAGGGTACTATTGCGATAGCGATACTCTATTGCAGGGTACTATTGCGATAGCTATTGCGATAGTTTATCAATAAAGGAAATAAAAACAATTTTCAAGAAAAACAGTGTTTTATTGACTTTGTCACCGCTTTGTAACGATTTCAAAATAGGCTGCACTCGTGGAAGTCGTGGATTGATAACTCGTGTTTTCCTGTTGCTATGTTTAGCTCGTTTGCTGTTCGCCGTTTCCAGTGTTTTCCAAATGTAAAAATACGTGTTTGTGTGTGGATTTTGCTTTTAACATTCAAGCTAACAACTGATTTTTTCAAATTGTCGATACTATCCATAGTAAGACGTGCTATTGATACTATTGATCGTTCTAAAAAAGATTCGATTAAGTACTATCGGCAGAGCAACTATCGCGATAAGTCGATAGTTTTATCTATCGTTACAACCCTAATAAGTATATCATGATAATCCAAAATTTGTTGAATTAGATTCAATCATCAAAATGTTTACAGCATCTGGCGCAGCCTACTCATTCAAGCTGAAGAAGAATGATCTGTGTGTCATGTGTTACTTTGGCGAGGGGGCAGCTTCTGAGGGCGACGCCCACGCAGCCTTCAACTTCGCAGCTGTTCTCGATTGCCCTATCCTTTTCTTCTGGTGAGTACAGACAGCTTTGTGTTGTCAGATCAGATCAACATATCTCCTGATTGCGCAGGAATACAAATATTTCTGATCATGAGTCTCTTTTCTTGAAATGGCAGTATGTTCAGTAGAGATTATTATGTTAATTGCACCTTGTTATAAAATGATTTTATAAGAATCACTAACTGATCAATTTCTAAACTTCATTTTAATTCCCCCTCAAGCATCAATAGTTTCTATACTGGGCATGATAGGGAGATGGCAATTCACATATTATACTATCAACTAGTTACCAATAAATGTAATAACGATAATTCTTTTTCAAAATTTATCTAGAGATAGAGAAGTTTTTATTTTTCAAAATTTAAGAGGAAACTTTAAGATTGCTGGTATTGAATGATGACTCCTGAATATATTTCTCAAACCGGTGCCATAACAGAAAGTAAAAGACAACTAAAAACATCTTCAGAAAATGTATTGATAAGTATAAGTGTTATTTTACCTTTCAGCCGAAACAATGGTTACGCAATTTCAACTCCAACCAAAGACCAGTACAAAGGAGATGGAATAGGTATGACCAGAATGGAGTGTTTTCCTGCAGTTATACAAATCTTTATCATTATTTTGTAGCCAGCATTAACAGTATATGCCTATATTTCTCTAAAAGCTATAATTTGCTGATATAAAAAAGGGTCTTATCTTTTACTTCAAAACTTGAGTCCTAAATTGAGCTGTTTGAAAAGTTTAATTGTGGAGTGTTTCTCTCACAGCGTCACGAGGAGCTGGCTATGGTATGTCAACTGTGCGAGTGGATGGTAACGACACGTTCGCTGTGTACAACGCAACGAAACACGCTCGAGAGATGGCGATATCTCAGAGTAGACCGGTTCTCATCGAGGCCATGACCTACAGGTGGGTGGAGATGGGATGACTCTAGATAAAAGTAAAAGAGTACTTTCCACATTGAAAGACTGAAGAAAATCCCAAATTCACCCAGATTGTGGGTAGTTGTTTTCACAAGTGTGCAAGAATAATATTGACATCCGAGACCTGCTGTGAGCCAATTGGTAAAGATAAACTTAGCAACAGTAATGTAGAGTAAACAAGCTTTAAACAATTTATATAACATTATATGTATTTTTTCATCCTGCTACATCAGCATATATGTCTTGTCTCGATGGATATCAGGATATAAGTGGGAGCATAACACAGAGACTATTCGACTTTCTCAAAAGTGTTGTTATCTCCCTTCTTAGAGTGACCTCCCCTTAACGTCGCTTACTTCCTGTTAGTAGTCTTATCAATATGGCGGACAAACACGTTGACAGTGATATGACCTTTGAGTCAATGAACACGAAACAACTCCGAAAATACCTAAAAGACAGAAACCAGAAGGTAACCGGAATAAAACATGAACTGATAGCCCGTGCAAAAGGTGCTCATTTATTGAATTTACAGAAATGTTCCCCAGACAGTGTAGTTGGCCAGTCTAACGTTAGTGACGTGTCATTGTCCATATCATCAAAGTTGTCTACACCCAGTGGTTGCAACATGCCAGATCCTTTTTCATTACTTACTGGATGGAGCGATGATCTTGAGCTACTACCCTTATTCACTGAGAGAGACATTTACAATTACTTGGTTTTGAGCACCCATCGAACAGTGGACAGTAAACCCATGAAGGCTATTCGTCAGCTCAAGGCGGCAATATTCTATGAAGACCGACATGTTCACAGCATTGCTGTCCACAGTATTTCTGATGAGTGTGATCACATGTTTGTCCGGTGTTTAGTTATACCATCCCTACCAACAGCCGACAAGAGGAATAATCCTGACCATCACGTCTGGGTCTGTTTGTCCAAGGTTTCTGGCCATGTCAACTCTGCTTACTGCACCTGTGCAGCTGGGTATGTATTCTGATTGTTTATGAGGAAATTACAATCAACGTGATGTGTTCATATTTTTATGTGTATTCTTCTTCGGGTTTAATGTTAAAATTTTCATATTAACAATTAATTAATAAACGTGTTTATTTTGCATTATTAAGATGTACCCTCCTGTAGCTATTTCTGTTGTAAAAATATTACTTTCAATTAAATTAGGCGCTGACAATTAAAAACATTATGAACATAATAAATTGATAGTAGACATATTTTTCCAACAATTGATGTTAATTTTACAATTATTTATAGTTCTGTTGATTTTGATCAACTAAATAAGCCCTAACGTAATAGGAACAAGAGTTAATGAGATATGACATCATTTGTAAAAACTAAATACCACGAAAATTTTGCTCGAGGGTAATAATGGATCCGATACCATGAGAACAATAATAGATCAAAATCATCGAGATATATGTGGATCATGTGCAGTAAAAAATCATATCTATAAGATAGACCTAAATAAAATTATTCTGAAAAGAAGAACGCAGTCCTGATTGCGATTGAATTATAGATTGTCGGATCCAATTAGTTTAACACTTGATTTTATGTGAATGATATAATGTATGTGAACTTTATTTTCATATTTTTTGTAAGAAATGTAAGATTCGTTATCACAACTTTAGTGGAAATATGGATAATGTAGCACACTGTCCTATGAACAAATATTTGTTCAATCAAACCACTTCATTTTGTTTAGATTATAAAACACGTTATTTCATTACAAGCATCAAATGCTCAACAATATGACTAATATCAGATCTTAGAACTTGTCACACTCTTTTTCCAGTGCTGGTGAGGCCTGCAACCACGTCTCTGCTCTGCTATATGCCCTGGAGGATATATCCCAGAAGAAGGAAGCAGGACAACTCTCATGCACCTCTACCAAGTGTAAGTGGATGATACCTAGAGATCGGAAGCTTGCCCCTTTGACTGCAGATGATCTACAGCTCATGTCAAGTGGGAGAAAGAGTGTATTAAAGAGGAAGAGAGAAGAATCTAACTGCACAGTGACTTCATCAGATCCCGACAACACATGTACCAATACATGTCCTAATACAGGTATGCCAAGAACAAGCATAAATGTGGACCGATTCAGGGAGAAATTACTAAGTAATGAAAGCAAAAAGAAATGTGGGTTTGTAGTCACAACAGCTGTTGTGAGTGAAGAGCAGAATGATGATGTCATTTTAAACCTTCCGCAGCTACCACAAGTTGACTATTGTTTTAGTGATACTGTCGATCTTTCTACGCCAAGTTGTCAGAATGTGTTCAAAAGTTATGCTGAAACTGTCAACATTTCTAATGAAGATTCTAAGACAATTGAGATGATGACCCGGGGACAACACATGCAGGTGAATTGGAAGGAGGCTAGGAAAGAAAGAATTACAAGTTCTGACTTTGGTAGGATTTGTTTACGTAAGTCCACAACTGAACCGGATAAACTAGTCCACCATATCCTTGGTTATGGTACACACTTTTCATCAGTCCACACTAGATGGGGTACCTCCCATGAGCCGGCTGCTCGACAACTTTATGTTCTCAAGATGACCCAAGAACATCCTAATATCAAGGTAACACAGTGTGGACTCTTTGTAAACCCGCAGTATCCCTATTTGGGTGCTAGTCCTGATGGTCTGGTAACTTGTGTAGACTGTGACAAGTGCAGTTCCTCACAAGGACTACTTGAGATAAAGTGTCCCTCTGTACTAAGGGATCTGACCCCACAAGAGGCAGCTTCACACACTGATTTCTTTTGTAAATTGGATGAAAACAACAACTTAAAACTTAGAGAAAATCACCCCTATTTCTATCAAATTCAGGGTCAAATGGCTATTGCACAGAGAGAATGGTGTGACTTTGTAGTATGGACGCTGAAGGGTATTTCGATCCAGAGGATTGATTTCGATGAACAGAAATGGGGGGAAATGTTGCAAAAACTGAAATGCTTTTATACGACCGCAATCGTGGCAGAACTTTTATCCAGACGGGTGCTTCGTGGAATTAAACTTTACTGAATTTCTTAACAAATATTCCACCCATTGACTGTGTATGAGATATGAGAAATGTTCTCAATTATTATGATCTGACAGAATTCAACTTGTACTAAACAAATTCTGCTTTTGTTGCAAAATACTTCAGAAAATTTCTAAATGATTTGTATTATTACTTTTAGTTTTTAGGACTACAAGAATATATTGTGAACTAAATCTACCAGTGTAAAATATGTTTTTAATCCAGGGACAGATAACTCCTGCCCTTACTAAACATAACAGCAATCTTAATCTGTAAAAATAAAAATATGAATATTTCAAGTTGATAGAAAATTTATTTCTTTTAACATTCATTTAGGCCATTGACAACAAAGCATGATTTTAACACTTGTACATTGTTCATGAATAATAATGTTGTGATTGTATTGACTTAGACCAACAGTGGCTACCTAGCTGTTCATAAATAAACACTTGTCTCTGAAATATACATTTGTCTGTATTATATAATAATTATGATAATAATAAAAATAATTATAGCTTTTCAGAATAAGCTTGAGGGTTTTCTGCAGTGTTATTGATAACTTCTGATGTGATTCAATTTCATTGTAACCTTATGATATATTATGTAAGTAGTATTCATGATAGATATCAGATTCTTTTGTAAAGTAATCAAATATTTTCATCAAACACATTCACCTCAATCATTTCAGAATCTTGGTCATGTGGATACAAGGGTGGTAGTAATGTAGTCAATGCATTACAGATTTTCCATATCTTGTTCACCGAATTTGAAATAGTTATTGGAATGATACCTTGTAATATTCTGAAATTTTTTACTCTTTCCATGTGTCGCTCTACATGAATTCTCAAATTAGCAATTCGTCTTGTTTTTTGAATTTCTTCCAATGTCAATTGCTTTCTTTTACGTTTTAACGGAGGAATGACCAAATATAAGCCTTTAGGGGTTGTTAAGTCGGATATCAGAAAACCTTTGTCAGCCATAACTGCATCTCCAAACTCACAGAGATTAAGAATACCAGATTCTATTGTGATCTGTCTGTCACTTATGGCTCCAGACCATAGATCCGACACAAAACTGACTACACCGTTAGGGGTAATGCCAACTAAACTTTTAAATGTTATATGGCTTTTGTAGTGACTGTACATCTGTGATTGTCGTGCAACTGAATATGGTTTCTCAGTGAATATTTCTGTGCAATCTATCACAACTCGTGTTTGAGGATAAATATCTTTAAAACCTTTAGGCATTGTAGCGTCAATAATCTCTCTATTTGGCCAAGTAATCAGAAATGACAGATTTTTGTACATGAGATCAATCCACCTGTTAATTGTCCGAGCACATGTTGATCTAGAAACATGGAAACGTTGAGCTATGTCTACAACTAACAATCCCAGTCGAAGTCTCATAAGCACCATAAAGAACTGATCTATTAGTGACAAAGTGGTTGGTCTACCAAAATTTGATGATGGATAATCTCGCTCATAAGCATCAGACAGTTCATCAAACAAGCATGAAAATGTATCTCCATCGCCCAATCCTGTGTAAAAATTAACGAGCTCAGGATCTGTCTTGATATCCTCAAAAGTAAGGGGTGGTAGGAACACCTGTGTGCTCTGCTCACAAGTCGGAGTAGAGTCTGTTTGGGTGCTGGCACTGGTCGAAGACTTGTTCTGGCTAGAGATGGCATGAAAGAAACCTTCATCAGTCTGTGTGGAAGTGGAAGTCGTCTCTACAGCAGTCTGACTGGATGCATTCCTGTTCGGGGAAATACTGTTCTCTGGTATCGGCCCACAGTAGTCATGTAGGTAGACAGAAATTTCTACAAAAGACCTGTTGATGAAGGGAAATTATTGAATAAATAATAATTTTAATTGATTAAATTGAAGCATGTATTGTTAAACAGGAATAAGAAAATGGTCTTAAAAAACAATTTTGGATGAACAATTGAATGTATGTTTTAAAAATAAGTTATTTATAACACATCAACTAAACAACATATTTACCAAACATAAACAAACATATCTTTTCTCGTATTCTTAACAAGGAATAAAAAATGATTTTGGAAAGTGATTTTGGATAAACAAATAAATGTAGGTTTTCAAAATATATTTTTATCACATACAGGGGTCGAAATTAGTCCTATTGGGGTACTAGCCATTCGGACTAGTGCATTCCTGTGAGGACTAGCCCAAACATAATCTGACTAGCAAAATACAATGTTATAATCATATTTTCTTTAAATTCAACTAGTCCTTCGGACTACTAATGATTGCACTTTACTAGCCCAGCATCTTTTTCATTAGCCATTGGCTACCGGGCTAGTGCTAATTTCGAACCCTGACATATCAACAACAGATTAAAAAACAGCAACAAACCTATTATTCTGATGAATAGTTGTTTGGTGTTCTTCAGCATTACCGGTATCAATGTTTACTTCACCATGTTCTACAACAGCTGGTAAAGCCATGTCAGCTTCATCGGGTATCTGTTCAAAGTAATAATTTTTAAAACTATTTTGTTGATAAATCACATTGATATCAAATGATGGAATGTCTGATCATGCAAACCACAATAGAGCAATAATAAAAAGTTACGAAAATAGTTCAAAATACCATATGTGGCAAATACATGTAAGTAAGCACACGTAAATTTACTAGGGTACTCTGATAAGACAGATAACAATAATTTCAAACAAATCAAATGTCTTATCAAAGGACATTTAAATTAACATGACTGTTATTGTTATAGTAATTATGAAGAGCTAGAAGTGAGCTATTAGCATGGCAAAATATATTTTAGAACCAATTTTAGTAAACATAAACTTACCGAACTGCTGCTGAATATCTTGTTCGGAAAAAGTGATGGTATGGTGCTTGCAGTTGTTGGTCCCGCCAACCCCACGAAGTGATCCGAGCACAACCGGGTGTGTTTGCTGTAGGAGAAATCCTTCCTCACAAGTCGCAATCTCCGCAGCCATGCTTGCCTTAAATCCTTTCGAATGGGAACGGAATGCAGGGAAATCGTCCGTGAACCCAACTGTTTTCCGCGGTGATTTTTACAAATGCAGCAATATTGCTTCCCCATTTCTCTAACGTCACGTCACGGCGATTTACTCACAGGAAGTGTTATCTTCATAATTGAAGAGCTTAATCTAGGGGCGATAACTCTGAATTGAAACCACTTTTGGGAAAGTCGAATAGTTGACGAAGCAATACGATATTTTTTTTATTGCAGTTATTGATCAATCAAAAGATCAAATATCATAGAAGCCAAAATTGATATCATCATTTAGTTTAACACCAATGAAGTCAGATATGAACAGTACAGGTTGCTTTGAGAAATTATATCAAGGTTAGCAAAAGGTAACCTTGATTGTGAGCCTTTGGTCTTTTACGAGTGCTTCAACCAGTACCCATCATGAAAGTGTACTGTTTGAGGATCCTAACATTAACTCTTGTTGTTAGAATCGGTCACCACAGTACGTCAGACGACAGTTCGGCGTACCGGTCGGTTGACGAGGTGAGCTACTGGGACAAGCAGGACAACCCGATCTCTCGTCTACGTAACTACATGGTCAACCAGGGCTACTGGTCCGAAGAGGAGGAGAAGGAGTGGAAGCTCGAGTCTCGTAAAATGGTCAGTCTACAGATTCAATGTACAAAGTTCTTGTAACTTCTTTGAGAGGCATTTTAGAAGTTGGGATGACAATAATGCTGAGGAATATATGGATGACAACTTCTTTGTTCATTGTATGCGACGTTTCGACACAGATTCTTGGCTTGAGAACGACACAAGAATCTGTGTCGAAACGTTGCATACAATGAACAAAGAAGTTGTCATTCATATATTCCTCAGCATTAAAGTTCTTGTAGTTGGTGAAATAAGTTTGAAAAGAATTCAACTCCAAAGTTGTTTTTTTACTCATTCTACAAAGGGTTAGCAGCAGCCATACAGTCCATGTGTTTATTCTACAAAGTTTTAACAATGTATGAAATAAGCTTCAAAAGTAGTCACCCATAAATTAGTATTTTGTTTCTTTGGAAAAAGGTTAAGCAATAAGTTTAAAACAATGGTCAGTCCTAAAGTGGTATTTTGTTTATTTTACAAAGTTGCAGCAGTGTATGAATTTAGCTTTAAAAGTCGTTAGCCCGAAAGTGTATCAAATTTTGATAGTTGAATAGTTGAAAAACGACAAAAGTTACAAACCCTGACCAAAGGTTTAGGGCTTGAGCTAATGGATGGGTCATGTGTGGTACACTTCTTATAGTCTTAGTCGTATAATTGTATATTTAGTCCTGCAGTTGTGTATCCTTTTGTGGGTTCATTGTGATTTACCAGTCATCACACATTTTACTTCCCAATGGATAAGCAATGTCAACAGGTTAGCTTTAAATAATTCAATCATTGTTTAACCTTAAAAATACAGTATTTGTTTCTTCTTCTGCTAATATTTTAATTTAAGTAATTGTATCTCTCAAATAATTTTATACAATTGAATAATGAAGCGTAACTAATATAAGTCTCTGAATAAAGACCTAATTGAAATTGTTCATCTCTAGGTTATGAAGAGTTTTGCTGCGGCTGAGAACAGGAAGAAGCCAAACCCCGAAGAGTTGTTTAGAGATGTGTACAAGGAGATGACGCCCGGATTGCGGCACCAGATGGAGGAGATGAAACAGCACGTACAACAGTACAAGGAACACTACCCTCTCGAACACCACGAGAAGATGTCCTAGATATATATGTGTTTCAGAAGGGACAATGAAGGGAAACCTTAGAAGAAAAAGATAGAAAACAAGTTTGAATGTCTAATGAGTTTCATTTGCGGGTTTAAGGGACAGTCCTATTGGGGTATTTTTGTGAGAACAAAGTTCGCTTGTGTGCTCTACTTATCAAGTTTTCAAATATAATCACAAAACTGTTACCCTAGTAACATATTTCAACTTGGTTGTTGTCATGATGTAGGTGGGGAGAGAGACGACACAACTTCTTCTCTTGACGACTAGAGCTTTTACTGCCGAGGCACGTGTATACAAGCGACACCTCTGTATGGTGTCAGGGGAGGCAACTCGTGGTTGCTTACTTAATATCATAATACGACATCCCCCTTTCCTAACAATATAAAGTAGTTTGTATTGAATATATATTTTTTTTATGGTCATTTTTATACTGTACATTTCTCATCGTGACTTATAAAATTATTAAAAGCTTTTGGTGATACCCGACGATATATACATATATATAAATAGCAAGTCCTTATAGGTCCAGCCTGTCTGGTACTTTGACGGCTCGCTTTGACCGTCTAGGTTCCTCCACCTGCTGTTGGCCTGCAGGCAACATCGTTGTCGGGATTCCAATCTGAGATGGCTGGACAATCGACGTCTCGGCCAGTCGTTGATGCTGCATGGACGTCTCTGCCAGTCGCTGCTGCTGCAAGGACGTCTCTGCCAGTCGCTGCTGCTGCACGGACGTCTCTGCCAGTTGTCGCTGCTGTACGGGCGTATCGGCCAGTCGTCGCTGCTGCTGCACGGACGTCTCTGCCGGTCGCTGCTGCTGCACGGACGTCGCTGCCAGTCGCTGCTGCACGGACGTCTCTGCCAGTCGTCGCTGCTGCTGCACGGACGTCTCTGCCAGTCGTCGCTGCTGCTGCACGGGCGTCTCTGCCAGTCGTCGCTGCTGCTGCACGGGCGTATCGGCCAGTCGTCGTTGCTGTCTAGGTGTCTCGGCATGTCGTCTAAGTTGTTGGAGTGTCTCGGCGGATGGTCTCTGCTGTTGCATGATCTCCGGAGGCCATCTCTGTTGGAGTAAAGCTGTCGGTGTCGTCGCTCGTGTTTGTCTGTGCTGTGGAGTATTGTTGAGAAGAAGTTGTGTCGTCATCTTTGTCATCTGGTCCTTTTTCGTCATGGAGTCTGGCTGCACTCTAGATGGGCTTCCCTGATTCAATGCTTGCACTTCTGCTGGCGTTTGGTATTCTCGGATTTGCCTTCTATTTCTGCGAAGTATCACATTTTGTTCATTTAATACCATATATGATCTTGGTTCTTTACATCTTTCCTGTATTTTCCCAGGTAACCATCTACCTGTGTTTGGATCTTGAATCAGTACTCTCTGCCCAGGTTCAAGTTCAGGGAGGTCTCTGGCATGCAAGTCATAATATGATTTTTGAATATCTTGCCTCTGTTTCATTCTGTCATGAATTTCATCTCGTTCTTCATTGCTGTTTCTGATATGCGTTGGTAGGTTACCCCTCATCTTTCTATTGTAAAGCAGTTCCGCAGGACTTGGCAAGTAGTGATCTATTGGTGTTGTTCTCAAGCAGAGGAGGGCCATACTGATGTCCTTGTCACTGGATTTGGCTTTGAGGATGGCATCTTTTGCAGTTTTCACATTTCTTTCGATAAATCCGTTGGATTGTGGGTAATTTGGTGAACTTGTAGTGTGCGTGAATCCCCATTCTCTTGAAAACGTGTTGAAAAGGTGAGATTTGAAGTGGCCACCATTGTCGCTGATCACTTTCTCAGGTATCCCGTGCTCTGAGAATATTTGCTTTATTGTGTTCACTACCGCCATGCTTGTAGAAGGAGATGGGAGTTTTCTGACGAAGAAAAATTTTGAATAGTAGTCTGCTATGATGATGTAGTTCACTCCTTGAATGTGGAATAGGTCCATGCCAATCACAGTCCATGGTCTGGTTGGTATTTCATGTGGCATGAGTGTTTCTTTAGTGTTGGACCTCTGATATTCCTGGCATGTTGAACATTGTCTTGTTATTTCTTCAATGTCTGCGTTGATGTTGGGCCAAAATACACAGTCTTTTGCTCTCAACTTGCATTTCTCCATGCCCTGATGACCTTCGTGTATTTTCTCAAGGACCATTTCTCTCATTGAAGCAGGGATAATCACTCTTTCACCTTTGAGTATGATTCCATTCTCTACTGAAAGTTCATCTCTGTAGGACCAATACTCTCTGATACTGTTTGTGGTGTCTTTTCTTTTCTCTGGCCATCCTTGAATAATTGTTTCCATTAGATTTTCTAGTGATGGGTCATCTGTTGTTTCCTTTCTTACTTGATCTACTCTTTCTTGGCTAAAATTCATGTAGCTTATTTGTAGGTCTAAGTCAATGTGATCATCCTTTTTGCTGGGTAGTCGTGAGAGTGTATCGGCTATCAGCATTTCTTTTCCTGGTTTGTACTTTATGGTTACGTCATAGTTTTGGATTCTTAAAAGCATTCTTTGGAGTCTGGGTGGGGCTGCAGTAAGGTTTTTTAGCTGGATCATCTCTAGAGGCTTGTGGTCGCTTTCTACACTAAATCCTTTTCCATAGACATATGTATGGAATCTTTCGCAACCGAACACAACAGCCAGTAACTCTCTTTCAATGTTGGCATAACGTTGTTCTGTTGGTGATAGACTCTTCGATGCAAAGGCTATCGGTTTGTTGTCTTGTATCAGTGCCGCCCCAAGACCCTTTGATGATGCATCTACTTGGAGTATAGTTGGTTTTTCTGGATCAAAGTAGTTCAATGTGACTTCTAAGCTGATAAGGTCTTTAATTTTCTGGAATGCCTGTTTATGAGATTCTGACCAAGTAAATTCTACTTCTTTTTGTAGCATCTCTCTGAAAGGAGTAGTGTGGTCTGACAAGTTTGGAATAAATGGAGACATGTAGGTTACTATACCTAAGAACTCTTGTAGTTGAGTCTTGTTTGCTGGGTCTGAAATGCACTTGATGGCTTCGACTTTGTTTGGAGAGGGGTGAACTCCATCTTTATCCAACACCATCCCGAAGAATTCAATCTTCTCACGCTTGATGTGGCACTTGCTACTGTTGAATACCAGTCCGTGTTTACTGGCGGCTCTCATCAAATCTTCTAGATTCTTGTCATGTTCTTGTTCCGTCCTGCCATATACTGTAACGTCATCTGCTATGCCAATGGCTCCAGTGCAATTTTCCAATATTTGGTCCATTTTGTGTTGGAAGACATCCTGTGACATCACAAGTCCAAAGGGCATTCTTCTGAAGCAATATCTACCAAAAGGTGTGTTGAACGTTGTCAGGACGGAGCTTTCTTCATCCAGTTTTACTGACCAATATCCATGTTTTGCGTCCAATTTACTGAAGAGCTTGGATCCACGTAATTTGTAGGTAATTTCTTCTAAAGTTGGTGTTTTGTGATGACATCTCTTGATTGCTTTGTTAAGGTCCTTTGGATCTAAACAGATTCGTATTGCTCCATTACTCTTTCGGGAGAAGGCTAAACTGTTTACCCATTCTGTTGGTTCTGTGACTTTTCTTATGACTCCATTTTGTTCCATGTTCTCTAATTCAGATTTTAGTTCTTCACGAAGATGTATTGGACATTTCCGTGGGGCATGTATCACGGGTTGTGCTTCTGGGTCTAAAGATATGTGGTATGAGCCTGGGAAGTTTCCAATCCTATCGAACTGTTCTGGGTAGGTTGACATCAAGTCTTCTACAGAGTCTATTTTCCTAACTTGTTCCTTGTGTATGGAGCAGTGGAGAGTAACTAGTTTCATCTGTTTGGATGTGGTTAGTCCTAAAATTGCTGGGCCTGCTGATTTGACAATGAAGTATTCAATTGGGATCCAATTCTTGTCATTACTTTGGCAATGTAGTGTGATACATCCTAACTGTTCAATGATGGTGTCATTGTATGCTCTGAGTATGATTCTTTTTTTCTTTACCATTCCTGGAAGGGGCTTTCCATCGTTTCCTACTTGATCTGGGAACATTTTCCTGAACATTCTAATTGGCAGTGTGTTCCCCTGGGCACCAGTATCTACCTTTGTTCTGACCCTTGCAAGTCTATTTTGTCCTATCTTTGTCCCTATGTATGTGATGGCTTCATCTTCTATGTTTTCTTCTACATTACTCATGCTTGATACAATGATGCTGTTTATGGTTAGGTCTTGACAATCATCATCACCCTGGTAATTATTGTCTGTATTGTCATTCTCTTCCATGTAGTGAATTGCTTTTCCTCTACCACTATTTCTATATCTAGATGTTGATCTGCTCCTGAATCTCCCCCTTTGCATTGGTCTTCCCCTCTGATTAGGTTGGAAATTCTCTTTGTTTCTACACATTTTAGCAAAATGGTTCATGCCCCCACAGATATCACATGTCACTCCCATTGCTGGACATCTATGGAGCCTATCGTATGCCTGTCCACAACGATAACATGGGTTTCTGTTTTGTTTTTGCTTAATGTAGTCAATTTGAGAAGCCTGAATATCCATGTTTGCCTGAACACTAGCTAGCTGATTCATATGGCATATCGATGCTTCAAAAGTTCTTCCTGAATTTAGTGCTTCATTTAGCTTCAATGTTTTGTCTTTTCCTAACAATTCTTTTTGCAAATCAGTGTGTTTGGTTCCCGAAATTATTTGTTCAATAATTCTCTCATCAAATTCTTCTTTTGAAAATTCACATTTGAAGGCTTGTAATTTGCACCTAGAGACAAAATCATCAATGCTTTCATTTCCTTCTTGTTTATATTTTTGTAGGTAAAGTCTAGATACACGAAAGTTTGTTTTTGGTTCAATTTGTGTTTTGAAATTTTCCCACACTCTATCAGGTTTTTTCTTGTCTTCGTCCGAAATTGTCCATGAATTGAATATTCTTATTCCCTGTTCCCCAGCGAATAGCAAAATATGGTCTACTTGTTTATCTGTCTTTATGTCTTTCACGGAGAAATATAAGTCACATCTTTGTTTGAACATGGCTAGTGCGGCTGCCTGGTCGGGCGAAGACCACTCCATTTTTGGTGTGAATTCAGACATTTTGTGTTTGCGCTACGTCTTCCTAGTCATTAAATTGAGCAGTGAAGGGTGTGCAATAATGCGAAGATATTACCAATTACCGCTGCCACCATGTCATGATGTAGGTGGGGAGAGAGACGACACAACTTCTTCTCTTGACGACTAGAGCTTTTACTGCCGAGGCACGTGTATACAAGCGACACCTCTGTATGGTGTCAGGGGAGGCAACTCGTGGTTGCTTACTTAATATCATAATACGACAGTTGTGTTTTAATCATGTACTGATAGCATTATATGCATAAACTGAAATGTCCCCTCGACTTTCCTTTCCACTATGAATACACTGATAGAACTGTCCCTTTAAATAACCTTTGCAGTGATAAAGTCTTAAACTACAACTGTGTCACATAACACTTTTAAAAAAGAAGACAGTTGTTGATTGTTTATCAAGTGTAAATTTAAGAGGGTTTACAATGTTTTACAATTCAGATAATACTCTTCTACTCAAGACGAAATGAATTCCATGAATGTCTCATTGGGGTCAATAACTGATAAATTGTGTTCAAATTTTGTGATAAAAAAAACCAAGCAGGTAGGAATACCAAATCTTCACATAATCATGAAATGTTTGAGTCTCAAATGATTTGTTTTATCAAAATCATCGTTACAGTTCTTTCTGTTTGATAAAGAAGCGTCAACAAGGAATCTCAATTGGTGCTGAGGAAATTGTAACCTTGTCAAAAGTGTTTTATTTTCGGCTCAATGAAATCACAATTTTATTTTTAGATTTCATGTATTGAATGTAGATCTAATTGTGTTGAACACAATATGCAGTAAGAAATATTATCTTAGAAATATATTAACATTGATACAGTTATGTAGTTGTTAGGGTTATATTTTCATGAGAAGGTACATGAATCTATTCTGAGATTTGTTGAAGTATTATTGTGGAAATGCTTGAGTGATGATGCTATTTATTGTGAGTGATGACTTACAGGTCTTGATATTGATATGATTAATGGAAATAACTGTTTGTTTAGTGATAAACTTAGAGATTTTTGGTAAGTTAAAAGACTTTATTAAATTTGCCACTCACAGCATGCTGTTTGATGGAAGTCGGTTGAAGAATTGGCACACTAACATTATTTTGGTAGCCACAGTGGTGATGACTCATTTGGTATTGCTTACTGCACTTAATGTAAACAGAAAGATCAGAAAATTATTATTACTTATTTTTGTTATATTTGAGGATGATTTACGATATAGAATGTATTATGAAAGTGATAGAATGTATTTGACATGGGGACAGGCCAATAATTGGACTATGTCTATTGTGTGTGTAAATACCTGTATACTGGTGTGCTGAGGACGGTGTTGACAGTTTGATGAATGTGAATAAATAATACTCCATGTCATCTTGTTCATATTTTTTAAATAAAGGATTCATCAAAACATTAAAGAGGAAGTAGCCCGTTTTGGGGGGAATATAAGGTGATGTCAGGAAATTGAAAATAAATGGTTCCAAATGAAAGACAATGTTTTTAAACTAAAAGAAGCAGTAATAAATCAAACATATAATGTTAAGTTCAACCATGCAATTCCTTCTCTTCCACAAAATAAATTATAGGTGTTCACACAAAAATGGAAACTAGTGGACTTTATGTGAATCTTTATAATTTCTTCTCTGAAATTGGTTTGTTATTGAGATTTTTGACACTATCAAAATAATACGTTTTGTATCAACATACAATTATCAGTAAACAATTGAAAACATAAAATTTTCAAAAAACGTGCTACTGCCCCTTTAAGAGCCATCAAAGCGGTATATGATATTTGGTGGTGATATGGATCATAAAATGATCAAAAGAACATCTCTGTTTGGTGGTCATTTACCTAATTTGCACAGTATATTAGGTCCCGATTTTCATGAGAATACCAAATGATTCTTTGCATGACTACAAACAGATTGCAGGTTACTGTTTGTGATGAGGGTGTAGCATGATTTTACAACAAAATGGATGTGGTTGTGTGATCACTCTTCACATCTTAAGAGCTCAAAATGATGTTAAACTGCATGAAAGAAGCCTGTTGATACCACAAGCAGCTGATGGTAACAAGCACACTAGATATGGTGTCAACCTGCAACTCTGTTCTTTCTATACAAAAGAGATAGAATCTTGGTCAACAACACTTCGGGAAGATTCCTCTTCTTTGCCTCAAAGGGAAGCAGATTTTTTGCAGTAGATAGAGGGAAATTGAAAATGCAATGTCAACCAAACTGTTATGAACGTTATTAGCAAGTGAATATGTGTACTGCAGTGTATTGGGAGACAAACTTTTGACAGCCGTGTAGATAATCAAGACATTGCAAATATTTTTTATCTAAGGTATTGTCGGCAGTTAATGTTTTCCCGTTTTCCTATATGATCACAGTATTCTTTACAAAAATAAGCTTTATTATATAAATTCAAATACTTTCTGTTTGTCTTTTCGATTATTGAAACAACAAAAACGCACTTTGTTAAGAAAGATTAAATCAAGAAACCCTTTTTAAACGTGGTACGAGTAATTAAGCCTACTCCGTTCTCGCTCACGAACCACGGATATGATACTATGAATGTTCTTGCATAAGAGCAGTTCATCCCTTTCAAATTACACGTATGAGTTACAATGTCAGGAATTAATATAATGTCAATACTTCTCCATAGGCACTTATGTTTTCAGTCGTTGAAATCTATATTTTAAAAATATTTTAAAGGTAACCAACCAAGTTAGAGGTATGCATCCTCTGAACAACAGAGGCAATTGAGAGTTTTTAGGAAATTTAGCTTATTTCACATGTCTGAAAATCATTATTATTTATCTACCAAAATAGTCTTGTAGATCGAAGAGTCAAGTGCGATGATTTTAAAATGCTCATCAAAGAAGCGATGGTTTTAATCAGAGATTTCCAGCCAATTTCTATACAATAGATTCCGCGTTTACGGTTGCCAATATTTCAATTCTGTGCTCTTTGTAATTGGCAAGAAAATATTTCATATATGGACAAATTGAGTTCACACTAGAAAATATTTCATATATGGACACATTGAGTTCACACAACAGAAAAATATCCTGTTTCCGCCTTAACATTCCCGTCAGAAATAAGGTACTTTTTGATAAGTCGATAGCATTTGCCGGGAGTTATAGTGCCACATTTCGAAATACGCAACGCCTATTGCTGCAAGATTAAAGGTAAACAAGCCTTACAATCTCCGATATTGAGTGGTTACCGGTTATCAACCAGGATGGTTATAAGTTCCACGTATCAAACAAAGTCACTTGTCATATCCTTCCATTTCCTCAATATTTCAACATTCCAGTACATGTTTACCGGTATGTACAATTATATCACAATGGTGCTATATACCTTTTATGGTGTTGTTAGAAGTGGAAAATGTTGATGTGTATAGAACCCATATTATAAGAATAATCAACGAGTTGCGAGGGATTACGGATTATTTGTCCTGAGTTATATCACGTATACCTTTTATGGTTTTGTTAGAAGTAGAAACTGTTAATGTGTATAGAACTCATATAATAACATAACCCCTTTCATTGAACGAATAAAAAACAGTAACTATAAAAATCGGACCTATTTGTTTTTCTAAATTTAAAGGTTTTATTCAACAATCCTGTTACACTACAAAATTAAAGGCACTTGCTATATCAAAGGCTATAGATTAAACCGAAGGCAATGGTTCACAATTTTAACTTATCTTTGATAATAAGCAATTAAGCATATATTCCAGTTTATAACTTTCATGTTACATGTATGATTGCAGATGGATACCAGAAGTGTCTTAGTACCAGATTATATCAGAATCATTCTGCATGGCTTCAATATATTTTACAAACCCTGTTTGTCACCTTGAAATAAGTCAACACCCCTAAAATTGAGTTTGGCATGTACCAGTTGGTATCTCCAGGGCCTCAACAACAGAGCAACTGACATTTATCTCATAAAGTCATAATTTTCCTTCAATCTGCTACAGACCTATAGTACATTTAATTTTTATAACTCGCTTCACAATTTCCTGCAACTGCGACAGTTTGAAATACATTTTCTTGTTGAAAATTAAGTGAGGAAGAACATCTATCAAATGTTGAATGAAAAAAATAGCATTTGTTTATGTACTTTTCACACGCTGAACATACAAGAAGAAGTTTATGCAATTATCCGTCTTTTATAACGTAACTATTTCAACAGTTACAGATTTTGTCTTCTCTTTTGATATTTATTAATCTCCCATTTTCAATTAACGGGCCACCAGAAGTGCATTTCAAGCGAACTAACGATATTCTGAAAGTCTTAGATTACTTAGCACATGATAAATAACGTTCAGTATGAATATGAGTTTCCAGTTTGAGTAATAATTGCATTTTTTTATTTTGAAAGTGTTTCAAACAAGTTTTGCTGGTACATAACTTTTAATCTTTGCGTAAACGTATTGAGAAACAATGACCGAAATTTTCCATTTTGTCATACCATAGATGACTAAATACATAGATGAAGGTACTTTAAACATCTTATATCCAACTATTACCAGCATAAAGTAACATCATATTATGGAAAATTTTCTGAAAACGAAATACTCCAACCAACTCTGATATGTGAGTACAAGATGATTGTTGAGAGTGTATCTTCCTCATTCTCAAGACACCGTGTGAAATTTTCTTTCTAAACAATTTATTATTCCACCATAGAATTTTATATGACAATACAACAAATGAATATATCAACACATCGTTTCGCTTCTTAATTATTAACCCCCCACCCCACCCTTCAACCTAAAGAAATTCTGTTTTCTTCCCCTTCCTTTCCTATGAGGTTTTGTTTTGGTTGGAAGCATCAACATCTGCACGCTTCTTACTACTATTGAAATGGGCTGGTAGTAAAGCTTGGTATCATCAGGGGCGTAGCATCCATTATAAAAAAAAGCCCGGGCTTACATATGATTTTTTGGTCCAACTTTTTTTCATGTTATTTTCAGTCAAATGACAGACAAGAAATTAGATGGTCAACGTTAAGTTCTTGACAGTTTGTCTCTGTTATGGTTAAACCACACATGGATGTATGGACAGGTCTTATGTGGCTTTACAGATGTCATAACATTAACTTTAGATGGAATGCGGAAGACTGCCAAGTTTTTTTGCCTGTTAACTTCTTATCAGTGATCTTGACCAATGACTTTCTTTCACAGCTCTCGTTCTGTATAGACACTGATATCATCAGACAGATTATATTACACAGATGTGGGAGAAATCATTTTTAATTGCTTTACTACACTATTATCAAAATTCATTGATATACGAAGAGCTATAACTATCATTTATGTAAAGTGGACCTAATGCAACACTTATCATGTAATAGTGTATTTATTTGGTAACCAATTCCTTCAAATAAAAGACCCATCATCAAACTTCAATAATTTTAAAAGTATTTTACTGTCACCAAAACCGGGTTTGTTAAAGCCCCATTATCATATTTGCATGCGGTTCATGATGACATTAAGCTAGTGAGAAAAGAAAAAGGCGCTACATCACTCATGAGAAAAATCTGTTTTCGAAAGTTTGATATCATATTTACATGTATTAATTAATAATAAAATATTTAATTTGACGTTAACAGTACAGTACCTTCTGCAAAAACATGTATTCATGATATCAAACTTTCGACGAAATATTTTCTACCTAGTGATGTATTACTTGTCTCAATAGCTAATTAATCATGTACTGAATTCAAGTATGATAGTGGGGCTTTGGTTACCAAATGATACAAGTGAATTATTAATAGTTTATTATATGGTTCAGTCAGTAGAAAACGTTTACGAGGATCGAACAGTAAGTGAACACATTTATATTACAATCTCCATAAAACGTTTTCAAATTGTATCAATATTATCAACCATGCATAACAACAAAAGGAATGCTGACGTTATACAAAATAATCTAAGGGAATATTTCACTTTGTAGATATACTTCGTAGTGCACTTAAAACCAGATCAATCATTAAAAATAAAGTTTTGAAAAAGTGAGCAAACTCCCTGGAAAACGTCGAAAATAGAGTTTTTATGCATAGTTTTAAAACATTTTCTTGGGGGGGGGGGGGGGGGGGGGGGGCATGCCCCCCTCATATGATGGCCAACCACCTGCGGCCTTACACTTGATTTTAACCTTGCTACGCCCCTGATCATGGGTACTACAGACAATGAAGTTTGGCTCTTTCCAAATTTAAATCTTGAAAACTTATTGCAAGTCCTGTTTTTAAGGATACAACTTAGTATAGGTGGTTGATGGCACAATCTCATTAAAATCAAATCGAAACTCCTACGTATAGAGTGAAGGTAGTTTCGATCTGATTTTAATGAGATTGATGATGAGACATCTGTCGTTTACTGAAGACATAAACTAGAGAAAGAAGGTCGATGTTTTGTGTTCGGTCAATCACTAAGTTTCATCCCTACCGATATATATATATAAGGCATCACGTCTGTATATTGTAACGGGGATATATGATATGTATGGGGCGGTATTTTAAGATAGAATTCCTGTTATGCTTTATCAATTATTAATGTATTGTGAATGCATATTGCAAATGTGTAATCATATATACTTAGAAGGCAATAGTTGTACAGTTTAACTTGTTTGCACCGTCAGGCGCAAATTACTTAATCTGTCTTCCTTTATATCTATAACTGACTCTTTCGATCCGCAAATTATGAGATAGAATTGGAGATTTGGGAGATCTCTCAAATTTATGCATTTCAACACTAGACAATTAAGTATAATATACTTGCCATGTGTTGATACACAGAAATTTAAGACATCGCCCCCATGTCTCCATTTTTAACAAACTTTTTACTTATTATAGTTTGATTATAACGATAACTTATATTGGAAAGCATTAACTTGACAAACTGTTTTCATGAATAAAATATAAAGAACAAGAGCCATTTTTTCGTAAATACGTTCACGGTCAGATGTTAGAGTAAGCGACTGAATGAAAAATGAATGAACAGCATCTATCATAACATCATATCATATATCATGTAATCAGTTGCCAATTTGATATTTATTTTTCATATTATTGTGAGGGCCCGATTTATTCTTAAATGGGATTGATAAACGGTCTTTGACCTGACATTCTCATATTTTAGGAGACAATATAATTTTAAAATGTTCTTTTTTAAATGGAACAAAGATGATTTTATATGAAACGTAATTTGTACAAAAACGAACTAAAGAGACCAAATTTAAGATAAAGGGTGTAAAGAAATAAATAGCGAAAAAAACAGTTCCTGAAAAAATCCAAATCGACATTTACTTGATGAGGAACGGTGTCATTTCTGTTTATACACTTTATCTACCAACCTCACAAATCCAGTGTCCATGACATGTCTATGATTTAGTTTAATGACTGCACTGTGTGTAGGAATATCCATTCAAGAACAGTGGCGAAGGAACGGTAAGTGGGAGGGGGCAAATGTAGGTATATATATTATATATATCTAAACCTGTAAGGATATCCCTCCACCCTCTTACCGCACAGATCAAATCTACAACCCGGAACAGAACCTCTTTCAAAATGATTGTTTAATTATAAAAAAAAACATTTGAACGGCGAATGATTTCTTGTTATGAAGTATATAAACATTTTAAGAAATTCAACTTCACTTAATATTTTCTACATATGAGCAGTCTACGAGTGATAGGCTTTTATATGCATATATTCGTTATTAATGAAGCATTACTCTGAAAATATTTTTATTTTAATCGATATAAAAATAATAATGCATACAGTTAACGCAATATAGACAAGGCTGTAGCTGACATATCATATACATGTATAGGGGAAACGGGGGGAAATGGGATAGCTAACTTTGAAGTTTGAATAGTGATGGAATTGATTTTAATACCAAGATCCAAGAGGGTATTAGTTAAATGATTCAGTAGAGCGACATTTTACTGTATTATCATTGTTATGATCGCTGTTGTTAAAATGGACCCACATAAGATAAGGAAATTTAAGGACAGTGCATGTCTTACGTGGGATAATTTTAATACGGGATAGTATACCATAGGCTATACCAAATTTATCCCACAGTAACTACGTGGACTTGGCTCATGTTCACACATGATTACGTTTTAAGATATGTTGAAATGGTATGACAAAATATAATTATGTTATATCGGTAAGACTATCTATATATTATGACATAATATGGCAAATGATCGAATCATCTAAATAAGCTCAAATGCGTCGAAAAACTATTAAGGTGTCTTTTAAAAAAATCCTGGCAGGTCTTATATTGCATTTGAAAGCAAGTATTGACTGACTAAAGCGTTATTTTACCATGTTTATGAGCTGTTAAATTTAATGTGTGTTTGAGTTTCATTTAAGCAGTACTCATTTTAACCCACTATGCCATTTTCACCCACTTTCCCCTTGTAACTAACATGGCAGGTTGTCACATTGCCATTTCAGTGTTTTGAATTACAAAGTCTATTTCATAATTTCGTTTGTTTATTTTCAGTGCAATATCCAATAATATCATTGCGAATTTCCAAAGTCACGTGACTTTCAGTTTCTCTACACAAGCGAACTATTTCTTGACTGGAATTTCCCATCGCCTACATGGGTGTGCAGTCTGCGCATGCTCAGAATGACGTTATTTCGCATACCGGAAAGAGCACAGCAAAAGTTATAAAAGACGAAGTGCGTAGCGGACAAAACAGAATCTAGTTTAACTACCGAGCAAGTTGTGAGTATATACATATTTCTTCCCTACATATTGAAACAGTTAAATAAACAATTAAATCACTTCAAAATTTTAACGAATCAGTAGTAATCAATAAACATACATAAATTAGTAAAGTTAAAGAGAAACGAGTTCATTGGTAGCCTATATGTTAGTTCTTTTTGAGACCTAGAATTCCCTAAACCAAAAGAAGATCACAGTTGATCTTAAATGATATTATCAATTACTTAGCAAACACTAATTAGCTTATTACTTAAACATTTAGGCATAGCCATAAATCAAAGGCATTGGGAAGATTGTTTTGATAAAAAAGCAGAGTGCATATAAGTTTATAACTGATAGGTTGGTACATAAAAATTAATACTTGGATTCTGGAATCCTTTTGCAATATTTACTTGATAATTTTAGGTGGGGGGGGGGGGGGGGGGGGGGGGGTGGGAGAAACTGACAAGAAACATTGTAGTGACAAGAAACATTGTAGTGACAAGAAACATTGTAGCGATAAGAAACATTGTAGCGATAAGAAACATTGTAGTGATAAGAAACATTGTAGTGACAAGAAACATTGTAGTGACAAGAAACATTGTAGTGATAAGAAACATTGTAGCGATAAGAAACATTGTAGTGACAAGAAACATTGTAGTGATAAGAAACATTGTAGCGATAAGAAACATTGTAGTGATAAGAAACATTGTAGTGACAAGAAACATTGTAGTGACAAGAAACATTGTAGTGATAAGAAACATTGTAGCGATAAGAAACATTGTAGTGACAAGAAACATTGTAGTGACAAGAAACATTGTAGTGATAAGAAACATTGTAGCGATAAGAAACATTGTGGTGATAAGAAACATTGTAGTGATGAACACATGTTCAATGAAGGGGATAAATGATACATTTTAGATAAATGTTAACATTTTCGGCAATCTGAAGCATATAAATGGTATTTACGCATTCAACTTAATACATTTCAATTGACAAGTAAACATTTTTGTCTGTGAATAAACACTTGAAAATATACTATAGTTCAATATTGACGCATGACAATTTTACTATGTATAATTGCTGTTTTCCTTTTTAATGATCGACAGATATTGTTATGACTGAACTTTCCAGAAATTACAGTTATCACATTATGTTCATCGACGTATACATGATATGGAGGAATAAGTTCACGTATATGCTTATAAATAAATGTGATACTAATCTTCTATAATCCGATCAGTACAGTATCATAAGAGCATAAAATCAATGGAGTATAAATGGCATTGTCATTCATTAATTTACAATTAACTTCAAGCTGATAATAGGTGACATGATTTATTATGAAGAGGATAAACAATTTCAATTGGTAACATAAACATTTAGTAAATGAAAAGCATATGGATACTTTTATTGATAGAATCTTAATCTAATGAAGTTATTTTAATCAAAATTATGTGACTTGTGAAATGCGACAAACCCTAAATGTGATAGGTTAATGAGTTGTGAAGAATTACTCAAAATTTCATTCACCAGAGTATGATACTTTCCTTGTTATGATTGTTCAAATTCACTTCGGGTCCTTAGACAGGGTTTTTAACATGCATTTTTGTCAGAATGTATGGAATTGGACTTAAAAAAGTTCAACGAAAGGTGAAATTTTACAAATATAAAATATTATCATTTTCGCTATCCTAACTCGTCTAGTTAATGAGATTTTTTTAATACGGCAAATTTTTCAAAAACTTGACAGGATTATTCTTACAAATTGATAACTGAGTGCTGTTTAATACATAAAGTAACCCTGTTTTCGCTTAAACTATCTTGCATTTTATATGGTATCGTTTCTTTTGCCCCTGAGTGTATATACAGTCGGTGGCCATAAGTCGGTTTGCACTAACGTAATTCCCAAAGACAAACGTGTGTATCTGCATTTACGAAAATATCGTTTACAAATTAATTGTTTGTTGATTCATTTTGAAATATTTACTAGCATGTCAGAAATCGTCAGCGCTACAGACACATGATTTTTATTCAATTGTCCGATAATTCTCAAGAAAAATATGTTATTTTAATACCGTTTGCGTTAAACATTGTCCTCAACGGGATACTGAATTCACTTGTTATACATGTGATGATTAAACTAGAGTCATTCAATATTTAATCGATGTAGAGATAAATGGTAATTGTGTGATTGTAGCTGATAGACATATGCAAAATATTACAACAAATGGAATTTCACTTAATTCATGAACATTTATTCTTGTAGTTGATAATTAAGTAAGTATATGAGAAATTACGTTGGCGCGAACACACTTTTGGCCACTGACTGTAGATATAAACAAAACATAATCGAACCTACGATAAGAAAATATTGGGATTGCAATGCTTCTTTACGTGGGTGAAAAAACACTTCAAGAACGATATTTCGAAAGCAACTTTGAGTATATTGACAATGACGTATCATGGTATATATCCCTTTTCTTCCTGTATATAAACGTAGGTTAGATATGAGATATTTTCAATTGTGACGAAATATGCTCCATTTCTTGGTCAAAACGCTTTCCTCTGATTGGCTACGCAAGACCGTGTTATAACAGGGTGTTTATAACAGAGTGTTCATAACAATAAACGACACTGAATATATCAAAGTTACATATGTTCAATGGGTGGTATCTTATAATTCCCTTCCCTGTATGAATGAATGGATTGATTCAATCTCCCAGATCCGTGCTCAATGGGATATTGTGACAGGAAATAGGAAATAGTTTCATGCTTGCATCCGACAATAAATATATATATATATATATTTATTTCACATCCATCAAAGTTATATAAAAAAGTTATACTATAAATTGAATATCGAAAGGCTATCACTTTCTATCAAATATTCAAAATTCACACTGAATTCCTTTTAATCACATACATGTACCTTTGACCATGACCCTATACGCGAAAGCATACACGTTCTATTTAAATACGTTCGCAATAATAAACTGCAATCTCTTTAAAGGGGCAGTAGCACGTTTTTAGGGGGAATATAAGGTGATGTCAGGAAAATGAAAATAAATGTTTCCAATTGAAAAACAATGAATTTAAACTAAATGGAGCAGTAATAATTCAAATATATAATGTAAAGTTTAGCAATGCAATTCCTTTTTCTTACACAAAATGAATTAAAGGTGTTCACATAAAATGGCCGCCCATTGATATTAGGTGAATCTTCATATTTTGTCCTCTGACTATGAATAATTGGTTTGTGTTATGAGAGTTTTGACAACGTGCTACTGCCCCTTTAAGTAGTACAGTTATAAGTTAATTAATAAATGGATAACGAAAAAATGGAAATGATGGAAAGTGATAGAAGTAGAGAAGCGGCGCGCTTGCATGATGTAATCTTGATTGATAACAAAATATATAAGAGTCGGGTCAAGTAAACGATTCAACAATGGATGATTATAGATATACTCTATAACTCATCATATTATAGTTAAGTTAACATTAAAGGCGGACCACTTGCACTCACTAGTAATTGCTTGGTTACTTGTAGCGGTATAATTGAAAATTGCGTGAGACCCGGATTTCCGCAGATCTAGAACAATCTCGTTGCTCTAGAATCACCTATTTCCCTACGATGCGGCAATACACGTGCAAGTTTGTACACGTAGGCAGGTGAAAGATTCGGGAAGTGTACCTGTTTTCACATGCATCGCTCGCACTGTCAATTATTGCGCCAACATTTGTCATTTTACTTCCTCCTTGGGTGTTCAAGAAAGTTCATAGCAAAATAAATAGTTCCTGTAGAAATACTACAGAAAGCAATGACGAAATTATTGTAATGTCTAGGCAAGGTGACGTAGGTGATTGATTATGTAGCACAAATAGAAGATAATAAATGAAACATTTTTTATTCGTTAAACGCATGAAACATGTTTTCGATTTTAAAAGGAATGATGTTTGTTCTTGTATAGCTTCCTTTAATATGTGCAATAATACCACGTGCATGTGTTGATACAAATTGAATACACATTCGGCTTAATTACAAATTATATCATAAAACCCCAAATGCGCTTTTAAAAAAATTAATAGGCCTTGAAACGAATAACAAATCAAGACTGATCGAATTCATACAAACAATTTCTTCCCAATTTACTTCGAATAGATGTTTCATTGTTTTATCATCATTTTTTTCTATAATAGATAGACCAATTGAAGGGATGGGTTGATTCTGACTCGTATAAAGAATGAAATAAAAATGGGCTCTAGATTACATGCAGTAATTTGGGTTGTTAAAATAAAACTTCGTATGTAAGTAAGTATGTACAAATACCGTAAATGCTTGTATTATCACCGGAGAAAAGCGATCGTTGAAAACATTAACCGCTTGCCTTGAATTATCGCCGGATTAGAAGTGATTAAGCAAACAAACTTTCAATATCATTTTAAAATTCTTCATAAAATCATTCTGATGATTATCAAAAATATTATACTAGCTTTTAAAATGGGTTTCACATTCGCACGGAAAAGCTACTATATTGTTTTTATGCGATAAATCTTGCCTTGAATGATCGCCAAGCAAAAAAGCAATCTAAATAAATTTAGACCTCATATAAAACCTGTTGATCTAAATTTATTTAGATTGGTAAAGACGGCGTTTGAAATTAATAATCGCCGGGATGGGACAGGATTCGTAACATGTTCAGCTGGATAATCTCGATTTTCCGTTTAAAACAATTTTCCAGCTTGTATATAAACACAGTTTTTTGGCGATGAAAAGTAGCCTATATATGTGGTCAGTTGTTCCGCAAAAATAGGTTCTTCGTTACCCTGTAGTCGTTCTCTGAAAGACTCCTAGCTGTGGGCAAGATACCCAATATAAGCGAAAACATGTTTTCCACCTTACTTGTTTATTATAATTACTTAGATTATCAAAATGTTATCATATTATACTATCAAGGTCAATCAAAGCTTGAATAAACACGAAAGATTGAAAATGACTCAGTGTGCAATTCAATGATAATCTGCTGTTGTTGTAAGTCTCAGATCGGGATACCCATTCCGTTGAAAATCCAGTCCCACTTTTGTATGAAAACATAATGCATTATGGGTGTTGACATTAACCAATCAGACGTGGGCATTTCTTTGGTAATTCCCAGAAAGCTATTTATAGAATATGACTACTTCGAGGAAAGCAGGAAGGGTTGAAATCTTGTTCGTTCAGAATAGTATCTAATATAGCACGAGGAGAGATTTACCGAGCAGCTGTCAGTCATGACGACCCTTAGTTCAGGTAGGTTGGAGATTAAGGCAGCATATGAATGCGTTTGTTTTCTTACTGAGTGATAATGGTGGATAGATTGCGCAAAATCGACATGTAAAAACTACAAGGTCTACTTTGGTCGCCATGTTTGTTGTTAGACTCTGGTGAACACCTTCACAGAGCAGGTTTTTGCAATGACACGCCGTCACGTTTGGACATTTTCCTCAGCGACAGCGATTTGTTATAATGTAAAATTGCTGATTATTCTTGGAACATATTTCAAAACGCAAATGTTAAAACTTTCATCTTAATTATTATCCAAAATTAAAATTAACACACTGCATGCAGGTTGGGCCACCTCACAAATAATTGAAATACAGTTTGACTAATGATAACAGTTGATGTTTTGAAAACATTTTCATGCATATATCATAAATGATAATCTTATATGTTAAAAAAGACAACAGTTTATTTTCTTACTACAACAACATGAGTGAGTGAAAATGATGGCATTTCCAACCTTTATTTAGCTCTGAGTATTCTGTATGCTCTGGGTCTATTTATAGTAATATTTGTTGACAAGGCTAGTCAAGACAGCTCACTGGTGTCTACATATATATGTATATTCAAACTTTACAGCACTCTGTGTTTCTTCCTTGAGCTATTGGAATTGGAAAGAAGAATATATTTTGTTGACAAGGTTTGGGTATGCTCCTCACATTGTTTTCATTCTTTATTTAAGCTGCCATGACATAAATTAAATAAGTTTTTCACAGTCATTGGGCTCTGGCGCTTTGTCTTGAAATAATGGATTTGAACTTTGGGATGGAAGTGAGTTTTTTTTAATTTGAACTCGATTCCCCAGTTTGAGATGGAACTCTCTCTGACTGGATTTAAACCCTGCTGCAGGGGTACTATCTTTGGTATGACTTAAATCCTATGACTTTCTATTTGACCCAATTTGTTGGGATTCAATCCCTAGGAAGTCTGATGAGATAAAAGCTGAGATATGATCTGTAGTTTTGGATGAGAATTTATCAAAGTGGCCGAGAATAATTTCTACATAATTAAGTGAGTGTCGAACCTTGGAATTTTGGATGAGACACTCAAACAGATTGATCACTGATTTTGGCATTAGACCCTCTTAGCGAAGATTTTCACACTGGATGTTAGAATGAGACCCTCTTTGGTTAGATTAATTTCCTTGTTACCTTCTGTGATACCATTGTGTGAGATTCATTCCACAATTCTTGTCATTGGGTTAGATTTATTTCCTGTGTTGTGGATTGAGACTGTCTTTGTTGAGATTTGATCCTCTGACTGGAGACCAAATTTTTGTGAGAGGCTGATGCTCTACCTATCAGTCACTCTAGATTAGAAACACTTTCATAAAATCTTACCAAATCTTAAAATGATTAACATTTCTAATCAAAACTTTCATCTTTTTCTCAGATTTTAATTTGGACGACCTGTCTGTATCACATCTCCCTAGTGGTGAACTGGAGAAATATATTCAAAGTAACTTTGGAATGACCGAAGAAACACAACAAGGACAGCAAATGACACATGCTGAAGTTAATGGTGAGTCTGACAACTTATTTGAGATATTTGTACTCTCCAAGAGTAACTTTTTACCGAGGAAGTTTGCTTTAATGAAGATCAGCCACATGTTATCATGGCCTCCAAGATGGTTTGGTTTGTTTAGGGATTTTGTTACAAATCTTGATTATCTTATTTTTCCAAATATCCTTTTGTTGAGTAAAATGAAAGCACAAGATTAAATCTAAAAAATCCTTCAGGTCAGCTGACCCAGCTACAAACAGCCACAGTTCAACACCAGAACGTCAGTGTCAAGTCTCCGATGTTCTCCAGCGCGGCTCTAAACCCCGTGGAAAACTCTGTTAACCACACCCAGCAGGTTCAGGCACGTCAGTCGACCCAGCCGTATGTGGAGATCACTGAACAGCCTCAGTCCCGCGGTCTCCGCTTCAGGTATGAGTGTGAAGGGAGATCCGCTGGTAGCATTCCCGGAGAACACAGCACCCAGGAGAGGAAAACATACCCCACCATCAAGGTAAGAAATAAGTGAATGTTTCTTATAGAGTTGTGACGATATCAAGAATAAAGTATTGGGATAGTTTTTCTGTATCCTGATATGTGTTGTAAATTGTAATATTGTATAATTTACTAAAATATCACAGGGTGATTGTCAAACAATAACCCCTTTAAAAGATGTATTTTATGTGAACTTTATCAAATCATATCATTATGAGATATCATATGAATGATATCATATTATCACCAGCGAAGCTGTTTGTATAACAGTTTTGTTTAAAAAAAATTGGGGGGGGGGGGGGAAATAACTTGAGAATGAGCTGCATTATTATTACATCAACCAAGACCATGGTAATTGAGTGTGCTGCAATTTGTTTGCTGTTATAATTTTTTAGCTTTATTCTAAAAACAAATCAAATGTGTTCCAAACAATGGTAAATTATATCAGGGGTTAAAAATTCTTTACATATTCAGTAAGTCATCGACTTACGGCAGGTTTTTGCACCAAGTCACAGAGCTCATAAAGAAAGTCAAAGTTATTTTGTAGTTAATTTTTTTCATACAGAGACAAGTCATTGACTTTTTGGTGATTTTTTGGGTGAGTCAAAGGTGAATTTTGGTAAGTCAGTGACCTGGGACTTACTGATTTTTTAACCCCTGTATATATGTTTTCCCTTTTGTTCAGATCCGCAACTACAAGGGGCCTGCTATCATCGTGGTGTCGTGTGTAACGAAAGAAAGCCCCCCAGCCAGTAAGCCACACCCCCACTCTCTTGTTGGTAAGGACTGCAAGAAGGGCGTGTGCACTGTCAAGGTCAAGGACACAGACACTATCACGTAAGTAAAGTTCAAAGGTTTTATTGTCATCAATGAACCACAGAAATATCTGAGAATACCCTATGATTTAGTGCTCATATATATATATGCCAAGTGGCTCAAATATAGGGTCATTATATGCAGGTCTGTTCATGTTTGTCAAATGCCAAAATGTCAAAAAGTGAATTAGGAGATTAATTGTAGCTGATTGGAACACATCATGAGTTTTGTGTCATTGTTTAGGTTCCCACACCTAGGCATCCAGTGTGCCAAGAAGAAAGATGTTGATCAGTGCTTGCGTCAGAGGAAGGAAATCAATGTCGACCCATATCAGAGTAAGTACTGTTTCCTCTTTGGCTTAAGTTGTTTTTGCAAAGAATAAAATGATAACACTTAAACTTCGTTTTTTTTTATTCATTGGTAAGCAAACACCTGCCTTGATTATAAGGAATGCAGGTGTTGAATTATATTTACCCCCCTCAAACATGAAAGCCCTTGTTATGATAGTATGGGCAAGATGCAGGTGTAGATTTATATCCAGCTTTAGCAAGCACCTGTCTTGAGGTGTTACTCTATAAAACCTAAGTAGAACATTTAACAAGCTTAGAAGCAAGTAGCAACCGTGAAAGTAAGGGCTGCAGGTGTTGTTTAAACTTTAACTACTTAAATAATAACCTTGATACTAAGAGCTGCTGGTTTGGAACTGTTTCCACCATTTAATCCCAAAGTAAATGAGTGATTATCCCTTGTTTCAGCTGGATTCAGCCATGGTATAGGTCAGGTGGACCTGAATGTTGTGCGACTCTGCTTCCAAGTGTTCCTGCCGGACCAGAACGGGAAGATCACCAGAGTTGTCCCCCCTGTCGTCTCACAAGTTATCCATGACAAAAGTGAGTTGATTGTGACTGCTATTTGTTTTAAGGATTTCATGGTTAGTGTGTCCAAATATGTTACTGCACATTTGTTGTGTTATTCACAAAAGTCAACATTTTCATTTTATGAAACAATATGTCAATTATGTCAATTGATTAGTGAATGAAACTATTATTTTGTGTTTCAACAGAGTCAGTGAATGAGCTGTCTATCTGCCGCGTCGACCGGAGTTCTGGGAAAGCTAAGGGAGGAGACGAAATATTCCTCTTGTGTGAAAAGGTCAACAAAGGTACAGAATAATCACCAATACTTATCTTGCTTCATGATGAAATGTGTAAATAGTTTCAATCAATCTAATCTATTAGCACATGTTACTTCACATACATCTGTATGTAAAAACATTTTAACCAAATACTGCATGCATGTTGGTTAAGTGAATTTAGTTTACGTGCAATGTGTGTTCATCATAGTCAAATCAATTGTATAGTCACACTTAATATTAAGGTCTACCAAAATGCTGTAACCCACATATTGTCTGCCTTGTCATAGTCAAATCAATTGTATAGTCACACTTTATATTAAGGTCTACCAAAATGCTGTAACCCACATATTGTCTGCCTTAGTTTAGACACCCCTCATGTAATGTAAATCAACCTTTAAGCTGACCTTCCCGTATTGTCGAGAGAGAAATGTTTCAAGCTGTGTTATTGCTGCTTCCAGATGACATCCAGGTGCGCTTCTTCCAGGACTCGCCGGCCGCGGCTTGTGTGTGGGAGGATAACGGGGACTTCGGACAGGGAGATGTGCACAGACAGGTCAGTGGGGTCGAGTTTAACACTCTCCAACCACTCTGAGATAGGGTTCTGTCAAGTCGACCTTTGTTTCAGTAAATAATTAAAATTAATAATAAACTGATATGCTGCACAATGAAGGCATTATATAAGTTTTTGAAGATTAGACTAGGGGTTGTACATGTACTCAATTTAGTCCAGCTGTTGATAAATCATGATAGGCAGGAATTGGTTGACAAAGTAAAGCAGATTAGCTCCAACCAGCAACTTTTGGTTATGAATATTCCTTTTATGTACCTCAATCTTACGTCCTCAATATCTCAACCATGTTAGACTTAAACAATAATACTACAAATAGAGAAGGTATACAGTGTAAAGTGTTTGTGTGATGCAGGTTGTGAAAGTGTTATTTAAAGTCTATGTTATGTTTCAGTTTGCGATCGTGTTCAAGACCCCTGCGTACAAGGAGGCTTTCATCCAGCACCCGGTGGAGGTCATGTTGCAGCTGCGTCGACCATCGGACCAGGAGACCTCCGACCCCATCCCCTTCACCTACATGCCCGAAGATCCAGGTAAATCTACCGTTACTCTCACTCTTACAGCAGTTACCTTCTTAACTAGATTCACCAAGTTGTGATTTTAAGGGTAGAAACATTATGCTTACACCATCGCAGATAACAGATTTTACCACAAATTGACCAGCTCATACAAAAAAAAAATTTGTTTTTGTTTTTTGGTCACTTGTAAAAATCCTTTTATCACTATTATGCAGTCAGTCTTTGTTCAAAAAGGTTTCTAAAGACCGCAACTTTTATACTTGGTATGTTTTCGATACTGTTCAGGATGAATACTTTCATCAACATTCCACATTTGTTTGATTGAAGGAAAGTTATTGAAACTGATTTGCTCATGTTTTGATTTGTTTTGTAGATCCAGATCGGATAGAGGAGAAACGTAAACGGAAGGCAGCTAACTTTGTTCAGAACTGGACAGGAAGTGAGTTAATTAACATTTCCCTTACGTTTTATTGGGCACATTAGTAAAATAACGAATAAATAATTGCTGTTATAATTTATTTACTAAGTGTAAATCATGTATCTACAACTGCCCATTGTTTTCAGGTATGGACAGGGGACAGAACTCCAATGTGAAGGAAGGACTACGGACAAAGCTGAAAGCTAATCGTAGAATCAAACAAGAGGGCGAGCCAATGGAAAAAGGTCAGTGTCTCATGTCTCATGATGTCAAACCTTAATTTCCTGATCATGGTTTTCAACCTGAATGCTGACTTAATATTGAAGAAGTGTTCTATTTTTGATCAGAAAATAGATTTAGACTTTATATTTTTCATATCATTATGGCTATCTACTATGAAACTCCAACTGTTCTTAATGACCTTGTGATACATTTGCAAATGAATCACTGATTTTGAAGCTTGAGTAACCATTTGTTAAGCAACATTGAAGACCGCTGCCATGATGTAAGACACTTAAAATCTGTTCCATGTATTTGTTACTAAATGTTTGAGACTAACAACATTTTAGGGTATATTATATATTATATATTTCAAACTTTTATTCAAGATAGCAGCCATGCTCGATGACACTTCATGACACTCTCTTCCTGTTGTAGATGAACTCCCGATGTATTCCTTCTCCAACACCGGAGCAAGCGCTGCCGCCAGTGCAATGGCTGGAGGACCCACCATGAACTACAGAACTGCCGATAACACTGGGATGGGCAGCATGATAGTGACCAACCAATCATCGACAGTGACCAATGAACAGCTGCAGAGCCTGCAAGGGGTCAAGATTGACCACACTGGCATCATTAACACAAACATGCACCCTCAGCAGCAGCAACAACAACAGCAGATGATGCTAGGCAACCAGATCACTGCAGACACAATAGATTTTGAGCTTCTGCAGGCCTACATTCAGGACTCTGTTGCCCAGGGCGATGGCGACGCTCTCTCTGCCAATCTGTTGGAGGCGGAATATGATCCTAACATAGCGGCGATGGAGAGCGTGTCAAGTAATCAGCAGGTTCAGGCACAGCCAGGAACATTTGCAGCCACGCAGGAGAGTTTACAGGGCTACGCAGAGAACTCCTGAAGATGTTGTTCTGTCTTGACATTCTAGTGCTGTTCCACGTGTCTTGGTGTTGACTTTAGTGGACTGGTGGCCAGGAGCAGGAGGCTGGCCGGGTGTAAACCTATTGATTTGAATTTGGACATCAAATGCAACCATTACAGGATTGATGATAGGAATGTCTAATGAGACTTTAACGTAAAGCATTTATTCTTGGAATGACTATACAATATGCTAAAGTATGAACCCAAATTCAGTACTCTCAAGGACAATTTTCTGATATTAGAAAACCCCTGCGTTCTCATGTTGAGACAGCTAGTCAAGACGACACGTCCACAACTGAAGATTCTCTGCCTGGTTGTCAAGAAAGGCCCAGTCTGCCTGGTAGACAGGCAAGGGTTGGGGTTCGAATCCCTGCATGGTCTATAAGGCAGTCCATTCTGGTGTCCCTGAGCCTGCGCTAGGCTGGTACTGCAACAGTGATCAACCATACGGAAGAAATATTCATTTGGACATTTGGCATCTTTTTGCCACTTTTAAGATTGGAGTGAATATTTTGCTATGTCAGAAACTAATAAGACTTGAGAGTACCAGGCAGTTTCTTGGCTTTTCCATTAACACTTCTGATGAAGGAAATTATGAAGTATTTAATATTTTGCTTTCCTTGGCTGGATTGCTGTCACTGCTTCTGATGCTTTGTGAACGTCACTTTCAACCAGTCTCAAGACGTCAATATTGGAAGATTTCTCATGGTGCAGCCAAGCTGCCAGAACATGTTCTTTATGCTTTGCCTAACAAATCATGTGACAAACATTTACATTAATTCCTTTAAATGTTGTTTTTATGCAATTTGTACATATTAGGGCCTATTTTCTGTTATGAAATGTCATTGTTAAGGATACCTTGTGAACAATTTACCTAACCATATATTTACCTTATGGGTATATATCCTAAGTGCAAGCTCAAGTTTCCAGACTGTTGCTAAGTATGTAATGTACAGTTTTATGAGAGAAGTGAGCATTTAGGCTAGGTTTCTTTAGGACTTGTTTAAGATGCTGTATACACGTTTTAAGTAGCTATTCATGTCAACTTGCTGACAATTGTTGTACATTTGCTTGATCTACATCTACTTTGTATGTCGTGTATTCATCAACCAGGGGATCCCGTCCCGCTCATTATTAGAATAAACCTTCCTTTTTATATGAATTGAATTTCTATTCTTTGGCCCTAAATGTTTAGGGATCAACCAAGGTGAATGTGTAAGTGTACCCTATCACAAGTCTTGACAAGCGTTTTCAAAACAACAAGCTGATATATATGTATATGTTTATTACAAAACTTAAACAAAAGTCATAAACTTGTAAAGAAATAAAATGCGTAAGCACAATATCAAAATTTTCATATAATCAACATCATTACATTTGTTATCAAAATATCATCACTGGAAATATCAATCTTGATTAAATAGCCTGGTTTGGAACTTAATCCAGCCATGTCCTCTCCCTCAAGGTCTGAATACAGACAACCTACTTGCATGCTGTAACCAGTTAAGCGCAAACAAAACCGAGTCGTTAGCAATTTAAAAAACGTGTTTGGCAGAAATCATGTTTAACAAATGGTAAACTGGAGTTGCCTGCCCCTAGCATGATACTGAAAGATTTTGAATCAGTCCATGCGATTGGCTAGATAACACCTAACAAAGGTTGGTGCGATCAAGCAGACTGTGATGAAGAGGATATCCCGGCAGTCAATAGAGACAATCTTGTTACAATTTTAATCCTTGGAGCCTTTTGATCTAACTGCGTTGACAGAAAACTTTTAACAGAAATCTGAGCACCATGTCATGTCCAAACAGTTAATTGACATAACATAATCTCCATTTACCTCCATGCGAAACATTCAACACTACATTTCATTCAAGCAAACCTTACCCTTGGATATGTTATATGAGAATCATTGCAAGTTGTGTTACATGAGCACTTTGATAGAGTGCTTGTTATATTCCAAGCAATTTCACTCCAACCCAAATGGCCAACTCAAAATGATCCTCGCCATTGTCAATGATTGAAATCAAGATACCATTTCATGGACCGAAACTCAGTTAAACAGGAATCGTTTGAAAAGAGTGAGATAATATGACATGTACAGAGCATTTTTATAATATGAATTGTCCCTATGGAGGGTAGACGTTACGTGTCGAGAGACAGTTTCAAATGAAGATACAATGGTTTAACTGTCATCAAGTGGACTTTCTTTCTGTATGGATCTGTTGGCTTCTTGTATCTGTAACATACATACATACAATATTACATAGGCATAAGTATAGAGAAAAAAATACATGACCGCAATATCAATCTATGTTAACATTCTTTCGTATCTCTGAACATCATCACTGTTAAAATACCTAAGGTTTACTATCAAAATTAATTACAATGCCAAATATTATTTACATCATTAAGCGTGCACTTGCAGATTATTAAGGTTATTGATCATTAATAAGTGCAAATGTTCTTGATAATCCATGAACAAATATGACATGACATGACATTGTTCATATTGATAAACTTTAAGACTCACAGTTCCAGTGAAGTTTGGCCTTCTTTTATCTCATCTTTTTCCAAAAATGTCCAACATTTTGTACTTGTTGATTTCTTCTTCGGTTTGAAGTGCTTAAATTCAAAGAAAATTGCAAAACCTGAAACAAACAACAATCCTTGAAAAAATATCTGAACTATAACTTTATACAAATACAAAGGATTACACATAAAGTTTTTGATTTTACTACGACTGAAATGCATTGCTTTTGTTCATCTCACAAAAGTGATACAATTAATGTGATGTATCATTAAAGTTGACGGTCAATCAAGGACAAAATAACAGATAAAAATGTCAGGGGATTCACCCTATT
Organism: Steromphala cineraria; assembly: GCA_916613615.1. Lineage (NCBI taxonomy): Eukaryota > Metazoa > Mollusca > Gastropoda > Trochida > Trochidae > Steromphala > Steromphala cineraria. Next base: position 6,031,892 of record OU744724.1, on the reverse strand, counting down.
CTGATGAAGTTACTCTCAGAAGAAGAATAGAGGGTTTAACTTCCTGAACCCACAAACATTTAGCCATTGCAAGTTAGCATACACAAAGACTGATGCATATTAGGAGAAATCATTTGTCTGACAGGACACAAAGAAGATGGTAGAATTCTATGGATTTTTCAACTTCATTATAGCAGGAGTGCAAAGTTTCAGTGCATATATACTAACACTGCTACCAAGCAAATGATACTGGACATGAAACATATAGATAGATGGAGAAAAAGTTATACAGTTGAGTAGTTTGATGTTCTGAGACATAATAAGTTTATATGAAGGCATGGTGATTGATTGTTTTCCTGTATTTATTTATAGTTTTAGCTCATATGGCCTGTAAGACCCAAGGGGCTCATGGCATGGCATGGTGACAGGCGTCCGTCCGTAAACTTTGTGAATTTTTAGCTCATCAGGACTGAAAGTCCAGATGGGCTTATGGCATGGCCCGTCGTCCGGCGTCCGTCCGTCTGTCCGTCCGTCCGTAAACTTTTGACACTTTCAACTTCTCCTCATGAACCATACACATTAGAGAGCTGAAATTTTGTGTACAGGTACCTTAGCATATGGAGATTCTAATTTGTAACTTTGGTGACCCCATGACCCCAAATAGGGTCACAGGGGTCACAACCTTAAAAACCTATTTTCATCTTCTTCTCCAGTTCTAAAAGGACTAGAGAGTTAAAAAAGATATGTGCAGACTCCTTGGCCAATGGGGATTCTTAATTGTAGATTTCGTGACCCCATGACCCCAAATAGGGTCACAGGGGTCACAACCTAAAAAACCTCATTTCATCTTCTTCTCCAGTTCCAAAAGGAGTAGAGAGTTAAAAATGATATGTGCAGACTCCTTGGACAATGGGGATTCTAAATTGAAGATTTCGTGACCCCATGACCCCAAATAGGGTCCCAGGGGTCACAATCTTAAAAACCTATTTTCATCTTCTTCTCCAGTTCTAAAAGGACTAGAGAGTTGAAAGTGATATGTGCAGACTCCTTGGCCAATGGGGATTCTTAATTGTAGATTTCGTGACCCCAATCCCATGACCCCAAATAGGGTCACAGGGGTCACAACCTTAAAAACCCACTCTTATCTTCTTCTCCAGATCCAAAAAGAGTAGAGAGTTAAAAATGATATGTGCAGACTCCTTGGACAATGGGGATTCTAATTTGTAACTTTGGTGACCCTGTGACCCCAAATAGGGTCACAGGGGTCACAGCCTTAAAAACCAATTCTCATCTTCTTCTCCAGTTCCAAAAGGAGTAGAGAGTTAATATTGATATGTGCAGACTCCTTGGACAATGGGGATTCTAATTTGTAACTTTGGTGACCCTGTGACACCAAATAGGGTCACAGGGGTCACAACCTTAATAAAAGTACCGAGGGTACAGAAGCTCACCTTAAAATGAATGATGTGGTAATATGGTTGAATTGTGTAATCATCTTTTATATGATAATTGATTATGGCTGCCATCATGATTTTTTTATCTTTTAAAATGCTATTCTTCTGTTGGAAACCACTAGAGTTTGAACAAACATTAATACAAGAATGATATAATCATGATTTGTTAACAAGCAGTAGGTTTTTGTATAACATTTTTGTATATCTATGGCTAAATTGGTGACCATCTTGGACTTTTTAATCTTCAAAATGCTACTTTTATGTGGGCATCTGTATTAATTTCATTATGATATCTTGATTGGTTTAGGAGTATTCATTTAGTCACACTCTAAACTTCCAAAGAACTAAAAAAATTATGCACATAAACATTTGGAATATATCCCTCTGACACAAATCACAAATTCAGCTAGTGATAGGTCCAATTGCCAAAGTAAACTGTCCAGGTCAATGTCTCATGTAATTCTAACTGAAGATTTCTGAATATCTTAAATCTTGACCTATGTTAGTGCAATCTGATTGGTCAGAATAGGCTAGGTACATGGGGGGTTATGCTAATTACTAGATATGATGACCTATGATGACCTCTTGCACCTGCATGTAGCTTATGTAACTTATCCTCTTATGTAAGTTACTGTTATTCCATATAGTGAGTGTCCTCCCCTCATTTCAATATGCAAAACAGATACTCTTTAGAGGAGAGTTGCAGGAGAGGGGCTGGAAGGATAGATGGGGGAGGGGGGGGGGGGGAGGGTTGGGGGGAGGGGGGTAGAAGGAATGTGGGATAGGTTTGCAATGGAAAGACAGGAGAAAAAAGGGGAGGAGGGAAAGGGGGGGATAGAAGGGGTGGGGGTAGAAGAGAGGTTTGCAATGGAAATAATCTGGAGGTCAACTCAGTAATATGTTTATTGAAGTATCTTAACAAACAGAGAGAATTGGTGAGAAAGACTTTGTAAAAAAAGAATTGTTCAGACAGCTGTTCAATTAGTTTTGAAGATGAATATTAAATGATATATTTTATTAGCATGACAAACAAAATAAAAGATAATTTGTTATTCATTAACCAAAATTTTCAATTTGGAATAAATTAATTGCATGGGAACAATGGACTAAAAAACCTAACAGTTAGTGTTGGGAGTGAACAAATTTAATCATTTTAAATGCTTTTGAAAAGGATTTGTTTGAATTGAATGATCATTATAATTATCTAGATAATCATTGTTCAGACCGTAATCAGATATAGATGATTATAAAATGTATATTTATCCCTCACTGGCTATGTTATTTGCCATATATATGAAGTGTCAGGAATTATGTAAAACGGAAAGGATTTATTAAAACAGTCATGCTTCAGGCTGTTCGCAGATAAAGATGATTCATACAGTTTTTTGTAACTGTATTTATAGTGTTGATGAATATTACAACAAGCGTATTAATACAAATATAATGACATTGATTTGATTGATCAGGAAATGTATTCTTTTCAATGAATTTCATTAAATCTAATTGAAAATTCAATATAATTGACATATTGACCATCTTGGATTCTTGATAATAAAATAAATGCGTCTTTGTCAGGAATCACTATATAAAAAAATACTCACTTTTCAGAATGATATCTTAATTGATTTAGTAGGAGTAGTACTTGGCCTGAAATCTAATTGAAAAATAATGACTTCTATGACGACATGTTGTTCCCAGAACCCCTTCAGCATGATACAATTATCATTTATTTTTACAGGTATTTATAAAACACATGGTATTGGAACTGGAACCTGATACAAAATACCTCTATTATTAACTTATCATGTAGATAACTGAACATAAAAGCAGATTCTTGACTTGTTAATATTAACTCATCGTGCAGATTGTTGTACACAAAAGCTGATTCTTCACTTGTTTAAATTGTTATTTGTAAAAAGTATTACTATTGATAGAATACAAGTATATTTTTCATAAAGACAATTTATATACTTTCCATAAAGTCCATTATGTTTTATTAATCAATTAGGTCAGGATTACTATGCAATATACATGCAGGCAGGGCTGCTAGCCCAAGATCCTTAAGGAGAGTGTAGCAATTTGTGTATTTGGCTTTGTGTACGTATATTACACTCTCTGACAGCATAATGATAATGAGTGGTGATTGGTTGAACTTTTTCTGTAAGTTGATCATGCCAGGTACTGCCATGTTTATACTTTGGGCCAGTGGACACAGCACTCAGAGCTTTTTTAACTGCCTTCACTCCATGCCACACGTCATTTTGATTAGTGACATCACTGTCCCGTACAAACTTGTTGACAGATAGGTTTCTGTCATGTGTGTGTACGTTAACAGAGACATCCTGGGAGTCCAGGCATTCATATATTTGCCTGGTTCCCACCATCTCATGCCGCTGTGACACAGGGTCCTGACGCTTTGTGACATGTTGGCATTGAAGGACCTTGTGAGTTTTGTCGCCTATGGCAACAACGCTGCTGTCTTTGGCATTTCTTCGCCAACCATGTCGGGCATCAGTTGAAATATTGATGCCCCCAAGGTCTTCGTACATGCCTACCTCTTCTAATAATGCAGTGCTGATTGTCTCTTCATATTCTGCTTGTACGATGTCTTTGTACTTTGCCAAATGTTGCTTTCTTTGGTATTTTGACAAAGTACCAATCCCAGCACCTCCACAAAACCTAGAATATTGGACTGGTAAGATTCCACTTGAATGGAACGCGTGACCAATTCTCTCGTTGACAAGGTACTTGTTACCTGGTAGATATGGTGATGACGCAACACGATACTGATGAGATCGATGGCACCTCAGTTTCATTTTCATGACATGGCCATCATAAGATCCTTTGGATAGAGACAGCTTACTCAGACATCCTCGTCCATGCTTTTCGGCGACTTCCAAACATAATTTCATGGAGGATTCTGACATCACAAAAAAATTATCTTCAGTATCTCCTGCTCCAGCCATTAGATTGGTGTTGATGGGCTCTTCAGGTGCCCTCAAACCCCGGTGTTGTAGATAATATGACAACACAGTATGCAACGCATCAGAATTGTTGACAAATTGATTTCTTTCTGTCATCAATTGAGTTTTCACCTGCTTGAGAAGTGAAAGTATGTTATCTTTCACAGTTCCATCTCCAGGTAATTCCAAAGCAAATCTAGGAGGTCGTTTGCTTTGAGCCATTATTATGTATCAAGTGAATAATGTGTATCAACAGATCCAGTCAACAGAATTTGAGTTGTATTTAGAATACATATTAGCATCATTTAGGGTATACATTGTGGTTGAGTCTATTTCAAGTCAGGGATAACATTGTTGGTTACATGTAGTATTTTCTAATGATTATTCAACTTATGTCCAGTAAAACTAACTTATTACCATCTATATGCTATTTGACACCTGAAAGACAGACATTCTCTTCTACTCAGTTAATAATCTAGCCATATTATCAGGATGATACAAGAAACAAAACACCCATATCCCTGAGATGGTAAGTGGACCATGCCCCCAGTGGAACCAGTGACTGCCAGGCGGGGTTCCCAGTACATGTGTTACAGTGAGCTGGCTGGCCGTGGGGGATAGCTATGGGAGGGGTGATAGTGCTGTGATATATGATACCATGAATGAACATCTGTAAGCCACTCACAGAATGCTGCTATGGTAACACTCTGTTGTCTGGTCACATGATCCAGACTGTGCCAAATTTGAATTTTAGGTAGGAGTATATGTTTTTTTATTCAAAAATTCTCCCTTTTAGACTGAGTGTATTTTAGCAAATTTGAAACTAAGTGTTCTACGAATATTGGTTCACATGTCTACAAAATTTCATGTAGAAATTAGCAGTATTATCTTTAATAATTTTTAAGACATGTGCCTACCCCATTATATATCCATTGAAAATACAATCTTTACAGGGCAGTTTGACTCCGCCCATTTGGTGTATAGAGATTCACCTTCCTCTTTAAGGAGAGTGTAGCAATTTGTGTATTGGGCTTTGTGTACGTATATTTGGAGAAGCATCCTAGTGTGCTGAGCATGTAAACCTGAACTTTGGCTAAGCCCTTATGTGTGGTATTAATAGACTTGACGGGAGAGAACATGAATTGTTGTGAAAAATATATATAATTTAACAAAATATAGTTAGCTTATGTCCTAAATTGATTTTGTGTTAAGAAGAACTGCTGTTAGATATAGAAATGGTACAAATATGAGTAAAACACAGGAACTGGAACCTGATGCAAAATAACTCTTTCCACATCAACTTATCATGTAGATTGCTAAACACAAAACAAGTGACAAGTTTTGTGTAAGTTGTTATTCTTAGAAAGAACATATCACTGTCATGAGAATACAAGTCTAATTTCCATAACTCTTATTGCATACACATGGCCATATAGCATAATGCTCTACCATATCAATTGGGTCAGGTTGATTATGCAACAGACTAGCAGCTGACTCAACAGAAATATCTGAACTCTGGTTGACCCCTTATGTGTGGTATTTAAAGGAATATAAGGGAGATACCATTGTTCAAAATCTAACATGATGTTTAATGTCATTGGGTTTTTGCAGCTAGTTGCCATAAATATTTTAAACAAATTAATTAATTATGTTTGTCTTTCATCTTAATGTTTTAGAAACACTTAAAATATAGAACAACTTGCATGACAATCTTAAATATTCTATATTCAAGATAAAATTATGATTAGTAAGTTCAAATTATAGAATTTATATAGTGCGAGTGATCACTTGATGAAAGCTTAAAATTTAGTAATAATGATGTGTTATCTGCAGCTGAAAAGTCAATATGGATGCTATCGCGGCCATCTTGGATTCTCAAACCTGAAACGTCTACCTTTGTGGGAGGAATCACTATAGGTATAACATACTACAATTTCAGAATGATATCTGCATTCGTTTAGGAGGAGTAGTCTTTTTCCTGAAATCTAATTGAAAATTCAATATGGCTGCCATGGCGGCCATCTTGGATTCTCAAAACTGAAACGTCTACCTTTGTGGGAGCAATCACTATAGGTATAACATACTACAATTTCAGAATGATATCTGGATTCGTTTAGGAGGAGTAGTCTTTTTCCTGAAATCTAATTGAAAATTCAATATGGCTGCCTTAGCGGCCATCTTGGATTCTCAAAACTGAAACGTCTACCTTTCTGTGAGGAATCACCATGGGTATAACATACTACAATTTCAGAATGATATCTGCATTTGTTTAGGAGGAGTAGTCTTTTTCGTGAAATCTAATTGAAAATTCAATATGGCTGCCATGGCGGCCATCTTGGATTCTCAAAACTGAAACGTCTACCTTTCTGTGAGGAATCACCATGGGTATAACATACTACAATTTCAGAATGATATCTGGATTTGTTTAGGAGGAGTAGTCTTTTTCCTGAAATCTAATTGAAAATTCAATATGGCTCTCATGGCGGCCATCTTGGATTCTCAAAACTGAAACGTCTACCTTTCTGTGAGGAATCACCATGGGTATAACATACTACAATTTCAGAATGATATCTGGATTTGTTTAGGAGGAGTAGTCTTTTTCGTGAAATCTAATTGAAAATTCAATATGGCTGCCATGGCGGCCATCTTGGATTCTCAAAACTGAAACGTCTACCTTTCTGTGAGGAATCACCATGGGTATAACATACTACAATTTCAGAATGATATCTGGATTCGTTTAGGAGGAGTAGTCTTTTTCCTGAAAGTTTACGGACGGACGGACAGACAGACAGACGGACGGACGGACGGACAGACAGACGGACGACGGACGAAGCGCCATGACATAAGCTCACATTTACTTTGTAAAGGTGAGCTAAAAAACTATTTTCATCTTCTTCTCAAGTTTCAAAAGGTCTAGAGAGCTGAAATTATATGTGCAGACTCCTTGGCCAATGGGGATTCTAAATTGTAGATTTCGTGACCCCATGACCCCAAATAGGGTCACAGGGGTCACAACCTTAAAAACTTATTTTCATCATCATCTTTAGCTCCAAAAGGTCTATTGAGCTGAAAGACTGCATGTAGACTCCTTGGCCAATTGGGATTCTAAACTGTAGGTTTTGTGACCCCATGACCCCAAATAGGGTCACAGGGGTCACAATCTTAAAATCCTATTTTTCTCCATTAGATGACAGTCTATGGCAAATTTATTTCTCCTTGGATATTTTAGTGTGGACTTCTTTCACTGTCTGATATTGGCGATCTAGAAAGTGTTGAATAATAATAAATCATTTGGGTAAGGAAATTTATTCCGAAATTGTTACATTTATAGTGTAATTTTTTTACATAGGTTTTCTTGCAATAGGTAACATCAGTTTCATTTTTAGCTCATCTGGCCTGTATAAAGCAAACTTGATATGATGCCTGATGAGCTACAGAGCCAATGGCTCTATTTTTTACTTCTTCTCCAGAAGCATGAGGCCTAGAAAGCTGAAACTTTGTGTACAGACTCCTTGACTAGTGAGGATAATAATTTATAGCTTTGGTGGCTCTGTGGCCCCTAATAAGGGTAACAGGGGCCATGCCCTGAAAACCTATTTTCATCTTCTTCTCCAGAAGCATCAGACCTAGTTATGTTTTGAAGTCTCCTCAGATAATTTGGATTCTAAAATGAACATTTGGTGACCCTGTGGCCCCTACTAAGGGGAGAAGCACTTGAATGAAGCCTGATGAGCTACAGAGCCAACGTCTCTATTGTTTTCTGTATGATAGTCCTTAAATCTCTCCTCAATGCTCTCTATCAGACATCCTACCTGGGGGTAGACTGTCCACTGTCTTCTGTATGTAGACGTCCATGTGGAAGATAACACACATGTCCTCCTTGTGAGACGCGATCGGTGTGTTCTGTACCGCCGCCAGGTTGCATCCACTTGTGTCTGGAGCAGAAGAAAGAGTTTAATTGCTAGTAAGATACTGCTGTGTCATAGCAATACGGCAATATAATAATTTGCATTACCGTATCCTCGCGGGTATAAGACCAGGGGGCCCGGCAAACAAATATCTTGAAAATAGGGGGTTGGGCTTTAACCCGCGAGAGACCCCAACCAAAAAAATCATTGATGCGAGTTGCATTGAAAATTGACATCGATACTTTTGACTATGTTGGTCAGGTCTTGTTAAACATCAATTGACACTTTTCCAGACGTATATTATTAAAAAGAATCATAAAGAAATTGCAAATGCTAACTTACATTGTTTGTTGTTTGTTTTAATCAGATTACATGATATCATTCTCATGAAAAACGAACGTGAATAATCAGTCGACATCTTTTGCTGCATGTGTGTACGAGTAGAGAGATATTTGTTACAAGCCTTTTCATTGGCCCAGAAAAGTAGGTCAACCAATCAGCAAGTCGATTAGAAAACGATGTGTGAAACTGAAACGTGGTTGTAATAAATTCATGACAACATATTGTCGATACAATATTAAATGTCTAAATATTCAAATATTTGTTAAATATTTTCGATATATTACATTTTCAAAAAAGAACAATGCAGTTAATTGAAATATTTACGTAAATATATTTCGAAGAAAAATTTGCAAAAATTATGAAAATGAACGTGAAAGAATATTGATAGTTATTTGTCGTCAAGAAATTACGATTGAGATTCCAAGTACTGTAAAACAACGTGCTTTCGCAAAAGTATATTTGACAAAGATTGCTTTGAACTTCGACGATTAAATATGATAAATAAGTTTGGAAATATGTCATATAAAACATTTAGAATGGATAACAAGCCTCATAAAGCGTTAGTTCTTGATAATGTTTTGGGAATCAAATATTTCAATTCCCGATCGCTGATGCAAGTGAAGCCACATACGATACATCGTGATTTCTGCTGAAATTTAACAGTACGTGAATGATGCGTGAACAATATATTGTTATATTTTTATTAATTTACAAATAGTCATTAAAACAACAACAACAGGACAATGTATTTTTATTTTTAAAAATATGACATCGATGTAAACTTGTGCATTTTGCTTCCGGTGTAAACATCGCTAACTCGATAGTCTGACATCGATCGTGTCACACATCCGAGAATTGGGGGGTGGGCTTTAAACCGAGAATGACCCCAAACTGCTCAACCCTGGGAAAATGGGGGGTGGTCTTTAGCTCGAGGGTGGACTTATACCCGCGAGGATACGGTATTCTATTCACCTATTGTAATATTGCCGCGCATTGTGAGTAGTTTTGGTGTCACAATGTTAGTACCGCTGTCACTCAATCAACAAGTCTTAGTCTGTCAGATACGAGATTGATTTATGTCGATATCTAACAGGATACTTTCGTTACTTAGTTTGCACTCTTTAATTTATTCATAAATGATTTGGTATCATACTTTCTTTACTTTACTCTGCACTCTTTTATTAAGTCATAAATGATTTTGTATTAAACTTGCTTTTGCTAATTGTATACAATAACTCATTTGATGTATGTATAATAACATTGAAGATGGTTCAGCATCCTGCCAGAAAACATTGAAAACAGACATCTCGTTATATTGAAGCAATGTCAAATCAAGGTCACACATTCATTGAATTTACACTCATTAATGCACAATCATCTCTGAAAGAAAAACACATTAATACGATTCCCTCATAATCCATAATGAAATTCCCACTTTAAAATAAAATTATATTGAGACAAATACCCCCTCAATTCTTCTATTTCACCTCTTGTTTCTAACCGAGATCCTCAGAATAGACTTACCCTTGACGGACACACTGACGAAAGGGTCAATGTACTGAGAGGCGTCTTTCAGTCCAACTTTCTCTACATGAATCATTAGAAAACTTTTTCCTAATATTGGCATTGGCTTTGGAAGCAAATTGCCTAAAACTGAAAACAAAAATTAATTTTGTACCAGCAAATCAAGAAAAAAGACTCAATTTACATTCAAAACCACACAAAATTATGCTCACTTGTATGAAAACAACATAAGTATGTATGTCAAATTGTCGCCAACACTAAATAAAGAAGTCATACATTCATTACATTGCCTTAATTGTTATAAAGAGTTTGCTTAAATTTTTTTAATTTAGAACCAACAGACACACTAATTTAAACAACCACTTATGCTGAAAGGAGTCAGCATGATAAAGTAATAAGGGGAAGTAACTCTGTGAAAAGAAGATAGTTTACCTCTAGAAGATGGACGGTCTTCTTCACTGAATGAGCTCACACTAATTGGGCTACAACAGAAAACAGAAATATTCTGAACTTGGAAACTAAATAAACTTACCGTCTCAACTGTATGATATGAGGTGCAAAAACGTGTAGACCTTGTTATTTTGATAAGTTGATTCCTATCTCAGAAATATCATCTTTTTCGAAACAATAGGTTATATTAGGGTTTCTGGCTCACTGAGGCCAAAATTAATTTCCTCATTAATCATAACACAAAAACTGCTTCACTTTACTATAATTAATGAGGAAACACCCTTCACTCAACGTTATCCAGAAACCCTCATATAAACTACTACTAATTCATTCACTTGAATGTTATTTCATGAATGTAAGCTGTATACTGCTACTACTGAATGAGCTCACACTAATTGGGCTACAACAGAAAACAGAAATATTCTGAACTTGAAAACTAAATAAACTTACCGTCTCAACTGTATGATATGAGGTGCAAAAACGTGTAGACCTTGTTATTTTGATAAGTTGATTCCTATCTCAGAAATATCATCTTTTTCGAAACAATAGGTTATATTAGGGTTTCTGGCTCACTGAGGCCAAAATTAATTTCCTCATTAATCATAACACAAAAACTGCTTCACTTTACTATAATTAATGAGGAAACACGCTTCACTCAACGTTATCCAGAAACCCTCATATAAACTACTACTAATTCATTCACTTGAATGTTATTTCATGAATGTAAGCTGTATACTGCTACTACTGAATGAGCTCACACTAATGGGGCTACAACAGAAAACAGAAATATTCTGAACTTGGAAACTAAACAATCTAAAGCATTTTGACTGTGTGATATGAGGTGCAAAAACTTGCAGACCTTGGACAATTTTGATACCGATAAGTTGATTACTATCTCAGAAATATCATCTTTTTCGAAACAATAGGTTATATTAGGGTTTCTGGCTCACGGAGGCCAAAATGTATTTCCTCATTAATAATAACACAAAAACTGCTTCACACTATAATTAATGAGGAAACACGCTTCACTCAATGTTATCCAAAAACCCTAATATAAACTACTACTAATTCATTCACTTGAATGTTATTTCATGAATGTAAGCTGTATACTGCTACTACATCTGACCTCCTTCTTGGACTCTGTACAGAGACTGGGCTTACACTTCGAAATATCTTCTGTTTCATAACAATTAGAGTGAGTGAGTGAGTGAGTTATTGCTTTATGTTGCTTGGGCAATATTTCACCTATTAGCAGCATGACAACAATTAGAAATAAACAATATAATCTACTTTAAAAATGTTATTTTATGAATGTAACTGTTTACTGCTACTACATCTGACCTCAAACTTGGAGTCTGTACAGAGCTTTGATCAGTCTTTGAGATTGGAATAAGACTATTGCCATTGCGTAATCTGAGCAGCTAAGGTTCCTATAAATCATGCCATTTCTGTGTCAGGAGCAAGGTTCAATAAATAAAATTAGAACTCACTTTATAGAAGGATATTTCTGGGTTTGTATATGGGCAGCCCGGTAGTCAACTGGAAATTCTCCATTAGCTTTGCTACACAGATTCTTTAGAGCTGAAAAATGGTAAATACTTACACTTAACAAGGTTGCATTAAGAATTTAATTATCGTCACTGCACAACTCTAATAATTACACAATAATTAGTCTTAATTTGCCATAAAGAAATGAGCTCTGAACAGATTGAAATCTTGTTGAGGTTATCACATTGAGGTGAAACATGTAGAGTTATTGAGAGTTATACCACAATCTAGCACTATCAAATTAGAATAAAATATGTTCCCCTTGAACTTATGGGCTCATTTAGTGTTATTTATTTATGGTTATAATTGAACATATCTTCCAATATGATAATAAAGAAAGCGCAAACAATACTGAGCCAGAGCTTCACTTGATTATTGAGCTATGACTATTCAATCAAAGACAAAAAGTATAATTGCTGTGCAAACAAGAAACTTACTTGATTCAATTTTCAATACATCATCCAAAGAAATCCCTTCTTTAGAACCTCTGTTCTGTGAAAAAACCCAATAAAGAATCATTAGGTTAGTGTGTTGAGATACAGAGAAGATACATGAATAAGATAGACATATTGACAAACCTAAAATGAGGATAAATTCATTTCAAAAGACGGTTTTTGTCTGAATTCTGTGTAGCTGACTGATGTTTTACAATGTACCAAATAAATCTTTAAGTATATGTTGATATAAGTATTTATTGTCACTAATAAAATAAAGGAGCCATAATGAAATAACTTTTCTTCTCAAACATTAACTACTCACCTGCAGGGATTTGGCTCTGGAGTCAAGACATACTTTGATTTTGTCCAGTATTTTCTGAAAATTGAAAAAGAATTATGTACAATTCAACAGTTTAAGCTTGTTTGTAGGTCACCATCAAACAAAATCTTAACATATAACGAGTTGTGTCCAAATCAACTAAAACGGACATGTGACACGGTGAGATATAAGCATTACTACTGGCCTTGGCTAAGTAGATAGCTATCTGAATAGGTAGAGTGTCTGCCTCTCAATCCTGAGGTCCTGGGTTTGAATCATGATGGAGGTGATTACAAAATGACTTCTACTACAGACATATTTTGCAAGACAATTCAAAAATTTGTTTTGCAAGTCAATCCTGTTACAATCTTACAAACTCTCAAAAATACCTCTTCAATTAGCAACATACCTTTTTGTCATCTGGAAAGACGCTACTGCCACTGGAGCAGCACTGCTGTAACTGTTTGGACAGACTGAAACAAGATCACAGGGGTGCTGAATATTCATACAGTAAGGTGTGGATATATCATATATGCGGATATACCTGTTACAACACATGCCTTCAGTGGCTACACCCCTCAGTGGTCCAAGGGACACAACTCTGACTAAAGTCACTTTCTAGAGGTTTAGCATTTTATCATGTTGTTTATAAACGAGGGTTGTATGTATGCTATGAGCTGACCAATATCACAATACAAATAAGATATAACCTTTCAGCATTCAGCCGATGCAGAAGTAACACATCAAATATCATGTCTATAAAAAAAAACTGTTGTAAGATACAGTAGAACTCGGATATTACGAACTCCAAGGGACCAAAGAATTTAGTTCGCTATATCCGGTGTTCGCTATACGCAACATATTTTAAATGATATTATTATATAGGGACAGGACTTGAAAATTGGTTCGCTATATCCGATCGTTCGCTATATCCGAGTTCGTTAAATCCGTGTTCTACTGTAGTCTAGTTTTTCTTATAAATTCCACTTCTACTTGCCTCTCAATAATCTGTGTTGTTTTCTGATGGTATTATCAACAAGAAATAGAGCTTGCAAACAAAATGATAAGAAAACCAAGGCAGTCCATGGCTTGTCTATATCTTGTACGACTCAACATATACTTTCCTGTCACAGAAGCTAAGACCACAAGTCCATAGACAGAATGATGGTTGTTGTGTATGAAACTAATGATATCACAATGATGTTTGGAGTTATCTCCCTTGGACTGCGCCCATCATAATATTATGACCTACGGGAAATAAATTTCTTTTGTACCTGCTAACAAGTGTTGGGATGTATTTTGGTGCTAGCTTAGTATACTACTTTATTATGCTTACACCCCTTGGAAAGTTACATCTTTTTTTTTTCAATAGGTTTTAACTCGTTACTACCTTTCCTTTAAGTGTTTGCTCTTTACAGCCCTTGGTAAGTTATTACCTACCCGGTATGTTAAAGTTGCTGTAACACCATCTCTGTAGGTTGGATATCTCATAACCACCTTGGAATTTTTTAAAACAATTAAGTTAAGACATATGAAAAAAGAAAGTCGGATTCAAACCCTATGTTGTTTTTTCGCTATAAATATTTGGAGGATATTTGTCTTTTCTTGACAAATACCATGGTTATCGTATCAGGTGAGGAAGGAAGTTTATATCTTCACGAGTGGGGCAGATAGATCTCGGTATTTCACCGCCTATCATAAAATAAATATCTATATTGAAATGAAATAGTTTCATATGTAATGTTTTAAATTTTAAAGGGGCAGAAGCACGTTTTTAGGGGGAATATAAGGTGATGTCAGGAAAATGAAATTTAATGGTTCCAATTGAAAGACAATGTATTTAAACTAAATGGAGCAGAAATAATTCAAATATTATATATAAAGTAATGTTTAGCAATGCGATTCCTTTTCCTTACACAAGATGAATTAAAGGTGTTCACAAAAAATAACCGCCAATGGATTTTATGTGAATCTTCATACTTTTTCCTCTGACTATGGATGATTGGTTTGTGTTATGAGATTTTTGACACTGTCAAAGTATTACATTTAACACTAACTTACAATTATCAGTGAAAACTTTAAAATATAAAATTATCAAAAAACGTGCTACTGCCCCTTTAAAACTTCAGGTAGGAGAGTATTGTAAGTAGCCAATATGTTTAGTTTGGTCAGGACTTATTAAACCTGCAAAGTGTATAATTAAAACGCTATTTAATCAAACGAATATAACTAAACTTATTCAGTTTAACTCATTGCAGGGGTGTTCCAGGGGAGCGTAAGCCAAACAATAACCTGATTGCTCTGGATTATGGCAATAAACTCAGTTCAGGCAACATCCTCAGTTTACTTGCCATACCCCCTCGTTACTGGGTTATTATTTGCTATGTAAAGACCAAACCTTGGTACACTAAACTGGTAGCCATCCTTACCTAGCGGAGAGTGAGCTTTATATAGATGCAGGCCACACCCACTTTGTGTATGGGTGGAGAGGAACAGTTGGTATGAATCTCTTACACAAACTCTGCTTTGATGTAGAGATTTAACTTTTAGGTTAAAAAGGTGTTAAGAATATCATTATTAGTCACTCCTAATCAGCCAGGATAACAAAGATTCATCCTGTCTCAGGGCACGAACATTCCGTTAACTCCACTAATCTGTTGATTAGGCGGTCCGCGCGAACGAATCTAGCTTCTGAGCCCAGGGTACAGATTAGTGGAGTTAACGTAACGTTCGTACCCTGAGACAGGATGACAAAGATTGTGTCATAAAGCCATTCTTCATCGGACAAGACAGTAAACAAGGTTCAAAGAGATGTCTGCTCCCTTACTTTTCGTATATTTCGGTGGCCTCTAGTGGCTGACCCCACGTGTCGAAGTCGGTGGCGTGTTTAAAAAGCTGACACCAGTCGCTGATGATGCTCTCAGGATCCCCCCAATCTCCTTGCACCCCCGACATCTTGTCATGACGGGTCGAGAGACGACTCTCTCACTCTCACTCTAGTCCAGTCTGAAATATTAACATCTGAGTATAAAAACAAGACTCATACTGTGTTCTTCGAGTTTCAAAATAACATTCCAGTAATCAAATGTTACCGGTATATTCCAGAACTCATGACTAAAGTTCAGATGCTAATGGATTACTTAATCCAGAAGAGCGATATTTCACGATATAGAACTGGTCCATAAAAAAACAGAATAGCAGTGAGTCTCTGCTAACAAGTGTGCCATTTAGTAGCTGGAAGTTGAAAGCTGTAATTCTTTTTAAGCATTATTCTTGAAATGATACAAGAAGCTGTATCGAAATGTTGTGTTCTCAGAATAAAGAAGTTATAATCCATAAATATTTGTTCTAACAAGAAGAGTTCCTTGAGCTTAATGAATCATCAGCCTATGACCCTGACCAAAAAAAATCATATGTTAACAGTTTCACAATGAATTTGCCTCCTGAATACTGCACATAGAGCAAACCTTTATAAATAGTTTTGTATGAATCAACATACAGTCCTTGACAAACACATACCAGGAACACGACACACATATGTCAAACATCAAGATTTCTATTCATCCTATCAGTGCAACGATTTTGTGTCATTATGTAAAGTGATGCATGTATAGAGAGTGAATTAAGTGAACTAGTTTCGCGTCCCTGCCTCTACAACTGACTGACAGTCTACAGTCTATACACTGTACAATGTTGTCACGCTCCAGCGAATCTACAAGCGGGTAAACCTGAGTGACCCGTCATATACCAACAGGACTGTGTCACTATTTAGGTTCATATAAATAAACTTTATCACCAACATCCTCATTGACTATAATATCTTAGTGACTTTTAAATTTTAAATTGAAACCTAAAGCGCAGCTATCAATCCAGTATAACATGTCTGATTTTCAAACACACTAGGTTTATCTCCATTCTACCATGATAACTTTATCGTGAAGTCTTTCTCTAAGCGAATGGCACTTTGTAAAATGTCCTAACTTCCGGCAACAAAAATGAACTCGTCTGTGCCAGGGCTTGTACCCTTTGGTTTTCGAAATAAATTTAGCTGTGAGCAAAGGTAACTCTATCATTGCATGTCCATCATATATATTTCTAACTTTCTTCAACACAGCTCTTGATATCGTACCGTTTAAAACGTGTGATTCAATTACTTGTTGACAATACAGACTTAGACATCCCTATCAATCAATTAAATGATTCCAAAAGAAAACCACTATGACTTTGTCAAGGATAATGACGACATAAGCGCTCGCGCGAATGACGTCACTGTATTGTTGCCGAAATCGAAGGAAGCCTGCAATGAGAATCAGATTTATTATCTAGTAGCACTCCCATTGGTTAATTTGAATCACGCAAACTGAAAGGGCATCATTTGATTGGCTTGCTATATATAGGATATCAGGGGATAGTTTGTAGCATTACGCGGAGACATATACGCTGATGTAGCAGGATAAGACTTAATTTATCAGGTTCATCAAGGCATCATAATTGTTGGTTGTCAGTTGTTTTGTCTACAACTTTCCTCTTCATCTACACTGGCATTCACTAATATTTCAATCTCTGCTCATAGATCTTAAACTGTACATAAAACTATTAATTCCTGATCACTTTATTTATCAATACATACATTAAAATAAAACTGCCCACCATCAGACATTTACGAATTCTCTTTTAAAATCTTATTAACGTCTTCCAGTCATCGTTTAAATGTTACATTTTTAATGTTATCATACCTACCATCTTACTTCATTTATTAATACAAACAACACACACAGCATACACTTCCGACCATTAGGCATATTCTAATAGAAAATCTACTTCTACAAAACCACCATTAAATTTTGATACTCTTATGAAAATACCAAAATTCCTCTGACGAACCAGATCATCCTATGAAATCACCTACACCTGTTGTCAATACTCATAGTGTTGACCGTTGTCAACATGGAAATCATCTTGGTCCACATGCACTTGAGAAACGGCCAAATCCTGTTAAAGAGTGTTAATTTCAGCTCTCAATACATTACGCTTTACGTCTGTAACAAATGTCTTCTGAATTCTGCTTTGAGAATGTCACATTCTTTTTCCAAACCATCTGGCTTCTCATTGGTGAAGTCAATGGGACTGAGTGTTTTTTTAGATGTTTTTGGTAGCTGTTTGATCAGTGCCTCTGTCAGGTATGGGCAATCCTGCCAGCTTCCATTCTTTTCTTTATCTTCCACAAGCAAATCAATTCTAACACCATACAGCTAGCATGCTTATGTTTTCACATTAAAAGTTTATTCGCACAAAACACCCTGAAGGAATCCCAATCATGCTCACACACCCACTGGGGGAATTCTGATGGTTGTGTGTGCATGAGTGCGGGAGAGCACAGCAAATAAGATGTGAAAAATGTGAAAACAATGGATTGGTAACTAAAATTGTGGGTGTTGAATAACAGTGAATCCCAGAAATTACAGCCGTGTCGGGTAAAGCTTCGCAAAAGTCAACATAGTAATTGCACATTCATTGTTAGCTTGTAATTTTTTTTTGTCTTTACATCCTTTTAAAATTTAGAAGACATTAAAAGGTTTTAGATTGATTTAAAGGAGTAAGATGTTGAACAGCGGCACAAAACAATGACATATTTGTACAAACTGACAAAATTCCTAACAAATTAATTGTCATCAAATATTCTCTCTTCTCCCATATCAAATGTTGATGGAAACAAATTCATTGATCCTACAATCAATATGTCATTCTCTGAACTTCTGAAAAATCTTTCAAAACCTATAAATATTATAAATCCTGCCTGGGTATCTTTAGCCTACACTTCCGGATCTTGAACTCCCGAAATAGGGGATAGTATTTGGAAAAATTTGACTGTCTTTCACAAAAGAATTTCAAAAAGATTCTTCTACATTAGAATTGTCAACTAAACCCTAAACTGTCACATGGACATAGGGTTTTCTCATATCTTGTATTTTCCTTGCATGACTGATCATTCATCTCTTAGGTGTGGGGAGTACTGCACTTTACCGTGGCTAGTGATTTTATCTACAATACGTAAAAAATCTTCGATACGGATCCAAGGGTTAAAAAAGATAGTCAACAACAGGTAAGTGTGCGTATCTTTACTCTTCAGCACTGCACAAATGCACTTATTTATCTATTATTTTAACACAATAAAATAAATTACTTCAAACAGATGTTGGATCTACATTTTACGACTTGATGTACATCTGTAGAGAGAGAGAGAAAGGAAAGGTGATACAAAAAAAACTATAAACTCGATAGTTCCTGCCTACCACTGTAAAATATCAGGTGGTTTTTGACGTCATGTTTGTAAACAGATGGCATCTTCTATCTAAGGAAAACATATCACCATTCAGAAATGCATTGGTTTAATTCTGGTTAATCGACTCGCATTTAACATTAGCTCTTTACCTGTTTTTGAAAAACTGCTACATCCCAGTCAACATTTAGATCGTTCCGTTTGACGGCTAGAGACTCACAACGTGCAGATGAGTTTGTAAATAAATGTTGTGCTCGAATCATGAATTTGAATTCCTATGCGTCTCCATCATGGAAGCTCATCGACAAATAACTAGACTTCTGCATGGTGTTTGTTTTCTCATTGTTCCTTTTTATTGATAGGAACTCATTTTTTAGATAAAATCTTTTGGCTTAGCGTAATTGTTAAAAAAATATAACGAAAGCTATTTTTATCAAGTAAATAAATATAAATCCTTGGCACTGTTCGGATTTCAAAAATCATAACTTTATTTACATATCTATTTATTCATAGTTATTAACAAAATAGATACAGTGTTGAAAAAATATTTTTATCTGTCTACTGTTTTATCTGTCTACGAACCCACCATGTCTACGAAAACACCCCGTCTACGAACCCGTTTTGTAGATGAGTAACACAGGTTGAGCTGGACATGTTTGCACCTCGTCATTCAAACTTCAGGCGATTCTTTACTGGGTTGCGTAGCAGCGCTGCTCGAGTTTCATTGAAACTATTGATAGCAATAAAAAGGCTTTAAATCATTTGAAAAGTCTTCAAACTAAATACGATTTTTCATCGAAAGTTATAAGCCGAGGCCAATGTCATCATATATTTAAGAATTCCAGTTGCATGCGACATAAGGTATTCATGAGGTATTTCAATATGAAAAAAAAAAAGAAAGTTGTTTGGTGATAAAATATGGGGGGGTTAAGTGGGAAGATATAAAGAACATTTCGTCAAGTTCAATTTATCTAGTAATATTGAAATTAACAAATATAAAGCAAATGATAAATATATGAATATGCATTCATTGTTTCATGTGAGCGACATTTTATTCCACACAAATTTATACAATTAGCTTCTGAATTTGGATATATAAAATTTATAATATAGGCAGACAATATTCATTGGTATTAGACTGTTTAGAATTATACAAGTAGACCAAAAAGCACATCCTAATTACCGTAAACGGTTTTGATTGTTGCATAAAAAATCTTAGACGTATTAAACTTTTCTGTTGAAAAGAGATAGACAGATCCCTCTCTTTGTTTCGTAGAAACGTCCTTATTAAAAAAATCATTACTATCGCTTCAAAAACAATGTCGTAATATAGATATATTTCCCAATATTTTACGCATGCGCACAGAAAGTTGAATAGCCTTATTCCGGAAAATATTCATCTCGATGTTTCATATAAACAGCGACTAAAAACATTGTTTATATGTGTATAGACAATAGTAAGACTCAAGTGAAAAATGTATACGGTTTATATTCCACAAACATTTCCCGATTGTCTGTCCGGTGTGACTGTAGTAGCGAGCTGAGCATCAAGGTTGATTTCCCTGTATGTTAAATATGGCAGGTCTGAAGGGAGACAGAGTTCTACAAAATAAATGGTGTAACGTGTCGGTTCCATAGGAATGTCACATCATACCGTTATGTTTCCAACAGTTGATGGAGCTTCTGAGGAGAATACTAAATGGAAAGGTTTATTCATCAATCCTTTGAGATCTGTAAGTAGCAAAGATCAGGCTCGACCCCCGACATAACCCCTCTCCATTCCTCCTCATTTCCTCGTCGCTTTATTTGCGTTTTACACATTTATGACGCATTTAAGTCATCATCATTACTAGAGGCACTGTAAGAAGTTCTTGTATTTTCATCTTGTATCTGCATATCGGTAGTTAAACTGTTGTCTGCAATGTAAATTACTGTAAAGATGTGACCTCATCTGAGAAAAGTGCCTCCCCCTAAGTTATTCTAATCTTTCATAAAAAAGGCTTATTGCAAATTTGTTGTTTTAATTATTATTCCTTTGAATTATTTCACTTTCAACTACTGTGTTCATTAGTATATTTTAGTAATTATGTTTACAGATTAAACTTTTTATTGCAAAGTATCAGAAGCCCAATTGTCAGAGAGATTAGGTTCCATGCATCAGAGAACATGATTCGCCCAACCCTATATATTCACGTTTTTAAGATTTTTCTGTATGATTAAAGCTGAAGTTCCTCTAATCAAATCAAAAGAAGATTTGTCAGTTGACCAGTCAGCCAGCCAGTCTGTCACAGTGCCGTACTTCCTACTTCCTGATTGCCATGTTTACTAACCTACATGTGCCAACAATACCTCACACACCTCGCTGTAACTCAAGATCTCACACTTGACTGATACTTCTTATTGTTGATGTGCAACTGCCAAAATAATTACCTTGAACTGATAATTGATTTTGGAGCAGTCAAACACTTTAACTCAAAAGATAAGTTCCAATTAAGTGCAAAAATAGCACTATGGTGTCACTAAGGCAATTATTTGTTTGATCTCTTATCTCAATTGCAAATCATTAGCTATGTTTCAGCTCATCACTTTGAACTTATTACAAATTATTATGAATAGGTCTGAATATTTGGTTAACATTTGTGTTAGTTATTACTAATATCTGTGGTATGTGTTTGATAAAATATTTCCTCATAAGGTCATTCACATTATGCTTATCATTTAATGTAATATTGAGTGAGAATGTCCTCTACATTCTATCAACAAATCAACATTACTTGTGCAGAAATCATACAGGGTCCACAATTTAACTCGTAGAAATCTTTAGGAGGCTGAAGTATCACAGGGGAAATTGTCAAAACTTTTGATTAATATTTAGCTATCAATGATATTGACTGAAGGGCTAACAGCTAACTGCTTCACTAAATTTCAGCAGTTTCGAAAAAACATCACAAAACTTGTTATTTTTACCTTTCAAATGCAACAATATATTGGTTAGCACTAATAAAGTTGTTACTTTCTTCTATCAAATAAGCATATTGTGCAAAATAATAAATCTTTAATAAATCTTGGCCAGATTGCATTTTACTTAACACACATCAGCAAAAGCACTATTCAAACTCTTGCTGATGCGATGTCTTCAAGGAATTGTTTTTCTCTTAAAGTACAAGATGTGAGACAGAACACATTTAGAATGTCAATAAAACAAGCCTGCTTCTGACTCTTCTATAGCTGCAGATTATTAAAAGTTGTAAATTCATCTTACTTTGTTCACATCATATGAAACTATCCCGGCCCATTTGAGTGGTTTAAACTTCAATATTCTTTTAATCATTACGATCATTTAAAAGATATTCTCTTTGAACAATTTTGTGCATGGAGTCATTAATCAAGGGGTAATTCATAAATCATATTGCTGTCTTTCCTGAAAATTCTGTCACTCATAAAAAACTTTAGAAGGTATGTAAGTATCCACCTAAATAAGTACATCTAGATATTTTGCTTTCCTTTGAAATTCTTAAATATCCTAAAACTATATGTATCATATTTGAATCTCATGATCATATAGATGTAACACAAATTACCAACGAGCAATAAAGAATTATCTAATTTTATTGTATTAAACTTTAAATGATTAAATTTATTTTTTGGATATAGAGTAAGAAACTATTGCAATGTATTCTAAGAGACTGATAAGATTTACAATGTCGACACATACAGTATATTTCCACCACTAAAGATTTCAAATCTCTAAACATGGGGGTAAATATATCTTGTTTATACTTTAACTAGTTTAACTTTATCCAATAATTAATTATCTGACAGAAGGAAACAGTGATGGAAGTTTGTTGATAGCATCTCCCTTGTATTGAGAATGTTAAAAAAAAATTAAAAAAAGATAAGAACAAACACCAACACTAACACATGCTTGTATTTTTGTATTATGGTAAATTTACAACGATCTTGTTTAAAAACAAATGCTTATTACAAAACACTTACCTTTA
This sequence comes from Steromphala cineraria, assembly GCA_916613615.1. Lineage (NCBI taxonomy): Eukaryota > Metazoa > Mollusca > Gastropoda > Trochida > Trochidae > Steromphala > Steromphala cineraria. The sequence goes on along the minus strand of OU744724.1, from coordinate 6,008,687 downwards.
AATTTCACTTTAACATTACTGAATCGTGATACATGAACTTACCGTAACCAAATGTAATCTTCAGGCTTCACGTCAACCTGCCTCCAAGACGTGCTATTAGGGGGTCTCCTTATATACAAGTTATATGATTTTGACAGCAATTTTTGGGGCTGAGAAAAGGAGTCACCTTATACACCAGGTCGCCTTATAGATTGAAATATACGGTATCTATTTGATAAATGACTATCAGACATGCAAAAGTAATATGATCAATATACAAATGAAATTATATTTTTGGTTGTACCATTATTATATCCTTATCTGCAGATCTGTATGTGGTTTTGTTTCATATCATACATGATAACTTTGATTATATTATAAAGTAATATTTTCTGCTCATATTTGTGTCAATTGTTCAGTAGCTAGTGTCAACTCAGTGATGAAGGTGAATGAAATAATCCCTTCCTTCTCAAGCTCACCTCAGTGCTAGATTTCCCTATGTTTGTGTGACCTCCCATTATCACCTTCATTGAAAAACTGAAAAAGTTAATCTCAGCATAGGCATTAGATGTCAATTTCTTATCATGGACGTATCATAGGTGATTATATGATTCAGGAGACAGCTGACCATAAAGACTTCATCACCATCCATAATCTTTCTTTATGAAAAGTAAAAACCCTGTACAATGTAGAAAGGTGACATGGCTTTTTGAATGTAGATAGGTGACATGACTCATGGACTGTAGATAGGTAACACAGCTCTTTGAATGTAGAAAGGTGACATGGCTCTTTGAATGTAGATAAGGGAACACATACCCTTGAATGTAGATAGGTGACATGACTCCTTGAATGTAGATAGATGACATGGCTCTTTGAATGTAGATAGGTGACATGGCTCATCGAATGTAGATAGGTAACATGGCTCTTTGAATGTAGTAAAGGTGACATGGCTCATCGAATGTAGATAGGTAACATGGCTCTTTGAATGTAGATAGATGACATGGCTCTTTGAATGTAGATAGGTGACACCGCTCTTGGAATGTAGATAGGTAACACGGCTCTTTGAATGTAGATAGGTGACATGACTCATGGACTGTAGATAGGTAACACAGCTCTTTGAATGTAGAAAGGTGACATGGCTCTTTGAATGTAGATAAGGGAACACATACCCTTGAATGTAGATAGGTGACATGACTCCTTGAATGTAGATAGATGACATGGCTCTTTGAATGTAGATAGGTGACATGGCTCATCGAATGTAGATAGGTAACATGGCTCTTTGAATGTAGTAAAGGTGACATGGCTCATCGAATGTAGATAGGTAACATGGCTCTTTGAATGTAGATAGATGACATGGCTCTTTGAATGTAGATAGGTGACACCGCTCTTGGAATGTAGATAGGTAACATGGCTCTTTGAATGTAGATAGGTGACATGGCTCATCGAATGTAGATAGGTAACATGGCTCTTTGAATGTAGATAGATGACATGGCTCTTTGAATGTAGATAGGTGACACCGCTCTTGGAATGTAGATAGGTGACATGGCTCTTTAAATGTAGATAGGTGATATGACTCGTGGAATGTAGATAGGTGACATGACTCATGGACTGTAGATAGGTGACATGACTCATGGAATGTAGATTAGGCAATACATACCCTTGAATGTAGTAAAGGTGACATGACTCATGGACTGTAGATAGGTGACAAGGCTCTTGGAATGTAGATTAGGCAACACAACCCCTTGAATATAGAAAAGGTGACATGACCCCTTGAATGAAAACAGGGTCACACAAGCCCTTGAATGTAGATAAGTTATTGGCCAATGAATGTAGGTGACATGACCCTTTGGATGAAAACAGGTCAACAGAGGCTTTTGAACATAGATAAGGTACTTTGACCCCTTGAATGTAGATAAGGTGGCACAACCCTTGAGAGCAGATTAGGTGACACAAACCCTTGATTGGTGAATTGACCTCTTGAATGTAGATAAGGTAACATTATCCCTTGAAAGTAGATAGCGTGACGTCTTGAATGTAGAAAACGTGACATGACCCCTTGTATGGAGATATGGTGATTGGTGACATGACTTGAATGAAGACAGGGTGACATGACCCCTTGAATGAAGTCCGGGTGACTTGACCCCTTGAATGAAGACAGGGTGACATGACCCCTTGAGTGCTGATAAGGTGACACAACCCCTTGAAATAGGAAAGTTGACATGACCCCTTGAATGAAGACAGGGTGACATGACCCCTTGAATGAATTCAGGGTGACTTGACCCCTTGAGTGCTTATAAGGTGACACAACCCCTTGAAATATGAAAGTTGACATGACCTCATGAATGAAGACAGGGCGACATGACCCCTTGAGTGCAGATAAGGTGACACGACCAATTGAATGTAGATACGGTGACATGATTCCATGATTGTAGAAAAGATGACATTACCCCTTGAATATAGATGAGGTGACATTGCCCCTTGAATGGAAACAGGTTGACGCAAGCTCTTGAATGAAGATAAGGTATTTTGACCCCTTGACTATAGATCAGATGACAGGACCCCTGGAATGTAGATAAGGTGACATGATCCCTTGAATATAGATCGGATGACACAACTTTGTGAATGTAGATAAGGTAACATGATCCCTTGAATGTAGATAGGATGACACAACTTTTTGAATGTAGATAATGTGACATTACGTCTGGAATGTAGATAAGGTGACATTACGTCTTGAATGCAGATAAGGTGATATGATCCCTTGAAATTAAGATAAGGTGACATGACCCTTGAATGAAGACAAGGTGACACAGCCTTTTTAATATAGATAAGGTGACACAACCTGATGAGTACAGATAAGGTGACACGACCCCTTGAATGTAGATAAGGCAACACGACTCCTTGAATGTAATCAAGGTCACATCCTTTGAAGTGATGAGATGACACATCCCCTTAAATGTAAATAAGTTGCCTTATCCCCTTAAATGTTACGAGTTAACACATTCCTTTTGATATACTAGTAAGTAAGTTTTCACGCCCCCTTGAATGAAATAGTTTGACACATCGTTTTGAATTTAGGGAATTACACATCCCCAATTATTGCATTGAGAAATATGCACGCCTCCTGGAATGTAAATCAGATGACATGCACTAATGATATCTAGAATGATCCAAAAAGGTCAATTCAGTATGTAATATGATTAGACATAAAACTTAGAAACATATCTTTCCTTTTTATTCCGAAAGCTTTCTATCAAAAGAAGACTGCTGGTATGCACATCTCAAAAAATAAATGACCTCATGAAATTATTGAAATCTCTTTCACAATTATATAATGTAATCTGATCATTTTGAAATTCATAAGCACTTTCATATGTAATGACTGCCAAAGAAACAAAATGGTATACATTCGCTATCACTGTGTATTTCTTCAAGATTGAATTAATTTTTCATACATCACTAACTTAAATGAGTTCAGCGCACGTTCCCCGACCCTATCAACAAGTGGGCCATCAGTGACGCTCAGAATGTTATTTACACATGTTATTGTTTTGGAGCAGCTTAATATATGCTCTTCAGAGTGTTTGTGTAGTATTTCATGAATATATGTGTTTCAATCATGAGACAAGCACCTTGTCGCTTCAGGTGATACGACAGGTTCACCCGTCGCTGATTGCCCGGGATGACGCACTCCAGTACATTGAGGAGTTGATGATCCAGCTCCTCTACACGCTCTGTTCTGCTCAGCCGCACACCGTGCACGATGTGGAGGAGCGAGTCCAGCGCACGTTCCCCGACCCTATCGACAAGTGGGCCATCAGCGACGCCCAGAACGCTATTGAGAAGAGCAAGAGGAAGAATGAGGGTCACTCACTTGTTCTCCCTGTGGACAAGGTCCATCCACTTCTCAAGGTATGGCAGTTTAAACTTAAGATCTGTTATTATCATTCATTTTATGATATACTATATATAGAGATGATTACACGAGAAAGGGTGTCATTTGACCATTTCGAAATAAGTGTGAATTTTTCTATTACGCAAGCAAGAGCGAGGGTTTTACTCAAATTTGAATGAGTTTGGTAAAAGTCCCCTTGAATGTCGATCAGATGACATGACCCCTTGAATTTTGATAAGATGACATGATCCCTTGAATATAGATAAGGTAACATCATCCCTTGAATGTAGATAAGGTAATATGATCCCTTTAAGGTAACTAGCAAGCAATTCAAGCTTTAGATTTATGAAAATTGCCATTATTTTATTCAATGTAAGAATAATGTAGACTCTGGTAAAATCTGGTAAAAGATAATTTGAAAAAGTCAATCTACGACTCCCAAAGCACTCTTGTGAGGTAAAAACATTAAGAAGAAAAATATTGTAGTTATGAGCAAAGGTGTAGTTCAACAAAGATCATGGCTGAGAACTTACCGGCCTTACCTAATGTCATTTTCCTAAAATGAAATTTGTACGGTTTCAAGACTGCATTACACTTGCAGAATTTCAATGCATACTATATATTTTCAGGAAATGCTTGGGTACAGAGTTGATCTTCAAGTTGCTGTGTACATAGTTGCTGTTCTGGAGTATATAGCTGCCGATATTCTCAAAGTAAGTCCCTAGATAGATGTTGAAGTCTTTGTTTCATTCTTTAGAGTGTCATCTTGAAAAAGTATTTTGTAAGTTGTTATTATTCAAACTCAGTCAACTACTATATAAGTGTATGTAGTGTTTTTATTTTCAAATGGTAACACATCATTTATTTCCTTTGTGATTCTCATTTTTTATCCCTGAAAGAATAACTTGACCTTTCTGTGTTCAGTTCACGGGGATCTATGTGAAGAACATCCGGCACCATGAGATCACATGTCAGGACATCAAGGTGGCCATTTGTGCTGACCAGGTGAGAAGCTCGGTCATTTACCTGTGTAGTTGATTACTTGATTACTTAAGAGAAATAAGAAATAGTTCATTCAGTGTTGCCTGAATGAGGGTATTGTTATGAATCCTGTAGGTGATTCAACCTAAAAAAAAGTGCAACAATTTGTGATATGGCAGAGAGTTCAAAATCCAATTACGTTATGCTTGTTTAAGAAGTTCCATTGAATACTATTAAGAATACAATGCATTAATGGACATCTGCAGAGGCTTTCATGACTAGTTGTAACAGAGTAAGTTATGAGTTATATTTATATGTACTTGAGATAACTATTGAAGGGTATGTGTTAATTTTGAATTATCAATCTATTCTACTCTTTATATAAATACAATATCCCTCTCTTAAATGGTCCAGTACATTTAAGTTCAAAACATTTTCGCCCATTAAAAAACAATATAACAAATGTTATTTTAGCACCTCTTAGACCTATTCTTAAAAACTGGATACGGATCTATTCAATTACATCACGAATCTGTGAAAAAAGAAAGTTAAGTATCCATGAGATCTTGCAACAACAAGTAGAATGTCACCTAAACAATTCTGAAATATCTCTTCCAGGTCCTCATGGACATGTTCTCCCAGGAAGAGGAGGAAGTTTCCTTCGACGTGGAGGATGAGCCGGTGCGGCGAGAGTCGATGACGTATGAGGAGATTGTAAAGGACTTCATCGTGGAGGAGACGCAGTACATGCGTGATCTCAACATGATCATCAAAGTATTCAGGGCTCCCTTCGCTGAGCTCTTCCCCCGCAGTAAGGTAAAGATGGCACAGATTCACATTTCATAGTATTTCTTATTCAAGTTGAAAACAAATATTTGAAAAAAATAATGTCTTTGAAACTGAGGAATGACAACTATTAGTTTCATAACTCTACATGGCTACATGATCAAAGTTATGGCAATAAAAAAAGCTAGAACTTTCTTATGACCAATCACAGAACAATATCCATCTCATTCACTGGTAACCTTTTGTCAAACTTGCAGTAATTCACTAATATGATAAGTGTATCCACCCTACCTAATACAGTTATCAGTGTTAATGTCTATGTTCAGGACCTGGAGGTGATATTCAGCAATGTGCTGGACGTGTACGCGTTCACTGCGAACCTGCTGAGCTCCATGGAAGACCAGGTGGAGATTGCGGAGCAGAATGAACCCCCGTGTGTGGGCACCTGCTTCGAGGATATGACCGAGGTGAGTATCTCTAGGAGAGAGCGGGTCAAGCAAGTGTGTTGTGGGTGGTACTATCTGGAAATGTGGGTGGTACTATCTTGTATTGTGGGTGGTACTATATTGTATTGCTGTTGCTAAAAACCTGGTATTGTGCTTGGTCTCTGTGGGAAACTAGGGTAAGGGGACATAATGAGTAAGAATTTTTTAAAACTTTTTGTGAGAAAACCTGGCATTGATATGTTTAGAAAAACTGTGAATAAACATAATGCAGCCATTTATAAATTATACTCTCCTGGGTTAACTAAGAAAATAAGAAATAATAATTGAAGTAATAAAAACATAGTGAACTCTAATTTTGAAACATTTGAAGATGTTCTTAGATGACCTCCTGTCATGTTCAAACTGCAAGTTGTAAGTGCTGATATAGTTCAGATATCAGAATTAATGAACATAACTTCCACTGATCCCAGGGAGAAGAGTTCAACGTGTACGAGAAGTATGTGGACGATGTTCTGGCGCCGCACTGCAAGGAGCGTCTCAACACACTACTCAAGAGGGAAGATGTCGATAAGCTGCTCACCCAGGTAGGATCCTTTCACTCTACTTGAAGCTTTGGGTTATCTCCCTTGAAAAGATTCTTGTCATGTCATGTTTGCTCAATGCTCACTCATTTGTTTTAGGAAAATTGACTGTCTTGATTAATATAACCCAAAACCTTTAATCAATGCATTTTTGATCAATCCATATAAGATAGTTTTTAAATTTCACATCACATGCTTTAACTAATTGCAGAGCCAAAAGTAACCCTCCAATGCAACTTCAATTTTCAAACTCATTTTGAAATTACTACTCTCTTGAAAATGAATGCATTACAACACAGAATGATTTTCTGTTGCAGTGTGCTGGACAAGGACTGAAAGCCGCGACAAAATATGTGCTTCCGAAGCTGTTGCTGGGCCCCGTCTCCCACTGTCTCCATTACTTTGAAGTCATTAAGGTAAGTGAAACACTGTATCTCTATCTTACTTGACCATGAATTTCTCTAGAAACACATGCCATTTAGTTTATGATTGTTACAAGGCAAAGAGAATAAGTACTCTGTTGTGATTATCAGTGGTGGTAATAGTTGATTAGGTTCTCAAAGGCATCCAGAAAAAGTACAAGAATTTTTTTTTTTGCAGATGGTTTATAAGATATATTTGATCAACTTGTTTTATCTGTCTTCATCAAAACATATCCCAAAAGTACCTTAAGTTATTCTGTTATCTCCCAATTCCATAAGAGAGTTCCAAAATTACATAAACCTTTATGGCTTTACAGATTTTGTGTCTTTATAACATAAGCTATGGAGATCACCCTCACTGGAATTAAGACCCAGCACCTCTAGGCTGAGAGGCAGACACTCTACCGATAGGGCTATAGAGACATCCCACTAGCCAAGGCCAGTAAGAATGCACAGGTCTGATGACCCTGCCACATCTTTATTTTCTAAATAAATGTTTTGTTCACAGCTGCTGAAAGACACAAGTCAGAATGAGGAAGACCGTGAGTGCCTCATCCAGGCCAGTGGTCTCCTGCAGGCCCTCAAACTCTCCCTCGACCGCAAGTTCAGTAGCGGCAACCTTCCCAAGAAGCGACCCTGGTACGATATTACACCTTTGTTTTACCACTTTCAGATAAAGACCTTTCCCTATATGCTGAATTGCATTTACATAAGCTAATACACTCAACAGTCTTGAACCTACACAACAAGCGACCCTGGTAGGATATAACAGCTGTGTTGTTTCCTGTTAGATGAAGATCTTTCCCTAAACTGCTTATTTTTTTTACTATTTCATTACCTAATAGACACAACTTTTCCCATCCATATTTGTAATGAGACCTAGCAATTTAAGATGAACTGGAAAACAGTGAACATTTTAGTTGTTTATTGCAATTAATATATAGATAATGTGATGTGTTTGCTTTTCTCACAGTCTCCTATATGCTTGAATTCAAGGCAAGCATTACTGTTAGTGTTACCAAGAATCTTTTCTTGAATGAAATTTACTGACATGTTCTTGTAAACGTATAACACTCACACTCACAACATCAAGTTGATCAACATGAGATGGGTGCTATTTCCGAGCAAATGTGTACAACAACTAAGTTAAATGCAAGCATTGACCCAATGGCTGCTGGTGTGTTTAGGGAGGTGTCCACTCGGCTCCAGGGACAAACTGGACGCACAGCCATCTTGCAGAAGATGACCGACATACAGAAGAGTATTGATGGCTGGGAGGGCAAGGACATCTGGCAGAGTTGCAGCGAATTTATCATGGGTATGTTATTAAGCACTTAGTCTTTATGGCTGCAGAGAGTTCATCATGGTTAAAGTCTGGGTGGTTGACAGTCACTCGAAGTCCTTGTCTAGTTTTAACAAATTCATTATGGAGCACCAATTCTTTATTTCCGCAAATCTCTTTTCTTACTCATCTTGAAGTTCATATTGTTATGGCTTGAAATTCATGTATTCAAATTATCAACTTGATAAAATTTAGCTACAGATAAAAAATAACCCATGTTCTTATTGTTAACAGATGGGGTCTTGACGAAGCACACGACACGGCGTCCCTCAGAGCGCTACGTGTTCCTGTTTGATGGGCTCATTATCCTGTGCAAGAAGAGTACGAACGTACGGCGGTCAGCGGGAACCATAACTAACACAGAGTACAGGCTCAAGGAGAAGTATCTGGTCCGCAAGGTGGAGATCCTTGATAAGGACGACACAGAAGGTAGGTTGATAGTCATGCCCAATCGGGTGTCTTTAAATTGTTCGATGACCTGATGGTGAGACGAAAGAATGTCCTTGCGTTATTTCAAAATAGTTGTACACATAAGTAAATTGCTGAACTTGTGTGTGACCATTATTACTTAAAATCTCATCGCATAACTATCAACATAGGGATAGCAAATTTGACTTGACAGCTAAATTGATTGGTTTCATAAAGATACCTTAATCAATGTTTGGTTACAATAGTCCTTTAAATAGATAACCCTTCACAAATTTAATCTCTCTCATTCTTTTTACTGCCTCTCATGATAAGTCAACTCCCTTCCAGAGTTGAAGAATGCGTTTGAGATTGCACCAAGAGACCATGCTGGTAGTATCACACTGTATGCGAAGACTGCGGAGGAGAAAGCCAACTGGATGGCAGCACTGGTCTCTCTGCAGACCCGCAGCAATCTGGAGCGTATCCTGGATGGCCTGCTCCGTGACGAGGAGAAACAACATCCCTTACGACTGCCCTCCCCAACAGATTACAGGTAGGTTCTGTGAACATCACTCATTGCTGGTTGATGGTGAACCTTGTGTAATATTGACAAACCTCTGTAAGCACTCAGTGTATTAAAATGGGTTTATCCTATTTTGCTTACAAAATCCTCTCAATAAATAATTTCATAGACCTAATATCCATGTTTCAAACTTGTTTACCAGATTATCATATCAAACTGACAGAAATATTATTTATCTTCACCTGACAAAAAAAAAATCTTCCCCTTCCCTTTCAAGGTTTGCGATGAGTGACTCTGAGGAGAACATAGTATTCGAGGACAATCAGGACTCGTCGATCGAGAGTCCACTGATCAAAGGGGGGCTACTCATCAAGTTGGTGGAGCGCCTCACCTACCACATGTACGCAGACCCCAAGTTTGTGCGAACATTCCTCACCACCTACCGCTCCATCTGCAGTCCACATGAGCTCCTTGACCTTCTCATAGAGAGGTAGAGTAGTAACATTTTATTGCCCTGAATGGGAATTTATTTTGCACGTTACAACCGTAACACCTTTACATGTTGCTCTTTTGGGGGGCGTATTAGATGTTGACAAAGGAAGAAGTTAAATTGAATGTGACATGTGGTACAACATGTTTTAGTAACCTCCTCAGCTTAAAAAACATATTCTCTTCCTTTAGAATATGTTGAGATCAAGGAAAACCAAATTCTATGGATATTATTTTTCCGATATTGTATTGTGTACAACATTTCATAGACATGCATGCAAACTAATGAAAAGCCAGCATATGGTTGAAAACTATGTTGGTATATTTACCAGAATGTCACATTCATGGTAGGCAAGAAACTGACTATTGAAGTAAATGTGATTGAATTGCTCAATATCCTAGCATCTCAATTTATTAGTTCTTTTCCCTGAACTTGCAAAAATATAGCTTAAAGAAATGCTTATGTAAGCACATTGGGTTAAATACTCTCAGCTGTGTAGCTCACATATAATTGACCACCTTGACTTTGGTGCAGGTTCGATATCCCAGAGTTCCATATTGAGGAGAAAGATCCGCAGACTGATGAGGTCGACAGCAGTCTCCGCAACCGCGAGGACCTCAAGCGATTTAGGAAGGAGTATGTCAAACCTGTGCAATTCCGGTGAGAAATGTTTTTTCATCTTCAGATTGCTAAACTTGCAAATATGTCTATTAGAGATGCTGCTGTTTCAAATATTTAGGAAATTTTATTAGCTATCAATTTGTTCTAAAATAGTTTATCAATGATAAGAAGAAAACATACAAAAGGGTAATTTCAAGAATAGTTTGGACAAAAATTTGCTGTTGATATTTACTGTATGAAAAGTTGAGAAAAGCTAATGTTGCATACTTGCTGATTGGCTGGATTTTAATGACGTCACAGGTCAGTCTGCCAGCTATATTGACAGAGCCTTGTGATATCTATACAGTAATGTAGTGAAGAAATCCACCCCTCGTTTATTGAGGTTATAACCTAGAAATCCCTGAGATAACTCTCGTCGCTTTGTCCCCTGTTGGCAGTGTGGTGAACGTGTTGCGGCACTGGGTGGACCACCACTACTACGACTTTGAGCGGGACGCCAGCTTGCTGGATAAGCTGACCAAGTTCCTGCAGACCGTCAAGGGCAAGGCCATGAAGAAGATGGCAGATTCCATCATGAAGGTCATTCAGAGGAGGGTATGTGTCTTACTCTTCTGAAGGTGTACAACTATCAAGTCTTTTCTTAGACCAGGGTACAATGCAGAAATCTCAGTTCAGTGCTTGGACCTACGGAGAAGGGGTCGTGTGACTTGTCATACTTCCTTTATGTAGGCAAAATGATTAATTTGTTAGACAAGGATACATGGCGGAAACTTCAGTTCTGTCTTTAGAGATGTTTTGTATAAACCACGTTGTGAAACCTTCATTTTGATGCTAAAAACTTGATGGTTATTTGTTGAATTTTTCAGACTAACTTTATATTGTTAATATTGTTTTAATATTTTCTGGGTTTTTTTCAGTCTGAAAGCAGCAATATAGATCGAGAATTTACATATCAAAAACAGCCTCCACAGATAGAATGGCATATTACACACAACCCAAAAGATTACGATCTAATGACGGTAAGCTATTGTATCTCAAGTAGATTGACTTCATGTAGAGCTTCCTCAGGGATAGCTTATCTTCAACCAATGGGCAGGGTCCAATCATGCGTTTTTGTTAATTTGTAATATGTCCACTAAGAAAGCTGTTTTTTCATTATCTATATTCTAATAAATATCATTTATTATTAAAGATCAAGATATATGCATTCTCCATTGTACTGAATATATCATAGTTATTTTAATCAGTTACAGAAATACCATTAACAAATAATTACAAAATGGATTTGTTACACAAATTTCCGGGATTCTGATTGGACGAGAGCGCTCAAAAACCTGCTGCCATTTCTCGATAAATGCAGAAAAATTTGCAACCATACCATGTGCATTCATTCCTTGTGACGTCACAATCACCTGACGCAATAGTCCGGTTTTGACAGTTGCAAGTTACGTCCTGTTGGAAAGACTGATTTAACATATCTTATCACTTCACACCTGCGTTTGTAACGAGTAAATACATTCTTCTCCCTAATACAATCCATACATTCACCGGAAAGACTGCATGTTAATAACTACGAGTCCTCAAGCTTGTTCGCTCCAAGCGTCTCGCAAACGGCGGACATTTTGAACGTCGTGTGATATGCTAATTAGGGTTATTCCGAAAATGCGGATTCCGGTTAAGACGAATTGTGATTGCATGGGTGTCAATGGTTGCGAAAACGAGTTTAAATCTTCGGCCGTTTTAGTTTATGGAGTTCTGAATTTTGATTCAACTTTGTATTGTTTCGTGTAACAAACCACAATTTCACGACATTGATGACATATTTTTTGAAAATAATTAGGAAAAACTTTGTTAAAATGTTGATTTTGTAATTATAAGGATTGTTTTACATGTTTTGTGCCTCTATCGATGTATAACACCAACAAATTTTGTATAAAATCGCTGTGCTACGCTTCGCGATTTTAAACAATTTGTTGATGTTATACATCGATAGAGGCACAAAACATGTAAAACAATCCTTAAATGTGACTTCAACTCACGTTTAATATTGCATTTTATAAGGTTCTTTAATTAATAATAAATGAAGACGTATAAGTCCAATGGAAACTAAGAGCTTTATTCCCTTCCTTAGCTGCACCCGATCGAGATAGCGCGGCAGGTGACGCTGCTGGAGTTTGACCTGTACCGGGCGGTGCAACCCTCGGAGCTGGTGGGCAGTCCCTGGATCAAGAAGGACAAGATGAAGACGTCGCCCAACCTCCTCAAGATGATCCACTTCTCAACCAACGTGAGTTCGTAACCAGAATCACAAGTGTCTCGCTAGGTGTATTAGGTGATGTATTAAAGCTTGAAAACTAGTTCCTGCAATAATACTAGTTGACTTGAACATAGTAATTAAAAAACTTTGTACATTCATTATTAGGATTCAATTCAATCTTTGATAAAGATTGAATTGAATTCATTATGTGGATTAACTATTGGAATAGCATTTGTTGGAAATAAAATAAAAGATTTTATGCAAATCGTATTCCTATATCTGCCAAACAGATTGTGACAGATTGGTGTATCTTATTACATGAGTGATATTTATCATCATTACCCTTCCCTGTTTAGCTCACCATCTTACTGGAGATGTTGTATCACCATGTGTTTACATGGTTCAATTGCAATTTTTCGAGCTCTATGTATCAATTTATCCATTTTCAGTTCACATTCTGGCTGGAGAAGTGTATCATCGAGGCGGAGAACCTGGAGGAGAGAGTGTCCATCATGTCGCGCATCCTCGAGATCATGCTGGTCTTCCAGGAACTCAACAACTTCAACGGTGTGCTTGAGGTCGTCAGCGCACTTAACTCTGCACCAGTCTATCGGCTGGATTTCACTTTCAAGGTCAGGGTCAATTGTTACTTAACCCTTCCACGACTCCAGATAAGGGCTGTACAAGCATATGTATGACTGCAAAATTAGCTGATATGATCGTCAAAAAAATAAGAAATGTACTAGATATGCTTATAATTAGCAATGTACACACATACAGAATCTAAAATCATTATCATAGTTTCAAAGACAATGTGGTATAAATACTCTACATGCTTTTGTTTAACTTGATTAACTCGCAAGCATAACATGCAAATGTCACTTGAGGAACTAAATTAGAGATACTCCCCTTCCTACAGAGAACGAGTACAAACGAAAGTTGATTTATTCAAAATCCTAAACGGTGACTCATGTTCATTGGATGATATATACGGGTCAACTAGTTTTGTCTATTGTCGTCAAAATACGAAGTTATCTCATTGCCATTATAGTCAGGTATTTCCGTACTCCTGTCACGCAGTCAGCTTGTGTCAAAATAACACAGAATTTGAACAATAGCCCAAAGATAGTTTTCAAATACATATGAATTATATTATTTAGATAGATTATTTGCAGACATAATGATTTTGGAAATCTATTTAACTATTACGTTTTATTATTTTTAGCGAGAACAACGTCATGTTTAAATTGAATCAATCACAGTTGGTAATACATTGGTTGCTATTTGGTATTTATGCAATAATTCATTGCATCGTTAATGTATGTGGGTATGCAATTAACAATATGCATTAAAACATGTGGAAAAGACATAATACTATTACAGTTGAAAAACAGGTGGCTTCTCTTGAAGTACTCTTCCTTTGTGCTCAGTATTCTTAAACTTCAAATTTTAAAATACATACTCCTCAGCTTGAAAAATTATCTTGAGCCCTGCCATTAAGAAACAACCCATAAGGAAAAAAGTTTTTTGCCTGATTTCTATCATGCAGAGGTGAATGGTAAAGTCTCAGTATGGAACGATTAACAAGGATAGATTTATACAACAGCAAACCTGAAAGCAAAAGGTTGCAGCTCTGAAAATGCCTGACCAATTTGAACCAACATAATAATGGAAATGATGATTGTTTTTGAATGTCAATTGAACATGTTAGTTAATGCCTCTGCAAACGCACTGATTTGAGAGAGCATAAGCTCAGACAAGCACATGTTTTCTTGACAAATGTCTTTGGAAATGAACTTGTTGTGAAGGATATATGTAAGTGATATGTTAATGTTCTTGTTTGACTTCTCTTGTAGGAGATCCACAATAAGTATCTGCGTGCATACGATGATGCTAATGAGCTGAACTCCGATCATCTCCAGAGGTATAAAGCCAAACTGCGCTCAATCAACCCACCTTGTGTGCCATTCTTGGGTAAGATTATTTTGAAAATGATCTCTCATTACTTAACTTTTCCTATAGACTAATAGCCCAGATATTAATATATGAACATGTTTTATGAGATCAACATTTTCTTTTGTGACCATTTTGTGAAAATTAACTCTGTAATTGACAGAAATATTAAGGTTAGGCTGTGGGTAACTTATAGACTGAACATGTGTGCTGCAAAAGGAAGAGTTCTATGGACTTTTCCACTTTTTCCAGGAGTGCAATATTTCGATGTAGATACTAACACCATTATTAAGCAAATGATACTAGACATGAAAAATCCATATAACATCTTCCTTACTCATCTTCAAAATGTCTCTAAAAGAATGTGTGTGTTGTGTGTTGTGTGTTGCAGGAATGTACCTGACGAATATCCTGAAGACGGAGGAAGGGAACCCCGACTTCCTGCAGAACCGACACCCTGGTCTCATCAACTTCAGCAAGAGAGGGAAGGTGGCCGAGATCACCGGGGAGATTCAGCAGTACCAGAACCAGCCTTACTGTCTCTCCATCGAGAACAGCATCCGCGTACGTTCCTTTCTAGTCAATATGGTCATTCCTACCCAAGCATACAGTTTTTCTAAAAATAACTTGCATTTTGATTGGTTAACGCTACTTTTTTGCACCCATTCGTGATTCGCTTGGATCTTCTATTTTAGTTGAGAGATATAGATGATATAGATATATACATTTTTGATAGGAAAGCAAGACCTTCTGGTGTTTTCTTTACTTTAAATACAATTTTAAATCTTCAAGTAAGCACTGTGTGGGGGAGTCGCCGCCAGAACTGTCTTTATTTTCTTATTTTTCTCATGAAGCATAAGGCCAAGAAGGCTGAAACTTTGTGTACTGACTACTTGACTAATGCGGATTATAATATATTGCTTTGGTGACCAAGTGGTCCCTTTTCATCTTCTTCAGAAACACAAGGCATAGAATGCTGAAATGTTTTCTACACACTTCTTTGGTACAGGGATTCTAAAATGTACATTTTGTGGCCCTGTGGCCCCTATTTAAAGGGAAACACATTAACTACACCCTAAAGCAAAATTTGATATGAAGCCTGATGAGCTACAAAGCCAATGGCTCTATTTTTCTCAATGTAAGTTAATCAATGTGTTTATGATGATAATGCTTGTAATATTTGTACTAGAATGTAAGCATTAGCTAACGATGTCCATTCCTCTGCAGGAGTTCTTCGAGAATCTGAATCCTCTGGGTAATCTGTCAGAGAAAGAATTCAACGACATGATGTACAAGCGGTCACTTGAGATTGAGCCTCGGGGTGCCAAACAAGTCATGAAGTTTGTGAGTGCTCACATTGTCTTCTAAAACTATCTTGGGATGTTGGGGGAGCGGCTTTCTCTAATGATCCTAACTTTAGATAGATAGATAGATAGATAAATAGATAGATAGATAGATCCTTATTATAGTTGTTGCATAGAACTAATGTAATAAATATTTTATTAGCATCTTTAGGCCTTATAAGCGCTCCAGCTCATAGTAGAGTTGTGATCAGAAACTACAATAGTTTTTGTCTGTGTGACATGACATCTTGTTGGTTCGAGTTTAAAGCAGTAGATTAACATGTTAGCATCAATGGCAGTTAAGAAAATCAGGATCATATGTTAAACATGTTATGTAAGTGTGACCATCCCTTGATTGCCCATCCTTTTTCTCTCTAGTTCAGTCGAATGGTTTAGGTTAGTTATATATATCCTTTCAATTTGAAAATCAATGATAAATAATTGCCATCAAATTATATATGTTATTTCTTTACAGCCCAAGAAGTTTTTGGACTATTCCTTGAAGTCTCCAGGTATCAAACCTGCAGTAAACAGACACAGCTCAGCTCGAAGTGTCTTCCCTCCGTTCACTCCATCTGTACGGAACCCAGACGATTTTGAGTCAAGTGAGGCACAGGCCACGCCCCCTCATACTCCCTGCAGCCCTCTGACCCCACCCCATACAGCGAGCTCCTTCAACAGCGTCTTTGATCCTCAAGGACCCTCCCTCAGTAAGTAGTAACTTATGACTCCCAGGGACCCTCCCTCAGTAAGTAGTAACTTAAGACTCTCAGGGACCCTGCCTCAGTAAGTAGTAACTTAAGACTCCCAGGGACCCTCCCTCAGTGAGTAGTAACTTAAGACTCTCAGGGACCCTCCCTTAGTATGTAGTAACTTAAGACTCTCAGGGACCCTGCCTCAGTGAGTAGTAAATTAAGACTCCCAGGGACTCTGCCTCAGTAAGTAGTAACTTAAGACTCTCAGGGACCCTGCCTCAGTAAGTAGTAACTTAAGACTCCCAGGGACCCTGCCTCAGTGAGTAGTAACTTAAGACTCTCAGGGACCCTCCCTTAGTATGTAGTAACTTAAGACTCTCAGGGACCCTGCCTCAGTAAGTAGTAACTTAAGACTCCCAGGGACCCTCCCTCAGTAAGTAGTAACTTAAGACTCCCAGGGACCCTGCCTCAGTAAGTAGTAACTTAAGACTCCCAGGGACCCTCCCTCAGTGAGTAGTAACTTAAGACTCTCAGGGACCCTCCCTCAGTAAGTAGTAACTTAAGACTCTCAGGGACCCTGCCTCAGTGAGTAGTAACTTAAGACTCCCAGGGACCCTGCCTCAGTAAGTAGTAACTTAAGACTCCCAGGGACCCTCCCTCAGTGAGTAGTAACTTAAGACTCTCAGGGACCCTCCCTCAGTAAGTAGTAACTTAAGACTCCCAGGGACCCTGCCTCAGTGAGTAGTAACTTAAGACTCTCAGGGACCCTCCCTCAGTAAGTAGTAACTTATGACTCCCCGGGATCCTGCCTCAGTAAGTAGTAACTTATGACTCCCAGGGATCCTGCCTCAGTAAGTAGTAACTTAAGACTCTCAAGGACCCTCCCTCAGTAAGTAGTAACTTATGACTCCCAGGGATCCTGCCTCAGTAAGTAGTAACTTAAGACTCTCAAGGACCCTCCCTCAGTAACTAGTAACTAATGACTCCCAGGTACCCTCCCTCAGTAAGTAGTAACTTATGACTCCCAGGTACCCTCCCTCAGTAAGTAGTAACTTATGACTCCCAGGTACCCTTCCTCAGTAAGTAGTAACTTATGACTCCCAGGGACCTCCCTCAGTAAGTAGTAACTTAAGACTCCCAGGGACCCTCCCTCAGTAAGTAGTAACTTAAGACTCCCAGGGACCCTCCCTCAGTAAGTAGTAACTTATGACTCCCAGGGACCCTCCCTCAGTAAGTAGTAACTTAAGACTCTCAAGGACCCTCCCTCAGTGAGTAGTAACTTAAGACTATCAGGGACCCTCCCTCAGTAAGTAGTAACTTAAGACTCCCAGGGACCCTCCCTCAGTAAGTAGTAACTTAAGACTCCCAGGGACCCTCCCTCAGTATGTAGTAACTTATGACTCCCAGGGACCCTGCCTCAGTAAGTAGTAAATTAAGACTCCCAGGGACCCTGCCTCAGTAAGTAGTAAATTAAGACTCTCAGGGACCCTCCCTCAGTAAGTAGTAACTTAAGACTCCCAGGGACCCTGCCTCAGTAAGTAGTAACTTAAGACTCCCAGGGACCCTGCCTCAGTAAGTAGTAACTTATGACTCCCAGGGACCCTGCCTCAGTATGTAGTAACTTAAGACTCTCAAGGACCCTCCCTCAGTAAGTAGTAACTTAAGACTCCCAGGGACCCTCCCTCAGTAAGTAGTAACTTAAGACTCTCAGGGACCCTCCCTCAGTAAGTAGTAACTTAAGACTCCCAGGGACCCTCCCTCAGTAAGTAGTAACTTAAGACTCCCAGGGACCCTCCCTCAGTAAGTAGTAACTTAAGACTCCCAGGGACCCTCCCTCAGTAAGTAGTAACTTATGACTCCCAGGGACCCTGCCTCAGTAAGTAGTAACTTATGACTCCCAGGGACCCTGCCTCAGTATGTAGTAACTTAAGACTCTCAAGGACCCTCCCTCAGTAAGTAGTAACTTAAGACTCTCAAGGACCCTCCCTCAGTAAGTAGTAACTTATGACTCCCAGGGACCCTCCCTCAGTAAGTAGTAACTTAAGACTCCCAGGGATCCTGCCTCAGTAAGTAGTAACTTAAGACTCTCAAGGACCCTCCCTCAGTAAGAAGTAACTTAAAACTCCCAGGGACCCTCCCTCAGTAAGTAGTAACTTAAGACTCTCAGGGACCCTGCCTCAGTATGTAGTAACTTAAGACTCTCAAGGACCCTCCCTCAGTAAGTAGTAACTTATGACTCCCAGGGACCCTCCCTCAGTAAGTAGTAACTTATGACTCCCAGGGACCCTCCCACTGTAAGTAGTAACTTATGACTCCCAGGGACCCTCCCTCAGTAAGTAGTAACTTATGACTCCCAGGGACCCTCCCTCAGTAAGTAGTAACTTAAGACTCGCAAGGACCCTCCCTCAGTAAGTAGTAACTTATGACTCCCAGGGACCCTCCCTCAGTAAGTAGTAACTTAAGACTCCCAGGGACCCTCCCTCAGTAAGTAGTAACTTAAGACTCTCAGGGATCCTGCCTCAGTAAGTAGTAACTTAAGACTCTCAAGGACCCTCCCTCAGTAAGTAGTAACTTATGACTCCCAGGGACCCTCCCTCGGTAAGTAGTAACTTAAGACTCTCAGGGACCCTGCCTCAGTAAGTAGTAACTTAAGACTCTCAGGGACCCTGCCTCAGTAAGTAGTAACTTATGACTCCCAGGGACCCTGCCTCAGTAAGTAGTAACTTAAGACTCCCAGGGACCCTGCCTCAGTAAGTAGTAACTTATGACTCCCAGGGACCCTGCCTCAGTAAGTAGTAACTTATGACTCCCAGGGACCCTGCCTCAGTATGTAGTAACTTAAGACTCTCAAGGACCCTCCCTCAGTAAGTAGTAACTTATGACTCCCAGGGACCCTCCCTCAGTAAGTAGTAACTTATGACTCCCAGGGACCCTCCCTCAGTAATAAAGTAACTAAAGACTCCCAGGGACCCTCCCTCAGTAAGTAGTAACTTAAGACTCCCAGGGACCCTCCCTCAGTAAGTAGTAACTTAAGACTCTCAGGGACCCTGCCTCAGTAAGTAGTAACTTAAGACTCTCAGGGACCCTCCCTCAGTAAGTAGTAACTTAAGACTCCCAGGGACCCTCCCTCAGTAAGTAGTAACTTATGACTCCCAGGGACCTCCCTCAGTAATAAAGTAACTTAAGACTCTCAGGGACCCTGCCTCAGTAAGTAGTAAATTAAGACTCCCAGGGACCCTCCCTCAGTAAGTAGTAACTTAAGACTCTCAGGGACCCTGCCTCAGTAAGTAGTAACTTAAGACTCCCAGGGACCCTCCCTCAGTAAGTAGTAACTTATGACTCCCAGGGACCCTCCCTCAGTAAGTAGTAACTTAAGACTCCAAGGGACCCTGCCTCAGTAAGTAGTAAATTAAGACTCCCAGGGACCCTCCCTCAGTAAGTAGTAACTTAAGACTCTCAGGGACCCTGCCTCAGTAAGTAGTAACTTAAGACTCCCAGGGACCCTCCCTCAGTAAGTAGTAACTTAAGACTCTCAAGGACCCTGCCTCAGTAAGTAGTAACTTAAGACTCTCAGGGACCCTGCCTCAGTAAGTAGTAACTTAAGACTCTCAGGGACCCTGCCTCAGTAAGTAGTAACTTATGACTCCCAGGGACCCTGCCTCAGTAAGTAGTAACTTAAGACTCTCAAGGACCCTGCCTCAGTAAGTAGTAACTTAAGACTCTCAAGGACCCTCCCTCAGTAAGTAGTAACTTATGACTCCCAGGGACCCTCCCTCGGTAAGTAGTAACTTAAGACTCTCAGGGACCCTGCCTCAGTAAGTAGTAACTTAAGACTCTCAGGGACCCTGCCTCAGTAAGTAGTAACTTATGACTCCCAGGGACCCTGCCTCAGTAAGTAGTAACTTAAGACTCCCAGGGACCCAACCTCAGTAAGTAGTAACTTATGACTCCCAGGGACCCTGCCTCAGTAAGTAGTAACTTATGACTCCCAGGGACCCTGCCTCAGTATGTAGTAACTTAAGACTCTCAAGGACCCTCCCTCAGTATGTAGTAACTTAAGACTCTCAAGGACCCTCCCTCAGTAAGTAGTAACTTATGACTCCCAGGGACCCTCCCTCAGTAAGTAGTAACTTATGACTCTCAGGGACCCTGCCTCAGTAAGTAGTAACTTAAGACTCCCAGGGACCCTCCCTCAGTAAGTAGTAACTTATGACTCCCAGGGACCCTCCCTCAGTAATAAAGTAACTAAAGACTCCCAGGGACCCTCCCTCAGTAAGTAGTAACTTAAGACTCCCAGGGACCCTCCCTCAGTAAGTAGTAACTTAAGACTCTCAGGGACCCTGCCTCAGTAAGTAGTAACTTAAGACTCTCAGGGACCCTCCCTCAGTAAGTAGTAACTTAAGACTCCCAGGGACCCTCCCTCAGTAAGTAGTAACTTATGACTCCCAGGGACCTCCCTCAGTAATAAAGTAACTTAAGACTCTCAGGGACCCTGCCTCAGTAAGTAGTAAATTAAGACTCCCAGGGACCCTCCCTCAGTAAGTAGTAACTTAAGACTCTCAGGGACCCTGCCTCAGTAAGTAGTAACTTAAGACTCCCAGGGACCCTCCCTCAGTAAGTAGTAACTTATGACTCCCAGGGACCCTCCCTCAGTAAGTAGTAACTTAAGACTCCCAGGGACCCTCCCTCAGTAAGTAGTAACTTATGACTCCCAGGGACCCTCCCTCAGTCAGTAGTAACTTAAGACTCTCAAGGACCCTGCCTCAGTAAGTAGTAACTTAAGACTCTCAAGGACCCTCCCTCAGTAAGTAGTAACTTATGACTCCCAGGGACCCTCCCTCAGTAAGTAGTAACTTAAGACTCTCAGGGACCCTGCCTCAGTAAGTAGTAACTTATGACTCCCAGGGACCCTCCCTCAGTAAGTAGTAACTTAAGACTCCCAGGGACCCTCCCTCAGTAAGTAGTAACTTAAGACTCTCAGGGATCCTGCCTCAGTAAGTAGTAACTTAAGACTCCCAGGGACCCTCCCTCAGTAAGAAGTAACTTATGACTCTCAGGGACCCTGCCTCAGTAAGTAGTAACTTATGACTCCCAGGGATCCTGCCTCAGTAAGTAGTAACTTATGACTCCCAGGGACCCTGCCTCAGTATGTAGTAACTTAAGACTCTCAAGGACCCTCCCTCAGTAAGTAGTAACTTATGACTCCCAGGGACCCTCCCTCAGTAAGTAGTAACTTATGACTCCCCGGGACCCTCCCTCAGTAAGTAGTAACTTAAGACTCCCAGGGACCCTCCCTCAGTAAGTAGTAACTTATGACTCCCAGGGACCCTCCCTCAGTAATAAAGTAACTAAAGACTCCCAGGGACCCTCCCTCAGTAAGTAGTAACTTAAGACTCCCAGGGACCCTCCCTCAGTAAGTAGTAACTTAAGACTCTCAGGGACCCTGCCTCAGTAAGTAGTAACTTAAGACTCTCAGGGACCCTCCCTCAGTAAGTAGTAACTTAAGACTCTCAGGGACCCTGCCTCAGTAAGTAGTAACTTAAGACTCTCAAGGACCCTGCCTCAGTAAGTAGTAACTTAAGACTCTCAGGGACCCTGCCTCAGTAAGTAGTAACTTAAGACTCTCAGGGACCCTGCCTCAGTAAGTAGTAACTTATGACTCCCAGGGACCCTGCCTCAGTAAGTAGTAACTTAAGACTCTCAGGGACCCTCCCTCAGTAAGTAGTAACTTAAGACTCTCAAGGACCCTGCCTCAGTAAGTAGTAACTTAAGACTCTCAAGGACCCTCCCTCAGTAAGTAGTAACTTATGACTCCCAGGGACCCTCCCTCGGTAAGTAGTAACTTAAGACTCTCAGGGACCCTGCCTCAGTAAGTAGTAACTTAAGACTCTCAGGGACCCTGCCTCAGTAAGTAGTAACTTATGACTCCCAGGGACCCTGCCTCAGTAAGTAGTAACTTAAGACTCCCAGGGACCCTGCCTCAGTAAGTAGTAACTTATGACTCCCAGGGACCCTGCCTCAGTAAGTAGTAACTTAAGACTCCCAGGGACCCCCCCTCAGTAAGTAGTAACTTATGACTCCCAGGGACCCTCCCTCAGTAATAAAGTAACTTAAGACTCCCAGGGACCCTGCCTCAGTAAGTAGTAACTTAAGACTCTCAGGGACCCTGCCTCAGTAAGTAGTAACTTATGACTCCCAGGGACCCTGCCTCAGTAAGTAGTAACTTAAGACTCCCAGGGACCCTCCCTCAGTAAGTAGTAACTTATGACTCCCAGGGACCTCCCTCAGTAATAAAGTAACTTAAGACTCCCAGGGACCCTGCCTCTGTAAGTAGTAACTTAAGACTCTCAGGGACCCTCCCTCAGTAAGTAGTAACTTAAGACTCTCAAGGACCCTGCCTCAGTAAGTAGTAACTTAAGACTCCCAGGGACCCTCCCTCAGTAATAAAGTAACTTAAGACTCCCAGGGACCCTGCCTCAGTAAGTAGTAACTTAAGACTCTCAGGGACCCTGCCTCAGTAAGTAGTAACTTATGACTCCCAGGGACCCTGCCTCAGTAAGTAGTAACTTAAGACTCCCAGGGACCCTCCCTCAGTAAGTAGTAACTTATGACTCCCAGGGACCTCCCTCAGTAATAAAGTAACTTAAGACTCCCAGGGACCCTGCCTCAGTAAGTAGTAACTTAAGACTCCCAGGGACCCTCCCTCAGTAAGTAGTAACTTAAGACTCTCAGGGACCCTCCCTCAGTATGTAGTAACTTATGACTCCCAGGGACCCTGCCTCAGTAAGTAGTAACTTAAGACTCTCAGGGACCCTCCCTCAGTAAGTAGTAACTTATGACACCCAGGGACCCTGCCTCAGTGAGTACTTACTTAAGACTCTCAAGGACCCTCCCTCAGTAAGTAGTAACTTATGACTCCCAGGGACCCTCCCTCAGTAAGTAGTAACTTATGACTCTCAGGGACCCTGCCTCAGTAAGTAGTAACTTAAGACTCCCAGGGACCCTCCCTCAGTAAGTAGTAACTTATGACTCCCAGGGACCCTCCCTCAGTAATAAAGTAACTAAAGACTCCCAGGGACCCTCCCTCAGTAAGTAGTAACTTAAGACTCCCAGGGACCCTCCCTCAGTAAGTAGTAACTTAAGACTCTCAGGGACCCTGCCTCAGTAAGTAGTAACTTAAGACTCTCAGGGACCCTCCCTCAGTAAGTAGTAACTTAAGACTCCCAGGGACCCTCCCTCAGTAAGTAGTAACTTATGACTCCCAGGGACCTCCCTCAGTAATAAAGTAACTTAAGACTCTCAGGGACCCTGCCTCAGTAAGTAGTAAATTAAGACTCCCAGGGACCCTCCCTCAGTAAGTAGTAACTTAAGACTCTCAGGGACCCTGCCTCAGTAAGTAGTAACTTAAGACTCCCAGGGACCCTCCCTCAGTAAGTAGTAACTTATGACTCCCAGGGACCCTCCCTCAGTAAGTAGTAACTTAAGACTCCCAGGGACCCTCCCTCAGTAAGTAGTAACTTATGACTCCCAGGGACCCTCCCTCAGTCAGTAGTAACTTAAGACTCTCAAGGACCCTGCCTCAGTAAGTAGTAACTTAAGACTCTCAAGGACCCTCCCTCAGTAAGTAGTAACTTATGACTCCCAGGGACCCTCCCTCAGTAAGTAGTAACTTAAGACTCTCAGGGACCCTGCCTCAGTAAGTAGTAACTTATGACTCCCAGGGACCCTCCCTCAGTAAGTAGTAACTTAAGACTCCCAGGGACCCTCCCTCAGTAAGTAGTAACTTAAGACTCTCAGGGATCCTGCCTCAGTAAGTAGTAACTTAAGACTCCCAGGGACCCTCCCTCAGTAAGAAGTAACTTATGACTCTCAGGGACCCTGCCTCAGTAAGTAGTAACTTATGACTCCCAGGGATCCTGCCTCAGTAAGTAGTAACTTATGACTCCCAGGGACCCTGCCTCAGTATGTAGTAACTTAAGACTCTCAAGGACCCTCCCTCAGTAAGTAGTAACTTATGACTCCCAGGGACCCTCCCTCAGTAAGTAGTAACTTATGACTCTCAGGGACCCTGCCTCAGTAAGTAGTAACTTAAGACTCCCAGGGACCCTCCCTCAGTAAGTAGTAACTTATGACTCCCAGGGACCCTCCCTCAGTAATAAAGTAACTAAAGACTCCCAGGGACCCTCCCTCAGTAAGTAGTAACTTAAGACTCCCAGGGACCCTCCCTCAGTAAGTAGTAACTTAAGACTCTCAGGGACCCTGCCTCAGTAAGTAGTAACTTAAGACTCTCAGGGACCCTCCCTCAGTAAGTAGTAACTTAAGACTCTCAGGGACCCTGCCTCAGTATGTAGTAACTTAAGACTCTCAAGGACCCTGCCTCAGTAAGTAGTAACTTAAGACTCTCAGGGACCCTGCCTCAGTAAGTAGTAACTTAAGACTCTCAGGGACCCTGCCTCAGTAAGTAGTAACTTATGACTCCCAGGGACCCTGCCTCAGTAAGTAGTAACTTAAGACTCTCAGGGACCCTCCCTCAGTAAGTAGTAACTTAAGACTCTCAAGGACCCTGCCTCAGTAAGTAGTAACTTAAGACTCTCAAGGACCCTCCCTCAGTAAGTAGTAACTTATGACTCCCAGGGACCCTCCCTCGGTAAGTAGTAACTTAAGACTCTCAGGGACCCTGCCTCAGTAAGTAGTAACTTAAGACTCTCAGGGACCCTGCCTCAGTAAGTAGTAACTTATGACTCCCAGGGACCCTGCCTCAGTAAGTAGTAACTTAAGACTCCCAGGGACCCTGCCTCAGTAAGTAGTAACTTATGACTCCCAGGGACCCTGCCTCAGTAAGTAGTAACTTGGGACCCCCCCTCAGTAAGTAGTAACTTATGACTCCCAGGGACCCTCCCTCAGTAATAAAGTAACTTAAGACTCCCAGGGACCCTGCCTCAGTAAGTAGTAACTTAAGACTCTCAGGGACCCTGCCTCAGTAAGTAGTAACTTATGACTCCCAGGGACCCTGCCTCAGTAAGTAGTAACTTAAGACTCCCAGGGACCCTCCCTCAGTAAGTAGTAACTTATGACTCCCAGGGACCTCCCTCAGTAATAAAGTAACTTAAGACTCCCAGGGACCCTGCCTCTGTAAGTAGTAACTTAAGACTCTCAGGGACCCTCCCTCAGTAAGTAGTAACTTAAGACTCTCAAGGACCCTGCCTCAGTAAGTAGTAACTTAAGACTCCCAGGGACCCTCCCTCAGTAATAAAGTAACTTAAGACTCCCAGGGACCCTGCCTCAGTAAGTAGTAACTTAAGACTCTCAGGGACCCTGCCTCAGTAAGTAGTAACTTATGACTCCCAGGGACCCTGCCTCAGTAAGTATTAACTTAAGACTCCCAGGGACCCTCCCTCAGTAAGTAGTAACTTATGACTCCCAGGGACCTCCCTCAGTAATAAAGTAACTTAAGACTCCCAGGGACCCTGCCTCAGTAAGTAGTAACTTAAGACTCCCAGGGACCCTCCCTCAGTAAGTAGTAACTTAAGACTCTCAGGGACCCTCCCTCAGTATGTAGTAACTTATGACTCCCAGGGACCCTGCCTCAGTAAGTAGTAACTTAAGACTCTCAGGGACCCTCCCTCAGTAAGTAGTAACTTATGACTCCCAGGGACCCTGCCTCAGTGAGTACTTACTTAAGACTCTCAGGGACCCTCCCTCAGGAAGTAGTAACTTATGACTCCCAGGGACCCTCCCTCAGTAAGTAGTAACTTATGACTCCCAGGGACCCTGCCTCAGTAAGTAGTAACTTAAGACTCCCAGGGACCCTCCCTCAGTAAGTAGTCACTTAAGACTCCCAGGGACCCTGCCTCAGTAAGTAGTAACTTATGACTCTCAGGGACCCTGCCTCAGTAAGTAGTAACTTAAGACTCTCAGGGACCCTGCCTCAGTAAGTAGTAAATTAAGACTCCCAGGGACCCTCCCTCAGTCAGTAGTAACTTAAGACTCTCAAGGACCCTGCCTCAGTAAGTAGTAACTTAAGACTCTCAAGGACCCTCCCTCAGTAAGTAGTAACTTATGACTCCCAGGGACCCTCCCTCAGTAAGTAGTAACTTAAGACTCTCAGGGACCCTGCCTCAGTAAGTAGTAACTTATGACTCCCAGGGACCCTCCCTCAGTAAGTAGTAACTTAAGACTCCCAGGGACCCTCCCTCAGTAAGTAGTAACTTAAGACTCTCAGGGATCCTGCCTCAGTAAGTAGTAACTTAAGACTCCCAGGGACCCTCCCTCAGTAAGAAGTAACTTATGACTCTCAGGGACCCTGCCTCAGTAAGTAGTAACTTATGACTCCCAGGGATCCTGCCTCAGTAAGTAGTAACTTATGACTCCCAGGGACCCTGCCTCAGTATGTAGTAACTTAAGACTCTCAAGGACCCTCCCTCAGTAAGTAGTAACTTATGACTCCCAGGGACCCTGCCTCAGTAAGTAGTAACTTATGACTCTCAGGGACCCTGCCTCAGTAAGTAGTAACTTAAGACTCCCAGGGACCCTCCCTCAGTAAGTAGTAACTTATGACTCCCAGGGACCCTCCCTCAGTAATAAAGTAACTTAAGACTCCCAGGGACCCTCCCTCAGTAAGTAGTAACTTAAGACTCCCAGGGACCCTCCCTCAGTAAGTAGTAACTTAAGACTCTCAGGGACCCTGCCTCAGTAAGTAGTAACTTAAGACTCTCAGGGACCCTCCCTCAGTAAGTAGTAACTTAAGACTCTCAGGGACCCTGCCTCAGTATGTAGTAACTTAAGACTCTCAAGGACCCTGCCTCAGTAAGTAGTAACTTAAGACTCTCAGGGACCCTGCCTCAGTAAGTAGTAACTTAAGACTCTCAGGGACCCTGCCTCAGTAAGTAGTAACTTATGACTCCCAGGGACCCTGCCTCAGTAAGTAGTAACTTAAGACTCCCAGGGACCCTCCCTCAGTAAGTAGTAACTTAAGACTCTCAAGGACCCTGCCTCAGTAAGTAGTAACTTAAGACTCTCAAGGACCCTCCCTCAGTAAGTAGTAACTTATGACTCCCAGGGACCCTCCCTCTGTAAGTAGTAACTTAAGACTCTCAGGGACCCTGCCTCAGTAAGTAGTAACTTAAGACTCTCAGGGACCCTGCCTCAGTAAGTAGTAACTTATGACTCCCAGGGACCCTGCCTCAGTAAGTAGTAACTTAAGACTCCCAGGGACCCTGCCTCAGTAAGTAGTAACTTATGACTCCCAGGGACCCTGCCTCAGTAAGTAGTAACTTGGGACCCCCCCTCAGTAAGTAGTAACTTATGACTCCCAGGGACCCTCCCTCAGTAATAAAGTAACTTAAGACTCCCAGGGACCCTGCCTCAGTAAGTAGTAACTTAAGACTCTCAGGGACCCTGCCTCAGTAAGTAGTAACTTATGACTCCCAGGGACCCTGCCTCAGTAAGTAGTAACTTAAGACTCCCAGGGACCCTCCCTCAGTAAGTAGTAACTTATGACTCCCAGGGACCTCCCTCAGTAATAAAGTAACTTAAGACTCCCAGGGACCCTGCCTCTGTAAGTAGTAACTTAAGACTCTCAGGGACCCTCCCTCAGTAAGTAGTAACTTAAGACTCTCAAGGACCCTGCCTCAGTAAGTAGTAACTTAAGACTCCCAGGGACCCTCCCTCAGTAATAAAGTAACTTAAGACTCCCAGGGACCCTGCCTCAGTAAGTAGTAACTTAAGACTCTCAGGGACCCTGCCTCAGTAAGTAGTAACTTATGACTCCCAGGGACCTCCCTCAGTAATAAAGTAACTTAAGACTCCCAGGGACCCTGCCTCAGTAAGTAGTAACTTAAGACTCCCAGGGACCCTCCCTCAGTAAGTAGTAACTTAAGACTCTCAGGGACCCTCCCTCAGTATGTAGTAACTTATGACTCCCAGGGACCCTGCCTCAGTAAGTAGTAACTTAAGACTCTCAGGGACCCTCCCTCAGTAAGTAGTAACTTATGACTCCCAGGGACCCTGCCTCAGTGAGTACTTACTTAAGACTCTCAGGGACCCTCCCTCAGGAAGTAGTAACTTATGACTCCCAGGGACCCTCCCTCAGTAAGTAGTAACTTATGACTCCCAGGGACCCTGCCTCAGTAAGTAGTAACTTAAGACTCCCAGGGACCCTCCCTCAGTAAGTAGTCACTTAAGACTCCCAGGGACCCTGCCTCAGTAAGTAGTAACTTATGACTCTCAGGGACCCTGCCTCAGTAAGTAGTAACTTAAGACTCTCAGGGACCCTGCCTCAGTAAGTAGTAAATTAAGACTCCCAGGGACCCTCCCTCAGTAAGTAGTAACTTAAGACTCTCAGGGACCCTGCCTCAGTAAGTAGTAACTTAAGACTCCCAGGGACCCTCCCTCAGTAAGTAGTAACTTAAGACTCTCAAGGACCCTCCCTCATTAAGTAGTAACTTATGACTCCCAGGGACCCTCCCTCAGTAAGAAGTAACTTAAGACTCTCAGGGACCCTCCCTCAGTAAGTAGTAACTTAAGACTCTCAGGGACCCTGCCTCAGTAAGTAGTTACTTAAGACTCTCAAGGACCCTCCCTCAGTAAGTAGTAACTTAAGACTCCCAGGGACCCTCCCTCAGTAAGTAGTAACTTAAGAATCTCAAGGACCCTGCCTCAGTAAGTAGGAACTTATGACTCCCAGGGACCCTCCCTCAGTAAGTAGTAACTTAAGACTCTCAGGGACCCTTCCTCAGTAAGTAGTTACTTAAGACTCTCAGGGACCCTGCCTCAGTATGTAGTAACTTAAGACTCCCAGGGACCCTCCCTCAGTAAGTAGTAACTTAAGACTCTCAAGGACCCTCCCTCATTAAGTAGTAACTTATGACTCCCAGGGACCCTCCCTCAGTAAGAAGTAACTTAAGACTCTCAGGGACCCTCCCTCAGTAAGTAGTAACTTAAGACTCTCAGGGACCCTGCCTCAGTTAGTAGTAACTTAAGACTCCCAGGGACCCTCCCTCAGTAAGTAGTAACTTAAGACTCTCAAGGACCCTGCCTCAGTAAGTAGTTACTTAAGACTCTCAAGGACCCTCCCTCAGTAAGTAGTAACTTAAGACTCCCAGGGACCCTCCCTCAGTAAGTAGTAACTTAAGACTCTCAAGGACCCTGCCTCAGTAAGTAGGAACTTATGACTCCCAGGGACCCTCCCTCAGTAAGTAGTAACTTAAGACTCTCAGGGACCCTTCCTCAGTAAGTAGTTACTTAAGACTCTCAGGGACCCTGCCTCAGTATGTAGTAACTTAAGACTCTCAGGGACCCTCCCTCAGTAAGTAGTAACTTAAGACTCCCAGGGACCCTCCCTCAGTAAGTAGTAACTTAAGACACTCAGGGACCCTGCCTCAGTAAGTAGTAACTTAAGACTCCCAGGGACCCTCCCTCAGTAAGTAGTAACTTATGACTATCAGGGACCCTGCCTCAGTAAGTAGTAACTTAAGACTCCCAGGGACCCTCCCTCAGTAAGTAGTAACTTAAGACTCTCAGGGACCCTCCCTCAGTAAGTAGTAACTTAAGACTATCAGGGACCCTGCCTCAGTAAGTAGTAACTTAAGACTCCCAGGGACCCTCCCTCAGTAAGTAGTAACTTATGACTCCCAGGGACCCTGCCTCAGTGAGTAGTAACTTAAGACTCCCAGGGACCCTCCCTCAGTAAGTAGTAACTTATGACTCCCAGGGACCCTCCCTCAGTAAGTAGTAAATTAAGACTCTCAGGGACCCTCCCTCAGGAAGTAGTAACTTATGACTCCCAGGGACCCTCCCTCAGTAAGTAGTAACTTATGACTCCCAGGGACCCTGCCTCAGTAAGGAGTAACTTAAGACTCCCAGGGACCCTCCCTCAGTAAGTAGTCACTTAAGACTCCCAGGGACCCTGCCTCAGTAAGTAGTAACTTATGACTCTCAGGGACCCTGCCTCAGTAAGTAGTAACTTAAGACTCTCAGGGACCCTGCCTCAGTAAGTAGTAAATTAAGACTCCCAGGGACCCTCCCTCAGTAAGTAGTAACTTAAGACTCCCAGGGATCCTGCCTCAGTAAGTAGTAACTTAAGACTCTCAAGGACCCTCCCTCAGTAAGAAGTAACTTAAAACTCCCAGGGACCCTCCCTCAGTAAGTAGTAACTTAAGACTCTCAGGGACCCTGCCTCAGTATGTAGTAACTTAAGACTCTCAAGGACCCTCCCTCAGTAAGTAGTAACTTATGACTCCCAGGGACCCTCCCTCAGTAAGTAGTAACTTATGACTCCCAGGGACCCTCCCACTGTAAGTAGTAACTTATGACTCCCAGGGACCCTCCCTCAGTAAGTAGTAACTTAAGACTCTCAAGGACCCTCCCTCAGTAAGTAGTAACTTATGACTCCCAGGGACCCTCCCTCAGTAAGTAGTAACTTAAGACTCCCAGGGACCCTCCCTCAGTAAGTAGTAACTTAAGACTCTCAGGGATCCTGCCTCAGTAAGTAGTAACTTAAGACTCTCAAGGACCCTCCCTCAGTAAGTAGTAACTTATGACTCCCAGGGACCCTCCCTCGGTAAGTAGTAACTTATGACTCCCAGGGACCCTCCCTCAGTAAGTAGTAACTTAAGACTCCCAGGGACCCTCCCTCAGTAAGTAGTAACTTATGACTCCCAGGGACCCTCCCTCAGTAAGTAGTAACTTAAGACTCTCAAGGACCCTGCCTCAGTAAGTAGTAACTTAAGACTCTCAAGGACCCTCCCTCAGTAAGTAGTAACTTATGACTCCCAGGGACCCTCCCTCAGTAAGTAGTAACTTAAGACTCTCAGGGACCCTGCCTCAGTAAGTAGTAACTTATGACTCCCAGGGACCCTCCCTCAGTAAGTAGTAACTTAAGACTCCCAGGGACCCTCCCTCAGTAAGTAGTAACTTAAGACTCTCAGGGATCCTGCCTCAGTAAGTAGTAACTTAAGACTCCCAGGGACCCTCCCTCAGTAAGAAGTAACTTATGACTCTCAGGGACCCTGCCTCAGTAAGTAGTAACTTATGACTCCCAGGGATCCTGCCTCAGTAAGTAGTAACTTATGACTCCCAGGGACCCTGCCTCAGTATGTAGTAACTTAAGACTCTCAAGGACCCTCCCTCAGTAAGTAGTAACTTATGACTCCCAGGGACCCTCCCTCAGTAAGTAGTAACTTATGACTCTCAGGGACCCTGCCTCAGTAAGTAGTAACTTAAGACTCCCAGGGACCCTCCCTCAGTAAGTAGTAACTTATGACTCCCAGGGACCCTCCCTCAGTATGTAGTAACTTAAGACACTCAAGGACCCTCCCTCAGTAAGTAGTAACTTAAGACTCTCAGGGACCCTGCCTCAGTATGTAGTAACTTAAGACTCCCAGGGACCCTCCCTCAGTAAGTAGTAACTTAAGACTCCCAGGGACCCTCCCTCAGTAAGTAGTAACTTAAGACTCTCAGGGACCCTGCCTCAGTAAGTAGTAACTTAAGACTCTCAGGGACCCTCCCTCAGTAAGTAGTAACTTAAGACTCTCAGGGACCCTGCCTCAGTATGTAGTAACTTAAGACTCTCAAGGACCCTGCCTCAGTAAGTAGTAACTTAAGACTCTCAGGGACCCTGCCTCAGTAAGTAGTAACTTAAGACTCTCAGGGACCCTGCCTCAGTAAGTAGTAACTTATGACTCCCAGGGACCCTGCCTCAGTAAGTAGTAACTTAAGACTCTCAGGAACCCTCCCTCAGTAAGTAGTAACTTAAGACTCTCAAGGACCCTGCCTCAGTAAGTAGTAACTTAAGACTCTCAAGGACCCTCCCTCAGTAAGTAGTAACTTATGACTCCCAGGGACCCTCCCTCGGTAAGTAGTAACTTAAGACTCTCAGGGACCCTGCCTCAGTAAGTAGTAACTTAAGACTCTCAGGGACCCTGCCTCAGTAAGTAGTAACTTATGACTCCCAGGGACCCTGCCTCAGTAAGTAGTAACTTAAGACTCTCAAGGACCCTCCCTCAGTAAGAAGTTACTTATGACTCCCAGGGACCCTGCCTCAGTAAGTAGTAACTTAAGACTCCCAGGGACCCCCCCTCAGTAAGTAGTAACTTATGACTCCCAGGGACCCTCCCTCAGTAATAAAGTAACTTAAGACTCCCAGGGACCCTGCCTCAGTAAGTAGTAACTTAAGACTCTCAGGGACCCTGCCTCAGTAAGTAGTAACTTATGACTCCCAGGGACCCTGCCTCAGTAAGTAGTAACTTAAGACTCCCAGGGACCCTCCCTCAGTAAGTAGTAACTTATGACTCCCAGGGACCTCCCTCAGTAATAAAGTAACTTAAGACTCCCAGGGACCCTGCCTCAGTAAGTAGTAACTTAAGACTCTCAGGGACCCTCCCTCAGTAAGTAGTAACTTAAGACTCTCAAGGACCCTGCCTCAGTAAGAGTAACTTAAGACTCCCAGGGACCCTCCCTCAGTAATAAAGTAACTTAAGACTCCCAGGGACCCTGCCTCAGTAAGTAGTAACTTAAGACTCTCAGGGACCCTGCCTCAGTAAGTAGTAACTTATGACTCCCAGGGACCCTGCCTCAGTAAGAAGTAACTTAAGACTCCCAGGGACCCTCCCTCAGTAAGTAGTAACTTATGACTCCCAGGGACCTCCCTCAGTAATAAAGTAACTTAAGACTCCCAGGGACCCTGCCTCAGTAAGTAGTAACTTAAGACTCCCAGGGACCCTCCCTCAGTAAGTAGTAACTTAAGACTCTCAGGGACCCTCCCTCAGTATGTAGTAACTTATGACTCCCAGGGACCCTGCCTCAGTAAGTAGTAACTTAAGACTCTCAGGGACCCTCCCTCAGTAAGTAGTAACTTATGACTCCCAGGGACCCTGCCTCAGTGAGTACTTACTTAAGACTCTCAGGGACCCTCCCTCAGGAAGTAGTAACTTATGACTCCCAGGGACCCTCCCTCAGTAAGTAGTAACTTATGACTCCCAGGGACCCTGCCTCAGTAAGTAGTAACTTAAGACTCCCAGGGACCCTCCCTCAGTAAGTAGTCACTTAAGACTCCCAGGGACCCTGCCTCAGTAAGTAGTAACTTATGACTCTCAGGGACCCTGCCTCAGTAAGTAGTAACTTAAGACTCTCAGGGACCCTGCCTCAGTAAGTAGTAACTTATGACTCCCAGGGACCCTCCCTCAGTAAGTAGTAACTTAAGACTCTCAGGGACCCTGCCTCAGTAAGTAGTAACTTAAGACTCCCAGGGACCCTCCCTCAGTAAGTAGTAACTTAAAACTCTCAAGGACCCTCCCTCATTAAGTAGTAACTTATGACTCCCAGGGACCCTCCCTCAGTAAGAAGTAACTTAAGACTCTCAGGGACCCTCCCTCAGTAAGTAGTAACTTAAGACTCTCAGGGACCCTGCCTCAGTAAGTAGTTACTTAAGACTCTCAAGGACCCTCCCTCAGTAAGTAGTAACTTAAGACTCCCAGGGACCCTCCCTCAGTAAGTAGTAACTTAAGACTCTCAAGGACCCTGCCTCAGTAAGTAGGAACTTATGACTCCCAGGGACCCTCCCTCAGTAAGTAGTAACTTAAGACTCTCAGGGACCCTTCCTCAGTAAGTAGTTACTTAAGACTCTCAGGGACCCTGCCTCAGTATGTAGTAACTTAAGACTCCCAGGGACCCTCCCTCAGTAAGTAGTAACTTAAGACTCTCAAGGACCCTCCCTCATTAAGTAGTAACTTATGACTCCCAGGGACCCTCCCTCAGTAAGAAGTAACTTAAGACTCTCAGGGACCCTCCCTCAGTAAGTAGTAACTTAAGACTCTCAGGGACCCTGCCTCAGTAAGTAGTAACTTAAGACTCCCAGGGACCCTCCCTCAGTAAGTAGTAACTTAAGATTCTCAAGGACCCTGCCTCAGTAAGTAGTTACTTAAGACTCTCAAGGACCCTCCCTCAGTAAGTAGTAACTTAAGACTCCCAGGGACCCTCCCTCAGTAAGTAGTAACTTAAGACTCTCAAGGACCCTGCCTCAGTAAGTAGGAAC
This sequence comes from Steromphala cineraria, assembly GCA_916613615.1. Taxonomy (NCBI): domain Eukaryota; kingdom Metazoa; phylum Mollusca; class Gastropoda; order Trochida; family Trochidae; genus Steromphala; species Steromphala cineraria. The sequence continues at coordinate 5,973,937 of OU744724.1, read as the reverse complement.
TTATGACTCCCAGGGACCCTCCCTCAGTAAGTAGTAACTTAAGACTCTCAGGGACCCTTCCTCAGTAAGTAGTTACTTAAGACTCTCAGGGACCCTGCCTCAGTATGTAGTAACTTAAGACTCTCAGGGACCCTCCCTCAGTAAGTAGTAACTTAAGACTCCCAGGGACCCTCCCTCAGTAAGTAGTAACTTAAGACACTCAGGGACCCTGCCTCAGTAAGTAGTAACTTAAGACTCCCAGGGACCCTCCCTCAGTAAGTAGTAACTTATGACTATCAGGGACCCTGCCTCAGTAAGTAGTAACTTAAGACTCCCAGGGACCCTCCCTCAGTAAGTAGTAACTTAAGACTCTCAGGGACCCTCCCTCAGTAAGTAGTAACTTAAGACTATCAGGGACCCTGCCTCAGTAAGTAGTAACTTAAGACTCCCAGGGACCCTCCCTCAGTAAGTAGTAACTTATGACTCCCAGGGACCCTGCCTCAGTGAGTACTTACTTAAGACTCTCAGGGACCCTCCCTCAGGAAGTAGTAACTTATGACTCCCAGGGACCCTCCCTCAGTAAGTAGTAACTTATGACTCCCAGGGACCCTGCCTCAGTAAGGAGTAACTTAAGACTCCCAGGGACCCTCCCTCAGTAAGTAGTCACTTAAGACTCCCAGGGACCCTGCCTCAGTAAGTAGTAACTTATGACTCTCAGGGACCCTGCCTCAGTAAGTAGTAACTTAAGACTCTCAGGGACCCTGCCTCAGTAAGTAGTAAATTAAGACTCCCAGGGACCCTCCCTCAGTAAGTAGTAACTTAAGACTCTCAGGGACCCTGCCTCAGTAAGTAGTAACTTAAGACTCCCAGGGACCCTCCCTCAGTAAGTAGTAACTTAAGACTTTCAAGGACCCTCCCTCATTAAGTAGTAACTTATGACTCCCAGGGACCCTCCCTCAGTAAGAAGTAACTTAAGACTCTCAGGGACCCTCCCTCAGTAAGTAGTAACTTAAGACTCTCAGGGACCCTGCCTCAGTAAGTAGTAACTTAAGACTCCCAGGGACCCTCCCTCAGTAAGTAGTAACTTAAGACTCTCAAGGACCCTCCCTCAGTAAGTAGTAACTTAAGACTCCCAGGGACCCTCCCTCAGTAAGTAGTAACTTAAGACTCTCAAGGACCCTGCCTCAGTAAGTAGGAACTTATGACTCCCAGGGACCCTCCCTCAGTAAGTAGTAACTTAAGACTCTCAGGGACCCTTCCTCAGTAAGTAGTTACTTAAGACTCTCAGGGACCCTGCCTCAGTATGTAGTAACTTAAGACTCTCAAGGACCCTCCCTCAGTGAGTAGTAACTTATGACTCCCAGGGACCCTCCCTCAGTAAGTAGTAACTTAAGACTCTCAGGGACCCTGCCTCAGTATGTAGTAACTTAAGACTCTCAAGGACCCTGCCTCAGTAAGTAGTAACTTAAGACTCCCAGGGACCCTCCCTCAGTAAGTAGTAACTTAAGACTCTCAGGGACCCTCCCTCAGTAAGTAGTAACTTAAGACTCTCAAGGACCCTCCCTCAGTAAGTAGTAACTTAAGACTCTCAGGGACCCTGCCTCAGTAAGTAGTAACTTATGACTCCCAGGGACCCTGCCTCAGTAAGTAGTAACTTATGACTCCCAGGGACCCTGCCTCAGTATGTAGTAACTTAAGACTCTCAAGGACCCTCCCTCAGTAAGTAGTAACTTATGACTCCCAGGGACCCTCCCTCAGTAAGTAGTAACTTATGACTCTCAAGGACCCTGCCTCAGTAAGTAGTAACTTAAGACTCTCAGGGACCCTGCCTCAGTAAGTAGTAACTTAAGACTCTCAAGGACCCTCCCTCAGTAAGTAGTAACTTAAGACTCTCAAGGACCCTCCCTCAGTAAGTAGTAACTTAAGACTCTCAGGGACCCTCCCTCAGTAAGTAGTAACTTATGACTCCCAGGGACCCTCCCTCAGTAAGTAGTTACTTATGACTCTCAGGGACCCTGCCTCAGTAAGTAGTAACTTATGACTCCCAGGGACCCTGCCTCAGTAAGTAGTAACTTATGACTCCCAGGGACCCTGCCTCAGTATGTAGTAACTTAAGACTCTCAAGGACCCTCCCTCAGTAAGTAGTAACTTATGACTCCCAGGGACCCTCCCTCAGTAAGTAGTAACTTATGACTCTCAAGGACCCTGCCTCAGTAAGTAGTAACTTAAGACTCTCAGGGACCCTGCCTCAGTAGTAGTAACTTAAGACTCCCAAGGACCCTGCCTCAGTAAGAAGTAACTTATGACTCTCAGGGACCCTGCCTCAGTAAGTAGTAACTTAAGACTCCCAGGGACCCTCCCTCAGTAAGTAGTAACTTATGACTCCCAGGGACCCTCCCTCAGTAAGTAGTAACTTAAGACTCTCAGGGACCCTCCCTCAGTAAGTAGTAACTTATGACTCTCAGGGACCCTGCCTCAGTAAGTAGTAACTTATGACTCCCAGGGACCCTGCCTCAGTAAGTAGTAACTTATGACTCCCAGGGACCCTGCCTCAGTATGTAGTAACTTAAGACTCTCAAGGACCCTCCCTCAGTAAGTAGTAATTTATGACTCCCAGGGACCCTCCCTCAGTAAGTAGTAACTTATGACTCTCAAGGACCCTGCCTCAGTAAGTAGTAACTTATGACTCCCAGGGACCCTCCCTCAGTAAGTAGTAACTTATGACTCCCAGGGACCCTCCCTCAGTAAGTAGTAACTTAAGACTCTCAAGGACCCTGCCTCAGTAAGTAGTAACTTATGACTCCCAGGGACCCTCCCTCAGTAAGTAGTAACTTATGACTCCCAGGGATCCTCCCTCAGTAAGTAGTAACTTATGACTCTCAGGGATCCTCCCTCAGTAAGTAGTAACTTATGACTCTCAGGGACCCTCCCTCAGTAAGACTTAAGACTCCCAGGGACCCTCCCTCAGTAAGTAGTAACTTAAGACTCTCAAGGACCCTCCCTCAGTAAGTAGTAACTTATGACTCTCAGGGACCCTCCCTCAGTAAGTAGTAACTTATGACTCCCAGGGACCCTCCCTCAGTAAGTAGTAACTTAAGACTCCCAGGGACCCTCCCTCAGTAAGTAGTAACTTAAGACTCTCAGGGACCCTGCCTCAGTAAGTAGTAACTTATGACTCTCAGGGACCCTGCCTCAGTAAGTAGTAACTTAAGACTCTCAAGGACCCTGCCTCAGTAAGTAGTAACTTAAGACTCCCAGGGACCCTCCCTCAGTAAGTAGTAACTTAAGACTCTCAAGGACCCTCCCTCAGTAAGTAGTAACTTATGACTCCCAGGGACCCTCCCTCAGTAAGTAGTAACTTAAGACTCTCAAGGACCCTCCCTCAGTAAGTAGTAACTTATGACTCCCAGGGACCCTTCCTCAGTAAGTAGTTACTTAAGACTCTCAGGGACCCTGCCTCAGTAAGTAGTAACTTAAGACTCCCAGGGACCCTCCCTCAGTAAGTAGTAACTTAAGACTCTCAAGGACCCTCCCTCAGTAAGTAGTAACTTATGACTCCCAGGGACCCTCCCTCAGTAAGTAGTTACTTATGACTCTCAGGGACCCTGCCTCAGTAAGTAGTAACTTAAGACTCTCAAGGACCCTGCCTCAGTAAGTAGTAACTTAAGACTCCCAGGGACCCTCCCTCAGTAAGTAGTAACTTAAGACTCTCAAGGACCCTCCCTCAGTAAGTAGTAACTTAAGACTCTCAAGGACCCTCCCTCAGTAAGTAGTAACTTATGACTCCCAGGGACCCTTCCTCAGTAAGTAGTTACTTAAGACTCTCAGGGACCCTGCCTCAGTAAGTAGTAACTTAAGACTCCCAGGGACCCTCCCTCAGTAAGTAGTAACTTAAGACTCCCAGGGACCCTCCCTCAGTAAGTAGTAACTTAAGACTCTCAAGGACCCTCCCTCAGTAAGAAGTTACTTATGACTCCCAGGGACCCTGCCTCAGTAAGTAGTAACTTATGACTCTCAGGGACCCTCCCTCAGTGAGTAGTAACTTAAGACTCTCAGGGACCCTCCCTTAGTAAGTAGTAACTTAAGACTCTCAGGGACCCTGCCTCAGTAAGTAGTAACTTAAGACTCTCAAGGACCCTGCCTCAGTAAGTAGTAACTTAAGACTCCCAGGGACCCTCCCTCAGTAAGTAGTAACTTAAGACTCCCAGGGACCCTCCCTCAGTAAGTAGTAACTTAAGACTCTCAGGGACCCTCCCTCAGTAAGTAGTAACTTATGACTCCCAGGGACCCTGCCTCAGTAAGTAGTAACTTATGACTCCCAGGGACCCTCCCTCAGTAAGTAGTAACTTAAGACTCTCAGGGACCCTGCCTCAGTAAGTAGTAACTTAAGACTCCCAGGGACCCTGCCTCAGTGAGTAGTAACTTAAGACTCTCAGGGACCCTCCCTTAGTATGTAGTAACTTAAGACTCTCAGGGACCCTGCCTCAGTGAGTAGTAACTTAAGACTCTCAGGGACCCTGCCTCAGTGAGTAGTAACTAAGGACTCTCAGGGACCCTGCCTCAGTGAGTAGTAACTTAAGACTCCCAGGGACCCTCCCTCAGTGAGTAGTAACTTAAGACTCTCAAGGACCCTGCCTCAGTGAGTAGTAACTAAGGACTCTCAGGGACCCTGCCTCAGTGAGTAGTAAATTAAGACTCTCAGGGACCCTGCCTCAGTGAGTAGTAACGTAAGACTCCCAGGGACCCTCCCTCAGTGAGTAGTAACTTGAGACTCTCAGTAAGTAATAGGTTAGGTCATCAAGGTCCCACACTCAATGAGTAGTGATTCTCTGGGACAGACCCTCAGTTAGTAGGAGCTTAGAGTCTTGGTTGCTGATCCTAAGGGACCCATCCTCGGTAAGTACTTCATCAGTGTCAGAGGACCAACCTCCCTCAGTAAATAGGGAGCCACAGGGACCTGTTCTGAATGAAGTGTGTAAGGGTAGGAGATGACCAATGATATGTATGTCCAGAGCATAACCATTGATGTGTGTTGTTGCAGACACGGCGAGACTCAGCACAAGCAGCACTAGTTTGGGGAGCTCTCTGGCGTCGCCCCCGGTGATTGCAGAAGATGTGAACTACCCTCTGCAACGGCCGCCTCCTCTCCCCCCTCGCCGCAAGAACCTGCCTCGTGTTGACAGTGATAAGCCTCCACCTGTGCCCCCAAGACGTGACTCTGTGCGTGATGTGAACACAAACAATACGTTGCCGCGCTCACTCAGTGTGTCGCAGCCACGTCCAGTCTCCACCCACTCACATGGTGGTCACATGTCAACCCTGCCGAGGCACAACTCGGAGCGGAATTATCAAACTAACTCTAATGACCTTAATGGTGACGACAGAGACATACCTGAACTGCCACCTAAGACTTACAAATTGCATTCACGCAAGAAAAGTAGCTAGGACTGACTAGATTTGTTTTGTGATATGACTGAAAATCAAACAGTGTGGCAGTCAACAATCATGGGCCCACTATGCCTCCCTTTTCACCATTATAGTACTCCATGTGCGACCACCAGACCGACCGACCGACAAGCTCCACTGGGGCTACTCAGCAATATCAGGAGACAAGGGAGACAACTGCTTTGAGAGTGCTGTCTTACATACAACACACATGATGTACAGTGGAGTATAATTGATCCTAGCTTGAGCAGGGTCCGCCAGCAGTGCAGTGTGTACAGACCGATTCCATGTGCATCATAATGGAGAACCTACTGTGAACATGCTGCATACACACATACACATGTACACACAAACTTATATCCCAAGCAGGCTTGGAAATACTGATAAATGGTGATGAAATAATTTGTGATGCTTCTAGCAAAATTGGTGATACCGACACCTTACTTATGTGACTTACTGCAGTATAATCTATATGGTGGTAAGTTTGTGTGCAAGATTGTCTGCAGTCTCGAACTTCTACAGCGACTCTTGTTGCAAGCTCCAGCAGTGATTGCTTTCCAAGTCCACAGACTCCAGGGCATTCTCCTGTCATCCATAGCAAAAACTTCTCTCCCCACTCTGCTTTGCCAAGCAAGATATAAACTTACCAGGTCTCTTATCTTAATTCACTTTGACAAATAAAGATTCTTATTGCAAAGTATATGATAATCCTATAATTAGATTGTTGAAACATTTGAAAGCAGGATATGAAGAGACTGAAATGGCAGTTATGTATGTTTTCTGATGTTAAGGCAGTATGAGTGAAGTTCCTGGATGTAAAGAGTTTTCTGGACCTGGGAACACAAGCTGAGCTCATTCCTTCATGACCCCTTCCCCCTCCCCCTCGAAATGGTCCTCCTCCCCCTTGAGATAGCCGCCACCCCTCCTTGAGGTAGCTACGCCCCTAAGTTAGCCCTCCGCCCTTCCCCCTTTATAAAATCATTCTCACTGTCTGCGACTAGCTCTGTATGGTGTATTCATACACACATCTATTTGTCTTCTTCCTTCAGTCTGTTCTGACCATGAGGAAATGCAGTAAATAGATTTCTTGCATTTAACATTATATTACCCGCTAGAAGATTTGGCCACCATCCAAAAAGGCAAGTAACTCCATTGCATTTATTTAATGGAATGATTCTCATAAAGAAATGATAAAGAATATGACATGTGCAGGGGGAAACTGTAGAATATACAATATTTGTCAAGTTTCATTCAAGCTATATATACAACTTGAGGTTAACAAATCTAACAGAACACTTCTATCCCCAAAACTTGACCCCACCAACCTTCCATTGTTGCCCATGTTGGTATATAGTGCTATATCGACCTGGTCTTGGGTATATAGGGCTCTATCTACCTTTATTGGTATAAAGTGCTTTTTCCACCTGGTCCAAGGTATGTAAAGTGCTATATTTACCCATTTTGGTATATAGTGCTATATTGACCAAGTCCAAGGTATGTTAGTGCTATATTACCCATATTGGTATATAGTGCTATATTGACCAGGACCAGTCATATAGTGCTATATCTACCTGTATTGGTATATAGTTCTATATTGAACAGGTCCTAGGTAGATAGTGCTATATCTACCTGTATTGGTGTATAGTGCTATATCCCCTGGTCCTGATACAGGCCAGGTGTTGGATGTGTCCGTGTCTGTATATTGTGTTCAGGACATGCCCTCGACAATGGACTCCGCGCTCTCCTCCTGCTTGTCCTCACTGTCTGTCTGTCTGTCTGTCTGTCTGCTCCCTCCCAGGGGCAATCTGTCGTGTACTAAGTAAAGGCTAACCTGGTGTATTGGCTGTGTACAGCAGGCCATCTACATCACATAAATGATAAATAATAGATAACAGTATGATGTACAGAGCAAGCTCATTCTGTAGTAATAATTTTTTAACCAAATGGGAAAAAAGAATAAATCAATTATGAAGCATATGTTTCTTGTGTGTTTATTTCACATAATTTCTTGTGGACATATAGATGTAACAGTCAATAAAACTAGCATGATCCACTGAAAGAATGCAGTTTATTAGCAGAGTAGATCTATTCACAATCACAGACTTCTTCCGTGAAAAACATTGCCAGTTCTCTGATTCCTGCACACCATTTCAGGGATAGACGCTCACTGGAAATGTTCACTAGCCCTGAGCTGAAAATCACTAGTCCTTTCGACAAGTTCCTTGCTAATTGTAAATAATTTTACTAGCCCTTACAAGTTAACACTAGCCTCGGGCTAGCGGACTAGCATGAGTGTCGATCCCTGCATTTTAATATCGGCTCGATGACTAAGTCAGTGTTGGTGTTTTGATGTACAGCCATATCCTGATGAACTCTCCATAGCAGATGGTATTCTTCCAATAGATCAGAGGAGACTTCTAAAATCGTGTTGTTCGTCCCTATATAGCACAGCGTCAGACCAATCGGGGAGGCCAATCAACATTCACAGCCTGAAACAAGAAGTATTTAGACTTAAACATCAAGTTTATACTTTGAAATATGTCATCACTGGAGGCCATGAATACATCGTACTCATAAAGTGATTGTTTCCCCTGGACTGTACCATGTATGAATTTTAAATGAGACTGAACTATGAAATCTTCAAAAGTAGATGTTTCTAATGTGAAATCATTGTATTCTGTACCAAAAAAGCAAGGGATATAATAAGTTTTATTAGCAATATTTCATCTGGTTGTCAATAAAGAAATATTACTTACTAATAATTTTAAAATTTCAAAATATCCTCATTTTTTGGGGGTCCAGTTAAGATAACACTACAATTGAATTTCATAAGCTGTGTCAACATAAAAGAATCCTATTAATGATGAGAAGCAAGACAACATACCTCTACGTCCAACTCGAGTATATCACACTCAACCCCCATCAGAGTGGACAGGTTCGGGGTTGTCCGACCAAAGTCTCCATGCACAAACTCCTTGATGTAACTTGTACTTGTCAAGGATTCATGTGGATGAAAATAGATCACTGAACTGAACAAATGCTGTATTTTAGATATTGATTGTGTAAAAAAACAAAATGGATGATGTGGCTAATGGCTGATATATTGCCAAAGCATTTGTTAACAACATCTCGCTCAAAATTGATGTGTATCACTTTCAAGATGTGTATCTTAAAACTTTTTTTTATGTACTACTTTTAACTGAAAACATCAATAATTTTCTCTACTTTGAAAACTTTCTTTTATAGAATTGGTCAAGACATCACTGACATTAATGTATGAATCAAACCAGTCTCATTATGATCTGCCTTGTTCCGAGGAATGATATATTTTAAATATTAACTCTACGAGGATGTGAAATCCTCTACACTAGGTCTGACCACATCCCCGTACCTTGCATGTTTTTACCAGTTTAGTGCAGTCGAAACCAAGGCAGACCAATCACATTGTCAAACTTATAAGACCATGTTCAAAGCTTGGTAAACAGGAGTTTTAAAATTGCCCCTAGCTCTAATAACGAAGACTCTTGTCGGCGGCTTGTGATAAGTTAGCTTAGTTAAGATCAGAACAGGCGACCTACGGGGCTGAGGTGGTAGGTCGGACTCAGTGGAGAGGAAACCTATGGAATGAACAAGTTTAATTCTTGAAAATGTGGATATTTAATTTTTAATCAGACCGGAATTGAACCATAGGCTTAGTTAAGAATTGTGCATAGATATGAAAATAGGCAGGTGTAAACCAAGTGATAGGGAAGACAGGTTTTTTCAACTAAACTTGGTCTATATCCAACATTAGGCTAATATTAGGACCTGCTCACAAGGATACGTGCCCGCCTGTGTGGAGAGGTACAGTTTGAAGTGATGTTTGTCTGTCTTCACAGCATGCAGTTCATGTATGACACGTTCCCGGGACGCCAGAGGTCGCCTGGAACAATGGATGTTCAAAGTTATTTCAAAATATTTGTGGTCATATAGGTACAGCTAACAGATGAACATGAAAGTTTTTCAAAATAATTAAAGTTTTTTGGTAGAAGTTTTAAATCAAATGCAATGTAATATCAGACAAGATTCTACATTTGCCTCATCTTTATTAATTACTGATATTACTAAAGACTACGCTGAATAATCCACCATGATTGTTGAAATACAAAACACACATTTACAGATCTTCCATTACAACAAAGTCACTTATTCTGATTACAGTATGAAGCTAACCAATACAGCTGTGTCTGATTCATATTGAAACCAACTACAACACAGTGGAGGGTTTATACATACCGATGTAAAACTCTGATAGGTGTCTTTTGATCTAGTTTCAAATCCTGTGAACAAAAGAACATACCGGAAATAAGGAAAGAACAAATCTAAATAAATTCACCTGTCCTAACTCTCAGATACTAGGAACTGCTACAATTTATAAATGGAAATTCAAGCACGTTAATCAGTTTTTTAAATGATATCAATGACTTGTGATCCAAGTAAAAATATCTATTAATGAATTTTGAAATATCTCAATTATCATTCTGAAGAATTACTTCAAGATCTTTTAGGTAGTTGTCTTTACTCTTAGCTATTCCCTTTTAACATGATTTATGGCTTTAAAGTCAATGCTATGAATAAATTCATAAAAATCAATTCAATGCCATGTGATCATAGAAAATGCAGAAATCTCTTCATTTACTTTCAAAAAATATTTTTATCTGAGGGTTTGTTCTTACTTTGTCATAATATTTATAGATGGAATTTCAATTATTTAAATTAGTACATAAAATGAAATCTAAGTGTTGTGATGTAATCAATAAAACTGTCTGGTGAAGAAACCTCTGCAGGATTATTGCACAACTTACTTTCATCTGCTTGAGTGTATCCAGTTTCTCAGTAGATAGTTCCTCCTCGGACCAACAGAGGGCGCTGTATGACTTGGTCTTCTCTATCTCGCCCTCCTTCAAATTGCTTGTTTCGTCTCTGTAACATCATGTAGTTTATCACAAGGCATTTGCTACATGGAATGGCACATTATATTCACTTGTGTGAGGATTTACACAAACTCATCAATGACATCATAATGTTAAACAACTGCTAACCTCGACTTTATCACTTCTCAATTTTCATTCATAGAATTTGTAAAGTATGTGTGTGGTTATGTAAACTTTAAGGAGTGTGCTCGCCACAAATCAATCATGAGGTCTAAAGGCTCGATACAAATTCCAAAGCATTGAAGTTTGAACTTTGTGAGACACTTTGGAAACATAAACTCTGTAAATCATTAGGTAAATATGAGCTTTGAGATGCAACAATAAAATATGTTATCAACAAAATTAAGGATAATTAGAGAAAGCAAAACAACACAAAGTAATACAACAGAAAAAATCATCTAAGAGAAGTACCAGTATATCTGCAAGATAGAATATGATCTATGTAAAGCATCAATACCTTACAAAATAAACCATGGGGATAAATACCACAATATGGTTCTCACTTTCTGAACTAATAACTTGCATGAACTGTTCATCCATTACTTTTGGAGTTGGGTTGGGTAACTTGTTCCTAATCCATTTCTTCATTGAATAAAATGTTAAATAAAATCTGCATCTCTCTCTCACCTGGTGATCAGCTGCAGATCCGATATGGCCACCTCATCCGTCAACTTGTTCGTCTCCTGTTTCAAGATATCCATGCAGTTAAAGACCAGAGGCATGTATTTGTTTGGGAAACTAATATCTGTTCAATATATTTAGTGATATTATAAGTGTAAGAGTAGGGCCACTAGTACTAACCTTGAAGGGCATATATCAAAAGCAGCATAGATAGAAAGATGTTCTATCAATTGTAAAATTATTTACTGTGATGAAAACAACATTTCAGTGAAGGCAGCATTCATTACCTTATGTCTAATTGGTGAATCTATATGCATCAAAAGCAACATTACTTCACAAATAATTTAGTTCAGATGTTTGTATCATAAAGTTTAAAATGAATACACTTTAATAAGGTCTAACATTTCTGTGAAATCAACCACCAAGAAAATTTCATTCAAACAGTTGAGATAACCACTGCCACACTGCAATACATCATAATTTTAGGTTTGATTTTTTCATCTACAGGAGTGGTATGTATTTACTCTCAGAAGATTTATGATATATTTATGATATCACTTAACTAAATTGGTCAGAGTCTAACTGCACTAAACTGGTAAGAAAGCATGCCCTTCGGGGTTGCGGTCAGAACTAGTGGATAGGAAACCTCTTACTAGAATAAGTTCCTATCTCAATAGATTCAATATTATGTATCTTTTATTCCTCAGAACATGGACACCTCTTATGAGACTGGACTTTAATGAGAAATATATGGTAACAATAACTGAGACAGGCTTGAGTTATGCCCCTTTATTCAAGTTGGACGACCGACCTCCTGCATAGCTGTCATGTCCTCCTGAGTGAACCGTACAGCGTGGGGGTTCACCAACTCAACCACAAACGGTCGACCTGGGAAGTGAAAAAAAGGAAATAAATAAAAGTAAAGTGATACTCGTGTGTAAAGACAGAGAGATAACTATTCTGGAGCTTTACAGACCTGTTCCAAGCATCCTGACGTCCACATCTTCTCTACCTGACGACGACAGCTTGTGGTCTGAAACATTATGATAATAATTATAGCTTTCTTGTACAGTGCATACATTCAAGAGAAAGCATGCTTAAAACACTATGAGTATTATTATCCTGGAGGGACAGTATGTTTGGTGCCACCGATTAACAAGCGCTCTGCACGACCATTTAGGTCCGTACATCCCCCTTTGTGAGGTACCCATTTGTACAGCTGGATAAACTGAGTGCAATCTGAATGAAGTGCCTTGCCAAAAATAAACACAGTGTATGGCCCAGGTCACAACCTTTTGGTGTCTCCACCGGGATTCGAACCTGGACCATTGGCTTGAGAGGCAAGCGTGCTAACCACTACAACACTGTGCTGCACATTACAAGCTATCTATGGTTGATGTCATTGATCATAAAGATCAATGGCATTTTTTTTACTTTTCAAAGCAATATTTGGTGACAAGAGGTATCATCAAGCAAGGCATGAAAGAGTTAAATACAGTTGCCATGACGGGACACTAACCTGTAAGGATGACCATGAAAGAATGACTGTTAAGGTAATACTTGGTGAATACAAACTAACCTGTAGGTTTGAAGCGGTCCAGGATGATCTGGCAGATGAGTTCCTGGACGGACGACTCTGACTTCCTCTCTCCGTCCACAAACCAGGGCGTCTGACTCAGAGTGCGACTGTACTTGTTGTACCGACCTAGGGGCAGGAAACTCATGGTGAAATTGTTCTATGAAGATAGAACACAGTTCATGATTAACCCTCAGACAGACACAAGTTTGTTTACGAGCTTGTTTTCAGGCCTGTTAGGTGGAAGTATTAATTCATGGTCATTGATACCTGCTCGATAAAGATGATATCCTTTATGACAAGAAATTGGGCTTGGAATATTTGATTTAACCTATAACCCTTTTGTCACTAAATAAAGAAAAAAATACTTATTTCACCAAGATTATTCATATGTCCTGTCTATTGAAAATAAATCACAAGTATGTGTTCCACAGACAAACTGGAGAGTGTTAACCCTTTCAATCCTATGAAACCAGTAACAGTAAACCAGCACTATAATTCCAAGCCTATGTCTGTAGGGGTGAACGGAGTAAGGAATACAGCACTACCTGCTATGAAGACTGCATCATGAGAACACTCCAGCCGATGTTCACACTTACTGGCAGGACAAGACGGGGGACAGGTGTAGTACCTGACGAGAGAACAGGTCAAACATAAGCCATGTCATCAAGGCCTATTATCATATGTGCACGTAAGACAACTTTTTAATTTTGTTGACAAAAACAACAACAACTCTCAGAAATTGAATTGCTTTTCTTTAAACTTTCGGGTTGTTTACGATTACCATATTTGCAATCATTAGTTAGTTAGAGAATAACTCACCGTGGAGAGTCTCATTTAAAGGGACTGTAATAACTGGTTAATTATCTCATATGTGCATTTGTGAACATAATGTTTAACTCAATACAAGTGCTGACCATTGAAATGGTTTTCAAATAGTAGACAATAACTTGTCATATCTTACAGTGCAGGGGATGTAGTCAAATTTTATAACTTATGCAAATGACATTTCACCATTTTTTTAGTTATAACTTTGACATATAAAGCAACAAAGGCTGTATAAAACTCACTCTGCAAATTTACTGTTGCTGATGTCAGACAAAGACTTGGCTACATTTGCTCTAGTGAACGTCTCAAACCCAAACTGAAAGAGAACAATACATCCTGTGTTAACAATTACGATACAAACCAAAAGCAACAATGACACACGCACTTGGTGAAGTCAACAATATATCTCAAATCCTCAAATATGTCTATAAGGTTAACATTTATTAAAAAAAAAAACCACCAAAAATAACAAAATCTGTCCTAGTCATTGCATGCATATGAACTGTTACAATTTACCTTTTTCATTTTCCTTCTTCGAAATATATGTGGATAGACATCTAATCTGAAAGAATCAACAAAAACACTGGTACACCAACATGCATATTTCTTTTATGTAAAGTTTAAGAAATTGCAAGAATCCATTAAATATATATATATATACAATTATACTAAATTGAGAACAAAATCAAAAACAAACTTAAGTATGTTCTGTCTTTGGAACTATTTGAGTTTTAAAAGAATATATTCATTACTGGTCCTTACAGAAAGTTACACTCCTTCTCCGAATCCGGGTGTGTGAAAGTTATTGAGATGTCAAACTGGCTCTGAAAACAGAAAGCAACACAGATTAATAACCTTTCATCTATACTTTAGAGTCAGACATCAACATGTAGAATATTAGATGAGACTTTTACAGATGTTGCTTTGGTTTGAAAAATGTATTATGACATGACTACACAACATCCTGTTGCTTCCATTTTGCCATGGTATAGGCTATAATATTATCTGAATGAAAATGAAAAATAATGCATTTTGTCAAAATAATCAGTGCTTTGACCCTTCTTGATCATCTGGTTGCTATAAATGTAGTAGAGTTAAGGCACAGATAAAAATATTCAAATATCCAATTACACACTTTATACATGATCATAAGAAAATTAACCATTGATATCTGTAGTCACAATTCAAATTAAGGGCAATAACTCTTTTCATTGACTTGAAGTAAAGGTTTGTTACTTCCAGAGTTATCATTCTAGCCAGGTGTAGGTTTAGATAATTAGACAGTTGTTTTGTAATTGGTTACTGTTTCAGTGGTCATTTAAGGTTAATTAAGAGCTTGAAAGAGTCCTTAACCATATACATAAATTTTTTGTGTTTCACATCTGAGATTGCTGACTTCCCTAACACGCCTAAGTGGACATAGTTCTCAGACGTCTCTTCTCTTTATCCAAATCTAAGCACTATCCTTATTGAGCACAAAGTCATAATTTACAAACTGATTGGATCGCTGACAGCAACTGCACAACATCCTACCTTCATCTGGAACTCTGAGTTGAGCAGCTTGGAGAGTTCAGGACCAGAAAACCATTTCCACACGTCCTTCACCGAGGGAATTGTCTCCTCCGAAATCTCCGTGTACATAGAGCTGCAGGAGGTCAGATCAATAATTACAATATACATATATATGTTCCCTGTATGCATGCTTAAGACAATGAAGACATCATTCACAAATAATGACCCCCAAGATATTGTAGTGTAAAAGCTGATCTTTAACCCTTTGTCAAACTTTCATCACGCAAAACATAAAGAAAAAAAACCCACACATTTAACCTGCAAAATGTGTGATTTCACATACTTACTCAAAACTGTTCTTTAAATGTAGCAGCAGGGAATGCTGAAATAAATAATTCAAATGACAGTGAGACATGTTGAGAACTTTCAAAAGTAACATAAATACTATACTGTATATAAACATTTGTGATGTATAAGTATATTGGAAATATTTCTATCTATTAGTTGACACAGTTATGAAACATTAATCTTAGAAAGGTTCACTATTTGTTCTATTGGTGCATGTTATATAATGAGAAGGATTTTTCTTTGTCTGTGCAAGAAAAACCCAGTATATTTACCAATCATTTAATCATTCAGGGTTAAAGACTCTCTATACAGTCAATATGTCATGGACTGATTGATTTGATGCACCTTTTCAAATGAATTTACATCAATATGTTAGTTAACTCTTTAGAAAAATTGGTAAGTCAATGACTCTATAGTGATATTTCAGGCAAGTCAAAGGTAGAATTAGTTTTGTCTGTGACCTGGGACAATTAGATTCTGAAAGTCCTGATTATTTCAAGCTCTGAGACTGTAATGAGGAGGACGCACCTCTCTGAGAATGTTTGAGACGGGAAGCATGAGGGAACACTGGTAGTTGTTGAACTGGAACCCATTCTTGTCTACACACCCCTTCACCTGCACACACAATACACACCAATAACATACATTCATTAATAGTCACATAGAAGCTTTTACCTTGAAAAATAACCTAACCATCTAGGGAAGAGGATTATATGGATCACAACTTCTTTATTCATGTTTAGCGACGGAGGAGCTGTGTCGAAACATCGTTTAACATGAATAAAAAGTTGTCATCCATATAAACCTTATCCTTAGTAATTATTCCCAACTTCTAAAATGCCCCTCAAAGAAGTTAACCTAACCACCTTCGCATATTTTATTTTTTAGATAGTTAATAAATTTTAGTTTATTTTACTATGTGGTTTATAAAGCTGTCCATTATTTCCTTTTAGAAGTAAGAAACCATGCATTACTAAACATATTTGTGAGATTAACTTCATAGAAGAGTCCACAAGGGATAACCTAACCAAACTATAAAAACATCCCTTTGTATCAGATTTGATGAATGATTAAGGGTTGTTTTTCCGATATTTGATTTATGTGGTT
This sequence comes from Steromphala cineraria, assembly GCA_916613615.1. Taxonomy (NCBI): domain Eukaryota; kingdom Metazoa; phylum Mollusca; class Gastropoda; order Trochida; family Trochidae; genus Steromphala; species Steromphala cineraria. The sequence continues at coordinate 5,957,548 of OU744724.1, read as the reverse complement.
ACTCTGTCACTGTTCAATAATTACAGAACTACTTAAATAGTTCAGAAGCAAACATGAAATAGTTAGTTTTTGTTACAAAAGGTCATAGGCACCTGCTTCAAGAAGTCAATAGAACAGAACTCCTCCAGAATGCCCAGACAGATAGGACAGGGCGGAGTTCCGCTCTCACAGTAGCCAATCAGATCCTCTCCAACCAGCTTCCGCACAACTTCACAGAGTTCCTGCAAAACAAGATAGTCCTTTGAAATGAATTATATCAATTGAATGATAAGAACATCTTTGCCAGAATATGAAATGCCTCTTTAAAAGTACTAATCATTACATGATTTACAAAACTCTTGGTGATTTGTTTTTCAGAGCTTTGAATGAAATGTGAAAAGAAGCAATTATCATTATGCACAACTATCATAGGGCTAGTTGAAGCTTTGTTTATACAATACAATAATTACCTTAGCTGGTGCTTTGTACACAAAAGGTCGTTTCTCTCCGAGGTATCGCAGGACACATCGAGGACAGGAGCCAATGGTCACCAAGGTCTGAGCTACACAAGCTGTCTCCGCGTCCGTTGATGTCAGCAGTTCCAACTGAAATGATAGAGATAATTATTTGTGTAGACAGTTTCTAATTTATCAAAGTAAGCAGTCTGTTTATCTGTAACTAAATGCTCAACATCACTTTTTAGGAAAACTAGCATTTTGAAGAGGATCAGACTTGAGCCATGAAATTTTGGTTTCAATCAAAATTGAAAATATACACATAACAATATGAACATCACCATACACACTGTACAACTGTTTTAGACTCTTAACTCTCAATTCTTTCAAAAATATTAGCCATAGCACTATAATACTAATGCTGAGCCTCGAATCCATTGTTTTCAAGGAATAGAGAGATTCTTGGATGTTATCCTATACTTATCATTATGTATTATTGAATATAGAATATTGTTTTCTATCATTGCTATTCTGTTTCAATTCCCAAATTGATATGTAAACATGACAATATTTTCTATCTGAAATGACACACAGGCCTCCGTAGCAGATAGGTGTGTGTATATATAGATGTTGAACATCTATATATACACACACCTATCTGCTACGGAGGCCTGTGAAATGACATGATTGTTCTCAAAATAAGATCAATTTAGTGGAAGCAAGTCTTTCAGAAGATTTAACACCTTGGTTTTAGTCTTTTTTTATATTTCTTGACAATTTCATTTCAGAGTCCATTTGTTCAACTCTGACTTGTCTAAAAAGCAATGGATATTCCTGCATAATTTCTGATGTGCAATTTCGATGCATTACATCAACTCGATTTTCGAAGACATTGCATCTATTTCAAGATGACATTATTCAATTGTAGTTAAAATATAACCAATGCTTAGTTCAGCATCACATGAACAGATTATTTCATTGGGTGAAGATTGATTAATTTTTTTAGATTAAATAGATTTTATTTTAGTGCCACGAAAATAGGGAACACTCTTAAAAAAATAACATTTACGTAAAATTATCAAAATTAATTTAACTGACAGTTATCTGGTTGGTAACATATATGTTCTTAAATTGTATTTCGTTGGTAGTTAGCGATTCATATTCATTAGAACTTTTACAATATAATAAAAAATCAAACCTACCATGCTAGCATCCATGGGCGTCGCCATTTTGGATAAAAAGTAGGAATGTGATATAAACGATCCGGGATAGCAATAAATCAGTTGATAGCCCCTTTGTTCTGGTTAAATAAAAACCCGTTGACAGACAAGATGAATAGAATATGATATAATGTTTTAAAAATTAACATGAACACTTACTAGTTTTAGGCATAAGAAAAAGAAACAAACTTTGAATATGTATTAGATAATCGACGTGTAAATAATAATGTCAAACATGTTATGAAAGAAAGATAAATGATTAATCTCAAATATACATGAAATATAAAATTTAATGTCATGATTTTATTATTGGTTAGAAAACTTTTTAAAATTATTAATTCAACCAATAAACTTTAATTAAATTTATGGGAGCATATATGATCTTTGACCATGTTCTTCTGGAACACTAAATGTTGAGAGTGGCATTCTCATATGTTTATGATAAAAGTATACAGCAAAACTGCAAGGTGAGGAAATCCATTCCAGTAAACATTTACACATATATATTCTTTAATCCCAAGTAATCAGTTAGCCTATTTATATAACATTAAGTTCATTCCTATTTTAGTATTTTAATTTTCGATTTTAAATGTTACATAAAAGAGAGTCCTGAACATTTCTTGATTTTAATGCTGAGGCATCTAGAGTTGCCAAAATTTTCTAGACTTGAGAAGGCTTATTTAATTGTTTGGCATTAGGGTCTGGATAACAGACTACAATCAAGTCAATATAGATGAACTTGTGACACTTATATAGGATATATATATACTCTATCCACGGAAACGAAAATCATATTTCTGCCATTGAAGCCTACTGTACAAATGGGAAACGTTTTATAGATATTTAACTATTAAACACTCCATCATCGTAAATCTTCTTCACAAGGCAGGGTCACATGTACGCAGACAGAGTTGTTTTCCACCCGATTCACGTTTCTCTATGGTATGTTGTATAGCTTTCTTGCTTCGTGAGGCTCGTTAGGTCTTTTGACTGTTTTTCTTCATTTTGATGTTAAACTATGTATCGTTATTAAAATTTATTTTGTCGCTTACTTTCACAAATTACTATTGCAAATTACTTTACAAATTACTTTACAAAGACAAATCGAACTTCTGTATGATAATTCAATGGACAGGAAAAAGTTCAAATTATCGTCAAACAAAAGCGGACTACATTAATTAAATGTCAACCAATTGAAATTGTAAAAGAAAGGAATTAACTCAAAGCTGATCTAAGTTCTTTTTGGGTCGACCATCCTTCCCCATCGGCTATTTTTGTTTTAAAATATTTTAATATGTAAAATCGTACATTTTGCTGTCACAACAAAAGGCCTTCACTCAGTAGATATGGGAGCAAAATATTTGAAACATTTTATTACTCACCTTATCAAAAATCGATTTTGGAAAGTGTTTATGAATCATTGTCAAAGAAACAAACTTTACAGATAAAAAAAATTGAAATGAGACTCAAAAACAAAATATACGGACACATGACAAAGTTGACGTAGGTAAAAATAAATAAATCTATAAACAATCCTTGAAAGAAAGAATAAAATTAATCAATGATTTACTCAAGAAAAGATGGTAGTTTTAAATAAACTATGAGGGTTTTATTTCTATTTACAAAATCAATTTTAACCTTTCAGGGTATAATTTACTCCATCAGAGCATACCTTGCTTCAAATAATCTTATTCTCAAAGCAGAAGAACCATTCATGCCAAATAACTTACCTATTCGTTATAAGGAACCTAAAGGCTGCAACATTTTCTACTCAACCTTACTAAGCAAACATTATTTTCAAAATAACTTGATAGCCCATAGAATTTCATTCTCTCCCCACAGAGGCAGATCAAGTCAGGAAATGTTACATTGTATATGGAGTGTGGAGAGAGTTAGTAGCATGGCTTGGAACTTTGTGTGAGGGAAATATTGAATTAAAACTGGAAAATATTCTTTTTGGCTTCAAGGGAAAAAATAATAACCCTCTAAATGTAATCTGCCTGATTGTATAAAAAAAACATCTACAATATGAGCAGAAGAGAGATTAAGCCAAATTTAAATCAGATTAAAAATGAAATAAGAATATACTACAAATCATGTTGATACATTGCTTACTCAAACAATGAACAAACCAAGTTTTTTGCATTCTGGTCATCCCTCCACACCCTATTATCATAGCTCTATATAGTGATTTTGATTGATCTCCTAAAATCAATCCTTTACAACCTTGTCTGCTGAAATCTGTACATTCTATCTTACCTGCAAATTGTCTCATATTCATGCTTGTGAATTTCTTGTGTGATTTTCTATTTAGCCATGACATTATGTGTACATGTAATATGTCTTCTTGGGAATAAAAACATAAAAAAAAGAATTAAAAAAAAGTCAGGAAATGTTGATCAAGCCTCTTGCTATTTAAGCCGAAGAATGGGAGATGCCTGATTGGAGCCAATCAAAGTAGATTCTGCAATGAGTGAATGACTTGAATTGGAAAGGGATATAAACGTTGACATTTGGAAAATATATACACAACCTTTCAGAACAACAGTAGATATACATATCAGATAGTAACAATATAATATTTAAAGATACACAGATGAATTTAAACAAATAAGGCCCTGTAAATTACAAAGTGCTATAATCTGATTAATAATCGTGTACATATTGTAATGTTGAAACCGAATCCACTGTTCGTTTATATTTGAATGTGTGACTCTGAAAATGTTGGGTAAAAGTAATTAGTCTGTATTGTGTTTAATACAAGTAAACTAACACTTGACATGAAACAAACATGTTTCGGACATAGAGCATAAAACAACAGGATGTTCTTAATTTGATAATCTTCGCAACAAATACCTATATATAAAAACGTTTTTACAACCATCCAGACTTAATTGGATTGAAGAAATAGTTTCATTCAAATACTCACTGCTTATTCAAACTGTAATAAAGGTAAATTCATCATATCATCCTGCCATTACCTCTTCATATAATAGTTATAACATCTTATTACTCAACATGTCAACGTACAAGAATGAACAAAAATGTAACAATCTTTATACTATCTCTGAAACCATGTATGTACCCAAGAAAAAGAAATAAGACGACAAACAAAGAAAACATCTGATTTGAAACAATTATCATTTGCCAAGGGAACATATTTGATGATGGGAAAGCAGAGGTCCACTTCATGAGCTGTGTTAGGGAGCCTTTAAACAAAACTTATTCATTTCACTATTTTGTCGTCATCATTATAGGTGTTTGGGCTGGAGAGAGAATTGGAGAGTTAGTTCTGGTCGTAAACAGAATAGCAATATCTCAATTAATGGTTTGAAATTGTGAGGATAAGAATTTCTTCGCTAAGACAAATAAAACCGATGTCGAACACTGTAACGTGAATAAATCAGATTCCGCATTGTGAATTATCCGAGAGGCACCAGATGTTTGTAATATATCCATATGTATGGGAAGTTCAAATATCAATGACATTATCAATAAATAGAATCTACATTTAGGAAAATGTTGAAATAAGTATATAAAATATAACGGCATAATCGTACCTATGTATGTACTTCTATTGAAGAGTCTATATAGAATGAACTATGTAAAATGATTATACATCTAATGGCACTGTAGCGTTTCTTTTCACTGTCAGTATGTGTAAGACACACTGTGTAAGTGTGAGCGAGTAAAAAGAATCGACCGTGGACAAGCTGTTATAGGGTGTGATCCATGATGCGATTAGCCTGGTCCACAATAGCCTCTTGTTTGTATCGGCGTGAGAGTATTGTGGATATACATGTATATATGAGTGACGACTCCCACTCAGCTGAACTAGACAGGGAACTAGGGAAACTAGGGAGACTATGTGGCAGTGTGAACTATATCACGTTGTCTGTACTACCTGTTAGCCTTGAAAAGTAAAAGGTCTGCATGAAGAGTTATTCAAAATGATTCAAACCTAACTCATTCACAGAAAGATGTGATTTAGTACTGTCTTAACTCTTGGTCATTTGTGGAAGTTAAAAGAACCTTCTAAGGCCACGGGTGTACAAATATTATATTTTATATATAAAATTTATTATATTTATGAAATTAACTGAATAGGGGGGACAATGAGAAAGTAAAAGTAAAAAAGTAGAGATGTCTGTGTTTTGACATGAAAACAAAATACATACAGGTTGTTTGTGGTGACCAAGGACAGGTCAAGTAGAGGAGATGAAAATAGAGCCATGGGCTCTGTAGCTCATCAGACTTTTGATGGAAAAGGTTGTGACCCCAGTGACCCTATTGGGGGTCATTGGGTCACGAAATCTACAAGTTTGAATCCCCATTGGCCAAGGAGTCTACACACAACTTTTTAGCTCTCTAGACCATTTGGAACTGGAGGAGAAGATGAAAATATGTTTTGAAGGTTGTGACCCCTGTGACCCCATTTGGGGTCATGGGGTCACCAAACCTAAAATTTAGAATTCCCATTTGCCCAGGAGTCTCAAACAACTTTTCAGCTCTCTAGCTAGACCTTTTGAAACTGGAGAAGAAGGAGTAAAATATGTTTTTAAGGCTTTGACCCCTTTGACCCCAATTGGGGTCAAGGGGTAACCATACCTAAAATTTAGAATCCTCATTGGCCAAGGAGTCTACACACAACTTTTTAGCTCTCTAGAACTTTTGGAACTGGAGAAGATGGAGTAAAATAGGTTTTTAAGGTTTTGACCCCTGTGACCCCAATTGAGGTCAAGGGGTGACCAAACCTAAAATTTAGAATCCTCATTGGCCAAGGACTGGCAAGGAGTCTACATACAACTTTTTTATATCTCAACCTTTTGGATCTTGAGAAGAAGATGAAAATAGGTTTTTAAGGTTTTGACCCCTGTGACCCCAATTGGGGTCAAGAGGTCATGAAATCTACAATTTAGAATCCTTATTGGCCAAGGAGTCTACATACAACTTTTTAGCTCTCTAGACCTTTTGGAACTGGAGAAGAAGATGAAAATAGGTTTTTAAGGTTTTGACCCCTGTGACCCCAATTTGGGTCATGAGGTCATGAAATCTACAATTTAGAATCCCCATTGGCCAAGGAGTCTACACACAACTTTTTAGCTCTCTAGACCTTTTGGAACTGGAGAAGAAGATGAAAATAGGTTTTTAAGGTTTTGACCCCTGTGACCCCAATTGGGGTCATGAGGTCATGAAATCTACAATTTAGAATCCCCATTGGCCAAGGAGTCTACACACAACTTTTTAGCTCTCTAGACCTTTTGGAACTGGAGAAGAAGATGAAAATAGGTTTTTAAGGTTTTGACCCCTGTGACCCCAATTGGGGTCATGAGGTCATGAAATCTACAATTTAGAATCCTCATTGGCCAAGGAGTCTACACACAACTTTTCAGCTCTCTAGACCTTTTGGAACTGGAGAAGAAGATGAAAATAGGTTTTTAAAGTTTTGACCCCTGTGACCCCAATTGGGGTCATGAGGTCATGAAATCTACAATTTAGAATCCCCAATTGCCAAGGAGTCTCCACATCAAATTTGACCTCTCTAGAGTCATTGGTTCTGGAGAAGAAGTCGAAAATGTGAAAAGTTTACGGATGGACGGACGGACGGACGGACGGACGGACGCCGGACGCCATGCCATGCCATAAGCCCATCGGGTCTTTCAGACCTGATGAGCTAAAAATCAGAACGGTATCCTGAATCCTCAATTCAAAGTTTGTTAGTTATAGAAGTTGGAAAGCGACACAAATATGGAAAAGTCATTATGTGGCTGCGGGATAATAATAATAATAACTAGGATTGACGCGTCAATACTTAGGTCTTCAAGATTCCTCTTTGACCTTCACATACTGTTTGACCTTCACATGACTTTTTGTCTAAGAGGGCTTGTTTATCCACATACAAAGATGTATGTCGTGTTTTGATAACTCAAATAGTAATGGAGAAATGAATTTTGGAACTTTATTGAAAACACTGAAATTTGAAGATTTTTAGACCCCTACTCCATGTTGGTCCTTCTAGCTCCTTAACTATCAACATTTTTATGATAAAGTGTAACATAGCAAAAGTTGTGCCTGATATAGCGCATGTAAAAATACAATCAATTTAAAGATATGTTTCTGTGTAAAGTAACTGTGAAACTTTGAAATGTGCCAAAAATGAGGATTTTCAAAAATCAGCAATATTCAAGGACAGGTCATGGACAGAAAAAAAATTATCACGACTTGTTCATATTTTTTACTGTTTACTCAATTCATCTGCTTCACAAAACATCAACGATAAAATTTCTATCTGTAGCAGTTTTGAAACTAAAATTCTCAAAGTAAAATAACCCTCGAAAAATGTTAAAATCGCCGAAAAATGTAAAAAGTCTCTTCATGTCCACATATTTCCTTTAATATCAACTTTTATATGATAATGATCTGTAGTGAATTTGTTCAACTATCATTGTAGAACAGAATGCATCAAACAGATTTCTTATTTGACATTTCCTTACAGAGAAACCTCCCTTTGAAAGTAACACGAAAAATGACCCTTCAAAAAAATGTCGAATTTCAAGGGCAGATAACTCAAGTCACAGGTCGAAATTTAAAATTCCGGCCAGAAAACTTTTTTACACACTAATTAAGCTTTCTAACGAGCTATCACACTAGTCTGTTAGTATTGCCGTTTGTGAGGAGAAGATTTTTAAAGACGCGTACCGTCAGAACCGTGAAATTTCACAAAATTTTCAGTTTTTCGAAAATAGCAAAAAATCTATTTATACGGCCGAAAACTGCTATGGGCTTAATCGATGGGGAATGTCGTTGCACACATTTTGGTGAAAGTTTTATGAGATTATCTCCCATAGTAACCGAGAAATTGAGGTTTGAAGTTTTGACTTTAAGGGGAGATAACTCAAAAACAAAATGGAAATTCGAAAATCTGGCTCGACACAAATCTAAGTTAGGGGACCCTCTAGAACCCCTGAAATTTTCATGCAAATCGTATAACTAATAAGGTCAGAAATGGTGGAACAAAAAAACGTCCAAATAATAATAATAAAAATCCGGATAATAACAATAGGTCTTCTAGACTTTGTCTTGAAGACCTAATAATGGGCATTTATAAAGCGCTATATCCATACACAAGGTGCATGCTCAAAGCGCATTGAAAATAAGAAAATTTAAGGTGATGAGATGAAATGCTATGAAATAAAGCCTAAAAGTAATACTGGTAGCATTGATTAAGGATATTTATAATCGGGATGGTCCGACACAGATGATTGTGGGCTATAAATGAAAAGTAAAAACACCGAAACGAATAATTCGTCGTCCGAGAACATAGGTTTGGTGAATTGTTTGGGTGTACGAACATTTGGGCAGTACTTAATTAAATATTGAGAATAATGTATTTGGTTGATGACATTCTGTATGGATTTAAAGGAAATGTGACAAAACCCAGATATAAGTTTATCAATTCTGGTGTATGCCACAACCCGAACCCCTCTACAACAATATACTAATATATTCAATCCACCACTGGTGAAGATCCACGCAAAAGAGTTCAGGAAATAGGAATATGCTCCTCACAGTGCTAGATGGATACACCACAAAATATTTTGTGATGTTAAACTGAAATGATGAAATGTTAATTTCCTACAGAACTGCTATTGATTACTGGTCCTGAGTCAGGTCAAAATGGAAGATCCATATGTATCAAACTGTCTCAGACCTCAAATGAATAAAGATAGAACTAGAAATAGAATCGTGTTGGCTTCAATGCTTGTCTTTATAATTGAGTATGAAGAACCGTATATACCTAGGAGTAGGATAGAGTCGAGTGTTTGAGAATATCAATGCAATTATACATAACAAATACATTAACAATTAAACATATACAATTATTATTTTTTTAAACGTTTTAGTACAAAAGAAATTAGGTAAACCTTCCCAAAACCATAAACTAATATAAAGTCATTTCCGAAAAAAGGTCGGATTAAGTTCAAAGGGGATAGCAGAATACCGAATTCTGGTAATATGATGAAGTCAAGATGTTTGCCAAAAAGGTAATCAATACTTTCTTATCGATAGAATTTGTTACGTTATTGTCATTCTAGAAGTTCTCGCAGCTTGGGCATCTTCACAAAATATATTTTCCTACATTAAAAGACAGATAAATAAGGAAATATTATCTTATGCCGACCTTGACTGTTTTGGCATTACTGAACCTGATTTCTGATAACAGTGACCCAGTGTATATCAGTAATTGTAATAACCTTATGTATCAGTAAATTTCCCTCTGCTCCCACCTTCTGTGTGTCTGTGGGTCAATAGCAACGGTAATTATCCCAAGCGTGACTAGAAATGTGCCTTTCTTGCACTAGTGAGTACTTACGAGTCCGCCGTTCAGAATCCAATCAACATACCTGAACCAGACAGGTACAGGTATACAAAACAACCTATAACATACATCAGTTGTTTCTTGCAAATAAGTCACAATGTTCATTTCAGATAGACAATGCGTTATTATATCAAGCATTTGTTACCGTCTTCCACATACTAAGATACTTGTGTGTCTGATAAGAATGATCCAATCATTTGAAAGTGTATGCTCTGATAATTCGCAAAACACTTTTGATGTCTATCAAACAAATATCTTTACAGAAACCGAAAAGGTTTTATCATGATTCACCAATAACTGTATATGTTTATGATAATATGACGACACTCAAGTCTTAGAAGATTATGTCAAGGCAGATTTACGGGTTCTCTTCTTGTGAATAAGTTTAAAATGCGTTTCTTTCTATCGAAATTGACACGAGAAATATTTTCTTTGGGTAATATAGTTCTGATAGGCATTCAAAGTTTTCAAAACCTTAAATAATTTTCAAGAAATAAAAAATGAAATGAAAGTATGCTAAAGATATACCATAACAATAGCATCCTTGAAAAAACACGACAATGTGCGATGTTTCGCTCTTTAATACGTGAGTCGGCGGAGAACATGTGTTCACTGGATCAATAGGCTAATCCGGAGGCTTTATATGCAAATGGCAGTATAGGTACAATGGCAAGGACTACAAAAGGCGAATAGTTCAGAGCCCCGCAGTATAAGTGGAGACCTCACCACTCGGACCTTCAGAACTAAGGAACTTGAGAACCAGGAACATGGATACACCATGAGTTCTAATCCTCACATCCATACAAGCCTCTCAGTTTATAATGATTCACCGTTTCAGAAGATAAGATTTCGTGATTTATTTTGTAAAAAGTGACGTAACGATTTGATTGAACAAAATGGGATCAACACAGTTAACAAAGGTTGCCATAATCAAAATACTCATATCTTTGACACTTTTCCACCAAATTGACGGTTTCCCGGACGGGAGTTGTTCCCCAAGGGACTGCACGTTGCAAGACTGGACACACTGGGGTGACTGCTCCCAGTCCTGTGGCGAGGACGGGGTTCAAACCCGGACCCGCCTGGTACTGAGGGAGGCGAGTTGTGGCGGCACCTGTGATAACAAGCTCACCGAGACATTGAACTGCAACCGACAGTGCTGCCCTATGAACTGTATCATGGGCCCGTGGTACGCATGGAGCTGCACGTGTTCTGCTACTTCCTGTTCCGAGCCCGGGGAGCGGAAGACGTGTAACCGGCGGAGGTACAAGTACGTGGACGCCAAGTGCGGCGGGTACTGTGACGACCGGCTCACTGAGAAGACCTGCAACCAGCTGTGCTGCTACCAGGAGTGTAAGTTCGGCATGTGGATGAAATGGGAAACGTGTGAAGCGCAGTGCGAGCAGATGGGCACACAAGTCCGGAAACGCCTTCTCATGCAGAACGCAGAGTGCGGGGGAGATCCTTGCGGCGAAGCTCCCTCGGAAGAGCGGGAGTGTGAGGGATCATGCTGTGCGGTCAACTGTGTGCAGGGGGACTGGAGTCACTGGTCAGACTGTCCGGCGACTTGTGGACAAGCCAACCAGACTCGGAGCCGGTATGTGGAGCAACCTATCTGCGGAGGCACGCCATGTGAGGAGCCCGTGTCAGAGGACTACAAACTGTGTGAGAAGTACATCAACGCTGATTGTAAGGTGAGACTAGCGATGAGACGGGCACCTGCGGTAGGTTAATTGAACACAGGGCTTCCGGTTGGTACAAGAGATGGCCAAACTGTTAGAAATCTCAAGAAATGCCTAAAGAACACACCCTACAGTTCGTGAGAATGGTTGTTCTAAAACGTAAAATGTCTAACAAAATGTTGTCGTGTAAGGGTATTTATTGTTCATTAATTGACATCGCATTTTAATTGGGGTTGGTAGCAAGTTTGAAACAAAGTTATACATTATTCTCAATTTATATTTTCCAGTTAGAATTCAGGAAAATTCATCAACCATAAATGTTTTTGTATTTTTTATGAATGATTATTTCGAGCATTAAATTTAGTTATGAAAATATTGAACTCAAATATTAAAATATATAGCAACTAAATGATCATCTCTCAAACCGTTTCGTGAAACAATCGAGTAGCAACATTGATAAAGCGGCCATTGAGTTTGCAATGTTTGATGGTAATAGTCATTCTATTCCAGAAGTTATGGCGTCTTCTGAAGATCCTAATATGACGTCAATGGATGATGATATATATATAGCATTTTTTTCTATAAATATAAGCAACACGAATATTATCAAATTTATCACAACAAAATGCACGATTGTCAAATAACATAATACAAAGATATAGGTTCTTCAAACTTCATTGAAAAATGGAGAGGAAAATCGTTAAGCACCAAGAAAGTTATCAAACCCCAATAACGTAACTCATTAAACAATGGTTAAAAAAGTACTCCACTGGAAAATAAAAATGTTCGATGACAGAAAATTTCCACTTTTTACAAACACCGTGACTTTAATAACGTGTTTGTCCGCCATTGGTTCCAATATAAGCTTGCACGCGCCTTAGCAATTACCAAATGAGTCTGTCAAATGTCCGCTGGGGTATGTTCTGGAATTCTCTGCGTAAGGCCTGTTCCAGTTGATCTAGAGTCTGGGGCTTTCAATGTTGTCCCAAGCATGTTCTATAGGATTTGGGCCAGGAGACATTATAGGCCATGATGTTGTTGGTCAGAAGCATATCAGTTACAACTCTTGCTCGACGGGGGCGGGCATTATCGTCCATGAACATGAAGTTGGGGCCTGTCTGCCAGAGGAATGATTACCTGTGTGGTTATCTCATCTCTGTTCCTTACACCTGTCATGGTACCTCGTTTGATTATCACTAGATCAGTTCTTTGTCCAACACTGTTGCCACCCCAGACCATCAAACTTCCACCACAAAACTGGTCGTGTTCAGCATTGGTACAGATGGCCTATGGTTCATTTCGGCTTCTCCAGACACGTGACCTACAGGGTGAAGTCCGTTCCTCACTGTCTGTGTCGACACTCTGTTACCTGCAACTCTTTGGAGGTCATTCTGGGGTGACCTTGCGGTTGTGAAACGGCTTCTCACAGCAGGGGTAGCCAAATACCGATCTTCTCTTGGGTTTGTCACTCTTGGACGACCTGATCGTGGCCTCTCTGTCATCCATCCAGTTTGTTGGTAACTGGTCATCACTCTTGAAACAACACTGTGATGAACATTGAAACGATTGGGTGCCGCAGTTTGTGCCATACTCCCTGTACTATTCCAGCAATTCGAGCAACCTCATTTGCGGTTAAGTGACTGGGCATGTTTTAAAAGTTACTGATATCAAATTGTCTTCGCTGACAGTTTATAAGCAATCAGGGTGCAAAGTTTGGATCACATGCATGCTGCCTAATTTGCCATGGTTTTCGAGGGCGGTTGTGTTCCAGCAATGCAATCAATGATGTTCTATAAAACCAACATGAATCTGATTTATGCTTATGGTTTCCGAGAAATTTTCCAGCCTAAGTTAATCTTTCATGTATGGCTGTCCTAAATCATAAAAATAATATGATCCAAAATGCCACGTTTCTCTTATTTCCTTATGATCAGTTATTGACATAAAAACATAATTTGTAAATGTATCTGTAATTATACCACAGCTCTATTGTTTTGGACCCGTAGTAAAACTAACCAAATTTTAAGTAATTCTACTCCAAAAAATCAGCCGGAACTACTTTCCTTTAACCCTTCAAATGACAGACTAAAACAATATGTGTCACGATCTATCATCTATGAACAACTTTTATTCTGGTTTTACATATTTTGTTAATTGTAAGATTCTGTCATCGTTTGATATAGTCGTTACAGCCGGAGGACGTCGTTTTGACCTGAGAATTACTCAGCCTTGCCTTGCTGCAGAGACTTTACTTTTCTGTGCTGCTATAGTGCCCCTACAGAGTAGAGGGCAAGCACAGAAAACTCAAGGCTATGCAGCAACTTCTTGTTGTCCAACAACCAACCCCTAGAACCATTGCAAAGCAAAGAAGGTGAATCATTGAGGTTGTTCAGAGGTTGTTATTGGACTTCAGCTTTTCTTTCAACTTACATGTTGATAGCATACACAGTTTATCCTCGGCAGGTTTAAGGGTTGGTGTCCAGGGTACATTCTGAGGGTCACGTTTCTTCTTGACTTATTGGTTTTATAGACATTGTTGTTGTGTACCTTTTTGGTCACTTATCTATTGTGATAAATTCCTTTTTAAGTGTTTTCCCTTTCGGCCAATGCAAGGTCAGCCAGTGTCCAATCTAAGTAGATTTAGATCAACAGTTTTCTTAGATCATTAAGTTTAAAGTTTTTTATTGGGTCATATTGTTGACAAATATGGAATTGTCGATCTACATTTATTTAGATTGGCTAATGCCAGGTAAGGCAATAGTGAGGTTTAACATTGTATGCAATAAGGAAGATCATTTTTGTCTGGTCATAGACCAAATTTTTAATATACAGTAGCCTTCCAATCGCATTTCATTGTGAAAAGAAAGGTTTCAAGTGGCGAATGATAATTTGAAAAGATAAAATATCATAAAAAATTCCATCACATAACCTAGACAATATTGAATTGAGTCCTATATGAAAAAATAGATTTGTTATAGCAGTTATATAAAGAAAAACGGAAATAAGCTAATCCACTTCTCTCCCTGTAAAACATGCCTGCCTTTGTACTATACTTGATAAACATTCGCTTGCATATAACACAACAAGCGGGCTACAAACCGTTACAGCACATCTTGTTTGTAACCTGTGCATAATCACACAGCCCGCCCTGTAGTCGATACAGGCTGTATTGTAACACTTGCTTGTACACAAGATATGGTTCATTTTATATACAGCATTGACGTATGTGTAACATTGTACTTGTAAATGCCGAATGAATATTTACATGTGTTTAGAGGCGACAAACTTTCATATCAAGGTATTAAGTTTTGCATTGCAAATGTATCGACCCCCTTTAAGCGTTCTGACGTTCATAGACGACATATATAGTTCACCTTCATTGTGAAGACTTTATGATCAACAACATACGATAAGTTCTTACTTATATGTATTATCATAAATATACTTTTCATGTGATATATTCTTGTCAGTATAGATTTCCGATTATTTGAACTCACATGGGGACGTTAGAAAACACTTCTGTCGATAAGGTTGCTGATCTTGCAGTTGTTACCATCTATTCTTCAACAGATGCATTATTTTATAGAGCTTTGAACCTTCAATGAATTGACAGCAAAACACCAGTAAATTATTTATCATTCTAATTTGCATTTGTTACCAACATAATAAATTATGACATGAATCATTGTAATGAGAGTTATTGAATTAATTGACCACCCACATAATACATTCTATAATGTAAATGGTCTATAAACTTGCTTTTCAAAAGAAGGCTTGTATTCTTATCCCTAGCTTTAAAGTTTTGAACAATGAAAATAACTGAACAGAAGTGCATTTATTATCATTATCAGATGGTACATAAAACAATTTCATATATCATGCAATAGGGATTTGTAAAATATCTTTTACCCTTAGATATGAAATTCATATTTCAAAAACATGATTTTAAGAATTAAAGCTCGAATAAAATGAATACTTTTCAATAAGACAATGATAATTGTTAACCAATGATATATTATCCCGCTAGGTGTCGCCGTGGTCCCAATGGACGGGATGTCAACTGACCAATGGCCGCTGTGGGGCGGGGTCCCAGGAGCGGATCCGCTCCATCCTGGTGGACGCGTTATGTCGAGGTGTCCCCTGTCCTGACCTTATAGAGAGGAAGAACTGCTCGGGTCCGTGCTGTGTGCAGGACTGCCTGGTCACCGACTGGACGCAGTGGTCATTCTGCTCAGTGGACTGTGGTAAAGGTGTAAGGTAAGCAGAGGGCAAGGTTTACGGTGTAGTTTGGAAATCTCATTGCAATCAGATCGAACCATTTTACTACGAGGACGCGATTCTGATCTGAGTTCCGTTTGATAGTCGCCTTGACTAGTGACCTTTGCAACTCAGCCAATCAACGACAAGGCTTGGAAACATTCGAGACGAGTTGATATTTTAGAGGACCTATGATTGTAAAATTTCACGAAAGGTGAAATGTGCTAGGCCACTAAACACGACACAGGATAGCATAGTGAATTTTTTTCTATTAAAAAAATATACAAATGTACGTTATCAATCATATCTCCGCTCATTGTGGATACTCGAGAAGTTAACTTTTAGCTGCAATTTGAAAGAACACCATCAACTACAACAAAACTTTATCATTTAAGGATTGAAAGATAAAGTGTAACATGTGTGGTCGTATTACTATTTCAATAACTTAACACAACATTCTTATTCTTCAGCCAACGAACCCGCAATATCACCATTCCCGCTGATTGTAACGGCTCGCCATGTCCGACATTGCTTGATAGTAGAGAGTGTGAGGAAAAAGCGAAAAAGGTAAATATATACTAGTACTGGCAATGTACGATTACTTGCATAAAACTACAGTATTAAAAATGTAGAATCGAACATATATATAACAAGCCGAAGGGCTTTGATAAAAAGTGCTTTGCAAACCTTGATTATCGTTTGTATTCAAATAAAGACCGAGAAGTGTTTATCTCACTTGTGAACCAACAACTGTCGGTACATTCACTCCAATTCTCTGAAAATGAACATCAATTTATTAATGTGTTTCTTCCTTTCTGAAATAAATTCGATACCAAACAAAAGACAGAATCTCTGATTTATTCATACTTTTATTTCACAGAACTGCGAGTTCTCAGAGTGGACAGCGTGGTCTGACTGCAACACGGGATGTGGGAAGGGCCTTCAGCTAAGGAGCAGGACCATGCTTACTCCAGCCACGTGCGGTGGTCAGTGTACGGACACACAGACAGAGGACACACAGCCGTGCACGTCGTACGCCGATAGGGCTGAGTGTAAGGTATGAGGGACCTGGGTGGTGTTTTTTCAAATACAGCTGATAAATTAATAGGAACACGAAATAAGGAATGATTCAAATATCGTGGAGTCAAATTCTACAAAAAGCTAATGTTGTCTTTAAAAATCACAAAATCCATTTAAACTTTAAAATAGAAAAATAAACATGCTGTTAACAACAAACATCACGTAACTTTGAATACATAAACAAATATGAATTGTTTTCGTTTTATGTTTTTTCATAATATTGTACATGGACAGATATTGCACTACACGATGCACCAGCCTAGCCCCCTTCAACTATCGGCAGAAGTAGATACAAACATAGTCGGCATGGCTACCTTTTTAGATACCTCAGATTGAAATAGGGACAAAGTTGCCTAGTTCTAAGTTTGCCGTGTACCTTCACAAATACCTCAAATTGAAATAAGGGTCAACGTTGCATAGTTCTAAGTTTGCCGTGTACCGTCACAAATACCTCAAATTGAAATAAGGGCCAAAGTTGCTACGTTCTAAGTTTGCCATGTACCCACGCGGCTGGTGCCTGTAGGTGAGCGTCTGGTCCGACTGGTCAGGGTGTGTGAGGACCTGTGAGGAGGGTGTCAGGACCAGAACAAGAACCATCCTGCAGCACGACCGGTGTGGACAGTCCTGCTCTAAGTACAACCTTGTAGTGAGTTCAACCCTGCAGGATCTCCTGCAGGCTATAGGGCAAACTCTTCTTAAGTTTCTAGATGCCTTTATTCCCAGCGCTGAATGCTGAAACTGTCATCCCGTCCATGAAACTACGAAACCGTTACCCCTCACGGAGCTTACTCAAGTCTATTCACCAACGAAACCCGTCGTCTCTTTCATATAAATCCAGAAACAAAAAGCAGAAGCATTTTGCGTCCTCATCTCACCTTTACTGATCACATGTTGTATTTCTCCATCTGATCATGTCGATTTTGACGGGGAAAGACCGAAGTACGGCATGAAAAAAGTGGCTTCCTGCAAAACTTCTTGAATGCGACCGATATGTTCCAATTCATGGCGATGAAAAAAAATCTTAACAAGAGATAATATTGGAAAATGACTTGAGTAACCCGTGTCGGGCGAGAATGCATGAACCTAACAAGTAGATGCTTTAGCTTTGGTTTAGAGGTTCTCAATAGCTTCAGGTGGGTAAATCTTTGCATGCAGATTTTATCGAACCCTTTCCCCTGGAGCTATTGAGGGTAATATGTCGCTTCTCTCATGCTTTTTGTTTTGCTTGTCGGTGGCAGGTGTCCGCCTGGTCTGCATGGGGCGAGTGTCAGCGCAATTGCGAGATGGGTATAATACTGCGCTATCGCAACGTCACCGCAAACCGCGTCTGTGGCGGCTTACGTTGTCCAGCGTTGAGCGTAAGTTCGAATCCAAGCTAATGTCAGTAACACTGTAAAATGCCAAACTTGCTACTAATGCTAGCAGTAATTGACCATGATACACTTAGGGCAAGGGTGAGCGCAAATTGCTAGAGCTTCTTGTGAAAGGTTGAAGCAAATTGTCCACGTTGTTTCAATTCACATTGTAGAACGTACACACGGCTTCTAATGCCATCAGTACCGAACATTATCCACCTGGCTTTTAATGTCAGCAGTGTTGTAAATTGTTAACATGGATTCTAGTGCAAGCAGTATTAATATTTGTCCACACAGCTTCTAATGCCATCAGTACTGTAAATTGTCCACTTGGCTTTTAATGGTAGTATTTTAAATTGTCAATGTAGCTTCTTGTGTCATCAGTATTGTAAATCTCCACGTGGCATCCAGTGTCAGCAGCATTACAAATTGTCCAAGTGGTTTCTATTGCCAGCAGTATTGTAATTGTCCACGTAGCTTCTTGTGCAATGGCTATTGGTAATATTCCAAGTAGCTTGTATTGCCAGCAGTATTGTTAATTGTCCAAGTGACTTCTAGTACCTTTGTTTTTTAGTAGTTATTTAGCTTATAACCTAAGCAGTATCGATCTCATCCCAAGTCGCTTTTTGTGCAAGCAAATATTGTAAATTGTGCAAATCACCTGCAGTCGTCAATAGCGCTTATAGTGCAAGCAATGTTTGCAAGTATCCCATGCTTTATCTTGTGTTAGCTTCCGAGGGAGTGGTGTCAGCTTCACTATTTTATTAAGATACGTGAGATAAACATGTTTCATTAATCTATGTGTTACACACGCGTGTTATTGCCGTTTGTTTATACATGTCACTTACTACTTAAAAGGGTCAGTAGCATGTTTTAGGGGGAATATTTGGTGATATCAGGAAAATAAAATAAATGGTTCCCATTGAAAGATAATGTATTTAAACTAAAGCAATGAATCAAATATATGATTAAAATTCAACCATGCGATTCCTCTTTCCTTACACAAAATGAATTAAAGGTGTTCAATCTCTGAATATGGATGATTGGTTTGTGTAATGAGATTTTTGACACTATCAAAATAATACATTT
The DNA here is from genome assembly GCA_916613615.1 of Steromphala cineraria. Classification (NCBI taxonomy): domain Eukaryota; kingdom Metazoa; phylum Mollusca; class Gastropoda; order Trochida; family Trochidae; genus Steromphala; species Steromphala cineraria. The sequence continues at coordinate 5,938,051 of OU744724.1, read as the reverse complement.
AGCGTACAATTATCAGTCCAAAAATTAAAAAAAAAATATAAAAAAACGTGCTACTCCCCTTTTGAAGAAAGATTTAAATAAATAATAACAAAAGAACATTGATTTGATTTGAGTATGAAGAAAAAACATTTGCAATGTCAAAGAATGCCGAAGATTCCGTAACATAAATGAATAATAAATAAATAATCATATATAATGGCTACAAGCTGACATCAGAGCTGTAGGATTTAGAGGGCATTCTTCGTGACCAAGAGTCAGTATGTTTTGTTTATCTTTTCTTTCATTACATTCAACACATTTCATTCCAAAGATGAACACGACGTGCCATGAGAAATGCAGTCAGTTGTGTAACCAAGCTGTGTGCAGCTGCAAGCCTGGCTATCAGCTGCAACCTGATGGATTAAGCTGCAAGAGCATCGTGTGCAGTTGGCCAAGGATCAAGAATTGCCCGGATGGACTGAAGTCTCGGGAACTGTGCACCACCGTCAAGATGGACTGTCCTACTGTACGTTAGTGCGCGCCAATAGAATGCAATTAAATCAGAAATTTGTTTCGTGACAACAAACATGCATTAACATGCTGCGAGAACACTGCAGAACACTTAGAACATTTTCACAAATTGTCTTTTCACAAATTGTCTTTTTTTTCAAATATAAGTGGAGCAAGATTGTGCGTTTTTCCCTCAAACAATTTCTTTAATGCTGAAACTCATACATCCCTTGTTGTAGAACCAGAACTTTAACGCCACATGCCACCCTGCGGGGTGCAAGAACGAAGGGTACGATGTGAAGGGAGGTCCGGACTACGTCAGGTGCTTGAAGAATCAGACGTGGAGTACTAGCACTCTATACTGTGGTCTCGCCAACAGGGCTCCACTTGCCGTGAGTATCCGAGCAATTGACGCATTGTTAGGACCCAAGCTTGATGTGAATATCTAAGCGATGGGGTCATCCCTTGAGCTTTTTAAAATTATACAATTGAGTATTTCATGCATGGTTTTTATAGCTATAGGTAATTATTTTAATTAATCTCAGTAATCAATTCCAGTTATCAGAAACGAAAGATAGCAGTAAATTTATATGTTTGTGATTAAGGATTTCCCTTCCTGTAATAGAGCGTACTTTCATTTTCCATGCATGTTAGTTGACGCTAGGAAAGATTGAAACAAACAAGAACTAAGTTTCGATTGGTTTCAATAACATACACGTAGAAAGAACTAACGACTCATTGACAATTACGTAACTTATGAACCAAACTATATAACCCTTTGGGTATAAGCGGTTAATTGTGGTGTAAATCTATTTTGTCTGCATTTTTAGTATTTTAGAGCGATTGGAACGAACTCGGACTCTGCTGTCAGAGATTTATTAGAACACTAAACCTATGGTATATCTTTGGTTTACCGTGATGAACATTGTGCCCACCTGTATTTCTTTAGCTTGAGATGAACGCGACTGAGATCAACGAGAACTGGCCAGTAGGCACGTGTTTCGCGGCCCTCACGACACGTGTAGACGAGGAACCCCTGGATACACACACGTACAGCATCGTCACTGACAGCGCGGGCATCCTGCAGATCGAGAAGAACAGACTCTGTCTTATGAAGCAGGCCAGCTACGAGAACGAGGCTTACAGGAAGTGAGTACTATTTCTCTCACAACTCTAATATTTTTTATAAGCTTTGAATTAAATTTTTTGAATTATCTAAGATACACGTTGATGTATGTTCTCTGCTTATGTATAATGAGACCTAAGATTGTGAAAACTGAATGGTAAACATTTTATTTAACAATTGTTGTCATTGTAAAACACCCAATACTATCGGATCTCGGTTGCAGACAAAACTTAGCAAGGAATTCAATATTAGTGTCTACGTTCGCCAGAAAAATAAGTTAAATCTTACCGAAATAACTTTTTCAGCGTTTGACACTTTATGACCACAGGTTCACAGCGACCATCAGGACCACAGATTTTGACGGTCTATTTCTAGACAACGAGTTTCTCTTCACGGTCCTGAACGCCAATGACCCACCTCGCTCTGCACGTGTAAGACAGCGCTGAACTGATACAAATCTCTCTCTATCGTACATTGGGTCTGCTTGTTGGTTTTGAGGCTGACGATCGTATAATGAGCTATCCTGTTCAAAACATGGTTTACTGTTCATATTTACCTTTTTTCCATACTTATTGATATTTAGCAAAATGCCGTTATAGTCGAAGTACTATATTTTTTCGTTAGAACTTTTCGATATAACTATATATTCGATATATATTTTGCATTTGTCGGTTCATAAGTCTGATATATACCGAATGAATGAGGACATTTACACTTTGTGTCCGCAGCTTGACCCGAACCGGATCCTGGAGAACAGCCGAGAGGGGACGGAAGTCGGGTGTCTGGACATCCGGGACGATGACCCGGGACAGAACATCTCTGTCTTCCTGATTAGCTCGGCCCATAACACATTCCAGCTTGTGGAGAAGGGAGACAAAACCTGTATCTCGGTGAGCGGCTGTGTGTTTCTGATGATTTCTATATCTATCACAATTATTCAATATCGAGGGTGAATAATCTTAACCCACCAATGTGTGTTGCTTTATCTGCAATGATGAAAATTGATATTGTCGAATGTAAACATACAAAATTGTTTGGTTGGGATCGTTCAGGACTGATATAATTTTCATGGACCCTAATTCGCTATTCAAGAGACCTATTTACGAGTGCCACTCTTGTTCCTCCCAGTTGGCGGCGACATCTGACGAGCGGTGCTACACACTGGGTGGAACATTCTGCACCCTCAACTACGAGGAGCGGAACCACGTGTACATCACCGTGCTGGCCGAGGACGACGGGGAGCCGCCTATGATGACCGTGTTTGATCTCAAGATCCAGGTCGTTGACGTCAACGAGAGACCCAGCAAACTCTCCCTGGATCCCGAGGATGTCCTGGAGGAGGTGGAACCAGGTACGTGTGTGCGTGTGCTTATGCACATGCTTATGCGCGTGTTCAGCGCATTTGGTCATATGTGCTGATGATAAAGCCTATTTATTGACATAATATACTTCATATGATATGTGTATAAGCATAAATCACATCGTCGATTTATACAAACAGGTGATTCCCTAGCTACGATAGAAGTGGAAGACGATGAGAAACAGTCTCACACCTTTAAAATCCTCTCCAACCCGTCAAACCTGTTCTCCATCCAGGGGTATGATCTGATCGCTGGCAAGAAGCTGGACCACGAGACGAACAAGAACAAGAAGTATACCCTCGAGATCAGCGTCACGGATAGCGGCACTCCGCCATTAGAGGTACACAAATCAACATTCTTCTAGTCTCCTAGTTCTTCTTGGAGACATTTTAGATCCAATCAACTTTAAAATTGCCTCATATTATGTCCTGAACCTCCTTAACGTCCTCTATTCCAGTCCACCCTGGAGCTAGTGTTCGGTGTCGGGGACGTGAACGAGTCCCCCTACGACCTGCACGTCACCCCCGACAACAGCATGTTCATCTACGACACCGACCAGCCGCGAGTGAAGGAAAACTTGAAGGGTAGGTTTTGGTAGATAATAGTTGGTGGTCCATGCAAACATAAGTCTGATAGATCTAGCCTTTAGCTAATACTGCTTGTCGTACTAGTCGTTATGTGCCAATTTAGATTCTGAAACTCGCAAATATAGTTGCAAGAATATATTTTTTCAAGTATTATGACCAAATTATGTTTTTTACTACATGAAACTTCAAAATTTGGTAATTGCAACCTATTAAATAGTTCTACTTCAGCCATGAGCAAATGTTCATTCGAAAGAGTTCAAAGCTTCGTGTACCTCTGCTTTATAAAAGTAAATAATTATGAACATGTATTACGCTGTTCTTTTAAATAGAAATTTCATATAGAAAAAAATATAATATACAGCATCTTATGAATTATTTCAGGGGAGGTAATCGGGACTCTAAGTGTGTTTGACCCGGATGAAGACGAAGAGATAGAGATGAAGGTCATCTCCACCTACAGCAAGTTCAATCTCGAGTCCAAACGATGCGTTAACTTACAGGTGGGAGGGCTTGTGTGACTATCTAGCTCAGTAACACATCAACAGCTTACGTATATGAACCTTCACTCCTTATGCAATACATTTACGTACAATAGAGTTTCCTCAAAGTATAAAACATGTAATTTTAATATCAAATGATATGGGTAGTAACCAAGTTACCAAAAGCTTACAAATAATATCATATAATATCATTTGATTTTCATTGAATACGAAAATATATTAATATCATATTACTTACACAACAAAATATAAAACTGAAAAAGGTCTGCTCTACAAGATGAACTTGTGAATTTAAAATCCCACGATGGTGAAATTAACGAGGAACATATGACATTTCAACAAACAACAGTACGACATAGCTTTGTCTGTAAGTATATTCTCACAGATGATTACGCCCCTGAATCTCACTGTCTCCACAGAACGTCAACAACTACTGTACGGCGCACATCGTGATGGAGGAGTCGGTCGACTTCGAGAAGATCCGAGACTTCCACATCACTGTCATGGCAACCGACAGTCACAAGGTCAGGGTCACTGAGCAGCTCACTGTCACCGTCATGGACGCCAACGACGCACCCAGGGTAAGACAAGTGCATTGTTTTAAGCAATGTTCAATACTAAGCGTTTGGCGCAAAGACCACCTTATTGATCAGATATTTAAATTATTTATTATTAATTCATTGCAGAATTAAGATATTCATTATTTTACAGTTGTCCCTCATTAACATCAAGGATAGAATCTGAATAAATCAGGGTCAGCAGAAACTTATATGATCCATTAAGGACTCGGTTGTTTCACGTGTTCCTCTTTGATAATACTTCAACAGGAATCCTTCATAGCCATGCAAGCCCAACACACTATATACGTTTTTGAACATTTCAGAATATTCTGATCAACAATCAAGATACAGATGTTATTAAAGTCCCCGAGGATCAAAGATCATTCACCTTGGCAACAATCCGTGCTATCGATGATGACAAGTCAGATAACCACGAGTTCTTCCTGTCAGGGGAGGCTGCCAGCAACTTCCGGATAGAAGGAGATCAGCTGATGGTAATCGTGATGTTGATGACAACTGTGATGATCTAAATGTGCCTGTGAAAATTAAACCTTTACTGAATGCTTCACTTTGTGTATAACCTGTTTTCAGACTTCACCGACTGCAGACCTTGACTTTGAGACTCACAGCACGCAGGGTTTGATAATCACCGCGACGGACAGCGGGACGCCTCAGCAGTCCTTCCAGAAGACCTTCACCATCTCAATCATAGACAGAAACGAGGCTCCGTCAGACGTCAGGCTCTCGGGCAACAAGGTACATCCGTTAATACATTGAATTTATGTCATATCTGAAAGCGTCTAACGTTTTATTAAGTTTTGTGTCCTGTGTCAATCACTACAGTCAGATGCTCTTCCATCGAGTTACTTCCAGACGGAATCAAATCGGGAGAGAGTTGGCAGCTCTACAAACTAAAGCATAAGGATTTCCCACTTGTTTGAATGAACAGAATTGATGTTGTCAAAGCCCTATTAATTTACTCCAAAATAAAATGCCAATAAGAATAACTTTCATATTGATGACAAGAAGTCTGTTAAAGTCCTGAAAACTTCTTAACCACAGATCTCCGAAGGCAGTCCGGTTGGGAGTGTTATCGGGACCCTGACGGCGCAAGATCCAGACAACTACGAGTCAGAGCATCAGACGTTCATCTTCAGTCTCCCTGACGACGGTAGAGGGCGCTTCGAAGTGAAAGGAAATGAGCTGGTGGTCGCCCAGCCCTCCATGAGGTGTGGGCGCGTGTTGTGTCGTCTGGACTTCGAGAAGGAATCTCAGGTTAAGATTGAAGTCATGGCAACCGACAATGGAAGGCCCCGGATGAGCGTCACTAGACCCTTTGCTATCAGCATTCTGGACGAGAACGATGCCCCGGAGAATCTCAGGTTGACCAGATCCAGCGTAAGGGAAAAAATGCCTGCCGAGACTATTGTTGGTAAATACTTTACTTTAACTTTTAACTATTTTATGTTACTAAGTGTGTGTTCCTTAGAAATGTTCAACTTAATAAAATAGCGGTTTTGAGAATCGTCATTTCCAGAAAAAGTTTTTCAAAATATATATTACTGGTCTTTGAAATTTTCAGGTGTAAAATATCATTCTAACTCTATGTATTCAATTAGGGACACTGAATGCGGATGACTATGACAATGGTCAAACACTGACCTTTGAGCTTGTGGACAGCCCAGACTTCTCGGTCAGCGATGATCATCATCTCGTCACTAATTACCCTTTGGACTATGAGGTCAAGTTCAAGTATTCTGTCAAGGTCAAGGTCACAGACAATGGCAATCCACCTAAAAGCGTGAGAATGGTTTCAATGTTTTTAACTTTATAATTTCCTTTATGGAAGAAATGACGTCAGTTTTATACTGTTGTTGTCGGAGTATATGCTTCTGAGAGCAAAGGATTATCCATATTGCACCTTGTTTATAACAATAACAAACTAGCATGGTCTACCAAATCTGATTCACTCTGTTTCGAGGTTACGAATTAAAGCGGGATACAAACTTGGTGTCTCTCCTGGACAGGAAATGAAAACGAGTTCAACTAGAAGATAAACCTAGCGTGTTTGAAAAGCAGATGACATGGGGTTTTTTTGTGCTGGATTGATAGTGAGTGAATTCTAGATTCAAAATTAAGATCTGTGTCCGTGTAGAGCGAGGCGGTGATGACCGTGACAGTCCAGGACGTGAACGAGCCCCCTGTCCTGACCACGGACACTATGGTCCAGGTCCCGGAGGACACGCAGATAGGCACCGTCATAGCCAACCTCACCTTCATCGATCCAGATGCTCACGCAAAGGTCAAGGTCACACTCAACACCTTCCAGGACGTCTTCACCACAACTCAACCGACGTGCCAAGATCAGGTTCTTAAAAGCTTTTTTCAGAATGACATTAACTAATTATTTCGTCAGAATTTGTCGCTTCTAGTGAAATTCACAATTACTGCAGCAGGGCTCGGGGGGTCACAAACGTTCATAGTTTTTTTCTCTTGACGTTTTTTTGTAGGTCTGACAGTGATTTTTTTGCAACTGTTTCAACAAGAAATTCAACGTCTAGAAAGGATTATTTTAGTGAAATTGGTTCCTTTACAGGTGGAATCACCAGGTACTATCTGTCAAGTAACAATCCTGAGTCTCACCAACTTTGACTACGACAAGAGGCAAATCTACCCGGTTCCTCTAGTTGCCAGGGACAACCAGGATGAGGAAATCTCTGTCGTTCTCACTATCAAGATTCTCAACGAAAATGATCCGCCGCATGTAAGTCACCGTTTATATACACATTGAACAGTTTATTTTTGAAACATTGTATTGAACTAAAAATGAATTAAGAATGAAAACAACGATTAATTAAATTGGATGCTTAATGGATCTTTTTACAATATTCAACATCTTTAGAATGGTTTTCCGAAAAAGACAGTCATCAATGTCACGAAAATTATTATTTTCTAGACAACAGTATTTCCAATGTAAAGACACATGCTCATATGTAATATATCTTAACACTTTCACCACATGGAGGACGACTCATTAAATACCCCAAAACGATGTTTCTTTGCAACTTGAAAATCTTTCTTTCCTCACGTATCCCGTTTCAAATGACCTTATAAGACTATTGTATGTGCAGGACATCCTGCTGGACGGTATCTCCACGTACAAGGTTGATATAGACGAGAACGTGAATCAGGTTGACGTGGCGACTCTCTCGGCACTGGACCGAGACAAGGATCAGACTCACACCTACTCCATAGAGCATCAGCAGGGAGACCACTTCGCTATCAGTGGAAACATCCTCAGGGTACGCTCTAACCTTGGATTGTGGTGTTTAGATATGTAATACGATGGACTGAGATGTTGTTTTGCGAATGTGGAATGCTTTTTGGTGTGGTGGATTGCTATGAAATATTTTCGATTTTCTATGAGATGTTGTGGAAGGCTCTGAAATATTTTGGATTTCTTTGAGATGTTGTGGAATGCTCTAAATATTTTGGATTTCTTTGAGAAATATTGGGAAATGCTTTTAGATCTTGTTATATGTTTTGAGATATTATGGAATGCTTTGAGATCTTTTAATATGTTTTGAGGTATTGTAAAATTGCTTTAAGGTGTTGTTAGAGGTTGTGTTGTTGGAGGTTTGAGATGTTGTCAAATGTCTTTGCGAATATAAGATTTATTTTGGTGGCCTAAGGTTTGACATTTTGTTATTCTGAGTTTATTCATTATCGAAGAGACAAGCATATCAATATGCTAAATATTACCACCACTGTTGTAGTTATCCCAGGCAGCTGACCACGAGAAGACACCCGAGTTGTACCTGACCCTGAGGGTGACAGACTCTGGAGATGACCCCTCCTCACTGGACAAGAACATCACCGTCATCGTCAGGGACGTCAACGAGCAGCCCTCCCAACTCGCTCTCTCCAGCAACACGGTGAGTTTTAGCTTGGAGTCGTGGAAAGTAACTATAGTCGTTAATATGTTGTGATACATTTCTATAATTTATTAGACTTTGCGAGTTTTAGTTTTAATCTCTAGTACAGTACTTTTGTAATGCTTGATATAACATAGAGAGTTGCTACTTAATTTAAGAACATCTATCTTTATTATTACATTTTGACAAATATCTATGATAAGGGAAAACATCAGAAAAGTTGTTTTAAATAATGTAGACTATATATCAATTTCCTATTTTATTCTGACAATGACAGGTGGTTGAGAACAGTGATGCGGGCACTGTGGTGGGCAGCTTCATAGCGGAGGATCCCGACAACGCGGACTCTGACAGTCAGCTCTTCACCTTCCACCTCATAGACAGCGCTGACGGAAGGTTCATCGTACAGGGAGACCAGCTCATGGTCCGTACACGCTTCTAGCTTGCTTCAAATCAGATAGTTTACAAATGCATATTTCCCATATTTAGAAACTTACAATGACAGAAATGTTTATAGTTTCGGTACTTTCTGACATCTTGACTGGTATATATAAACTCTACTGGTGAAATAGACTTTTGTCACAAAATGACAGCATATGTTTTCAAACATACCTTATTTGCTTAAATAATGAGAAACAAACAAGATCTTTTATTCACGGTTAGTTAAATGTCATCGCTCTTTGACTCATTTGGTGAATACATTTATTGAAGCTTAGGTAATTAACGAAGAACTTATTTGTGTACAGTAGAACTCGGATATAACGAACTCCAAGAATTAAGTTCGCGATATCCGGTGTTCGCTATACGCATATAATTTCAATGATATTATATAGGGACGGGACTTGAAAATTTGCTCTCTATCCGAGTGTTCGCTATATCCGTGTTCGCTATATCCGTGTTCTTTGTTTATTTGAGTATATCATTTTGTAGGTGGCGCAGTCTAACAGTGACTGTCTATCCAAGGGAGGCGACTTCTGTCACCTTGACTACGAGCGGACGTCCTCCCACTCCATCCTGGTGTCTGTATCTGATGACGGAGTTCCGGTCAAGACCAACAGGTTCAACCTGCAGATCACCGTCAGTGACGACAACGACGTTCCTAGGAACCTCAGACTCAGCAGTAGGGCAATTGATGGGTCATTTCTCAATAATTTTCATGGGCCATAATGGGTCGTTTTGAAGCTATTTCATGTTCCGAAATTTACCCTCATTCTGTCATTAAAAATGACTAGGTTAATTTCCTTCATTTGTTGTTGACAGTGGTCGACCCATGAAAGCATATTCATTTTGTATTATGTTACATCTTTCCCTTTTACTGAAGATAGTAACCTTCAACAGCGTCCAGTGCTGATAACGATATTGTTAAAGGTCCTTGCTACAAATATCAAATAGAAGAAGATGTATCGGTATTGTCACATTTTTGTAAATTTGCTGTGTATTAATAGTTTAAATCGGAAATCTGCATTTTAACCAACAGTACAGAGGTTAGTCACTGGACGCTGAACTCATATCACAAGAGATCACACTCGCCAATTTCCTGGCAACTGGCGTATTACGCTTTTTTCGTCAAGCAAACATTCTAGGTTCATGTACAGCTCCCCCATTGACGATGATTTCCGATTGGACCAACAAATTCAGGCACAATACTCTAAAGAGCTTGCAAAGTAAGGTGACGAAAATAATTGATAATCCAGGTATTTAGATATCCTCGACAATGCCGACCACAGACTGCTTTATTTGAATTCTGCAGATACGGTAGTTGAGGCTCATATTAATGTTGATAAGGGTCAAGGTTTCGTTAAGGGTTTCCTTCGAACCAAGGCGTATATGAAACCCTCTGGTAACCTTTAGCACCTCATGAATCCTCATTGCGATGCTACTTAAATTATGTCACTAACGGTAACCTTGGTAAGAAGTGTTGTTTAACGTTTTGCCAGAGAACGAAGTTGAGGAGCTAGCCCCTGCAGACACGCCGGTGGGCACGTTGGGTGTGGAGGACCAGGACGTCAGTCAGACTCACACCTTCTCGCTGCTGGACGACGCCGGGGGGTTGTTCAGCATAACTCCTCCAAACACTCTGGTCAAGGCCACCGGGGACCGGCTCGACAACAAGAAGACGTACACCGTACAGGTGGAAGCACAGGATAGTGGCAAACATCCCAAATCAGTAAGACTCGGTGATTTCTATTTTTAAACAACGTCCAACATGTAAATTGTGTGATGGAGCCAATTGGACATGGAATCTTCTATATCAATGGTGTTTTCCCCCCGCGACAATTGGTATGGTTTTCAGTAATTGCTGGAACCTTAGCAAATTCAGCAATGGCTTTCCAGAGAATAGGTCTAATCCGTATGGATACCGTTTCATATTTCGTAACATCAATCTTCAAAATATGGTAATGCCTGTACCCCTTCTCTCATAAACACATTTTCTCCTACACCCCTTTATTTCTACACTCTTTCACTCCTATACCTACATATCAAACTTCGATAAAGACTAATCTGACTCTTCAACAGACGAAAGAGACGTTTTACCTAACTGTAGCTGGAACGGACGAAGCTCCCCGTGACGTAACTATCACCTCTCAAGATGGCGTCCAGCCCTTCGGTAAGAACGGCCCAACTCTACCAGAAGACGCTCCCATAGGCAGCATAGTCGGGACTGTCAGCGCAGAGGACAACGATCCAGAGTCGGACATAACCTTTGAACTCCTAGACAATGCTGATGGTCATTTCATGATAGAAACAGACGCAGTTGTATGCAACGAACAGGTGCGCTGGATAAGTTTTAAGTGTATTTTTGCTGTTCTTATTGGTGTGTTCAGGGACATATTCTTATGACAATGCTCTGTTAAACGGTAGTATGACCTTCATACTTTCTAACGCTCTGCATGCAAAGTTATTTGTTGTTGTAAGTTAGCGTAAGTGTAGCTCCTTTCACTTGACATACTACTTTAACAAAACATGAATTGAGTTCAAATATGATTTTCTAAAACTGAAGGTGTCTTATTATCCTTTAGTACAATCAATACAAAAAAATCACTGTAAAAATGAGAGGGTTTATATTTTCAAAATGATTTAGTGGCTCATGTCCCACACAGGGTAGCGGCACCAAATGTAGCACCCACATGAAGGTGTTGAAGGCGATGGACTACGAGACGAACCCGCAGTACACGCTGGTAGTGAGGGCGGTGGACGGACAGGGCATGCAGACCTCAGAGTCCTTCACTGTCAGGGTTACTGACGTCAACGAGGCACCCGTTGTGAGTAGGGTTTGGCCGTTTATTGAGGAATTTCGTAAAATTTAAGAAAATACGTGTCGTTTAGCTCGCTTTTATGCGAGAGAAGAGTCAAAGAATATTTACTTGAAATCAACAAGGGCCCCATTACGAACATCCTTACCAAACCCAACCATCCACCGATACGTTTTAACAACTGTCCTCAACTGTGAGTAGGATGTCATCAAATCATCAAATTATGTTGACGAGAATCATAGAAGGATGTCACACAACTACACAAAATGACACCTACTGGACAAAATAAGTAATTAAAGGATACTCGAATTCTTTTTGAATGTTATATATCAGATACTCGAATTTTATATGAATTCTATTTATCACGTTAGAAACGTAAGTTATGGGTTCGAGGCCTTGGTAAAGGAACAAGGACTTGAGTTGAAATGAATGCCATTCCGAAATAGTTTTCCTCTAAGGGAGCCGGATTGTACATTTATAATGAACGTTGTGTACCTCCTGTAGGACATGGCGTACATCGGCGGGGACATCCTGGTGAGCGAGAACCACCAGGGGGAGCTGCTCAGCGTCCTCACCGTCACCGACCCCGACCGGAACGACTCGCACTCCTTCTCCCTCACTGACGACGCAGAGGGACGGTTCAGCATCTCTCAGGATGGACAGCTCAAAACTACTGAGGGTGAGCTACGGAAAACATTTTTGGTCTCTTTTAGTAATCAAACATTAGAATTTGGACCTTTTAAAAATTCTTAACCAATTTTTAAATAATTCTATTACATTATAAATGATATGTAGAGACTATGTAACAGCAATCGTAGACGAACTCGGTGAATAGAGTTTCAAAAGAGAACATTTAGAGTTTGTCTTTAGGGTAGAATTCAGGCAGAGGAAAACGTTAGTTGCACTAAAGAGCAGATATTCAGTTAAGGATAATCTAAGAATTCACTTTCATATTCTTGTAAATCCTTATTATCGAAGACGCGGACCTGGACTACGAGCGAGTGGACCAGATGGAGATCAGAGTGCAGGTGGCGGACCGGGGCGGACTCACTCTTGAACAGGCCTTCCATGTGAAGGTCCTCGACCTTAATGAGAAACCAGAGAGTCTGAACATATCCAATAATAAGGTACGTCAAGAGTTAGATATGCAGTGTTTGAAATGTCAAATGGTTTGTAATACCAAATTGTCATTTAACAATTACCATTGTAACAAATGATGATATCAAACGCACTTTTTGATAGTCTTGTATAATTATCAAATTATGTATTTTCATTTTTACTTGTATGACATTTGCAACAATAATATGACACTGTCATATTTATACATACATGCATGTACCTTTCAACTAACAATCAATTCAGATGAGATATCTGCTGGTTGCTGTCATGACTTAGTATCAATTATGCCATCAATGCATTATCTATTATAAGACCTATGTAATTACGAAAAGGCTTTTCTTACATTGTATAACCCAAATTTGAATGAGGCAATATAACTTAGCAAACCCTAAACTAGAACATATTTAGATATACATAATCAATCATTAGTCTTTTAGGTCGAGATACTATTTGTCACAAACTCTGGTTAGTGTATCAAAAATCTGAAAATACGATTTCATTGACTTACTAAACCTAATTGATAATTTTATTGAAACTCCGTGATAGAAAATGTATATTTTGTAATATCATCAATGCACAGTACTTTCATTCTTGGCGGTGTTGTCAGACCTGAGAACTCGATACTACCAACTTGTTCCATTGCTTGATGCTGCAGGTGAGGGAGATGAGCGCTTCAGGCACTGTGGTGGGAGAGCTGCAGGTGCTGGACCCGGACAACGAGGACCCGGATGTTCAGTCTCAGGAGTTCTCCTTCACGCTGCTGGACGATGCTGGGGGACGGTTCGTGCTGGATGGGAACTCTCTCGTGGTAAACTCCCAGTTGATCTTAAATGATATTGGTTCTCAAGGATCATAGGGCGGTGGATTTGCCTGATGCCAGTTGTTCAGTTTAATGTATTACACAGGGGTGAAGTAAAACATTTTATGGATATTCAACTTCACTAATCAAAGAAAAGCTATTCTGTGAATAAAGAAGTTGGACATCCATAAAATCTTGTATTTTATTACCTTACTTTTTTGTCACTGAAACAGATAATACAGTTATAGGCCCTATATTATATGCATATGCCAATGGCATCCGTGCATCAAGCTCCCTCTTCCAGCCGAAAGCGGTTAGAATCATTTGAAAAAGAAAATATTTATGTGTGACAATCTATGTTTGGTAATGCTCGACAACGGATGAAGCTTATACATACTTCATGTATTTTCACTGCATACATACTCTAAGGACAATTTTTATTCTTAAAGGTGACAAATGGAGGCGAAAATTGCCAAAGCAAAGGAGGGACGTTCTGCACGCTGGACTATGAGACGGCCTCATCACATGACATTGCTATAGAGGTCAAGGACGACGGGGAGCCAGCTCTGAGTAACATCTTTACACTGTCCGTCTTGGTGACAGACATGAACGATCCACCGACGGATCTCTCCCTGGACAAAATGAGCATCCCCGAGGGCCTGGCGGTTGGGGGAATGATCGGTACACTCTCTGCCTCGGACCAGGACGAGGGCCAGGAGCTGAAGTTCTCCATCTCTGCAGGGAATAAAGACGATACTGTCAGTGTGGACGGGAACAAGCTCTTGGTCGCCTGTTCTCTGGACTTCGAAGAGAAGTCCTCTTACATAATCAAGATCAAGGTTATGGACACCGGAAGTCCACCTGCTGAGGTATCTACTCTCTGAACTGTATTGGCGGATATGTATTTTAAAGATAAGTAGTAGATTGCTGTAGATCAAACACATGTCCTTTTCATATAAAACCTCAAACATGACTTTGGAAAATATGTATTCTTGTCCAAGCTGTTAAAAAATACAGAAGAGTACCGATCTTCTCCAAGGTGTGTTCTATCTAAAATGTATTTCTCCGTCCCTTACTTCCAGACTGAGAAGGTGTTTGAGCTGACAGTCGTCAACAGCAATGAGTCTCCGACTATAATATCAGTTGAAGCAGCGAAGGGAGGGTCCGCAGTCGACTTTCCTGTTGACGAGCCAATCGTCAAGGAGAACCTGGTTGAAGGGTCGATCATTGGTCAAGTGGTCGTCCTTGACCCTGACAAGGAAGAGGAGATAACTGCTATAGCATCAAGTGCCCTAGTTTCTATTGAGGAAATGGGGTGTATTACGTTAACAAAGGTTAAAAGATTAACGAAACTATTTTGAACGATGTTGTTAATATACATGAAGTTTGTCTAAGTTACTTTAAATGTGCATAAGTGCAGGGTTTATGTAAATATTAAAGCCAATAGCGGTTTAATTTCTATGTAATGCTTACCTATACTATATAGCCTTACGATCATAATTTATATTTGCTTTGCACCTATGTTTTTGTATAACTAACAACTAACTCATATTATATACTTTCATATAACACTAAAATTAAAGTTAATTAATTACACATTCTATTGATCGATGACAGGGTACGCGATGTGTTGGAAACATTAAAAGCGAAGCCGTGTTGAATTATGAGGACGACAATTCGTTTACAACAGACATCACAGTCACTGACACGGGAGGTGAACAACTGGTGAAGACTTTCACCTTCACAGTCAGTGACGAAAACGACGATCCTTCAGTATGTATAGTTTGGTGACGAGTTTGGTGATGCGATGTGCCCTAGTTCTGACACATCATGATTGATATAGAAATGTTTTGATGATATAACATTTTGGAATTGACAAATATTTTTATCGAATTCAGGCACTTCATTTTATTAAAACATTTTTTTCAGCACATATTTATTAAGTCAAAGTTGTCAAGTATGATATTATAAGAAATGTACTGTACGATAAGTAAACATCGGTTTCACTGATTTCATTTCGAAATATAATGACATATCATGATGATGATTACAATATCTCACACAGTCTAAAAATTTGAATAATGAATTTTGTCTTCTATGATTATAAAACTTGCAAAACAGTGAGTTGCAGTAGATGGACCTTTCTTGTCAGTAGTTGTTATTTATGACTCTTTAAATTAATGTACTTGATATAATAAAATTACCTGAAATTTCTGAACATATTGCTTGTCAGGATATCTTTGTCGAGGGATCTAGTGAAGCGGTCCTGACTGTCACAGAAAACAGTATCGACTCGGTTATTGCCGTCCTTGACGTCGTTGACGCCGACGCAAACCAATCGCATACATTCGCTGTAGTCGACGGCCCACAGTTCTTCTTCTTCGTCGGTAACAAACTCAAGGTACACACCCTTTCTATCATTCAGTCTTTCCACCCGCAGTTTGCATTATTACTATTGACGTAATACTTTAAATGTATTTAATATCTCACTGTCTTTCCGGCTTATCAAACGTTGCAGAAATTCTGTCAGATAATATCTCACAGTAGTCGTAGCTTCTAGAGGTTGCAATAGAGAGATGACAAATCATACCAATATAACTACATTTATAGCCAGCTCTCCTCTTATAGCTTGCCTATTTAAAAGGTTTTATGCAATGTTTGTGATGATCAGAGCCGTATTTTTACTTATATCAGAAGTTGAATTTTGAGTAGAAAACACCTTTAATGTTTGTAATGATGCATATATCTGTTATCGATTACCCACGGTAATTAAAAACTTCCAAACTATGTTTTTAACTATTTTCTTTTACATTTTTCCATATTTTATCATTTGTACTTTTGGTATTTGGCCTTTCTACAATGATATATTTTGAATCTTTAATCTTGCATAAGATGAAGGGATGTTGATATCGTTTGTGTTTGCGTTTCATTAAATATAAACCATAATGTTGTCCTTCAAAGGTTGTAGACTTCATAGAAACTGTTCATGTTCATGTCCACGTGTTTTAGTTGACGACTTCCGCTGATCTAGACTACGAGCGAGCGTCAGAGTTCCAGGTCACCTTGAGTGTGACGGATGATGGCAAACCGCCTTCGGCTCTCGAGAAACATTTCACTGTGGTCGTCACTGACCTCAACGAGCCTCCGTCTAGTGTAGCGCTCTCCAAAAACCAGGTAATTGATAGCACAACTTGAGTTTATATGCCGTCAGCAGTGTTTGTTTCTCAAAGTGTGATAAAACAATTGCTTTTACCTGAATATTTGTGAATTAAAAATGGAAACGTATATCTGCAATGTTTCTCTTTTGTCGCAGATATCTGGGTTTCATGACCTCTGTGACTAACTCCTTTGTCTCTTGTCTCTTACCCCGGTAAAAAAACCAATGCTTATCTGTGAAAAAGAACATTTTCTCATTTCTTAACAGTGATATATCTATGTAACAATTTAGCATTTACAAGAAAGACATGTATTTCTCAAACATTGATGTCCTCAGGTCGCAGAGAACAGCCCGGTGGACACTGTTGTAGGAACTCTGACCACGGACGATCCTGACAACGAGAAGAAAATGAGGCAAACTTTCTCCTACACTCTCACTGAGGACGACGAAGGGAGGTTTAGCATCACGGGAGACACACTGACGGTATGTAGAGTTCACACCACGCAAAGCTTAACTAATGTCTACCTATCACCGATCTTGAGTTGCATCGCGCCGAAGTTAAATGCTACATTACCTACGAGGGCAGTCATTTTCATTTTGACGTAACGTGATCAATGATTTTGCCTATGACATTGCGTTATATGTGTGCATACGACGGCAAGATCGCAGGTGTTTGGAAGCATATCTTACATATCTTCTTTGATTTGCGACTTAGAAAATAAACAGAATATCAAACGTGCCAATGACATGCTATAACTTCTTTGAGAGGCATTTTAGAAGTTGGAATGACAATAATGCTGGGGAATATATGGATGACAACTTCTTTGTTCATTGTATGCGACTTTTCGACAACGCAGAATACAATGAACAAAAGAGTTGTCATCCATATATTCCTCAGCATTAATGACATGCTATGTTTACGACACTCGTGCCTTAATATGATTATATTGTTTGCTCTCGCTCCTTAAATACTAATATTTAGGCACTCGTGTTGTAAACAAAGAATGCCATGCATACTCATATGATATATATAGCCTCAATTTATAGCAGCGAATTCATTTTTGTTAAGAAGTAACCCACTACAGACAACTTATTAGCAGCCTCGTCTAAGGACGGGGCTGCTATCAGTTTTTGTGAAGTTTCCATCGCCGCCGCCGCCGCACTCGTATAACTAGCTATAACTATTTTCCACTGAGCTTTCCACAACTTTTATTCATAACTTACTACTCATACCTTGGGGGAACGATTTTGACACGTTCACTTTCAAGGTCAAAGGTCAAGGTCACGAGCTATGTAATCACTCTAAGAATTCCTTGTAAACACGATAACTTGAAAAGTGTTTGTGCTATGAAGCTCTTACTTGGTATATATCATCCTTGGAAGAGTAAAAAAATGTTGAAAAGGTTTTGGCTACAATCCGTCAAAGGTCCAGGTCACAGCGAGGTCATGACTTTAGCATGGTTTAGCGAAAATGCTTTTTTCTTGCTATGAGCACTTTTAATCAATACATGATTGTTATACTCAATAAAAAGTGTTCATTAATTGTTTGACCTTGAAGGTCAAAGGTCAAGTTCATGAGATATGAGTTATTGCAATGTGCACCTAATTTGGGTATAACTTTATCCCATTAAGCTTTTCAGAACTCATTAACATGTCTAAATGTTTATACTTCCAGGGAATCATTATTACATGATCACTCTCAAGGTCAAAGGTCAAGGTCACGAGTTATAAAATCACTAGAAAATTCCTTTTTCAACACGATAACTTGAAAAGTTTTTGTGCTATGAAGCTCTAACTTGGTATATATCATCCTTGGATGAGTAAAAATAATTGAAAAGGTTTTGGCTACAATCCGTCAACGGTCAAGGTCACAGCGAGGTCACAACTTTAGCATGGTTTAGCGTAAATGCTTTCTTCTAACTATGAACACTTTTAATCAATACATGATTGTTATACTCAATAGAAAGTGATCATTAATTGTGTGACCTTGAAAGGTCAAGTTCATGAGATATATGATTTATTGCAATGTGCACCTAATTTGGATATAGCTTTATTCCATTTAGCTTTTCAGAACTCATGAACATGTTTAAGTGTTTACACTTCCGGGGAATTATTATGTTCACTTTCAAGGTCAAATGTGAAGGTCACGAGTTTTAGATCACTACAAAATTCCTTGTAAACACGATTACTTGAAAAGTTTTTGTGCTATGAAGTTTAGATTTTGTATAGGAACTGTCGAAGGTCAAGGTCACAGCAAGGTCAACATATATTGAGAAAATGGATTATTTTTACTTTTAACACTTTCATTCATTACATTAATGTTATACTCAATTTAATGTGTTCATTGATTGTGTGACCTTGAGTGTCACAGGTCAAGGTCACGAGAAAATGCCCAATGTGGTGAGGTCTGTAAAAGGCGGAACAGGGTAAGGCGAAACCCCAAGTTTCGGGGCTGCTCTGCTTTTGCGGTGTCCTGCAAACGCTAATCTAGTTTTACTTTCAAATTTATGCCCAAAAAACAGGAATGGAAATGAGGTGACGAATTGCTGTTAAGTGTAAACCAGCCAGAAATTGAGACAAGCATGAGTCAGGCCTCTTGAGGGAAGTGACTCTTTGTATAACCTTGACCTTGGTCGTTTTGCAATAGTCAGTATTTAACGACGAGCTTCGTAAAAAAATTATCATGTTTCAGATTGCAAAGTCAGATTTTGATTTTGAGAAAAAGCGGACATCTATAGTGAAGGTGAAATCAACTGACACCGGATCACCTCCCCTGTGGACTGAGACGGAGTTTGTGATCCAGATTCTGGATGCTAACGATCCACCTACCAACTTGGAATTTTCAGGTAAACAGACTTCATCGAATATAAAACAGGAGGTATTTAGAAAATACCTTTTGACCCATACAATGTAATGAATATCACAGATGTGTCATGTAGAAAATGTTTGGCTTTCGTTCAAAATACAAGCAATGATTTGTTGTGATATTAAGTAAATGCTTATCTAGGTGTTCCAATTATCATTTCTAGAATACCAAAGCGCCCTTAACACAATGAAATTATTTTGGTATATAATAAGATATGATAAAAACTCTGATAAAAATCGACAGTATTTCGAGGAATAAAATTGCAAAAATATTGTCTCTATCGGCGTGCGAACCACTCGGGATATCCTCGAGACGGAGAGGATATCCTGAGTGGATCGAACCCCAATTAATAGAGACAATATTTTTGCAATAATCAGACTGGATAAAACCTTGGACTTATTGAAAGAACAGGAGAAATGTGACACTGTTACAGCCACGAGCATAGCGGAAAATGCCGAGGTGGAGACAGTGGTTGGGGGCTTGACCGCCGAGGACGATGACGATGGTCAGACGCTGTCCTACAATATTCTCGACACTAACCTGCTGACCATCAGGGATGACCAAGTGTTGGTCAACGGTCAGCTCAACTTCGAGAAGAGTCCTCTTATCAACTTCACCGTTGTCGTCAGCGACGATGGTGACCCAAGCCTTCACGTGTGTAGTTAAACTAACCATGCAATTAAACATGAATTATTATTCCTTTTTGCGGAACGAGATAAATGTGAAATATCGTTGATACTTGGCATAACACGATGCCTTTCGCATTGTAATCGCAAACCTTGCAGGTCCACGAAAATATCATGATAAAAGAAGTTCTTCATCTTACAGATGTCCAAAATCTTTAGCATTGAAGTGACTGACGTTAATGATGGACCGCACAAACTTGACCTTCTCCCCGAGCCGGAAGTAGATAAAATTGAAGTCTCGGAAAGTATGAAACCCGGGGAAACGATTGGTTCTCTCGTCGTTGGAGATGAGGACTCTCCGGAGCGCATAAGCTTCAAGGTGGTCGCACCTTTAGATGGTTCCTTCATCCTTGACCAAGCTGGACCGTCCTGCGATAAGGTGCGTACATCTTCAAAGGATCGGGAACAATATGCTGTCTTAACGATATTTCTATCATATGTAAATGAATCACAATAATTCGTATTTATCTAAGATTGTTAATGATGTTAGGATGACAGGGATACTTTGTTTATGATCAACTTTTTTTGTTAGACGTTTCGCTATATATGCTTCAAGTTAATCTATACTTTTATGTGTATCCTTTAGATATCCTTATGTGTATAAGTGATGTTTTTCTTTATATTTTATCATTTTATGTTACCAAACTTGTTCTTTCTCAAAATACAAAGATTTAATTCCCATCCTTCTAACTAGGTTGCGGAGGACGGCAGTGAGATGACAGTTTGTGAGATTGACCTACAGCTAGCGCGTAAGGTGGACTTCGAGCAGCTGACCAGCGACTCGGGCACCATCGGTGTCGAAGTGACCGCTACGGACAAGGGAGGACTGACCATCACAAACCGGTGGGACCTTCCAGTCAGGGACACCAACGATCCGCCAACAGTAAGCAAACCTAAAGCCAACCGTAAAGCCGTACGAGTTCGTATGTATGAACAAGATACCATTTGTGTTTAAACATTCCGTCTAGAGAATATAAGAAATACTTCATGTTCAGTGTAAACATCGTGATAATTTATCGTTTCATCAATTGTGTAACTTTGCTGTATTCCAGGACATTCTGATCGAAGGAAATGTGTTGAAAATACCGGAGAACATGGAAGAATTTCAAATCGGGAGTGTAACATCCGTGGACGAAGATAGGAAGGATTCCCACATCTATCAGGTAAGGTCTGTTTTTACAAGGGATAAATCATGTTCCTCGTTCGCAAATATGACATTATAATTAACTTGTTAACAACCTGAGCATTGTTATCTACAATGTAAACGAATACAGAACACCTTTTCAAGATGTAATAACGACATGTTTAATTGCAACAGCATAATCACTGTCAAAAACTGTCTAAAATGAGGCAATGATATTTTGAGACAAACAAACTAGAATATGAATTGACTACTGTCTACCAGGTTCTAGACTTCTGGGAGGTCTTCAAGGTCACGCGAGATCACATGCTGGTTGTCACGGCACCGCTAGACTACGAGAGCCAGTCAGAATACGAGGTTCGGATCAAGAGCGTGGACAATGGCCGTCCCTCACTGGACTTCACTAAAACATTTATTTTCTCAGTGACGGATGTGAATGAACCGCCGTCCAACATAACACTCTCTCATGACGAGGTAAACAAGATTGTTCAGATATACACACGAATATTATCGCAATTTGGTCTGATTAACCAAATGACAATCAACAGCTCACCACAAAAGGTTAAGACTATTGAAAAACAGATATGCTCAAAGCTCATTTCCTTACCATTACAAAGATGTCATATCTTATTGACTATTCGTCCATTTCATTACTTTAAACTTTGGATCGACTTGTGGAGTTTTTTTTAAGTGTTAGATTTTGGAAAAAGGTTCTGACAATGGTTATCCCGAGGTAACGTTCGTGCTGTTAAGTGTGAGAATATAACGATTTGGACATGACCTCACATTGCAGGTATCGATGGTTGCTGAAGTGGACTCCGTGGTCGGGTTTGTGGTGGTGGCCGACCCGGACAATGAAGATGATGGGGAAGACCAAACATTCACCTGTGTGGCAGATGCCAGTCAGGATCTCTTCGTGATAGACAAGACGGACCAATCACTCAAGGTAGTAAAATACTTTTCGAATAGGTCATGAACTCGTCGTAACGCAGTAGCTTAACCTCGGTAGCTTAAATCCACTTTCTGAATGTTAGCTCTTCCTGACATCTGGAATATAAACTTGAGACTTGTCGGCACGGCATCGTAACATCAAATGTATGGATTTATGCTTACTATGTTATTCTAGGTGAAGTCTCCACTCCCGGCTAAGAAGGAAGAGATAGCCCTGTCTATAACGTGCACAGACAGTGGGAAGCCGCCACAGACTGTAACCTCGGATGTAAAGGTGAAGGTCACTGAGACAGCAGACGTCCCCAAATCGATCCATCTGACGGGAGGACGGGAGGTGGAGGAGAACAAGCAGAACGTGGAGATGGGGGAGCTGGTGGTGGTGAACGCGCTCAACCAGGAGCCTATTGCTGGGGTAGGGGCAGAGAAGCAGTCTTCATGATCTTCCTTCTTACTTACCTATGTTATCTTTATTATGATCTTCTACGTGTATGACGAAAGGTAAATTTAGGAAGGATTTCCACATTCTCTTTAAAGTCGTTTATACTTCGCAAGGAAATTGTAAATATTTTACTGGCAGTCTGATTAAAAATCGACCGTACTCTGAGGAATAAAATATCAAAAATATTGTCTCTATCGGGGCTCGAACCAGCCAGAACATCCTCTCCGTCTCGGTCTGAATGCATCCACCTCTATCGCATGTTCCTATGACCAATTTAGCGCAGACAAACCCAGTCATAAGCTATCCAATCACATCCTCGTTTTTAAATAGCGTTTAGCGGCGATTATGTATAACGAATGGTACACTGGAGTTACCTGCCCCTGCATGATACCGAAGCTGTTACTGCGCCCCTTGCGATTGGCTAGATGAGCTTGCGTCAGAACATGCGGGTAATAGGGGTGCCTTCAGACTGTGAATGAGAGGAAAGCCGGGCTGGTTGAAGTTCAAACCCCACTAGAGACAATATTTTAAAACTTTTTTTACCTCGAATCACAGTCGATTTTAATCAGACTGATTTTACTGGTTGCCTTGAGTCTATTCATAGTACCAATGGTACTAACACTGCTATGTTAAAGCTTCACAATATACGTACGTCAATGTCAACGTCAACGTCATTTATGTCACCGTTCCTGATGCAATAATATGAAACTAGTTTAACATTGATGTACGAATTTTTACACTGCATTAAATTACAAGGGCGAGTAAAAAATGATGATAGTATTCTGAAATATACATTTGCATTTCTGGTCGATACAGTCTTTCAGAATTCGGTATTATGTCTACCATGTGTAGGACAGTGTTTTGTCTACATGTATATTCACGTTTTATTTTCTTTCCCAGGACTTCACGTTCAGTGCAACATCTGACAAATCAGGAGCCTCCTTTTCTGTCAACGGGCACGTGCTGATGCTGAAGACAGCTCTAGACTACGAGGAGGTAGAGGAAGTGCACGTTCATGTGTCCGCTACAGGTGTAGACGAACAGGGACAGGAGGTGGAAACACAGGAGACATTCCTGGTAATTGTGTTGTCATTTGCGATCTTGTTCATATTGTACACTAAAATTATTTCAAAGTAAATTGTTGAATCTATTACGTACAGTACAATGTGTTGACCATTATAATCAAATTCGTTGTACTGTTCAAAGGATATACTCGTATTAGCGAAAACCGGCGTAAACAAATACATGCCATATATTTGCTTTTATAAATTGCGAATTGATAAGAATATAAGAAAGTAAGAAAAGTAAATCTCAAAGAATTCAAGTGGTTAAATTTCAAAGCTTTTTGAAGTTTGTAATAAAATTACGTTGTATTATAGCTTTTGGAATAGGAACATTTATAACGATAAAGGTACAAAGATAAGTAGAGACATACAAATGTTGCTACAGATCTCAGTACAGAATGTTAACGAGGCGCCGACGCACATCGGAATCTACAGCGACACCTTGCCCGAGAACTCCCCAGTCGGGACTGTAGTAGGAGACCTGAACACCGTGGACCCTGACAGAGACCAGACCTACACCTACAGGATCATAGGGGTAGCTGCCGGGTGTGTGGCTTAAACATTATTCTAACAAATTAACAGACATTGATAAAAAAAATCAAGAATTCTTTTTTTTTATCAGCGAGATGCATATACGAATGCATGAGGGTGAGATTAATTGATCATTCAAAATAAATTTTCTCTCCGAAAAATACTACTGCAGACTGCAGTTGAATTCTAAAAGCGGTGATGTCAGGTCATATAACGAAAAAGCAGTGATAATACCACCCTGTTCAGTATGTCAAATCATTGCGATGGCACATGTAGATTAAACTTTATTTATATCTAATCTTTTGTAGCCCTAATATTCTCTTGTTCTGTTCATATTTAGCTTACGCATTTTCACAAAACAACACTTTCTAACTGAAGCTTTATGTACTATATTATTATTTTAAACTTATTTGACTCATAGGCTTGACACGTCCACTGTTGACCCAGAGTTATCGGCCCTGTTTGAGCTGCAAGGCCGGAGCCTGGTGGTGGGTAAGGATAGTGCCAGACTGAACTTCGAGGACACGCCCATCTACTCTCTGTCCGTGACCTCAGTAGACCCGGGAGGTCTCGAGTTCACGGGCACTGTGAGGGTCAGGGTACTGGACAGGAACGATCCTCCGACACAGATACTCCTAGACAACACAAAGGTTCGAAATTGGGTTGAGAATGTTTTTGAATACTAAAATACCAAAAACTAAACGTACCAAACGTTAGAATACCAAATATAAATAATATTTTTCATGATATCAATGCATACTTTCAGTATTTGAAAGAGTTAATAATACAGTTATGGCTGCTCCTTCACAAATGCTCATATTGACATATGATAGTTGAGAGGAGTATAGGGACAACCTAGAATCATTTGTTCACGATATAAATGTGAAATATGTTAAGTCGGTGTATGGAGGCAGACAGTTTGAATGTCGCCAGGTTGCCGAGGAGAGTCCAGTGGGTACGGTGGTGGGTAGCTTCAGTGTTGAGGATGAGGACGAGGGTCAGACCCACAGGTGCGAGGTGGAGAACATCCAGGACATGCCCTTCAAGGTTGGTTCATCCATCAACCGGTCTGTCTGTTTCTCTTACCTGTCCATTTCTCATACAGGAACAGCACATTCCCTTTCTATGCTTATGCTGTAGTTTAACTTGTCTAATTCTTTTACCTGTATTACATCAACGATTCCGTCCGTCCGAGGACAAAACCATCATCGATTTTCTTTTCAAAATGTCTTCTACCCTACTATGGGGCTTGCACTGTAAATTTTTGAATGTTTCTATATTTATATATATGCTTTGTACATAAGAATGTTCCAAGATGAAAATGTATCCAACCGATTGCATAAGAAACTAATCTTCCTATTATTGTTTTAAGATTTTGTACATATCTTTTGCCTAACTTGGAGGCATATAACATGTGATATTGTTAACTTTTGAATTGTCATTAATATATGTTTTGTAGCATGTCTTGTAATGGATATCTACTTCGTTTGCAGAAGTTGTAAAACTTCTTCAACCGACAATGTTGATATGTTTGGAATAAACTCCCACAACCGTGGAGTACGCTATGTCTAATCCAACGTTACTGTATATTCAAGTATCATTTCAAGCATAGAATAACTTGTTCAATGTAAAATCAATAGTGGGGGGCTTTCGGGCAGAATCGTTTGAAACATCGGATGTAACCTTTACGATCCAGTTCAGCAGATAGCGGACTGAGTTTGGAAACAAGACGGTTAATCTTTCAATAATGTTTGATAATTGGTCTTTTTGGGTTACCTTGGTTGTATCTTATTTCAAGGTGGAAGAAGATCTGAAGTTGCTCGTGTCGCGAGATGAACTGGACCATGAAGGAAACAGGAACTATGTGATCAAGGTATCATCACACACTTTCTTCACTTTCGCACAATATTTTTTTGTTTGTTGCAATTTTACGTTTCCGGTAGTTAATTTTTACTCATTTCTATATTGATCGTTGCTATAAAGACGACGCTGTAAATGATAATTGGATAAGCTTATAACATCTGCTGTGTATCACTGGAATAAATGGTTTAGTACCAAGCTCTCCTTCCATTATTATATCTGTTTACAACTGGCTAACATTTTCCAAACTCTTCACCACCTAAAAGAGGGTGACGGGAGTCTATTTTATTGATAAAGTTATACACTTATTGAACTGTTCAGGATCATCATACAGTGGTCAATCTACAAGTATGACCTGCTGAGTGCAGGGACTCACTACCACAGTCTTGTGAGTCCTTGCAAATTTAATGAAGCCCTTCAGTGAGCCACTAGTACTTCCAAAACAGCTTTGCACACACAGCATTCTGTGCGTTCTTTCTAAACTTTATCAGATTTGATGCATCTCTCGGGGCGGGTAAATATATCACTTCTATAGATTAACTAATGTTCCAATTCTCGCCACCAGGTTGTATGTCAGGACGAGGGGAGCGACGGCAGTGTACTGAAGGTGTATTCCAGCATCACGGTACAGGTCACAAACGTGAACGACCCGCCTCAAAACATCACACTCTCTAAGATGGTTGTCATGGAGAACCTACCAGTGGGAACCATAGCAACCGAAGTAATAGCTGTTGATCCGGATAACGACGCGGTACTAATAATTTGATGTTCTGTTTGCATTTGATATTGCACGCTGCTAACTTAATTGAGAACGAAAAACCTGCTTATGTCTTGTGTTCAAAGATAATTTGTTGATATTGCGTGGCAGAATTCTTGCAAGAAAACACAGGCTCATACCATAAGGTAAAATGAAGTTAAGTTAATCAAATCATTATATCGGAAATTTTCTTCTCATAAAATTTTATAATTCTTTTAAATTACAGATTTCAATCGAACTTATCGATCCTGACGGCAACTTTGAACTTCAAGGGGACAGCACCCTTGTCACGAAGAAGACCTTCAACTACGAGGAGACAACTCCTCTAGCTTTCACCATCAAGGTCACAGACACAGGCGGCTTGTCGGCTTCGGAGGACTTTGTCCTCGATGTGAGCAAATAGAATCCTTAACGTTCATTCGCAAAACACTGGTCATTGCATTATGTTTCACACACATTGTGTTTATCTTGCTGTTATTTCTTACCAATCGTAAATAATCGAGGAACATGGTCAATAATACAACATCAACATTTACTCACCATTAAAAGTAAGGGATTTATGTAAAAATTTAATAAAAAAGTAATGATAAAAATAAAACAATACTGTGTCATTCATAAAAAACTAAATTTCAAACTTGTTTTGTCCAGATGACGAATAACTCGCCGTTTATATTAAGTATTTAACAGAATTATGAAAAAGAACTGAGCAGTCAAAGCGGCAGACTATTTCAGATAGGAGATGTGAACGAGGCTCCGAGCAAGATCTCGCTAAGCAAGGCGAGAGTTGACGAGAACACAGCCCCGGGGGAGTTGGTTGGGACGCTAAGGACTGATGATGAGGACCATGGACAGAGCTACACATACACCCTCTCACCCGAGGAACTCGCCATAGGTTGTCTCTTACATACTTTTTTGACATAATGTCTATATAATCATAAACATGTTAACAAGATATTATCATAATTATAAAATTATGTGATTATTTTTTTAATTATTTTAACTTTTAAGTGAAATTTTCTTTGCTTGTGAATATGTGATATAAAAAAGACAAGTGTTGCTATTGTTAATAATACAGAGGTTATAATGCATAAAACTCCTTGTCGTTTTCAAATTATAATTTACATATTTGAAACTTTTTGGAAAAGCGTGTCTTCATGTCAACCACTACGTCATACTCCGGTCAAAAGTTCTACATAGCTATGCTACATTGATTCGTAAATGTCAAAATGGTTGTTGAGAGAACATGCAAATCTTACTGAGGAGACTCTTTAGGTCACTTCACGGTTGATGGCGATTCACTACTGACAGGGGAGGTTCCCTTGGACTTCGAGGACACCGCTGTGTATCTGCTGACAGTTGTGTCAACCGATGATGGGGAGCCGCAACTCAGCAAAATGGTGAGCAAGTTGTGAACTCAACAATAATGTACTTTAATGATACCTCAGTGGTTGGTTTGGGGGATCTAGGGTAAACTTGTATACCTTTTCAGTAGGTGAACCAAATCATCCCCATTGGATATCCAATATCAAGGTTACTGATTTTGAGGTATAAATATAACAGCAGCAAGCAGTATAGATAAACCCTTCCTGGGTGTTAAAGAATGTCTGTTCTCCAGTTATGACATACGGAAGTCCCATGTTCCAGTGTTCATTCAGGAATAAATTGTAATGAGGTACTAACAAATCGTGTCTTCTGTTGTCTAGTCGGAGTTCAATATAACAATAATCGACGTGAACGAAGCGCCGACGGAGATCATCGTGCAGCCGATTCTCCCGATTCCTGAAGATGCAGAGGTCGGTCTCGTGCTGTCCGAGATTCACGTTGACGACCAGGAATCTAACCAATCATATTCGTGCCACGTGACCAACACTGACACGCCCTTTGTGATGCAGACAGGCAGTGATGGGGCTATGACTCTTGTGCTGAATGATCATCTCAACTATGAGACTGCAAAGACGGTCGATGTCAGTATATCCTGCATGGATGGGCCATTTGAAATCACCAAGGTGACTGATTCCAACAACATTTCATTTCACATTGATTGAATTAAGTATTTCTCAATCAACGTAATGATGTGACGAATTCAATGACAATCAAAATCCATATTTTCCTTTCTTTATTATAAAAATTGAATGATTTGGACATTAAGATGGATTTCGTTTCGATAACTTATTTCATGCTAAAGGCAGGGTTGGTAAAACATTTTTTTCAAATGATATGATATGATCTATTGAATAGAAATAAACATGTATCCAAACGAATTCTAAGAAAATAGTAGCATTTTAAAAACATGTAGAAGGTAAAAAAGTAATCTGATTGTTTACTTAAGATTTTCTGGTAGACAGCTAATTCATCTTTATATTGTTACTGCTAACAATAATGTAACATACCGTAACGATATGAGTATAATCACAGGACCTCACTATTACGGTAACGGATGTGAATGAAGCCCCGACAGAGATTCGGCTAGACGGGCCCATGCTGCTGCCTGCGACTGGAGAGCCTGGGTATGTGATAGGTGTGCTGTCTGCAGTGGACCCTGACGAGGGTCAAACTCACACCTTCACTGTCCGGGGACCCAACTCGGACATCGTTCAGGTATTGCTTTCAATATGACAGTACCGCATTCTCATCACCTACCGCCAACCTTGCATATGATCTTTCTGTCCCCAGTTGAAGGAGAGGAGAATCATACTACTCACCACCAGGTAGCTGAAGGTAAAACAATTCTTGTAGTTGGCCAAATATGTCTTTTTTTAAAATACCCAACATTCTCTGGACATCATCAGTTGATAGATGATTATCACAGATACACGCAGTCAGCGGTCAATATTTCAACCATACACCCCTTGATACAGTAATCAGGTCAACATCAGTTAAAGTTATGTTTAGACACACCACTGTGTTGGCAGGTGAAGGAGAAGAACAAGCTGGAGCTGATCAAGCCTCTGCCGATGGACTCTCTGATCGACCAGGCAAGCCCCGAGCTGGTGCTAACCATCAAGGTGGTGGACAATGGCGGCATCAGCCAGGCCTTTGAGCAGCAGCTCAAGTTCCCCATCACCGACATCGACCTGGACGCCCTGAAGCTCCCCGAGATCACCATCGACAACAAGCGAGTGGAGGAGGATGCGGAGGAGGGGACGGTCATCGGGGCTCTGTACAACCTCAATATCGCAGTGGGGGACAATGTGGTGTTTGAAATAATTGAGGATTTGAACCATCTGTTTGAGATCTCCAATAACAGCCACTTGGTGCTTGTGAGCCCACTTGTAGGGATAACGTCTCCTTCGGTTAAGGTGACTGTTCAGGCTAGGAATATCCAGAGTCAGCAAACGTCATCGAGGACAATTACGATATTCATTAAAAAGTCGATGAAATGCAAACGAGATGGTGTGGATTGTGATTTTGACGCAAAATGCATACAAGTGAATGCTTCTTATGAATACTGCAAGTGCAATCCTGGCTTTGTAGGGGACGGATACAGCTGTAAAGAATTCGATGATTGTACCAATGCAACTGCTCCTTGTGAGAATGGCGCGACCTGCCAAGATGCTTTCAACGACTTTACTTGTATATGTGCTGAAGGATTCTCAGGAAAGCAATGTGAAATCAAAGAGACAGAAATAACATCATGCTCCTCAAACAAGTGTCAGAACAACGCGGTGTGTGAAGTAGACAAGGCGGACCCAGAACTGTACATGTGTATCTGTGAGCCGGGCTGGACGGGGAGCATGTGTAACAGTTCGGTGGACGACTGCGAGACGGCGCTGTGTCTGGGGGAGAGTAAGTGCGAGGACCTCCACCTCACCTACCTGTGTGTCTGCCAGGAGGGGAGACTCGGGGTCCGCTGTGAGTTCCTGCAAACGTCCTGCTCCGCTTCTTCCTGTACTCAGCAGCAAATGTGTGTTCCCTACTACGATAAGGAGGGACATGAGTGTATACAGATGGAAGACGTGTTGATACTTCAGATCAAGTATAAGACAGGGAGAAGTGCCGAGATTCAAGGCAGACTTAGAGACTTCATCGTGAAATATGGTCGCTTCCCAGTGCGGGCAGCAGGCAGTCTGACAGGGAGATCACGGCGTGCTGCCGACACCACGTCCAACGTGCACCCGTACATCACTGGTGTGAGGGAGATGGACTCCGGCTTGTATGAAGTGAAGGTAGTCGTCCAGGACTCACAGGACGTGCCTTACACCAAAACTGTTGTCATTAACTCACTGAAAATAACCTGCGACTCTATAGGTAAGGTTTTTTTTTTATCTCAATCAAGTACTTTGTGATAGCATATAATATCAATTTGACTATTTCTGGGTAACAGAATCAGACTCTCCCCGAAATTTTGAAATTTTTTTTTTAAAATAAAAAAGAAATGAGTTTTAATGTTTTTCTCCCATCAAGATATTTCTCAAATCATGTATATAGATGTTAGATATAAAAGAACGTATATGAAAATGTATTTCAACTAAATGGAGCAGTAATAGTTCAAATATATAACGTAAAGTTTAGCCATGCGATTCCTTTCTCTTACACAAAATGAATTACAGGTGTTTACTTTGTCCTCTGACTATGGATGATTGGCTTGTGTAGGTTTTTGACACTGTCAAAATAATGCATTTAACATCAACTTACAGTTATCAGTGAAAAATTTAAAACATAAAACTATCAAAAAACGTGCTACTGCCCCTTTAAGATCCCGATATTGTAAAGACCATATATATATGATCATGTGATCTTCAATAGATTGTCAAGGCAACGATGTCATTTAGTACAAAATGTTAAGACTACAAAATCATTTACTATAAATTGTTAAGACCACGCTAACATTTACTTTAAATTGTTAAGACCACGATATCATTTACTATAAATTGTTAAGACCACGCTTACATTTACTTTAATCTGTTAAGACCGTGTAACCATGTATTCATATGACTCCAGCACCATCATACATTTCAAACACGATGGGAGAGCCTATCCTTACAAACATCCTAAGATCTACTTTCTAGTAGATGGAGAAAGTCCATTTGTATTCAAATTCTGAAATATGATACTCACAGTGCTCAGAAACACATTTTTAGGATTTATGCAACGCCCGGGTAAATAAATATAAAAAAAACTCAGATTACTTGACTTTCTAACTGCTTTTGTCATCCCAAACATGTAAGTTACGCTGTTGGTCAATATCATGTAATTTCATAAAATGTCAACACCATGATACCATTCTCTATAGACAATAGATCATGACATCATAAACTCTTAATACATGATAAGGACACTAATGTCATATAGTTCATAGACTTGGTACAACCATGATTTCATATACTCGTCATATTGTTCGACCATTATATCATATGTTTTTCATTAATTATTGAGAAAAAGATAAATTGTACTTTTCATAACTTGTTTATAACATGATCTTGTGTGCTCGCATCTCATCTTCGTTACCAGACACGGGCGACCAGGAAGAGTTACTCTTGTGTCCGGCGGTGAAGACCCTGATCAGAGAACAGGACAACCATGCCGGAAGTGGCGGAGACAATAACGGAAGCGGAAGTGGCGGAGGAGGCGCAGCCGCAGGGGCAGGAGGTAGTCACATTGTACCGAGTGTCAGCCGGTTCTTAGTTGCAATCACATTTTCTTTAAGCTTACGATCTTTATTCAAACCTATCTGTGTGTAGTTGTGCATGTATCGTCTAATGTATAACTGTCTTTGCATTCACAGCATGTTTCTTCCTTGAATAAACTGTTTCGGAAATTGAGATCCATTTTGGATGTCAAAGCCAAGTAACAAATTGTAACGGATTCATCTACAGTAGCCTACCTCACTAATGGTTTTGGTATTTCTTGAATACCATGGTAGGCTTATCTTGTCGTGATCCATTCAGATCTGTCTCTAATATCAACTTATTATGAATAAGAGTTGTCTACACTTGTATTTTATGTTCTTTCCTGGGTTGGTGCAATAACATTTGTGCAGTGTTCGTGTTATATTCCTCGACTAAACTGGAGTTCTATCCATTATGAAATGCTGAAGTAATAAGATTTTTCCTTGTTTACGCATGGCTTTGTCATACATTATATACTATGTCTTTTTAAAGGATATGCAGATTTGTTCAAAATAACGTATGTTCGTTGTATAATGGAATCGAAATGCCGAGGCCTCAATCCTGAAAGGTTAGATGCAGATACCTTTTAGGTAGGAAATGTGAGCTGAATATCTCAACACAATGTTTTCTAAGCCATGAAATTATTGGGTCCTTCCAGCAACCTCTGTCAAAATAGTATTGAGTACATTGTATCCAAATCTACCGGTTTTATAACCATATTTCCTCTTTACTTGTTTTATCACACCAAAGGCTGTTTATGCAGCCTTTATTAGAGGAAATACATCCTGATGACTGTGATATCGAAGTATTACCAGGGTTAACTTTTCGCTAATTGACAAATTCAAAATAATGACATGTGTTATCGTTATTTGTAGAGATGTCCTTTCCTATACATGCCTGGATACTCTATCAAAGTTTAATAACATTTTGCTTTTTTTTGGGTTCCTGACCAGTGTTCCTCATCCACGTGACCACACCGCAGCTTGCCTTACAAATCCTTACTTTTTAGTTTTGAAGCCAGCGATGTGATGTTAACTTGGTTTCTATGGTTACAGTGGGCGTGGTTGTTATCATCATTCTTGTCGTCGTTGGCATCATCCTGTTCCGAAAACTTAAGCGAGACAAAGTTGGCAATTCAAAGACGAATTTGCAAGTTAGTACTTCATGCTAATGGTGTTATAAAAATATCTAACGATATTACTTAGGAGTGAAAAATATCAAGTAGAAACATATATTTGGATTCTTGTAATGCAATACGAAAGCATGGTAAATTGCACATTTCAATACATGTCAACAATCTTCCAATGATTTAACCAAACAAACCTTGAACATGCGATTTCCTTTTCAAACCAAGAAATTGTAATCACCATTATTTTTATATATATGCTTGCAGCAGGATAGCGAGGAGGACGATAGCCACGCTGACCCTCCTAATCCACCCGCCTCCACCCTCCGTACCACCCGTTCTTAAACCACCCGGCGTGAACCACCCGTCCTTGTACCAGCCGGCGTGAACCACCCGTCCTTGTACCACCCGGCGTGAACCACCCGTCCTTAAACTACCCGGCGTGAACCACCCGTCCTTAAACCACCCACTCACCTCACCTGAACCCCTATCCACCCTTCACCTCTGCAATACCTGGATTCCTTTCCGTGTTTGATAACGACATCAGAGACATCCATGTTTTCTATCCGTCCATGAAACTGTGATTGTGTTATGTAGTGTAATGAAATAACTGTTTGTGATGAACATTATTGCATTAAAGGAATATAAGGAGTGAACTACGAACTTTCAAATTATCTGAGATATTATGCAAGATATTTTTGAAGGAACGTAAAGTTTTCCATGAAGGCATTCACGCTTTTTAAGAAACCAGATTGATGAAGAAATCAGGTACCATTCTTTCAAATCACATCTTCAAGACATTTTAGCTTGTGCTCTGCAGTGTTATCCCTTTGTACCAATGGTGTTTTACATATCCCTACGTTTCACTGGATTTCCTGCACAGAAATATGATTATTATATATCCAACTTCCCCGCAATATATAACTCACGTCAATTTCAATCACAAGGTAACTGTCACATCATCTTTTCTGAGGTAGCGGTTTGCCACCTCAGATGAAATACATGTAGTCCAATGTACTACCCAATCAGAAACCTCAAGGTTATTTTGAATCACTGATAGGGACGCTGATCTTCGGCCACGACATTTAACGCACAGCACCAAGGCATGGGTAAAAGTGGGTAACAGTTTGCCTTGAAGTGAAAGATTAGTGTATGTAAGACGCCTCGTCTTACAAGTTCTGCGAGAAAGGATCAACAATATCCTTGTATTTACTGTATTATAGTTTAGATCGCTGTTTATCAAGCCACGTGTCCTACATGTATTAGAAACATTCGTAAACATTTTGATTACTTCTTGTATGAATCCTTGTGAATTCATATATACAATGATCTCGGAAATTTAGTTCTTTGTACGTTTTATCTTGTTAAAAGTTTAAGAATTATTGAATATTGTTTTCTGCTTCTTTGTATCACTTTGAAATGTTCTCTACAATGTATTTCACATATAAATTCTTAATTCAGTCCTTAAGATTGTTTTTAGACGCATTTGCTATGTCATCTTCAATGAATTCTGTTTCCCGATTTATGATCTGATATCTCAAATATTAAGTTCCAATGTCAATTCAATTCTTTCTTCTGATAAAATGTATTTAAATTGACTTAAAAAGAATCCTTTTTTATATTGAACACATCTTTCATCTACAACATTATGGATATATATTGTAACGGTCATGAACATCATTTCAAAGTTTTAATTGAACTAAGTTTTCGCACATAACACCGAATTCGCACATTACATCGGCTCAAACGGTTCGGGAATGGGGATAAAAAACCCATAAAACTGTTCAAAAGTTACTTACACACACAGTAGCCACACTGGTTGTGGACTTCATTCCCACTGTGAAGATAATCATATAAATATAATAAAAATATTGACTAATACATATACGAATGAGTTGTTGAAAACATTGAAAAAGAGTCAATGAAATATACACGCTGTGATGCCAGACATCAAAATGACAATTCTACCAACATAAATTATTATTTTTTGATTAAATAAACACTAAAAAAAAACTCTCTTGAAAATTACCAAAACATGAAGTTCATGACGTTGACAAAGGATCTATATATGTAATGTACCTTCCATAATGATGAATGGAGGTTATTGGAAACCTCATCGCTAACTGCACAAGCTTCTCATTGTCTTTCTGAACTCTTTGCCAAACGAACAGTAAAGAATGAAGTTTGAGGAAGAATTAATCATTATAAGTAAGGTGCTGAAGGAGACGAAGGCTTCCCGTGCTGTGTTGATGTCATTCTCCCAGAACTCCATCAGGATCCGGACCGAGGCGGCAGTGAAGTGAGTCGCCACAGACATGCTGGTGATAGCCAAGATGATGGCTGTCGTCTTCCCAGTGTTTGACTCGCTCTTACTGCTCACCATTTCTCTGCGTTGGATGGCGCTGAGTCTGAGACTGCGGACGATGACAAAGTTTGCAGCCAGGAGGACCAGCATTGGGACAAGAGTCCTGACCACTAGAGTGATGTACCCCGAGTAGACCGGTCGGTACCAGTAATTCCTCCCGAACTCGGACAGGTCGTTCCGGAACCACGTGCTGTTAAGCTTCGGCTCCCAGTACACTTCAGGAGGATACGCCAGCCAGTGGGGGATGTTGAAGGCGAACCCTAGGATGATGATCAGGACAAATATTTTACACACAAAGGAGTTGTTGGAGAAGCGGCCTTTGTAAAGAGGACGGGCGACTATGACTCCGCGCTGTACGGCTATGAGCACAGTGAGGTAGATCTCCACGGTGTATACCGACAGGGCTAAAGGGTGCGCCACGGGCAGCAGGAGTTGGCGAATCCAGTCTTCCATATTCTTGTTAGGGTCGATCATTCCCATTGCGAAATCCACGTATCCGAGAATAAGAAGCATGATGTCCACGTAGTTCAGGTACCTCAGAAGTCTTGTATTGCCTGCACTGGTTTCCATCTTGGTGAGAATGATGGCACTGAGCGAGTTTCCTACAAGTCCAAACACACAGAATACCAGGATCAAGGAGGACATAACCTGGTACAAGACGGGAGCACTGAACTCATAACGGCTTACTCTGCCGTCTGGTGTCGTTATACTAGCCTCCGTGGTTTCAGACATGACTTCTTCCTGCTGGTGATACAGGTCTTCACAAAATGATACAGAACCCAACAGAGTTCAGTATCCAAGAGTACCCAACAAAGTGATACAATACCTAAACGAAATTCACATGTTATAATGTCCTTTACAGCTGATGAGGTTATTTATATGCTAGAAGTTAAATGCATGCATCCAACCTGCCAGATATTAATGGACACCTTAAGTGAATGTTGCATTATTTATCTGCCATTAACCTCAGTATCACCGATAGAAACTGTGAAAGTTACCATTTGATGAAGTTTTAAGTAGGATATAGCAGTACATGTTGTGAAATAACTCTGTTCATTAAAATGTGTTACAGAACTATTGAGTAACAGGTGCTCGTGATATCGCGAATACGTATACATTAGGGAGATTAGTCTAGTAGGAAGGCGGGTTATCTGTTGATGGCTATGGAATATTAGATGGTTTGTTCGGGATAAGTGGACTAACATCCCAGTTTAGGCTAATGGGTTTCTCTTGATTTACGTCATATAACCGGCTAACATGAAATCAAATATTAGTACCTAGTTCGGCTCTGAAAATATTGTATTATACAGCGTAAGTGGGGTAAATAGAGTTCATTCTGTCCGTCCGTCCCGGGACTTTGTCCTGAGCATATTTCTTAA
Organism: Steromphala cineraria; assembly: GCA_916613615.1. Classification (NCBI taxonomy): domain Eukaryota; kingdom Metazoa; phylum Mollusca; class Gastropoda; order Trochida; family Trochidae; genus Steromphala; species Steromphala cineraria. Next base: position 5,900,390 of record OU744724.1, on the reverse strand, counting down.
ACTATACATGACACGAAACATCATACACTTATCAACCACGATCCCTATATATGCCTTTTGAAACTGTATACTCCACTTTCATGCAACTTAACCAACATTCTCTCTCCACAGAAACTGCTCTGTCATATTCGAGCAAGCCTCTGTTTTAATTAGCCTAGATCCCGTTGTTCCGTTCCCAGCGACAAAAAGTTGCAAAACAAGATATCTCCCTTATTTGAACCTAATGAAAATACGCCTTGAATACCTTTGACTGGGAGCATCATTAACGGTCGTGACATGGAAAATATCATGCCTTTATGTTTAGTTTTCAGAGAAGGTTAAAAGCGATGCTTTGTAAAAGGAAGAGTTGTCTCCCCTTGATCTTAAATTTCATTGATATCTATGCCGAAGCATACGGAAACGACCAAGGCTTGCGAATGACCCACTTTTGAAACGGCGTCGCCGATTGCACAACTAGCGTGGATTGCCTCCAATCAGATTTGTACCTTTCTATCCCATGTATTAGGCTTGTTAGAACAGAGGCTTGCTCGGACTGTGCTACCTGTGTGGGAGAGAATGATTAACCGAATGTTTATGCACTATGTGAAGAGAAAAATGAAAAAACAACTGCTTTTCTGTTTCTGAAATCCGCGTTGAATTCCAAAGAATTCATTATAGTTTTGAAGAGTACAACATCATAAGTCCTAAATATGAAAGCTGAAAGACATGAAAGTTCAATGATTTCTAATCTTCCATAACTTGGTCTTTATCCTCACGCGAGAATCATACATGTATATCAGACATCTTGTGTTTTCGAATTTGACAATTTACACGGATACATGGTTTGTTTATGCTTGACTTGAGTTGCTGTGGTGTGATGATTATATGACGTCAACAACATTTCGAGAAATATTGATTTATTAAAGTTAATTAATTCTCTTAAACATATGTAGTATATAAAAACTAACTTTTTAAAGGCATAACAGTAGCCATAGTTCAACACAGTTCAACACTTAACATGTATCCAGTTGGTAATGGACCATCATAAGGTTTCTACTGGCTCTATAAACATTAACAATCGGACTTAAAACAAAATCGGATAAAATATAAATTTTCTGTTATCGATACGCGTCCAACTGGATTTACGCTGGTTACCTCATTTGAATTTTCAAAACAATTATCCAACCTTGTCCTTTGTACTTTGTATCGGTATCCAAACACATATCGGAATTATGGATTTATCATGCCGAGAATACCACCCATCGTGTGATAACGAAATGGGTTTGAAACAACTCCCAAATGAATAACATGCAACTGTCGGAAAGCAAAGAACATCTATTAAAGTTCCTGTGTAAACCGGCAAGACAGGAAATTAGAGAAAATATTGTTGAAAGTTCAGATTAAGAAAGTTAAAAAATAATCACTGATGACCCTTCAGTTATTTTCGAGGAACTAGATATTTGCAATTTCTGTCTGACTTTTGCAACACCCGGTAATGTGCTCCTTCAATTTTTTTTTTCTTTTAAAGGGGCAGTAGCACGTTTTTGACAATTTTGAATTTTCATTTTTTTTACTAAAAATTGTGCGTTTATGCTAAATGTATTCTTTTAATAGTGTAAATAATGTTATCCACAGTCAGAGAACAAATCATAAAGATTCACTTAAATCCACTGGCTGCCATGTGAAGACCTTTAATTCATTTGTGTAAGAAAAAGGAATTGCATGGCTGAACTTCCAATTATATATTTGATTAATTACTGCTTTATTTACTATAAATACAGTGTCTTTCAATTGGAACCAATTTTTTTCATGTTCCTGAAATCACCATATATCCCCCCTAACACTTGCTACTGCCCCTTTAAATTCCTATACCTCTTATAACTTGAAACAATAGGAAAACTACAAGCTCATTGACGTATCAATACGAATTATTGATTTGTTTAAAGTAGTCGCATTAGTACTGGTTGCTATACTGAGAAAATTAATAACCACCTTTCTTGTCAGAGAATCAATTGTATAGCTTACTCAATAGGTGAAATTACGATGTTTCGAGGGTACTGTCATTCTCTCCCCGGGTAACTCGGGTATGACTGAGCTGCCTCTGTGGGGAGAGAATGGGATACTGTGAATAAAAATGTATCTTTCTTCATATCAGTTTACAAAACAGAAAACCTAGAAAACTTCTAAAATCTTCTATTAGTGACATGTCAAAAAAGGTTAATATCAGTTCGAGTTTCAATCTAATAAGCAGCTCTTTTCACAACCTGGTTCCCTGGCCTCGTTCAGCGTGCGCTACAGTAAGATAGTGTTTAAAGTTGGATTGTGCCTGGGCACCCGGTAGCCAAATTGTAGCTCAAGTCTATTCTGCTTATTTACATTTTTGTTAAATTTTTCGTTTAATGAAAATAAATTGACATTGAAAAATCATTAATCTTCATAAAAACTTCGTAGTTCACGACCATTCAATTCTTCTTAAAATTGAACTTTAAACATATGTACGAATACATATTATCAAAATAAGTTTGTATTGTCCAAACTTCTATCATTTGTTACCTTTTCATTGCCAAGTCTGATTGTCAGCATATACATGTACGTCTCAACATATTCCGGAATGATCGACCGTAGAAAACAAAATTTGCTGATGAGTTCAGCACAATAAGAGTTGTAGTGACATTGTTCAAAATGTAATCTGACCCGAATGCCATTTCAACAGCTGAAGTACTGTGTGTCGCGACTGACATCAATATGATGGCAATAATAACAGCAAGTTGGTCCGGGTTTCTTCTCGTTGATCTAACCAGCTGTCTCCTGGAGAATATTATGATGATTATGTTGCACGCCACGAGGAACAACAGCGGGATCAGAGCTCGGAAGATGAGTATCATATACTTGCTGTGAAATCTGAAAAAGTCTGAAGAAGCAAAGTTTGACTTGGTGGAGAAAATCCATGTCATATTGAATTCGGTGTTCCAGTACAGTTCAAACTTGAAGCAAAACCAGAACGGCAAGTTCAAAATTATTGACAAAACTAAAATGGTTATGATGGAAATGTTGATGACAGACCTCCTCAAATAATGGGCAGCTTGCAGAGGTTTGGTCACGGCCACCGCTCTCTGACATGCAATGAGCATGGTGAAGTAGATCTCAAATGTGTATATTGTTAAAATGAATGGATATTGGAGCACTACCAACTCTCCAAGGACAATCCTAATGTAACTCGGAATTCCATCACATCTATATAACACATTTAAGAACATGAAAAATAAAATTATAATGTCTATGAAAGCAAGGAACTTCAAAAGTCGAATCCCAGGAACAGTTGTCTGCAGTTTTGTCAACACAATAGCTCCAAGAACGTTGCAAGTGATACCAAGGATTATGAGCACACCAAGACAACCCAAATATATGTTTTTCCATCTATACTCTGTACTCATCTGTTCTTTGGCTTGGAACAAGTTTAGTAAACTGTAAGGTGTTGTATAGCCTTCATACGTCATCTTTACAGTTGAGAGAATAACTTATATACCTCCCGGGTGTGTTAATAGCCTTTCAAGTCAGTCTTTATCCCCGTGGAAGATCACTACTTTGCATGAGAGGGCCTTAAAATGTTAGATAATGCCCTGCTGCGAGGGCCTTATAAACGCTTGTAAGGCCCTCGCAGCAGGGCATTATCTAACCTTGTAAGGCCCTCCCATTGCAAAACAGTCGCTACAAAGAAAACTACAAACATCAAAACCATCTTTTTAGTGTTGATAAAGCCCACTCGTTTTTCTGCTTAGTTGTCCTTGGTAAACAGTCGGATAAAACTTTATCCATACTTTCTTCTGACATTGGTTCACCAAAACGAAAACTAAAATCCTCCAAATCATTTTGGTCGCAAAACGTTGACTGAGTCAAAAACAGGTCTTCTCCGTCCGACATCGCACTGAAGAATGATAGAAAATCACGTGGGTACCGCGTGATATAGCCAACTGCACACGCCGCACGTGCTACACGTACGGCTAGGCTGACGGTTTGCCTCAAGCAAATTCAGGGGCCGTGTCAAAGGTTTATACGGTTTAAATTTTGGGTTTTTTAATTTTGAGGTAAAATTAAATATTTTCAATGTAAAGGTCGGTATATAAGACAGAAAAAGACCTCGCCCACGGATTTCCGTGGAAAGAAAGCCCCTGCCCTCGGGATCGGCCACGGGGTCGGGCAAGCCCTCCCCCTAGGCCGCTCCCTAGGGCAGCGGGCTCCCTTTCCACGGAAATCCCTGGTGCGCGGTCTTTCTCCTTAACATCCGACATCACTTGTATGAAGTCTTTACTCAAATATGGCTTGTGTTACACACGGAATATTAATGAAAATTGATAATTTGTATCGGTCAAAGGAACTTCTCTACTCAAAAGGTTATCGGTTGATGTAACATTAACAATCGTAGCAGTTTCTACCAAAACAAGTTCATTCCCAGCTGTTAATATAGCCAAATACACAACATAACAATATGATATCTACAAAATAATCTGCCAATTATCAATATAAAACTATACATTTAGATATCACTAACGCAATAATACATTTATAGGATGGTCGGATGTTGTAGTTTATCTCAAACTTGACACATCATCTATTATTGATGCACCTAGGGACAATATTCATGACTCGATCAATGGATATAGTCTAACAAATGACACTTTAAAAGTATCAAACATTTACTCGATTTTACCCTTGACTTTTTGGGCGATACAATGCACTTGTAGAATTAAGGAGAATGTACATTTTTTCGGAGCAACGTTTTATTTTTCAGATACCTGCTGACATGAAGAGAATCACTCAACTAATGCATAACATGTGTCTCAACATTATTCTTCTTTGAGTTTAATTTACACCATTGTTAGAATTAAACCTCATGTATAACTTTAGGATTTTTAAAACAATTTATTTCTTAATCGTATTTGAGATTTTGTGTTTTTTGTGTAAGGGGTCACACGATTAGATGTGATTTACAGGACTGGCAAATGTTTTCATAAACAACAGTAATTTGATAGAGATGGCGAATTTCATATACCAAATACATTATACATCAAGGTCATGAGAGATAGAACTCGTTACGGTCTTAAAGAATTTAAAAATAAAATTGATTGAAACGAAATGTAGCTTGATCCCTCTAAATGATCCCGTAGGTTAATGCAGAAGCAGATTTCTAAAAATTTCAAGAATGATTTCTGACATCACTATCTATATCAAGTATATTTTATATATGCAGTTGAATCCCTTTATCGTCGCTTATATCACTGTTTAATGTTATTTTCACCTAATCTTTTTGAATCCATAATTTCCATATTTTTTGTAAACCTCTGAAAAATGTCTTTCTGTATGCTTTTGAAAATCAAACACTCAGAATCCACTCATTCAGGATTAATTTTTTCCCCCTTAAAACTTGCTAAACTAACCCCTTGTTCTGCTGAATGACGTCAGATAACGGCTTTATTAATGACAGCATTCTGAGTCTATCTTCCCGTTGATTGAATGCCACGCCTTCTGGAGAATATGATGAAAGAATTGAACATAACCTCAATACTGCTCACTATCACGGAAGTTTTGATTATAGTCTTTCTCATATATTGAGGCTTTGTCATATCCATTATTCTCTGGGATGAAATAAGCTTTGCCAAGTAGATGTAAATAGATCTGGTCAAACATTACTATTCCGTAATTCATTAGGGTTATACGGAAAGATCTTCCAAGCTATTTCAAGCCTATTCTTATGGAACAAACTACTGACTGACTGCAGGGTATGGTTGAGATAAAGACCTACAGCCGAGTAGGTATCGGATATAACCTTCAAGCGACAGCGAGAAGGTTATATCCGATAGCTACGAGGATGTGGTCATTATCTCACATACACCACATGGCTTTACCAATATGCATTTTAACAAAGTAGAACATCAACCAAATATTTAGCTACAGTGTATTTGATAGTTGATGTTTTTGGGTAAAACTTAAATACACTCAACTTCTTAACATTCCATTTGCACAATACGCGAATACGTGCAGATTGAGCATGTCATGGCGAAGTTGACAATCAGACAAATCTGAGCAAGAAGCAATCTGTTGTTTTTTTTTCGACTTACAAACATCAAAATTCTACATTTTAAATTCTGAAATTAAATAATGTGAATACAATTTGCTAAAAACGTCACCGAAATTGTGATTTATGGCAAATGATATTCTTATGTTTAATACACTGTTCAGTCAATCAAATATTTCCCTCTTTATGAAGCAAAAGGTGTTGCTGCACGGACGTTGTCAATTTCATCTTGCGATGCACGGATTTTAAGTAAATATCATATCGCACGAGCTTTACACAATTGAAAGCACATGGTTTGAAGGTGGAGACGAAAATGAAGTGGTCTCTTGTTTTGAACAAATGTATGGCCGCGTTTCAATGTCTTTTCAGAAGGAAGTAAAGGTGAGTTGAACTTTTAATTATATTGGCGCTATACAAATGTTTAGTAGATAGATAGATACATATATTTATGTATTTGCTGTTAAATGTTATTTATGCGTGGATCTACGAAAATGCTGAAGTATGTTACAGAAGATTTACGCGGTATTAAACAAGCTGTCAACAACCAAGTTAATATTTAAGCATTTTGCTGTTGAAAAATGATTGTTAATGTAATTATTAATTTTCAATATCATTAAGTAATGTATATAGCAATGTGTAAATAATATTGATGAATAATGTAACAAGGTGCTTATATGCTTATTACTCTGAAACTAATTTAGCATGTTTCTTTCTTAAAATAATCACATTGTTCGACATTCATCTTTAAAATATGATTGGTCCATTAAAAAGTATACTCTATCATTATTAAAAAGTCAGATTCAAAATGTTTTTAAATAAAATTAGAAAACATATTCATACCTAGTGAGAAATCATCATTAAGCAATAAAGTCAAACATCGAGCAATTTACAAAGATCACCGGTGTCAACTTTCAACAACTGACGTTACACTTCTGTTTCAGGGACTACATATGAACATTTGATTGACCTTCCAAGCAACATTAAAGTCGACCTTATTATCGATAATTCAACAACGACCATATGAATGGAACAGAGTTTAAATTGTCAAAGGATTGTAAACATTGTTCACTTGGATTCTGTGTCCTACTTGCTGAAGCTTTTCAGCTAACCAAGAACGACCACCCTCTTCGTTTTAGCAGGAAGGACATCAAGTGACAGCAGAATACAAACTAACTTCGTTCCATTAAGAATTTCATCTCACATGCGACACACTGAAACAAAACGAAAGTAGTTTGGATGACAATAATTAGACTTAACCTTTTTAATTCCTAACTGTCACATTGCCTGCTGAAATAACTTAGACATACATTTTAGAATTGATCAAACTGAACACCTCTTGGCGATCCAACTAAGGTGAAAAACTTAATCAAAGCCTTGATAATCACAGGAGCAACTGTCCTCCAAATAGGGATAGCCTCTGAAAACCTGATAGAAGCACACATGATAGAGACAAGATACTGATAACCACACCTAGTCTTAGGTAGAGAAAAAACAATGATAACTCTACTGCAAGGTTTCTCAGAAGGTTTGCACAAGGATTTTTCTGATTCGATTTTTGAACAATTTTCCAGTAATGACAGGTTTTGGTAATTCAACCATATATTTTCTCAAACCAAAAGAAATGTAAAAAATGTTTGATTTTCAACCTGCCAGGATACTTTCATGAGCAAATGAAATGATTACAAAAAAATTCGGGTCCAACAATTTTGTGATTTTGACATCAAAACACCACCCTTAAAGAAATAACAAATTGGAACCTTACTAGCCTCCTCAAAAGAAACAATCTTATTAGACAACCTCTGCACCTAAACATCTTCACACTGTGCACTAAGTTGCATTCTGAATTGTGATAACCATCCAATAAACTATTAGGCTCATCAAGAAGACCAGAAGACTTACTTGGAAACGATGATCCATAATGGACCTGAAAAAGTAATAAATGAAATCATTCAGCGTAGAAGTTCTGGAAGAAATGTTTTTAAATCGAACAAGTCTCTTCTCAATAAGACAAAATACCCAGGAAATCCTCCTCAAACTTTTCCATAAAAACTGAACTCTATGGACTATAAGATGAGCACCCCAAGGCAACGGCTGCATCAGGGGAGAGAACTTACGAAATTTTCAACTTTAAACACCGTTTCGCTGGTTTTCAATTAATATACGAAAGACATATTTATTTACAAATGTCTTTAATGCCAAATGAATTTGCTTACGGACGAGCCCCAATTTTGCTATGTGAGAATTTAAAATGAGGGAAACGTCCCAAGTTCTACCAGTACATTATACCACACAATTGCATATGATAATCAAAATAGAAGTAATCTAATGATTGACGAAGTGTTAAAGGTTACAATATTAAAGGGAATCAACAACCTAGCTCGTGAAACCTATTTGACCATCGTTAAATAGAGCGTCCAGACTGGTTAGGGAGGTCTCATGACACAAACTTGGTACTGGCTGTCAGCTGTAAGCGGTTTGTAACCAAACGATTTCGTCCCCACATAGCATTGGCGACTCTATCGGGGCCCTGCTAATAAAACACTGGCAGTTAAAAATTCAGGTTGCAGACCCCCTTTAAGCTTATAAAGTGATAAGGCAATATCTAGCTTATACAAGTTATAAGACAACATTAACTTTTATTCATTACTAAATTAAACACTTATTTGAACTATAATCACCAGTCCTTGGTAATCACAATTGATTGATGTTGAATAAGTAAGTTGAGGAGGGATTCGACTTGTGTTGGTATTCAAAGCAGTGGCACATCGGATGATGGCGAAGTCAATCGTAGAAGCAGGATGATCTAGAGTCGGTTCATAACTTCATATACAGGTTACATATCTTCTAGAATGTGCTTCAAAGTTATCAGACAAACTTAAATCAGAGGTGGTCCATCTCTGGTATTCAAGAAATGGATGGATAATTTATAGATAGAAATATAACGTTCTAGACACAGCTACTTTCGTAATCGAAACAAGTGTGAGCCTCAAACGATATAAGAATGTTATAAAATGTAAAACTAATGAATTGTAACAGCCTCTAACAGTGCACTAACATTAACACAATATTCAATATCCGTCAATTGTTGCGTTTGTAACTAAAGCCATCAGTTTTAAACTAAATTTGCAAGTGTTGAATAACAGTGAATTCCGGACATTTTAAAAACGCAACTATTAATATGGAAATAAATGGAAACATGGAGTGTGAAAATTTGTCACAGGTACGAATATCATCCGATTATAAGTTGCAATGCGATATTTTTATTGATAGATAATCATATAGATATTGTGACGTTGCGGCTTAAGTCAATCCCTGAAACAGACATCTCCCTGGTATGGTAGTGTGATGAAGAATTGCACCTCAAGAGCTTCTTTAATGTTTTTCTAAATGATTTTCCAAACATGCAGTAAAATATACAGTTTGCTGAACAATTAATCACAACTATGGATTTAGTTGCCTTATCAAAAATAGGCGTGGACCCAAGAGCTCTCTCTGACGCTGTTAAGATATGGGTGATAACAGATGTCACAATAATGGCTATATTGACCACTACAAGTTGATCATAATTTCTTCCTGTTGATTGGATGACACGCCTTCTGGAGAAGATTATGATAACAACGTTACAAATCATGAGAAACACCAAGGGAATTGCAGCTCGAAATGAGAAGAGAATATACTTTTCGTAGAAATCAAAGAATTCTGATGAAATGAAATTCGAATATTCTGGCAAAATCAATGTTTTCTTCTGTTCATCATTCCAGAAAATTTCACGATTAAAAATAAACCAGTAAGGAAGATTTAATTATAGTGAGAATAAGACAAGTCCCACCATACATTTGTTGATAACAGATGTGGTCAAGTAGAGGGCAGCTTTTAGTGGTTTGGCCACGGCCACAGCTCTCTGACATGCAATGAGCATGGTGAAGTAGATCTCGAATGTGTAGCATGTCATCGCAGTAGGAAACTCAAAAGTGAATATGGCATGCATTATGACCATGACTGATTCTGACATCCAATTCATGTCGAACAACACAGTTTCAAATGCAATGAAAACAAGAAGAATGGTGTCTAAAAACCCGAGAAACTTTAAAAGTCGGACACCAGGAACAGATTTTTGCAGTTTTGACAACACAATTGCTCCAAGTATGTTAGCACAGGCACCAATGAAGATGAAAACACACAGAGTTATAGCAAAAACATCAGTTGATTGTGGAACCAACATGCTCGTTGCATTCGAAGAGTTCAAATTTGTCATGCTGGTTTTGTGATCGTCACCTTGAGACATTGTCGACTTTTATGACTGAAAATCTGCGAGGATAAGTACTACAACAATATCAGAACGCAATAGAACAATTGCTCATTGGACTGCACCGAGCAAAACAATCAACTTTAGCACATGGCCTTTCAAATATTTATTTCAATTACTTAATGGAAACACATAAATGATATACCATCAAACGACATGCAGTCATGTTATTGAGAATGGCTTGAATGATTCAGAAGTCTTTACTGGTGATCAAATTTCTTCAATGAAAGATTTGCGATCTCCATAAACTGTTTTCTATCAATTCCGAATACATCAGAACCTGTAACAGAAAACGCCCAACCTCAAAAACTCTCGATGAATAATTGAAATAAGGTTCTGTGGGCGTTTGCAGCAGGTTAATTGTAAAACAGCATCAAGCAATTTTAGCTTTTTACAGGAATTTATGGCGCCATTATTCATTTATCAACAGCAGCATTGTGCATGTTAACTTAATTTTCTTGGTTCTTTAATCAATTATCTAGAATTTCTGTATTTGTTCTGTATGTATATATACTGTACATGTAGATTGCAGTGTTACAGTTTTCATTCCAACTTCTTAAAATATGCTCAGATGACATTAATCCTATAATTGCAGGACCATCCTGTCAATATTAGTATTGAAATTATCCTTATTCGATTTCAATCGTTTCTAAACTCACATTTTCCACAGTTCTTATTTCAGCCATTTTTAGCTCATCAGGCCTCCGTCGTCCGTCGTCCGTAAACTTTTGACACTTTCGACTTCTCCTCATAAACCATATACACTAGAGAGCTAAAATTGTGTGTACAGGTGTGTCGGGATTCTAATTTGTAACTTTGGTGACCCTGTGACCCCAATTTAGGGCCACAGGGGCCACGCCCTTAAAACTTATTTTCATCTTCTTCTCCAGAAGCAGAATTCGAAGCCAAAGAGAGCTGACATTTTTATCTTTTTCTCCAGAAGCATAAGGCCTAGAAAGCTAAAATTTTGTGTACAGACTCCTTGACTAATGAGGATTATAAATTGTAGCTTTGGTGGCCCTGTGGCCCCTAATAAGGGCCTAAGGGATCATGCCCTAAAAACCTATTTTTATCTTTATCTCCAGAAGCAGAAGGCCTAGAAAGCTGAACTTTGTGTACAAACTCCTTATCTAGTGAGGATTATAAATTGTAGCTTTGGTGGCCCCATGGCCCCTACTAAGGGGGCACCACATTGGTCACACCCTATAAGCTACAGAGCCCATGGCTCTATTTTTATCATTTTATTATCTGATGATACACATTAACTAACAACAATCTGCATATGCGTGCGACAACATGACACTAAATCCTTATTATTCAAATACACCAGGAATTGAACTAAAGTCATAACTGTTTGCCATTACCATCATATGTCCCTTGACGTTTTAATGCCGACACATGTTGTCCCTGTGTGCAGTGATGCTAAATATGATAAATAAATGAATGAAATTGCATTTGCTGATTGATTTCAAGCATTCACGATGTAATCGTCTCCATTGATTAGATATGAAATCAGCACAGACTCACTATTCCTGTGAAAACAAACTTTAATTCTTTAAAACTTAGAACCCGTAACAATAATTTACCTATTGAAACCGGCCGATGGCATGTAATATCAAAAGAAGAGAGAATATGCAAACTGTGTAATGCTAATGCTGTTGGAGATGAGTTTCATTATCTATTTGTTTGTGAAGCTCTTGTCCAACAACGAAATGTGTATTTTCCAGCACCAATACATGGTCTTCAAAAGCATGTTATGATTAGAAAACTATTGTGTACTAGAAATATAAAGCATTTAAAGAACTTGAAGTTATTCATTAATTAATTGTTTAGATTATTTAAGTAATTCTCAGTAAACCGGTCCAGTCACTTGTCATGTATATTTTTTATAACTTATTTGTGTTGTTTATATTCTCATGTACCACCGTTTGTTGGTTGAGAAACTTTCTGTCTGTCTGTCTGTCTGTCTGTCTGTCTGTCTGTTAACGGTTTCTTTATCTTCATCAGCAGGTGCATAGCGATTCGCATTTTGGTAACACGCTTGGAGCTGTTGAGTTGTCCTAACTACAGAAATCAAATCCCGGTGTTCGACTAAAGCTTCAGCCACAGATTCATAAGACATATTCACGTTAATCAGTCAATATTATGTGTATTGTTTTTACTAATCTATTGTGTCAGTTTTTCTTTTTCAGTTACACAAATGCATGAACGTTTACATGTTTTAATTATTGAGGTTTGATGTTTTCTTTGCTGGTATAGCTTTGTTATACATACTGTTATAAAGAAGCTTTGTACAGACTGATATAAAGTAGCAACTGTAGTGAAGTGAAGTTTGCATATGCTTATGATAAAATAGATTGATGATATTGTAAAATCTTTTCCACTTTTGTGGCATTGTGACAGGTTCTTAACGTAACTACACTTTTATGTCAAATATATATAGCAATCAAGAACTGGTGATTTTATGGTATGCTTTGAACTGTTTGGAGAAATTATCTTAGTAGGAGGAGCTATCTTTGAAATGTTACCAAGATTAATTAAACCCATTACTAAAATGGTCTGTTGTATTTTTAATTAATTGTTTGCTTCTTTAGTAGTATTTGTTGTACCTATTATTGAAGGTGACCGTAATGTTTCTGTACTTAACTTTGTTTGTTTTTGTAATTTTGTACGTTAAATTCTGTATTTCAATGTCAATCTTCATGATATGTTATTTAGCAGTCGTTTAACCTGATACATTTTAGCAGTATTGCAAACGACTTGCACTTGACTCCAGTTATGTAATGTTTTGAAAAGATTTCTTGGAAATCTGATATCAGCGGAAATACGAGATTTTCTGGTGCGAAGATGAAAAGGATATTTGCACTCCACAAGCGAGTACTCATAGGGCAATAAACATTATTACCCTGGTATGTGGAGAAACTCCTTTCCTGTATTTTCATGCTGACGTCCGTATGACTAAGCAGCCAAGTAGCAAATATAAGTCCCCTTTCCGTATCTGTTGCATTTTGAACAATCCAGAAATCCAATGTACTACTTGTTGAGACGAAAAAGCTCTTTCCTAAGAAGACATCCAAAGTTAATTATTTTCTCAACTCAATACTCTGTGAAGGGCATAGAATCTACATTCCAAATCTAAGTGTATCCAGCAATATCAAGATAATCAACCAATTGAGCTTGCTGCGCCCGATGTTGCTGAAAATCCCTAATTTGGCATAACAATGGTTACAAAGTAACAACATTCACAAAAAGGTCAATATAAGTGGTTAGTTCTGAATATCTCTCATATAACATTTAAAAATATCAAAACAGAAAAACTTACGCTTTTGTCAATTTGAGACTGGTTAGTTTCAACATTTTCTATGACAGTTTCAGATTTATTCACAATGGATATGCAACAGTTTTTCGACTCCTTGAAAACTACAATGAAGACATTTGATCATCAATAAAGACTTTTGAATGAGAAGCCTTCAAAGACATTCACAAAAACAATAACATGATCGTTTTGATAGTATATATTGAATATCTAATCATAATTTCATTTATCATTTATTTGTCTCCATGGTATATTCATTTAAAAGGGCACGTGTGCATATTTGTTGTTGTGCTAATGTAATTCCCAAGTGAAGACCACTGAGCGAATGTATTCTGATATTGTTGTAGTATTTTTCATTTTCGCTGATTTCCAATCATTAAGGTTGATAATGTCTCATTGTGATGATGAAAAAGTCAGCATGACAAACTTGAACATTTCCAATACAACAAGCATGTTGGTTCCACAATCAACTAAATGGAGAAATGTTTATGCTATAACGATGTGTGTTTTCATCTTCATTGGTATCTGTGGGAACAGTCTTGGAGCGTTTGTGTTGTCAAAACTGCAGAAATCTGTTCCTGGAGTTCGACTCTTGAAGTTTCTCGGATTCTTAGACATCATTCTTCTTGTTTTCATGGCATTTGAAACTGTGTTGTTCGACATGAATTGGATATCAGAATCAGTCATGTTCGTAATGGATGCCATATATACTTTTGAATTCCCTACTGTGATGACATGCTACACATTTGAGATCTACTTCACCATGCTCATCGCATGTCAGAGAGCTGTGGCCGTGGCCAAACCACTAAAAGCTGCCCTCTACTTGACCACATCTGTTATCAACAAATGTTTGGTGGTGCTTTTCTTATTCTCACTTTTATTAAATCTTCCATACTGGTTCATTTTCAATCGCGAAATTTACTGGAATGATGAACAGAACATTACACGGACTTCGACTTCGAATTTCTCTTCTTCAGAATTCCTTGATGTCTACGATAAGTATATTCTTTTCTCATTTCGAGCTGTGATTCCCTTGGTGTTTCTCATGATTTGTAACGTTGTCATCATAATCTTCTCCAGAAGGCGTGTCGTCCAATCAACAGGAAGAAATCATGATCAACTTGTAGTGGTCAACATAGCCATTATTGTGACATCTGTTATCACCCATATGTTTACAGCGTGTGAGAGAGCGTTTGCTTACAATGTTTATATGAGCAAGGCAACTCAATCCATGATTGTGGTGAACTGTTCAGCAAACTGGATGTTCTACTGTCTGTTTGGGAAGTCGTTTAGGAAAACATTAAAGAAGCTCTTGAGATGCAAGTGTCACACCAGGAACAATTAATGTAAGACAGGATGCTAAGGAACTTTTGTATATCAATGAATGTTTCCCATTTGATGTTTAAAATGTAAAAACACGAAACCATGCTTCTGATTTATTATCTGTTATTCACTGGTGCCTGTTTGTTGCATTAACATTTAGATGTATTGGAAGTGTAACTTAAACAGTATGTACTATACAGAAATGACATTTATCTATGCATGATTTAAATATGTATGTTTACAAATTTATTTGGATATAAACGAAAACTTAGGCCGGATTTTATATTCTGAAACCTGTAATAATTTCAGAAGATTGTATAGGACAAAGAATGACTTTTCTAACAAATGAAATTGTTCAACTCTGTCATATTACAACAAATAAATCACGCTGACAATAATGCTACATGATTAATATAAAGCATCACATTTCCTGATTGACTTATTGTCACTACACTGAAGAATAGACGGTCAAAATGTTAGAGAAGAAAAAAAAGGACATGTTGATTTCACCAAATTTATGTTTGTCCATTTTTGGCAATGGTATGATTTGAGGTGTCATAATTGCTTATGACGACCAAAACAGTTTGTTTGTCTGTAAAGCCTTAGTTGCATGCGAATTGTGATGAAATGTAGCTATTGAGAAAAGAAATACATCAGTAGGTAGAAAAATGTTTCGTTAAAACTTGATTTCATAATTACATGTTTTAATCAACAGTAATATACTGATTTTACGACTGAAGTACGGTACCCTCTGTAAAACTGCCGTATTTTTTAACGAACATGCTTTTGGTGACGTCATCATACTGTGGTTTGAATTATCAGTTACTGCAATTACCTTCGACGTGTATTAACTTGGGCGTAGATAAAAGAAAAGAAGGTTCACTCGTGCGCAAAAGGCTTTCAAGTGTATATCGAGAAAAACATAATTGTGAAATTGCAACACTTTATTCGCCTTCATGCCGACCTACCTGTGTTGCCTTTTCGGTCCTTTTGGTTATTTTAGTGAATTTCGTTTCGATTTGCTCCAGATTGGTCGCAAAACCTTGCCAAACATACAATGAAAAAAATAACTTTTTAAAATATAGAGCTTCACTATACTTTTAATAGGGGGCTTTGATTATTGCAATTACTAAATCTAGCTTGAATTATCTATACATATAGCATGTCTTATATAAGTGTATGTGTACATGATACTGTTTAGATGAAAGTGAAATGAAAAGGTAAATCAGATTGTATTTTTGGGAAATCCCCCCATAAGATGAATGTATTTGCACTGACAAAAAAGTATTACACATCAGTAATGGTTTCAATACATCCATTGAAGCTCATTATGCTTTGAAATGGTGTAAAAGTTGTACACCTCCTTACATTTTCTATCAATCATAAATATAGAGATTATTAACCGAGTGTTTCCGTATCATAAATATCATTTATTAGGAATAAGATTTGTATTATGCAAGCCTTTGGCGATATTAATGATACAGAAACACACAAGGTTAATAATTTCTTTATATATAATGTCGTTTAGAAATAAAAGGATTTAGAAGGGAATCCTTCTTAAATATGTTTGACCTAGATTTTGCGTGAAGAGTACAGCAATTAATACAGTTTGATATGATAATGAGAAAACAATAACAGGAACAACAGAATAAAGTTACAATTACATCAAATGATAAATACATGAAATTAAGAAAACAAAGGATGGGTAGGATAACACCTTGATCTATGTTCATAGATAGCCCGAAACGGAAAATCTGTAAGAAATCACCATATGCTACACCGAAACGTCCCTTCTGTCCAATAAAGAAGTTGTTCATCTATTGAATTACTCTTGTCTTCCTTATGATAATTATAATAATAATGGATAGCTTTTTTATATATTGCTAAATCTTCGCATCAAAGACTCAGAGCGCTCCATGCTCCATTACCCTGGTCTTACCCGGGCTGACATATAGTCGCTCAAGGGTCAACTTTTACCAGGTACCCATTTCTCAGTGTGGGGCAGGGAATTTACCCTTCAAACTCTCAGTTTATTCAGCAGTGAGCGAGTAACCCACTCATACAGCGAATCACGCCCATTGTTGCTGAACTATACTGATCGACTGAGCATTGCAAAGGACCACTTGCCACCATCAACTTCTAGAATGCCACTCAAACAGCTCAGTGTACATTGAACTAATGGAATAATAATGTTGAGATGTGTATATGAATTACTTGAGTCCTTTTCTAAATGTCAGTGGATTTTTTTTAATAAAACATTGCCCCATTGTGTTTACTGCCCTCTTTATAAATTCTGTTAGTGCATTGTTACAACCTTAATCCCTTGGGAAATAACATAAATGTGTCATTAAGTTTGTAAATGCATATACATTGTGGGAGCCATTGATAGTCTCCCTTGGCACATCCATAATTGATGACGTGTCGAGTTTGTGATCAACTATACCAAACACCCTCTGACTTTATCTTTACAAGTTGTTGACGTGTGTGTGGTTGGTGTCGTCGTTGACGGATCCTCCGATCGATGTAATCTCAGAGATGCTCGATGGGATTTGTAAGTGTGTGTGGTTCCAGGTCCCTATATATTACTTTAACAGGGCACTTCATATAAAGACAACATGACACGGCAGTGGCTGGAACGTGAATGATTTATTTGCCTAGGTGCACACGTCACATCAGGGGCACATAACTTGTCTTTGACCATTAGCACACCGCTAATAATAATAATACATAACATACCTCCCCACTAGTTATTAACAACCACCCAGTGATAAACAACACCGAAAATAAAATCCCACATATTAGAACATTGCTGAAATTTTATACAATAGTGTTAAATGTATCACTGTTGCAAATCATACATTTAACATCTGTTTAGAGTCATTGAATTTTTGTTTGTTTTCGAAATCAGTCATAGTTCAGTCTCTCAGGCGGACGTCGTTCTCTTGTTGGGTAACACTGTCGCTATGACGGCGTCACAGGCTTCTCAGATTCAACTTTATCTGAAATACGTGAATTATCTTTCACACTTACACTAGGATCAGCATTATCAGCACGCACATTTACACTAGGTTGCACATTTACACTAGGTTGCACATTTACACTTGGTTGCACATTTACACTTGGTTGCACATTTACACTTGGTTGCACATTTACACTAGGATTATCAAGAAGCTGATCAATATGCTTTCTCATGACTGAACCATTATCACTCTGAACCTTATATGACACTGGTCCAGTTTGCTCAAGAACTTTTCCTGGTAACCACTTTTCTCCTTCCCTATAAGAACGAAGAAGAACACGCTGACCAGGTTGAAGAACACGAACATTATCCCTGAGCATCAACGATGATTGCTTGTTCTGCACTTGACGTTGGATATCTGGTTTCAGGAGTTCAAGCCTTGTCTTCAATCTTCTACCATGCATTAGAATTGATGGAGTTTCACCAGTGGTAGCGTGAGGTGTATTGCAATATGCAAGCAGGAAGTTCACAACTTTATGATGACTTGAGATGGGTTTCTTCTCAGCTTTCACACTGGTTTTCAAAGATTGAACGAACCGTTCAGCTAAACCGTTAGTAGAAGGATGATACGGTGCTGAAAAGGTCTGCTTGATACCATTTATCCTAGTGAATTTCTTAAACTCTTCTGATGTAAATTGCGGACCATTATCGCTGACAATCTGATCAGGAATACCATTCAGACTGAAGATGTGACGGAGAGCTCTGATTGTCGTCTCAGCTGTCATTGATTTCATGACTGGCCACTTCGAGTGAGCATCGACCACAACGAAAAACATGTGACCCATGAACGGCCCTGCAAAGTAGATGTGTATTCGCTGCCAGGCAGTAGTCGGCCATGACCACGGATGCAACGGCGCTGTTGACGGCATCTTTTTACTCTCACGACAGCCTCGTCAACTCTTCACCATCTTCTCGACATCATTATCTATTCCTGGCCACCAGATGTAGCTGCGAGCCAGAGCTTTCATCCTTACTAAGCCGAGATGTCCCTCATGGAGTTGAGACATGCACCTTTCCTGGAAATACATCGGAATTATCACCCGCATTCCCCACATCAAACAACCATGGGATACAGATAGTTCATGTCGTCGATTAAAGTATGGTCTAAGTTCATCATTTGGGCATGTTTCACACCAACCTTTCTGTGTAATGTCGATGCACGGGTCTCTTCTTGTCTGGCTCCTCGCTTGATCTGCAGTTACGGGCAGATGCTCCACTTGTGACAGGAACATGAGGTCCACTGTGTCTTCTCTGTCCGTCACTGGAGTCTGTAGAGGAAGACGAGACAATGCATGGGCGTTACCATGACGTCCTGTGCTCTTGTACTCGATGGTGTACTGATGACCAGCCAGGAACACTGCATATCTCTGTAGCCTTGCAGCAGACATAACTGGAAGAGACTTCTCCGGAGAGAAAATAGAGATTAGCGGCTGATGATCAGTAACTAAGGTGAATATTCTCCCATACAAATATGTGTGAAACTTCTTTACTGCCCACACAATACTCAACGCTTCCTTATCAATTTGAGAATAGTTTATTTTCAGACTTATTCAATGAACGTGAAGCGAAAGCAATAGGCCTTTCACTACCATCAGGATACATACAATACTGCACCTATTCCATATGGTGAGGCGTCTGACGCACCACAAAGTGGTTTCTCTGGATCATAGTGTACTAGCACTCTTTCAGACAGAATCAGTTCCTTGGAACGTACAAATGCCTTCTCACACTTGACTGACCACTCAAACTTCTTAGAACGTTCAAGAAGATTGTTCAAAGGATGTACTATGCTGGACAAATTTGGAATAAATTTGTGGTAATAGTTCACTAAAACTAGGTACGATCTGACCTGTGAGACATTCTCTGGACGTGGAACATCAGCAATAGCTTTGACCTTCTCCGGCGCCTTGTGAAGACCGTTCTTGTCTATCACATGCCCGCAGTACTCAATCTGGTCCTGGAAGAACTTGCACTTCTCCCTGTTCAATCTCAGTCCATTTATCCTCCAGTCTCGTCAGAACAGCACTCAGATTCTGCAAGTGGTCGTCATCATTTCTGCCTGAAATAATCATGTCATCCAATATCACTTGTGTCATAGGAATACCCTGTAAGACCTGTTCCATTGCCCTTTGCCAAATCGCTGGAGCCGAAGCTATTCCAAATACCATGCGGTTGTATTGAAACAAACCCTTATGTGTATTGATAGTCAACAGTTCCCTGGAATTTGCATCTACTACCATCTGTAAATAGGCATGTTCAAGTCTATCTTTGTAAATTTCTCAGCCCCTTCTAGGTTTTAACATATATCTTCTATCCTCGGCACAGGATGCTTATCAATCCCCAACTGAGGATTCACAGTCACTTTAAAATCTCCATAAATGCGTACTTCACCTGTTTTTTTGACAACAGGGACAATAGGAGTTGCCAACTCACTGGTGTTCACACGAGAAAGTATACCTTCAGCTTCCAGACGTTCCAACTCCTCTTCCACTTTCGAACGTAAGGAATACGGCAGCTGTCTCGGCTTGCAGAACTTGGGTGTAGCGTTGTCTTTCAGTCTGAGCTTCGCCTGTGTTAACTTTAAAGTACCAATACTAGTCTGGAAAATCTCAGAATGTTCATCAAACAATGAATTGATTCTATCTGTTACACTTGCAGCAGAATTGTTATCAATTTCAACTGGCTGAATGTATAACCAATTCAATTTCAAAGCTCTTATCCAGTCTCTCCCAAATAGCGTTGGACCTCCCTTGTCAACTACGGTTAAGTCTAAGTCAGCTTTAGAACCATCCATTTCAACAGAAACAGTTATTTTTCCAACAGGCCTAATTCTCTCCCCTGTATATGTTTTGAGAACAAATCTAGATTTCTTTAGACGATAAATGGAAATGAGCTTCATAATCACTCAAAGTTAGCAAAGATACCGCTGCACCAGTATCTAGCTCCATTTCAAACGGTTTGCTATTCACTTTTGGTGTGACATAGATTGGATGCAAGTCCGGACTAGATACTTGTCGAACATAGCCTAAATCTACTTCTACATCTGAATCATATTCATCATCAGGATCCATTACATGAATAGATTTACCACATCTTCCATGTGCGCTTGTTTTGTTTGGAGATGACCTTTCTTTTGACATTTATGACAAACACTGCCACGAAATCTACACTTGTCAGGAATATGCCCGATATTACCACAACGAAAACATTGTTTTGAAGTTGATGTTTCAAACTGTGACTTGTTTGCTTTAACTTTGTTAGTTGGCAAATCTTTAGAAATTGACCCTTGCAACTCAATAGTGTCATGTGCAGCCATAGCAATTGCGATTTCTAATCCCATTTGTTGAGTCAAGTTAGCTTCCGAAAGTAAGCGTTTCTGAATAGTACTGTTTTTGATACCACAAACAAGCCTATCCCGTAATGCATCATCTAAATGGTTACCAAATTCACAATTCCTGGCAAGTTTCTTTAGCACTGCAAAATAGTCACTGATGGATTCAGTAGGTAACTGTTCACGTTTATGGAAACGAAATCTTTCAGCAATAGTTAATGGTTTTGGACACAAATGCGCTGTCAAAAGTTCATTCAATTCATTCCAAGTTTTGTTTGAAAGTTTTTTAGGAGCTCTTAAATCACGAAGTAAACTGTAGGTCTTACCTCCAATACAACTTAACAAAGCAGCCACTTTCCTGTCATTTCTCACGTTTTGATAAATGAAAAAAATTTCAAGTCTCTCAAAATAAGTTTGCCAATCATCAACAGAATCATCAAATATTTCCAAACATTGTTTAACCACTGCCATACTTAGCTGTTAACTTGTCTTGACGTGAGTTTCAACTCCTAGTCGTCACGAGTCGTGATGCACACGTGCGTTCAATGCTGAGCCTGTGCATGGGTGGCTACCGGAGCTACCGTTTGACTACTTCATTCGTTCCGCTTGATTCACTCCACTTCGTTTGCCACCTGCCCACATGTCAACGTTGTGACCAAACATTCTCGTCGCCAATGTAAGTGTGTGTGGTTCCAGGTCCCTATATATTACTTTAACAGGGCACTTCATATAAAGACAACATGACACGGCAGTGGCTGGAACGTGAATGATTTATTCGCCTAGGTGCACACATCACATCAGGGGCACATAACTTGTCTTTGACCATTAGCACACCGCTAATAATAATAATACATAACAGGATTCATATCGGGCGATCTGGCAGGTCAAGGCAAAACGTAGGCGTTGTTGACGTTGAGGTGCTGTAACGTCACTCTGGCTACATGAGGACGAGCATTGTCCTATTGAAAAAGGGTGTTTGGATGACGTTGTAAGAATGGTATGACCTCTGGCTGTAGGACCCTGTCAATGTACCTCTGTGCCGTCTGATTACCGTCAATGACAATGATGTTGGTGGTTGCATATGCGCTTATCCCATCCAAGATCATGACGCTGCTTCCACCGAAAGAGATAACTTCCTATACGCAGCAGCGTGCCTCCCTCTCACCCCGGTGACGGTAGATCCTCCTTCTCCCGTCTGCTACGTGCATCTGGAACCGACTTTCGGCTGAAAATAGCACTCTGCCAATTTTGGTTCTGCCAACCCTGTTTTGTCGATTTTGACGCGTCAACAGCATTGCCTGCATCGGCCGGTATGACCTCAGTCCATGTTGTTGGGGCCTTTTTTTCGCCGTCTGGGGACTGATTTGGTATCCAAGTGCAGTAGAAGCTGTCGTTGTGGCGACTTGAAAGCGGTTCCTGATATGCAGTTGAAGCAGGTACCTGTCTTCATTTGGGTTGAGTCGATCCAGTCTGTTGTAGACGTCCACGCAGCCTAAGAATGGTGAGATGATGATGATGGTCTGCAGCATTCAAACGCTCATGATCAACTTGTAGTGGTCAATATAGCCATTATTGTGACATCTGTAATCACCTATATCTTAACAGCGTCTGAAAGAGCTTTTGGTTTCAATGTTTATCTGAACAAGGCAACTAAATTGGCAGTTGTGATTAACTGTTCAGCAAATTAGGTGTTCTACTGCATGTTTGGGAAGTCATTTAGGAATACATTTAAAACTCTTTCGGCTTGCCAGTGTCACATCAGCGACAATTGATGTTAGACAGTGTGCTTTGGTATATTTTAGATCCGTGAATGTTTCTAAAATTTCAATATAGTTTTGATCCAAATAAACAGACTACTCGCTTTCCTAATGTTTTCAAATGTACTAATCTTCCGGACGGTGCCCCTAATATGGAACAAAGATTGAAAATCCGGTTATTCAAGATTGGAAAAAGTCAAAATAGTTTTTTAGAGGAATTTCCATCTAGTAACGAACTATAAATTTATCAAACATAAAATGTTACCAATGTTTTTCAGGATTTTATTGCCATACAATATTTTCAGGCATAAATACCGATAGTTTCAAATTAAGATTCCTAAATAATCAAATAACGCTAATTATTAATAAATGATATATATTGCCAATCGTCTGTGCAAGGAACCTAAAAACAATTGATTCATACATACATATAAGTGGTGACCTGTCTCAGTCCCTATGTCTTAGAGTCCAGACCAAGATAAACTACAACGACCACCCTCTAAATTTGTTCACTGCACTTACATGTATATCATGTCTCATCTTTGTTTAAATTGACAGTAGGGAGTGAGTGAGTTATTGTTTTACACGGCTTGGGCAATGTTTCAGCCATTAGCGGCGTGAATTGACAAAAGTAATTTTCACAAATGTCCCATGTCTGTCAGTAGTTAGATCTACTTAATGATGCTTATTTGATTCAAGAGAGCAATGAATGTGGCAAAGACCCAGTATATGAGACAAGTTATAATAATATCACCATGAGAGCGTTAATGTTTTTTTCTTTTCTGAAAATGTTCAATAATGGTGTGTTACCAAATCTCAAATTCATTAAAACTGTACCTTAAAGCCCATGGGTCATATTTTCATCTGATTCGTGATGCTTGAGAAAAGAATTACATCACTCCATAGAAAACTTATTCGTCCAAACTCTGATATTATTTGTACATGTTATAGTAACAATAAAATACTTATTTGGACGTTAGAAGGGCAGTACACTCTGCAAATTTGCCGAAGCTTTCGGTGACGTCATCATTATGAGTAAGGATTTGCACCGCATCTCAGTTACAACAATTGCGTCCTATGTGTATCAACTTTGGCGCAACCTGTACCTAATTAGGAGAAAATGAAAAGATAATCTAGTTGCGCATGACAAACATGATTTTCAAGTTTATATTAAGGAAACACAATTGTCGGATGGCAACATTTGATTCGCCTTCATGACGACATGCAGGGACTGCTGTTTTGGTCATTTTGGTCAATGGTCTCCTTTCTAATGAATTATTGGCCGATTTTTCCAGATTGGTCTCATAATTTTGCAAAAAAATACAACGAATACGGAAAAGATACTTTGAAAGTTTACCTTTCATTTTCATTTTAGAGCTTTCATCAAAAATTGTGCAGGTGTTTTTTGTGATGTGCAATATGATAAGCATCATCAAAACTCTCAATGTTTTAGGTACTGCCCTCTCTATCAATTCTGCTAATACATTGTCACAACCTATATTCCTTCGGGGAATAATGGTTAATAGTTTGAAGTGTCATTAATGTTGTAAGTGTATAGCATTGTGGGAGCCATTAATAGTCTCCTTTTGACATCCATATTAGATGACGTGTCTTTGACTTAGCCTATAGTGTATTTATATACTTGATTGTGTTACCCGAAAAAACTCTCTCTATTTGTATTTTTACATGAAGTGATAGTTGACAGTTTCAGTAAATACCATACTAAACCTCAATTACCATATTTTGATTCATTATTATCTAGAATTGTACTTGTACTTGTTATTAATTGGTTTTGGTTTGAATTTTTGCTACTCATGCTTGTCAAAGATACGAGAATCTGAATCAATAGGCGGAACTCCAAAATAATGAAGTTGTATTTCATGGATTATTTAGAATTAATACAATGAACATTAACGGGTGACCTTTCCAGTATGGCATTTCATTTGACAAATACAAATTATTGATGTCCCATGTGTAAAACTAGCTCTATATTAATACAAGTTACATGCATGTCCTAAAATTGGATATTGTGTCTTCAACTATTATTATGAATTCATCTCTAGTGACAAAATATGAAGACTATACAGAATCAAACAATTTTACAAACACGACATGGGTCCCATTAAAAGAAAAGGACAGATTGAAAAACATATTTGGTTTTTTTTGGAGTGCTTATAATCCTTGGTATCACTGGCAACATTCTTGGAGCTATTGTGTTGACAAAACGGCAGACAACTGTTCCTGGTGTTCAACTTTTGAAGTTCCTTGCTTTCATAGACATCATCATTCTATATTGCATATTCTCTGAAATTGTGTTACGTGGATGTGATTGGATTCCAAGATATATCAGAAAAGTCTTAGCAGAGTTGGCAGAGCTCCAATACCCATTTGTTTTAACAATGTACACATTTGAGATCTACTTCACCATGCTGATTGCATGTCAGAGAGCTGTGGCTGTGGCCAAACCATTTCAGGCTGGTCATTATCTGAGGAGATCTGTCATCAATATTTCCATAATGACCATTTTGCTTTTGTCAATAATTTTGAACTTGCCGTTTTGGTTTATACGTAATCGTGAACTGTACTGGGACAGCGAATTGAAGATCACATGGATTTTCTCCACAGAGTCAAACTTTGCTTCTTCAGATTTTTTCAGATTTCATAGCAAGTATATGATACTCATCTTCCGAGCTCTGATCCCGCTGTTGTTGCTCGTGGCGTGCAACATAATCATCATAATATTCTCCAGGAGACAGCTAGTCAGATCAACGAGAAGAAACCTGGACCAACTTGTTGCTATCAACATTGCCATCATATTGATGTCAGTCGCAACACACAGTACTTCAGCTGTTGACATGTTCGTCGGATTCAATAACATTTTGAACAAAGTAACTACAGCTCTTATTGTGATTAACTCTTCGGCAAATATTGTGTTCTACTGTGTCTTTGGTGCATCGTTCCGGAATATGCTAAAAGATATGTTGAGATGTATTTGCTGACAACCTTACAAAAGTTTCTTTAAGAGTTAAGAGGCATTTAGAAGTTGGTAAGATGAATGAGAACAAGTTATATGGATTTACAACTTCTTTATTGCAAGAGTGCGACGTTTCGGTATAGGTACTAACACCGTTTTCAAGCAAATGATACAGAGCATGATATGGACGTGATTATATACATAATTGGTGAATATGTTTATACAATTAATTGGATTAATTGGAGTACAAAAGTTAACTATTAACTGTAAATTACTTCTAGGAATTGCAATGTGTTTGATGTATTTACTATAACTTATTCAAGCAGCTAATGTAAAAATCAAGCATTTTACAAAGTATATTCTCTATATAGGAAGTTTCCAAACGGATCTATTAATTGAAGCATTCATGAATTTATGAATACAAAATTGACTAGTGCTTTGAGCAAGTACTACAAAAAGTCAGAAAAAACACTTCAGTACCAAGAGATTAAGTGAAGTTTGATTTAATGATTATCATTATGCTGTTATATATTTAACTTGCTTATATCTATGCTTATAACTCTTCTTTTCACAATGTTCTTGTCTTGAATAGGTAGGATTTGTTAACATCGACTGTTTCACTTTAACTGTTACAATAATTGTGCAATCGGAACCTTTCATAAACTTGACACATGAGAAAACGAAAGATTTCTCCAGCCTTTCACGAATGTTACCTATTAGGGGAAAAAAATATATGGATTTCACTGATTATTTTCCCCAGTGTCTTTCTAAACTAAAAACAACAAAGTAAAACTTAGCTCAATGCTGAGACTCTTTGGATTCTATATATCTTTTTAAATTTTGATTTTGACTTTTTGACAGTTTTACTCAGTGAGACTCTCAATACTGAATTATTGGTATGTCTAGCTTGTATGTTGTCTTCATCAGAACTTCGTTTGTAAAATGTGTAAATATGGCTGTTTATGCTTTCAAATTGAAATTGTTATGCTTTTTGCTATTTTTTTTCATAGGACATCATTCAAGTTATATAGTTTCTCAAATCAAGACAAGCTGTTAACAGGAAATCCTATTGGACACATATGAAAGACATGAAAGATTGATGTTCATCAAACAGATTTGACGTGATTTAGCACATTACATTACATTACATTGATAAAAGAGCTATTGATACTGTTATGTCTTCAAAAAGTAATTGTACCGGACACACTTGCGTTCATAAAGAACTGACATGATAATTTACAAAACTTCTTATAACATATTTATTTCAGTGAAACACTTCACTTTAATTATTCATTATTAGTCTACATATCTGATTCACTTTAATAAGTCATCCCATTGTCAAAGCAAGCACATTTCAATCATGTATCTTGAATTTGTTCCAATAAACTAATTCGAAAATATAAGATATTCTACGCTGCACTAGCGTCAGTTTGGTCCTTTCATCATGCAACACTTGGGCTTCCTGTTTGATACATAATTCATCAAGCATCAAACTAACAAAAAAAAGAAAAAAGAAATATATTTACGTCTTAGATAATATACGTGGTCTCTTCATATTTATCTTCACATAGTGCAAAGTGATAAGTGTTTGTTGTTACATTCAGTTTTTCCAAATGAACTCTCTAAGGATATTAGGAATGACTTTTGGACTGATTGTTTCTACATTTGTTTACTTTCTCATGAAATTAAGGACATATCCTTTAATTAGTTCATAACAGAACCCTTTGTTTTTATAAAAAAATCTAAAAGTTGGTGAAGAGGTATTTTATATATATTTTTACGTACAATATCTGTGATAATTGATTCATCTTCATATTGATGAAAATGTATGACTCATTTTATATTAAGAAAGTTGATATGACAAAGAATGATTTACATAAACCAATGAATTTCTTACACTTAATAACCCTGCCACATATTCTTATAGGCCTTATTTGAAGCATTACATTACAGAAAGCCAATTCCCTTATTTACACAATGTAAATATACTTGAGAATAGACAATCAAAATATTTGTAATGAAGGGAGACAGACATAGAGGTTTACAATATGTATTTATGTTTATTATCAGCAATGATATGATATGAGGTGTCGAAGTTGTTTTGAGAACAAACCGGTGCGTTATGATGTTCAAAACAAACATTTCATCCTTGTAAAATAATGTTGTAATGGATGTTTCTTTTGAATATTACAATTTACTACAAATTAGTATTAGTAACCAAAATATACATCAAAGCATGTCTCATATAAGTGTATGTGTAGATAATACTGTACTGTAATGCGTATTTTTCTCAATCCCTTTCATAAGCCAGATTGTATTTGCACTAAGAGAAAAGGTTTTACTTATCAGTGATGGTTTCAACTTAGTCATTGAAACTCATTATTCTCTGAAATGGTGTAAAACTTATACTTTTTTATCATGTTCCATGTACACTGTGTCTTACAACGTGTTAATAAAGTTTCAAAAAAATATATACCGAATTCCATATCGTTTTAATTCAGACAACCAGAGTATATAGTATAACCTAACATAACGTCGGGATAAACATGGTTTGACTTTGCCAAAAATATGGCACAAGGAAGGAATATCGGGTTATTCAAGATAAGGTGAATTCTACATAGAAAATTTCATCTTGTCAAAATACTTAAATTCAATCAACCATCCAATTTGTTCAATATAAGGGTTTGCATGATTTAATTGAAAAACACCTTATTGGTCACGAAAATCCACGGTTTCAAATTAAGATTCCTAAATGATGGAAAGACGCTGATTATCAAGGTATGATATATACTCAAAGTCATAAAAAACACAATGCCTAATTCGTGAACTATTTCTGGTAGACGTCTTCTTGGACTTTCCTATCCTACGGCACATAAGTGAAACTTATGATAGGTGTCTTTTTGTGGAGTTCTGGATTTGTACCCAAAATCAGTTCTCTGTAATTAACCTTTTTTGACGATTTCAAACAGTCCGATGTCACACGTTTTACACGTGTATTCCCTTTAAACACAGATCATAATTTTAATATTCATCACTTCAAAAAATTGCACGCATTAGACAACAGGAACAGAGCTTTTGGCATGGTGGATCAGGGCGCTTCACAAGGAGCAGTCGCCAGACACTTTAATTGCTCGCCTCCTACACCTCCAAGCCACCGGAAGAGTTGTAGATCGACCCCAACCTGCATCCTCGTCCCCGGGTTCAGTTGCGCTGCGGTTTACTAACCCTGGCAATCATTGCAAAATGGACGCCGCCACTGTGAGATAAAACATGGCGGATTTGGTAAGACTTTATAAGGCAGTTTTTTACTTTTTGGTGTCGAAGGTTTGAAATTGGTACCAATCGATAGAGCAAACTTTTTTAGGTCTATATAAGTTTATTTTAATCTTCGACACCTAACTTTAAATTCATAACTCGAGCGGGCAAAATGACAGTCGAGAACGGTGGGTCCGAAGGAATGTAAACAAACATCATATCTTCACTGCACATCATCAAATACGTGTTGAAAAAGATACAAATTATGAATATTAACGCTCGCACTTTTATCCTTGACGATATACTCTAATCTTATCTCATGAAATAAATTATACTATAACCATAGCTCATGAAATAAATTATTTTGCCCAGTAACAGGCATTTTTCTTTTTCAATTTAGGGATTTTACTTGTGTAAACGCTTCAATCGGCACGGCGAACCTTTCCAACTTCTCTTCGAATATAGGACTACACCTTTTGGTGTCGAAGCTTGAAACTTGATACCAATCGATAGAGCACACTATTTTGAGTCGATTTAAGTTAAATTTTATCTTTGACACCTAACTTTTAATTCATAACTAGATCGGACAAAATGACAGCCGAGAACGCTGGGTCCGAAGGAATGTAAACAAACAACATATTTTCACTGCACATCATCAAATACGTGTTGAAAAAGATACAAATTATGAATATTAACGCTCGCACTTTTATCCTTGACGATATACTATAACCATAGCTCATGAAATAAAATATTTTGCACATTACATGCATTTTTTCAAATAAATATACTACTAAAAAACTCAAATTCACATGCAATAACCTAGGGTTTAGAAGCAAACTTAACTCAAGATTTGAATTGTTGTATCATTCAACCAATTACATTGACTATTGTGATGAATTTATTATATATAATATTGTGTCTTTTTAGAGATCATGTCAAGAAATAACTTGACACACTTTGACACTAACAGACTGACTAAATTTTTTATTTTACATTGATAGTTGAGAGAGATACATTGACAGAAACATTTTCAATAATTAAATTTATATGGTGAAATTGAGTCATTTATGAATGCTTCAAAAAAAATTTTCACACTTAAAGAAATTAGTGATTGTCTGGGGATATCTTTTTTGTTAAGTCTTCTTTCAAAAGGGCTCAGTTAGATTAATATAATCCAGTAAGTAATATAGACCTAACAATGAAAAGAAACCTTATTTTAAGACTGTGAATGACTGCATGACATTTCAAAAACACAACATAAGATTTAGCCTATTGTTTTTATAAATAGCACATAATCAAATTAAATTCATGTACATTTCATCTAACATAACATTCAAAACTATAAACAAATTTCAGTCATAGTGCTCAATGCATACCCAAAAATGCCTTTAATAAGCTGTTCAGTTATACAACTTCACATTTGAAAAATGTAAATCATACTGAAAAGTATAAATGTCTTATCAAATTGATTAGCATAATATTCTAATGAACAATGTTTTCAGGTTCATCATGTAGATCAAGGTACAATAGGATACACTGCCTTACAACAATGGATAGCACTGATCTTGAGTGTCAACCCTTTGAAGGATCAAATAAAAAGGATGCTGCAACCCAAACATATCCTGCCTTTCCGGTTCAGTTTACAAACAGGTATTCAGAAATAAATAGTCATAACCAAATGTTGGCACTTTTGAAAATGACTCTTTTGTTATGCAGGTGGATAAAAGAAAAGATGGTTAAACCTATAACACTAATATTCCATTGAAGCATTCATAAAAGACAAAACTTTTTTTTTTTAAACCAAACAACATTTCTTTTCTATAATTTTTCAAATATTTAAGGAAAATGTTCTAATCTTTTCATTGTATTTTCCAGAAATGAAGAAAGTCAAGAACCTATGACAAAAAGGACAGGTCTCACAGAATTGTCTCAAACCGCCAAAAAAATATATGATATTCAATGTGAACAACAGGACAAGATAACAGAAACTGCATATCTACCAACTGATGCAATGGAACAAATAATGAATATTTTTATGCACAACAAGCCAATTTCAGAAATTTGCTCTGTAATCATGAATAATGCTGGGATGAAGAGTACCCTTTGGCATCTTTTCTTAAAAGATGCAAATGAGGATGTTTCTTGCCTCCTGGAGAGGCGTTCAAGTTTGCTTTACAACAAGAACTATGACAATATGCAAGGATTTCAATGGTCATCAATAACCGATGAATTATTGGACCAAAATAGATATTTGTCGGATATATTGATAACCTGCACAATGGGTTTAAAACTAGCTAAAAGGAGCGATCAACTTGAATCTGCAATCCCACGTCTTGGCTTCTTGTACGGATGCATTATGAAGAATAGGTGGACGGACCTGTCTCTGACTCAGAGAGTTGTGAGCATGACACTTGCACAGGATAAAGTTCATCAAAAGGTAATTGTCTTGAATTTACATATTTTTGAAAGAGTATATATTTTGTCACATAATTTTAATATGGTACCCAAAAGTAAAAAATCTCTTTTATCAAATAAGGTTTATTCAATTTATTAAAAGTGTTTCACTAACAACTCAAACAGTCATTTAGCTGATGTAATGTATATGTATATTCAGTTGTTTGCCCATGAATTAATCAAACAATCCTTAACTTTCAGGTTTTTGATAGACTACAACCCCTGGGAGTCTGCTTATCACATCAAGTTTCCTGCAGTGTACAAGACATGATTAGTGGACATTTCCAAGATGAACTCATCACATCTTTGAGGCAAGGGAAAAGATTTCGGTTAGTTGGTGATAATGTAAATTTCTCTGTCGATGTGAGTCGCATAAGGTCTGGTGATAAAAAGAAACATATGGAGCACTGGTTTGGTTCTTCAGCAATAATTCAAGAAGTTCAATTTGAAACTTTGGGCCGAAGCAACCAATGTCTTCTGACAGAATTGACTGTTGAACATTTTCTTCCACGCGAACATGACTGGAATGTGATTGCCTCAAACTACCAAACACTGATAATGAGAGTACTTGTCAAGCACTTTCCGTCATTATCATCTTTGAAGTCAAGAGTACAGACTGTCATTGAAGGGGAACATGCTGATAAGCTAAATGATAAAAATAGGGTAATTCCTCCACCAATTCTCCCAAAAAATGAGCAATATTACAATGAAGTGGTGGATGTTCTTTACCATTATGAGTCACTCATTCAGGAAATATACACTAAAGCTGATGTTCCTTTGACTGATGAGTCTAGAATCCACATTGGCGGTGATCAACTTACTCGTGAAAGATTTTCAGGAGCAAAAAGATTACGTGGTGCTGCAGATCTTCCACAGGAAAGATTCCAGCATTTGTCACCAATAACATTTGTATTTTTCCATCTCCAGATGACTGTCTTATCTATGATGTATAAAGTTCTGTTCAGTGTAAAAAGCACAGAGACTGGAACACTTGGTGCAGAGAGAATAAGATTAGGAAGGAGTAGGGTAAATGGAGAAGATGTTAGAAGTCACTTCGAGGATTGTAGTGAATTGGCTGTGTCTCTTACAGAAGCATACATTGTTGAAGCAGCTTGTCATTTCCTGGGAATCAAGGACCATGATGATGTTTCCTCCAAGATCAAGGACATGACAGAAGATGAAAAGTTCAATCTGATAGAAGAAACAGCTGAACATATTGACGACGAACATGTTCTCAAGGATTCCAAGAAGCACTTGAAGAAATCACTCACACAAGATTGTGGATATAAGACCATAACTATTCCACGCTCTGATGGATCCAAGATAATTCTACACATTCCTTCAAACACAGTTCCTGATGAAACATCTTCAAACATTGATGATGATTACTTGAAGTATGGCAGTCTTGTTCTTGAAATTGGACTTTATACAAAAATCTTTCAGATGCAATCAAATGTCCTGACAGATCTAGAATGATTAGCATCTTGAAATACACCATGGTCATGCTCAAAGCATTCAATAGCAGGTCAAAGTATGCTCTGGAAATCTTCAGATTTCTATGTCACCAGATGGCTACACTGAGTGAGAAATCAGCTCACGAGTCATTTTATGGACTATTTGTGAACAAGAATGGACATTATCATTCTCACATTGCAGCAGATATGCAAATGGAGCACATAGTGAAATTAACAAAGAGCCATATTCGTGCTGTTCAATCCAACAAAACAGAAAAGACCATTATCAAAAGAACAGGCTCCTTTGCAGGGATATCCAGCATCACTGAGAACTATGACAAAAAAAACACATGTTGTACAAAGAGCACAGAGACATAAAGTTCTTTCCTCCAAAGAAGATGAATCTCTGATTATGAAAAACCTGAGAAGAATCCAGCCATTTCAGTTAGAATATGGGAGGAAAATAGCCTCAATGCATGGTTTGACAGAAAACATCATCTGCAAAATGAAGAAATATGATATGATTTCATGGATGAGAATGCATCAAGTTTCCTTGTCTCATGAAATTGGACAATAAGGTCAAATAAACTGAGACCAGATTTATACATTTATGCATATGACTTGGATGGTTAAATATGAGTGTGAAGGACTTATGATGACACCTATTCATTACAATGACTTTTGTGCATTTGACTGAGATTATTGTATTGTAAATAGTTGTTTCTTTTTTCAACTTGGAATGCATTGAAATGAAGACAAACATTATCATAAAAAAAGTCTTTATTGAGGATTAAGACTTGAATGACTTACAAATGATTTGTGAATATGATAATATTACATTAGGTGAAAATGACTTCAGTATTTTCCTCACATTATTCTTATTATCAGCTACAAAATGCTTCCAATTGAAGAGCTCACATCAGATAATTTTAAATTCTGCAATTTGTTTAATGATTGTTGACACAACATGGGCTGTTTCCTGATCAAGGTCACATTCATCCTTCACAGTTTGTGTGTCAGTGAACCTCTCACTTGAACTGACAATCCTTTGTATTGTAGAAGCGTTCAATTTCTGATATGTATTGAGGTCTTCTGTTGATTTACAAATGCCATTAGGGCAACTCGTAGAGTACCCTTCGTTGGATCAGGCGCTGAACATTGATATGCTTCAGATAACTCTGGATTACAAATGTCACAACATCTGTTTGAAGGCACTGTTGACTCCCTTTGGAACCCAAATATTTGGTAAATCAGTTGTCGACGACATTTGATTTCATTCTTGCAAAAGGTTTTCATTTGTTTTGATACCTCAGGACGACCAACTTCAGAACTGTTGAAGAACAAGATAGCTGTGGATTGTTGTCCATTTCTCCCAGCACGACCCATTTGTTGAACATAGGCTGAAATAGATCAATCATGCTCATGACTCATAGGATCTACCGAATTTGAGGAATCTTGTGTAAAATGATAGTTGTATATCTAGTAAACATATGTTTAGCAATTCTGCATTTGTGGATCAACCTTGGTGAGCTTCAACAATGAGTGTGAACTTTTACCATTACATAGTTAGACAACTTTAATGTCATTATTTTATTTTCTTAATTGAATACATTCTCATGTATACATTTGAGGAGGAACAAGTGAACAATTTGTTGGAATTACCTTCAATTTGGTTTGGAGGACCAATGTTGATTACGCGCCTTACATGCTGTAAGTCTGCACCCATTCCAAGAGCCACAGTGGCAAGCACAATCTTTAGGGGACTTCTTGAGGGGTCATCAGCTAGAATCTTCAGTATGGTATTTTTCACCTGTTAAAAAATTACTGCTTTATTAATTCAATGTTTGTGAAAAATTCTTAAATAACTAATTCATGTTTATATGTCTGTAAATAGTGGTATCAACATAATAACTTATATATGACCATATACTTACTATTCTTTTTGTTAAACTTTAGATTCAACTCAATGGTGTAAATATTGTATGTTATGAAATAAGTATTTTGATAATGAATGAATAC
Organism: Steromphala cineraria; assembly: GCA_916613615.1. Lineage (NCBI taxonomy): Eukaryota > Metazoa > Mollusca > Gastropoda > Trochida > Trochidae > Steromphala > Steromphala cineraria. Next base: position 5,865,130 of record OU744724.1, on the reverse strand, counting down.
TTGACAAACTAATGAATATGAATTTGTCAATGAGTAAGTTGATCATTAACTTACAAATAGTACATATAGTACAAACCGTATCATTGTTCTTTTCCAATGAGGCGTGAAATTGCACTATCCTAGCATGGCTTATCCCAGTACCTCCTTGGAACATCTTTGGACCCATTAACCTCATGGCAAATTCATAGGACAGTCCCACCCAGTTTTGACTTCCACTGAAGTACAGTACAGTCAGAGGAAAATCTTGCTCCTTTGATAACAGTTCTTTGAAAATCGGCTCAGTTACAAACTCAACAGCTTGTTGCACTGTGCTAATAGTTGATGGTCTCCGAGATACAACAATACTAATGTTTTCTCGAGCTGGAGGCAAACATATCATTTTGGTTGTAACATTCCTAGATTTTCTGAGACAGAGACAGAGTAGCACTTAGTGTCATAACCTTGGCAGTGGGCAGAAGGGCTCTGACAGTTCTTAGTTTCATAAAACTTGGGCGGAAATGTGGACCCCATTCAAGGACACAATGTGCCTCATCCACAACAATGAGAGTTTCATAATCATTCTGAAAAGGTTGGCTCAGTAAGAGCTCTCTTACAACCTTACTGTCCACTAATTGTTCGGGATGGGAAAAAACATATTTGTAATGACCACACAAAAGCTTTGTCTTTCATTGCTCAATGTATCCTTTGTGAAGCATGTAGCACTTCCATTAAGCTTTTCAATTTGTTGACTGATGATGACATTTAAAGGCACAACTATTATAACAATTGAAGGCTTTACTCCAAGTTCTTCCATATTGAAGGGCCACAGCTCATAGCAAAGAGACTTTCCATATCCAGTTGGAAGCATGCCAATGACATCATTCATAAGAGAACTTCTGATAACATCCTCTTGGCACTGTTTAAGTTCATTTATGTGCTTGTCAAAGTGATGGTTATATTTGTTAATTGCATCTTTGGTTGCTTGAAGAAATTTCTCTTTGTTCTGAAAAGTACCATGCATTCATCTGAGAATAATAGTACATATGGAGTAACATATGGATTAACATTTCTTTGAACAGATTGTGCATAAATTATTGTATGGTTTTGTCAAGAGTATGTTAGCTTTATATTTAAAAAAGCTTTATCACAAACTTGGTTGATATATGTAACAGAATTATTACTGAATAATGTTTGTGAAATCTATACATTACATTCTGTATATTTATCATCATTCAATTTGAATAATTCAAATTAAAAATAGTATGTCTAGTATGCCTATTGATGAATTTATATAAACCAAATTAATACAATTAACTTGTAAATACAATATTTGATCAAGTAATGATCAGCACTAAAACACTGGCTGTAATGTGATTTATACACAGATTTATATATTTTTTTATGTGTATGAAAGAGAGAGTGTGCCTTTGAATGTATATTTATTGATAAACAATATTAGAGAAGATGAAGCCCTTTGGAGATTGAAAATAGTAGAATGACTTTAATTTACCTGAATCTGTTTTGAAAAATTGGCTCTTTTGTATTTAAGTGTAACAAAGATTTATACAATTATCAGTTTTATTTGTTAATGAACTGCTTGAACAAACATTTACTTAATTATCATGTCAAATTCAATAATTTTATCAACAATTAGGGATTTCATTGAGTGTGAAATAATTTTGAAATTTTTTTTTGAAGCATTCATAAATGGCTCAATTCGATCATAAAATTTTTTTATTTAGAATGTTTCTGCCGATGAAATTCTTTCAATCATCAATTGTGAAATAACAGAATTTTAATCAGTCTATGAATATTATGTCAGTTATTATATGTTTACATCTATAAAGAAACAATATATCATTGATAATAAATTCATCATACACAATATTAGTCTATGTTCTTATTTGAATGATGGAACAATATAAATCCAAATATAATTGGAAATTTTGTTTAATTTTTGACAATTATGGAAAGTGATAGGAAATTATTGTGAATTAAAGGTGTAGTCCTACTCGAAGATAAGTTGAAGTTTATTATTGTGAAAGGTTCGCCGTACCTAATGAAGCGTTTACAAAAGTAAAATCCCTAATTAAAATAAAATGCATGTAATGTGCAAAATAATTTATTTCATGAGCTATGTTTATAGTATATGGTCATGGATAGAAGTGCAAGCGTTAATATTCATAATTTGTATCTTTTTTCAACACGTATTTGCGGTGAACATAACAATTTATGTTGTTTGTTTACATTCCTTTGGACCCAGCGTTCTCGGCTGTCATTTTGTCCGATCTAGTTATAAATTAAAGTTAGGTGTCGAAGATAAAATTTAACTTAAATCGACTCAAAATAGTGTGCTCTATCGATTGGTATCAAGTTTCAACCTTCGACACCAAAAGGTGTAGTCCTATATTCGAAGAGAAGCGTTTACACAAGTAAAATCCCTAAATTGAAAAAGAAAAATGCCTGTAACTGGGCAAAATAATTTATTTCACGTTCTATGGTTATAGTATATCGTCAAGGATAAAAGTGCGAGCGTTAATATTCATAATTTGTATCTTTTTCAACACGTATTTGATGATGTGCAGTGAAAATATGTTGTTTGTTTACATTCCTTCGGACCCAGCGTTCTCGACTGTCATTTTGCCCGCTCGAGTTATGAATTAAAAGTTAGGTGTCGAAGATTAAATTTAACTTATATAGACCTAAAAAGTTTGCTCTATCGATTGGTACCAATTTCAAACATTCGACACCAAAAGGTAAAAAACTAACTTATAAAGTCTTACCAAATCCGCCATGTTTATCTCACAGCGGCGGCAGCCATTTTGCAATGATTTCCAGGGTCAGTGAAGCGCAGTGAGGAATGTTGCGCAGCGGCACTGAGCCAGGGTACCAGGTTGCCCCAACCTGCAACGCCACCTGTAACATGTGCTGCTCAAGATCACCACATCGGACTACAGCATATGCACAACTGGTTCCAGACAGCTACTACTACTGCCAGAGGAACTGTTGGAACACGTCAAATCAACTCTCGGCGGTCCAAAGGCGCCTTGTTGCTCTTGGGTTACGCTGGTGTCAAATCCTTTTGCATCGTCTTCGTGGTCCAAGGCAATCTCAATGCTCAACTTTATGTTGACGATATCTTTCGTCCTGTGTTGCTTCCATTGCTGCCTCCACATGTGGACAGATGATTTCCAAGCATGACAACGCCCGACCACACACTGCCAGGTTAACAAAAGATTTCCTGAACAATCATCATGTACCTGTCATGGACTGGCCCGATATATCTCACCTTTCAGACGAAGCAAAGAAGTGCCACTTTTCAAGCCGTACCATGCTACCACAAACTGTAGCAGAGTTGATACAGGCACTCCAAAATCATTGGCAAACAATCCCACAGCGTGTAGTGAAACATCTGTGCCAGTCCATGCCAAGGCGACTCCAGCCATGTGTAAGAGCTCAGGGCGGACATACCCGATATTAACTTCAGCTGACCCCTGCTTTGTTCCAAGGTTCTCAGACGTTTCAGTTTTGTACATTTGTAGTGAATTCTTTCATGAAAGTATCCACATCTCGATTTTGTCAGTTCATATGTATATTTGTTAACTTTTATTGTAGAACTGATTTATTTGGAGATGCATTTTAATGGCTTTGAGTGTAATCTCAATCTCCTGTGCAGGAAAAAAACCTTTATACATACATGATGACCTCTCTCAGATATTGTGTCTTAAAGTCCAGACCAAAATAAAATTGACAACAGCAACCCTCTGAATATGTTCACATGTATGATATCATGTCTCTTATTGTCTGAAATTGACAGTAACAATGTCAATACCCTGCTACTTGTTTTGTTAAGGAAAGGAATTAAGAAAACACTTAAAATGAAATAAAAAAGTGTTTCGAAATGCATTGCTTCATTTACAAAGGAGAAGCAGTCATATCATTGATCGACATGACTATGTTAATTTCAGTGAGCAATGGATATGTCAAAGCCTCAGCATATGTGAAAAGTTGTCACCTACTGTAAAATCATTATATTTCGCAGGGGTTTATTATGAGCAAATATTTAACCCCGCAAAAATATACACAGATATATATATGACATGAAGGTTGAAACACAATGAAACAATCACAGGCAAGTAACATTTGTAAATGTTGCATGTTAATTAAGATATAGAGAGAAATGATAAGGAAAATGCAAAATAATTTATCAATAAAATGTAATCATGTACCAGACTACAGGAATTAGCTAACACCTGTTAGCTAGCAATATCGATCGATAACATATGTTTGTATATTACCATAACCATATTTAAAATTTGTCATTTGCAAACCCTGCGTTTGTCAGTACTTTCATTTACATTTTCGAGCTTTCATCCAAATTGTGCATTTGTTTTTTGTGGTGTACATGATAGTTATCATCATCAAAAGTGTTTTAGATCTGTCTTAAGGAAGCTGCTTAGAAAAAGCCTTAAGCATATCACTGTAAAACCAGTGTAAATTGCACTAATGGAATAATAGTGTTGACATAGGTGTATGAATACCTTGGTTACTTTTCTCAATGTCTACAGATATTTCAAAAAAAATATTTCCCCTGAAAGTGTACTGCCCTCTTTATCAATTCTGCTAGAGCATTGTTCCAACCTAAATTCCTTTTACTACTTTAGAAGTATCATTAAAAGCGCATACGCATTGTTGGAGCCATTAACTGTTTTCCCCTTGGTGCGTCAATAATTGATCAGTCATCCTATGACTCTACCTTTATGTCACGTGATTTACCTAACTATGAATGGGAAAAGAGGCGAATAAACAAAGTTTATTCAATGAAAAATACCACAAACAATCAAATACCACACAACGAAATACAAATGAAGAAACGTTTAAATACACATACTCATGAACTCGCTTTACACACATGCAAGTTCAAATCATTCACCTTTCACATTTATGCACATTCCAATACAAATGCATTCACTCAACACATATGTACTCATCTTTCAATTGTCAATCACTCGAATTCGTACTCATTCAACGATATCAACACAAAAGCAAAAAATAAATAATGAACAGATTCCCCGATATTAAATGCACAAATTACAATCCACAATATAACATATAGGACGCCATCATTACACGTTTCTATGTTACCACAACGTGACTGCTTTATCATCATAACAGGACAGAAGATACATGTCCCTTTACGTGATATCACACCCGACCAAGACGTAGAAGAATATTTTTAATGCGAGCTGATATTACTGCTGAAGCTAGTTTATATGAAATGTTTAATAACGAAATTGGTCTAAAGTTTTTCAAAAGTTCTTTTGGTTTATCTTTTTTTGGGATACAAGTAATGAGACCTTGTTTTTGACTTATGGATAACTCACCTGATCTATAAGCTGTATTCAATGAGTTAATAAGATATTTATTGATGTCATTGTACTGTCTACTGAGATTGTTTTTATCATATTTACAGTTTTCTTGTAATTCAGACCAAGCGTGAAATATATCTTTCCAGAATGGACTAATGAGCTTAGGGATATAGTCGGTCTTGAGATATGATGGTCCCAATTCTATTGGGTTAAGTTGGCTTACTGGGCTTAAAGTATACAAAAGGTTACCTTATTTAGAATCCTGTACAAATAGTCGTCTGATCCATGGTATTTTCTGAGTTTTATTTGTCTCTAGTATTGTTGGAACTTTTAACCCGCCTTCTTTATAAGATTTTGTCAACAGACTTCTTTTAATTTTGTCGGGTTTGCCTCTCCATATAAAGGAAAACATTTTCTTTGAAATTCACAATCGTATCGAGTATTGGGTTTGCTAGTGATGTGAATAAATGATTAGGTGATGGTAGTATCAGACTCTTTAAGACTGTTATTCTTCCAAATGGCTTAAGGTCTCTGAGATACCACAATGTCATTGCTTTTTCTGCTTTTTTAAGCTTATCTTTGTAATTTCTTTCTACCATTTCTGCTTTGTTGTGTTGAATTGGTATACCTAATAATACAAAGGGTTTTTGTGTCCAATCTAAATTAATCTCTTCGCAATATTGTAAACTTGAAAACTGCTTTGAACCTATCCAGACAACTTCAGTTTTGTCTATGTTTAGTTTAAGTCCAGAAAAGGATGCATATAATTCAAGTACATATAATGTTTCTCTAAACGAGCGTTCAGATCCATCTAGAATTATAGTTGTATCATCTGCAAATTGTGTCAATAAATATTCTAAATCAACCATTTTAATTCCTTTGATTTTTTCATTATTTCTTAACATGTTGGCCAGAATTTCTGCTACAATTAAAAAAATATATGGAGAAAGAGGATCCCCCTGCCTGCAACCACGTGTTATTTTGAAAAATTCTGATTGAATCCGTTTACAAGAACACTAGAATTTATATTATTGTAGAAAGTTTTTAACCAAAGTTTGATAGATGGTCCGAAATTAAAAAAGTCGAAACATTTTTCGATAAAAGACCATTGCTTATTTTTGGAAGAATCTTTTTAATGCGAGCTGATATTACTGCTGAAGCTAGTTTATATGAAATGTTTAATAACGAAATTGGTCTAAAGTTTTTCAAAAGTTCTTTTGGTTTATCTTTTTTTGGGATACAAGTAATGAGACCTTGTTTTTGACTTATGGATAACTCACCTGATCTATAAGCTGTATTCAATGAGTTAATAGGATATTTATTTATGTCATTCCAAAAGAACTTATAGAATTCAACTGTGAAACCTGAGAGGCCAGGGCTTTTTTCGTTTTTCATATTTTTTAATGCTGAAAGGATTTCCTTGTATTGCAACTCACCTTCAAGAGAATATGCGTCATTGTCTGAAAGTCTTGGTATTTTCTTATCTTTGAATAAGTCCTCCAGGTTAACATCTACGACAGGTTTACTGGTATACAATTTTTGAAAATATGTCTTCCTGCATTATTTATCTGCCATTAACCTCAGTATCACCGATAGAAAATGTGAAAGTTACCATTTGGTGAAGTTTTAAGTAGGATATAGCAGTACATGTTGTGAAGTAACTCTGCTATTAAGAGGTATTACAGAACTATTGAGTAACAGGTGCTCGTGATATCGCGAATAAGTATACATTAGGGAGATAAGTTTAGTAGGAAGGCGGATTGTCTGTTGATGGCTATGGAATATTTGATGGTTTGTGTGGTATAAGTGGACTTAACATCCCAGTTAAAGCTAATGGGTTTCTCTTGATTTACGTGGAATAACCGCTTACATCAAACCAAATGTTAGTATCTAGATCGGCTCTGAAAAGAGTTTATTATACAGCGTAAGTTGGGTAAATAGCGTTAATTCTGTCCGCCGTCCGGGAACTTTGTCTGGAGCATATTTCTTAAACTATACATGACACAAAATATCATACACTTATCAACCACGATCCTTATATATGCCTTTTGAAACTGTATATTCCACTTTCATGCAACTTAACCAACATTCTCTCTCCACAGAAACTGCTCTGTCATATTCGAGCAAGCCTCTGTTTTAATTAGCCTAGATCCCGTTGTTCCGTTCCCAGCGACAAAAAGTTGCAAAACAAGATATCTCCCTTATTTGAGCCTAATGAAAATACGCCTTGAATACCTTTGACTTGGAGCATCCTTAACGGTCGTTACATGGAAAATATCATGCCTTTATGTTTATTTTTCATTTGATAGTGTGATGGTTAATTTTTGGAAAAGCAGTATGGATTGTAGTTTTCATAAGATAGTAACGGTTTTAGAACTGTGTAAATATGTTAAATAAAAAAACTTATTTTACTAATTAACCTCAAAATCTAACGAGAAGGTAAAAAGCAATGCTTTGTAAAAGGAAGAGTTGTCTCCCCTTGATCTTAAATTTCATTGATAGCTATGCCGAAGCATACGGACCATACGACCAAGGCTTGCGAATGACCCACTTTTGAAACGGCGTCGCTGATTGCACAACTAACGTGGATTGCCTCCAATCAGATTTGTACCTTTCTATCCCATGTATTAGGCTTGTTAGAACAGAGGCTTGCTCGGACTGAGCTCCCTGTATGGGAGAGAATGATTATTTGAATGTTTATGCACTATGTGAAGAGAAATTTTTTTAAAAAACTGCTTTTCTGTTTCTGAAATCCGCGTTGAATTCCTAAGAATTCATTACATGTTTTGAAGAGTACAACATCATAAGTCCTAAATATACATACGGAAAAAAGTTAAGCACCCCCTAAATTCGAAAAAAAAATATGATGCTATGGCAAAGTTACTGTACCGTGAATAAATTTATGACTCTTTTACAAAAAAATCCTGATTTTGTAATAATTTCTTCAAAGAAAGATCGTCCATGTAGACAATTTATGAAATTACGATTGAATTTGTAATGGTACTGAAATTTCACCCAAAATAAGTTTGGCTGTAGTGCCAAGACTGGGCAATAGACAATGGGTTTCAGGCATCAAAAATAACGTTTGTGTTACCGACCTGACTTCAACACATCAAATCATATCATATCTTACAAAATAAGGAAGTAACTGGTCGTTGAAATGCCATCCCTTTTTCAACAGTTATTGTCAATAATTGACGAAATGGCTGGAATCATACGATTTTGGAATAATCTTTGAATTCTTTTGAGTTCAATCTGTTAATCAAACACTTCTCATTGATTTCTAGGGGTCATTACAGTTGACACCGACCATTTTTTGTTATAACACAATTTTCCTTGAATTTAGTTTTTTTTGAGATTTTGCGACTTTGAAGGTTATTAGAGGTCTAAATAGTGACTTTTGACTAAAATTTGTGTACTAAAGTTTGAATTACCCACATCACAACTACCAATAACAACTTTCTTTTATCAGACTAATGTAACTTGTTTTTTGACATAAAACTGCAACAATTTTATGAATGCAAATATCCAAAAGATGCGAAACGTTATCCGGATGAAACTTTCTTCCATTACCTACTAAATTATGATTCTATCATACCATACAATTATTTCTACAATCACATCGCCTTCTTTTTAATCAGGCAACTTGTGTTGCTGAAAAAACGTGGGGTGCTTAACTTTTTTCCGTATGTATATGAAAGCTGAAAGACAAGCAAGTTCAATGATTTCTCATTTTCCATAACTTGGTCTTAATCCTCACGCAAGTTCATATGTCAGACATCGTGTGTTTTCGAATTTGACAATTTGCTTGAGTTGCTGTGGTGTGATGATTATATGACGTCAACAACATTTCGAGAATATTGATTTATTAAAGTTAATTATTTCTCTTAAACGTATGTAGTATATAAAAACTAACTGTTTAAAGGCATAACAGTAGCCATAGCTCAACACAGTTCAACACTTAACATGTATCCAGTTGGTAATGGACCATCATAAGGTTTCTACTGTCTCTATAAACATTAACAATCGGACTTAAAACAAAATCGGATAAGAAATAAATATTCTGCTATCGATACGCTTCTCGATTAAACGATTACTTACAGAAAACTCTAAATGTATTTTCATAATAAATGAACATTTAACTGATGCCAAGAAGATATTTATAGCAGATGCAGAATATATAAATGATAATGTTATCCCAAAGGTCACAAATCATTTCTGGAGATATATGTTACAGGTTTGGAATCAATATTTAAACAGATGTTATTGCAATGTAAACACAGAGTCTGATATCCTTCACCAATCATTATGGTTCAACAATAATTTTCAGATTGATAGAAAGTGTATTTATAATTACAACATGGCAAAAGGAGGAGTTAACTTTATATGCGATATCCTTGATACAAATGGAAACTTTATGCAGAAATCCGACATGGAAGAAACGTATGAAATTCCAAAAATAAATTTTCTTCATTTTGAAGGCATAAAAAGATCAATTGCAGCTTACTGTAAATCTAAAAATATTTCTTTTATAGGCAAGGCAATTCAGATCCAGCGTCCATATTTACCCGTTAATGTCAGTTGCATCTCTGGATATAACATAAAAAGCAAGTATGTTATTAAACTATTGCCATGTTGTAAAAATAAACCAAATGGACAAATAAAATGGGAAAATACTTTCAACAAACAATATGACGATTAGTTCTGGACAAATGTTTTTTGATGGCAAATAGATGCACTGAAAGTATACAGTTAAGATGGTTTCATTATAAAGTTGTACATAACATTCTGGCAACTAAACACAAATTGTACCAAATGAAAATAAAGGAATCTCCACTGTGTGCTTTATGTAATTCAGCTGCTGAAACAACAATGCATCTGTTATGTGAATGTCCATACTCAATGAATATATGGAGGGAATTATCAGAATGGTTTCATGAATTGTCAGAAGGAAGTGTTAGATTCACTCATGAGAATATAATATTTGTCTTTCAAGGTAAAAACAACAATCCACTGAATGTGGTATGTCTGTTTATAAAATACACTTTATATAAAATAAGCCTTAAAGATACAAAACCAAAATTTGATTTTTTCCAAAGAGAAGTAATTCAATATTATAATGCAACAAAATATAAAGCATTCTCAAATGCTATTCCAGACCCATTCTACACATTCTGGTCCTCCCTCCATAACTTATTTAAGAAATTATAGTAAGTTCTTATTCACTCCAGCATTCTTTGGTGCTCATTGCCATACGATATACATATCATATCAAATATTTATTGAGAAACTTGTCTTGCTTTCTTCAACCAAGAGAGTCATTTGTCATTGTATACTGCATTATGTGTTTTGCAGAATGTTCTGTAATACATAAAATCATTATTGTATGCATATCATGCCTATGCTTCAAGGAATAAAAACATTTTTAAAAAAACCACAAAAAAAACATTTCGAGAATATTGATTTATTAAAGTTAATTATTTCTCTTAAACGTATGTAGTATATAATAACTAACTTTTTAAAGGCATAACAGTAGCCATAGCTCAACACAGTTCAACACTTAACATGTATTCAGTTGATAATGGACCATCATAAGGTTTCTATTGGCTCTATAAACATTAACAATCGGACTTAAAACAAAATCGGATAAGAAATACATATTCTGTTATCGATACGCGTCCAACTGGATTTCCGTGAAACAACTTCAATGTGTCCCCTCCTAACTATAGTCTTTGGAAACTTTTACGCTGGTGACCTCATTTAAATTTTCAAAACAATTATCCAACCTTGTCCAACTTTGTATCGGTATCCAAACACATATCGGAATTATGGCTTTATCATGCCGAGAATACCATCCATGGTGTGATAACGAAATGGGTCTGAAACAACTCCCAAATGAATAACATGCAATTGTCGGAAAGCAAAGAACATCTATTAAAGTTCCTGTGTAAACCGGCAAGACAGGAAATAAGAGAATATATTGTTGAAAGTTCAGATTAAGAAAGTTAAAAAATAATCACTGATGACCCTTTAGTTATTTTCGAGGAACTAGATATTTGCAATTTCTGTCTGACTTTTACAACACCCGGTAATGTGCTCCTTCAATTTTTTGTAACTTTTAAAGGGGCAGTAGCACGTTTTTGACAATTTTATATTTTCATTTTTTTACTGAAAATTGTGCATTAATGCTAAATGTATTATTTTAATAGTGTACAATATATTATCCACAGTCAATGAACAAATCATAAAGATTCACTTAAATCCACTGGCTGCCATGTGAAGAGCTTTAATTCATGTGTGTAAGAAAAAGGAATCGCATTGCTGAACTTCCCATTATATATTTGATTAATAATTGCTTTATTTAGTATAAATACAGTGTCTTTCAATTGGAACCAAGTTTTTTCATGTTCCTGACATCACCATATATCCCCCCTAACACCTGCTACTGTCCCTTTAAATTCCTATACCTCTTATAACTTGAAACAGTAGGAAAACTACAAGCTCATTGATGTATCAATACGAATTATTGATTTGTTTAAAGTAGTCGCATTAGTACTGGTTGCTATACTGAGAAAATTAATAACCACCTTTCTTGGCAGAGAATCAATTGTATAGCTTACTCAATAGGTGAAATTACGATGTTTCAAGGGTACTGTCATTCTATTCCCACAGAGGCAGCTCAGTCATACCCGAGTCAGCTCGGGTATGGCTGAGCTGCCTCTGTGGGGAGAGAATGGGGTACTGTGAATAAAAATATATCTTTCTTCATATCAGTGTACAAAACAGAAAACCTAGAAAACTTCTAAAATCTTCTATTAGTGACATGTCGAAAAAGGTTAATATCAGTTCGAGTTTCAATCTAATAAGCAGCTCTTTTCACAACCTGGTTCCCTGGCCTCGTTCAGCGTGCGCTACAGTAAGATAGTGTTTAAAGTTGGATTGTGCCTGGGCACCAGGTAGCCAAATTGTAGCGCAAGTCTATTCTGCTTATTTACATTTTTGTTAAATTTTTCGTTTAATGAAAATAAATTGACATTGAAAAATCATTAATCTTCATAAAAACTTCGTAATTCACGACCATTCAATTCTTCTTAAAATTGAACTTTAAACATATGTACAAATATATATTATCAAAATAAGTTTGTATTGTCCAAACTTCTATCATTTGTTACCTTTCCATAGCCAAGTCTGATCGTCAGCATATACATGTACGTCTCAACATATTCCGGAATGATCGACCAAAGACACAGTAGAAAACAAAATTTGCTGATGAGTTCAGCACAATAAGAGTTGTAGTGACATTGTTCAAAATGTAATCTGACCCGAATGCCATTTCAACAGCTGAAGTACTGTGTGTCGCGACTGACATCAATATGATGGCAATAATAACAGCAAGCTGGTCCGGGTTTCTTCTCGTTGATCTGACCTGCTGTCTCCTGGAGAATATTATGATGATTATGTTGCACGCCACGAGGAACAACAGCGGGATCAGAGCTCGGAAGATGAGTATCATATACTTGCTGTGAAATTTGAAAAAGTCTGAAGAAGCAAAGTTTGACTTGGTGGAGAAAATCCATGTCATATTGAATTCGGTGTTCCAGTACAGTTCAAACTTGAAGCAAAACCAGAACGGCAAGTTCAAAATTATTGACAAAACTAAAATGGTTATGATGGAAATGTTGATGACAGACCTCCTCAAATAATGGGCAGCTTGCAGAGGTTTGGTCACGGCCACCGCTCTCTGACATGCAATGAGCATGGTGAAGTAGATCTCAAATGTGTATATTGTTAAAATGAATGGATATTGGAGCACTACCACTACAATCCTAATGTAGCTCGGAATTCCATCACATCTATATAACACATTTAAGAACATGAAAAATAAAATTATAATGTCTATGAAAGCAAGGAACTTCAAAAGTCGAATCCCAGGAACAGTTGTCTGCAGTTTTGTCAACACAATAGCTCCAAGAACGTTGCAAGTGATACCAAGGATTATGAGCACACCAAGACAACCCAAATATATGTTTTTCCATCTATACTCTGTACTCATCTGTTCTTTGGCTAGGAACAAGTTTAGTAAACTGTAAGGTGTTGTATAGCCTTCATACGTCATCTTTACAGTTGAGAGAATAACATCCGACATCACTTGTATGAAGTCTTTACTCAAATATGGCTTGTGTTACACACGGAATATTAATGAAAATTGATAATTTGTATCGGTCAAAGGAAGTTCTCTACTCAAAAGGTTATCGGTTGATGTAACATTAACAATCGTAGCAGTTTCTACCAAAACAAGTTCATTCCCAGCTGTTTATATAGCCAAATACATAACATAACAATATGATATCTACAAAATAATCTGCCAATTATCAATATAAAACTATACATTTAGATATCACTAACGCAATAATACATTTATAGGATGGTCGGATGTTGTAGTTTATCTCAAACTTGACACATCATCTATTATTGATGCACCTAGGGACAATATTCATGACTCGATCAATGGATATAGTCTAACAAATGACACTTTAAAAGTATCAAACATTTACTCGATTTTACCCTTGACTTTTTGGGCGATACAATGCACTTGTAGAATTAAGGAGAAGGTACATTTTTTCGGAGCAACGTTTTATTTTTCAGATACCTGCTGACATGAAGAGAATCACTCAACTAATGCATAACATGTGTCTCAACATTATTCTTCTTTGAGTTTAATTTACACCATTGTTAGAATTAAACCTCATGTATAACTTTAGGATTTTTAAAACAATTTATTTCCTAATCGTATTTGAGATTTTGTGTTTTTTGTGTAAGGAGTCACACGATTAGATGTGATTTACAGGACTGGCAAATGTTTTCATAAACAACAGTAATTTGATAGAGATGGCGAATTTCATATACCAAATACATTATACATCAAGGTCATGAGAGATAGAACTCGTTACGGTCTTAAAGAATTTAAAAATAAAATTGATTGAAACGAAATGTAGCTTGATCCCTCTAAATGATCCCGTAGGTTAATGCAGAAGCAGATTTCTTAAAATTTCAAGAATGATTTCTGACATCACTATCTATATCAGGTATATTTTATATATGCAGTTGAATCCCTTTATCGTCGCTTATATCACTGTTTAATGTTATTTTCACCTAATCTTTTTGAATCCATAATTTCCATATTTTTTGTAAACCTCTGAAAAATATCTTTCTGTATGCTTTTGAAAATTCTTAATCAAACACTCAGAATCCACACATTCAGGATTAATTTTTTCCCCCTTAAAACTTGCTAAACGAACCCCTTGTTCTGCTGAATGACGTCAGATAACGGCTTTATTAATGACAGCATTCTGAGTCTATCTTCCCGTTGATTGGATGCCTGAAGAATATGATGAAAGAATTGAACATAACCTCAATGCTGCTCACTATCACGGAAGTATTGATGATAGTATTTCTCATATATTGAGGCTTTGTCATATCCATTATTCTCTGGGATGAAATAAGCTTTGCCAAGTAGATGTAAATAGATCTGGTCAAACATTACTATTCCTTAATTCATTAGGGTTAAACGGAAAGATCTTCCAAGCTATTTCAAGCCTATTCTTATGGAACAAACTACTGACTGACTGCAGGGTATGGTTGAGATAAAGACCTACAGCCGAGTAGGTATCGGATATAACCTTCAAGCGACAGCGAGAAGGTTATATCCGATAGCTACGAGGATGTGGTCATTATCTCACATACACCACATGGCTTTACCAATATGCATTTTAACAAAGTAGAACATCAACCAAATATTTAGCTACAGTGTATTTGATAGTTGATGTTATTGGGTAAAACTTAAATACACTCAACTTCTTAACATTCCATTTGCACAATACGCGAATACGTGCAGATTGAGCATGTCATGGCGAAGTTGACAATCAGACAAATCTGAGCAAGAAGCAATCTGTTTGGTTTTTTTCGACTTACAAACATCAAAATTCTACATTTTAAATTCTGAAATTAAATAATGTGAATACAATTTGCTAAAAACGTCACCGAAATTGTGATTTATGGCAAATGATATTCTTATGTTTAATACACTGTTCAGTCAATCAAATATTTCCCTCTTTATGAAGCAAAAGGTGTTGCTGCACGGACGTTGTCAATTTCATCTTGCGATGCACGGATTTTAAGTAAATATCATATCGCACGAGCTTTACACAATTGAAAGCACATGGTTTGAAGGTGGAGACGAAAATGAAGTGGTCTCTTGTTTTGAACAAATTTATGGCCGCGTTTCAATGTATTTCCAGAAGGAAGTAAAGGTGAGTTGAACTTTTAATTATATTGGCGCTATACAAATGTTTAGTAGATAGATAGATACGTATATTCATGTATTTGCTGTTAAATGTTTTTTTATGCGTGGATCTACGAAAATGCTGAAGTATGTTACAGAAGATTTACGCGGTATTAAACAAGCTGTCAACAACCAAGTTAATATTTAAGCATTTTGCTGTTGAAAAATGATTGTTAATGTAATTATTAATTTTCAATATCATTTAGTAATGTATATAGCAATGTGTACATAATGAATGAATGAATGAATGTCTTTATTTCCTCCAAGATTAATCGAAGATTACAAAGATAAAACATCAATTATTTACATACATGCACAAAGAATAGTTACATAGAATATTTAAGACATTGCAACACAGATTACACAATCAAAAATAGGTCGTCAAAGCATCCTTCATTTCAAATACATAGTTGGAAAATGCACGTATAATAATTTCCCATGAATTGTCATTTAAGCCTGGGATGTCTAGTTTGGCTCCACAAAACAGTGCAAGAGCATCATCATCATGTAACATTTCAATATTTACAAAAGTATCTACGTCAAGTTGGTCAAGTAATGCCATATAGAAAGTGTTTCGTTTATACATAAAGAATTCACAATGTAAAATGATATGGGAATCATGGTCAAAACAGTGCTTTGAACAAAATGTACACTCCTTTGAAAATTTTGCTTTTGAACCTATTTGAATAATAAGTTGTAGTTGGGCTTTACATTCTGGAAAGAGATCTATTAAACGATAAAGTCTATGAATACACAGTGTTTGGTGAATTACAGCATATCTGGACATATTTTCTCTTATGGAGAGTCTCAATTTCCACTGATACTCTTCATAAGAGAAGATATGTTTAACAACTATTCTGCGCCACACTTCCTTTGATGGAAAGATTCCAGTTTGTACATAATGTTGTATATATTTAAGCAGATCATATTTTCGTGCTGTACATAATAGCGTGTTGCAGATACTGCGTGAGTTTGTACATACATTTATGTGGGTTGTTAAAAATGCACAAAACAAGGTTTTCGTTGATGAATAGCAACAATTATTACACAGTCTTCCAAGGAATAATAGCCTACATTTATCAATGTATCCGACCATTGTCCAGAGACCGAGGTTGGCACAAGCTGAATCTGTGGACATACGTCTGTTAAATCCTTGAATACAACAGGCAAAAAATCGTTGGGTATTTTCCACTAAATATAAGTCTTTACCAAACAACGTTGGCAACGTTTCACAGCCATAGAAGCTGGTAGGTAAAATCATTCGCTTCCATATATTAACACATGTAATTGGATGCAAATCATTGTTGTTAAGGCCCAGAGAACGGAGGGAATTTATGGTTTGCCTTGCCTTTTGACAGCTAGCAGTTACTCTATCTTTACAAGATAGATTTGATGATAGTAGAATACCGCCATATTTTACTGATGGACTTATAGGTATAAATGTGTTACAAAATGAGAACGAGAGCTCGGGATAGGTTTGCCTCCCTTTTCGAAAAACTAAAATAGTGCTTTTAGATGCGTTATATGTTAACCGCCATCGGGAAGCATATTCTGAAACAATGTTTAGTGAGTTTTGAAGGCCAGATGGGGTGGTACTTAGAAGTGTGGTATCATCTGCTAGCAGGACTGATGGTACATCGATTCCATATACACATAAACCACTGTTGGCATATCTTAATTCAGTTAACAAATCATTTATAA
Source organism: Steromphala cineraria (assembly GCA_916613615.1). Classification (NCBI taxonomy): domain Eukaryota; kingdom Metazoa; phylum Mollusca; class Gastropoda; order Trochida; family Trochidae; genus Steromphala; species Steromphala cineraria. The sequence goes on along the minus strand of OU744724.1, from coordinate 5,847,739 downwards.
AGACTAGGAAAAACCATGAAGACAGGACTCTACCCTGTCCTACCCCTTGTTTTACTTCAAACGTATCAGAGCTATTTCCATTGTACATAACAAAGGAAGAACTACAAGTGTAACTATGGTGTAGAAGATTCAACATTTTACCCCTTATACCTAGTTTGTAAAGTTTTAGGAATAAACCGTTTTGCCAAATGCGATCAAAGGCTTTTTTCGTTATCAAGAAAAGCTGTAAACACTTGTGAGCCACGCTCAACATAGTATGTAACGCAATCATTAAGCATAAAAGCTGACATAACTGCACCATGTTCTTTTCTAAATCCAAATTGTAGAGGGTCTGGAAAACCGGGGTTGATACTGTTAATATAAAATTCAAGACGTGATAACAATAACTTTTCAAACAACTTCCCTATACATGAAGTGAGAGTGATACCTCTGTAGTTTTTTGGATCACATTTTGGACCTTTTCCTTTGTAAAGTGGAACAATCATACCCAATCTAAAGACATTGGGAGAGTACACAGCCTTCATAATTGCATTATATAAAATGCAGAGTTTAACAAGATAAAGACCTACAGCCGAGTAGGTATCGGATATAACCTTCAAGCGACAGCGAGAAGGTTATATCCGATAGCTACGAGGATGTGGTCATTATCTCACATACACCACATGGCTTTACCAATATGCATTTTAACAAAGTAGAACATCAACCAAATATTTAGCTACAGTGTATTTGATAGTTGATGTTATTGGGTAAAACTTAAATACACTCAACTTCTTAACATTCCATTTGCACAATACGCGAATACGTGCAGATTGAGCATGTCATGGCGAAGTTGACAATCAGACAAATCTGAGCAAGAAGCAATCTGTTTGGTTTTTTTCGACTTACAAACATCAAAATTCTACATTTTAAATTCTGAAATTAAATAATGTGAATACAATTTGCTAAAAACGTCACCGAAATTGTGATTTATGGCAAATGATATTCTTATGTTTAATACACTGTTCAGTCAATCAAATATTTCCCTCTTTATGAAGCAAAAGGTGTTGCTGCACGGACGTTGTCAATTTCATCTTGCGATGCACGGATTTTAAGTAAATATCATATCGCACGAGCTTTACACAATTGAAAGCACATGGTTTGAAGGTGGAGACGAAAATGAAGTGGTCTCTTGTTTTGAACAAATTTATGGCCGCGTTTCAATGTCTTTCCTGAAGGAAGTAAAGGTGAGTTGAACTTTTAATTATATTGGCGCTATACAAATGTTTAGTAGATAGATAGATACGTATATTCATGTATATGCTGTTAAATGTTATTTATGCGTGGATCTACGAAAATGCTGAAGTATGTTACAGAAGATTTACGCGGTATTAAACAAGCTGTCAACAACCAAGTTAATATTTAAGCATTTTGCTGTTGAAAAATGATTGTTAATGTAATTATTAATTTTCAATATCATTTAGTAATGTATATAGCAATGTGTACATAATATTGATGAATAATGTAATAAGGTGCTTATATGCTTATTACTCTGAAACTAATTTAGCATGTTTCTTTCTTAAAATAATCACATTGTTCGACATTCATCTTTAAAATATGATTGGTCCATTAAAAAGTATACTCTATCATTATTAAAAAGTCAGATTCAAAATGTTTTTAAATAAAATTAGAAAACATATTCATACCTAGTGAGAAATCATCATTAAGCAATAAAGTCAAACATCAAGCAATTTACAAAGATCACCGGTGTCAACTTTCAACAACTGACGTTACACTTTTGTTTCAGGGACTACATATGAACATTTGATTGACCTTCCAAGCAACATTAAAGTCGACCTTATTATCGATAATTCAACAACGACCATATGCATGGAACAGAGTTTAAATTGTCAAAGGATTGTAAACATTGTTCACTTGGATTCTGTGTCCTACTTGCTGAAGCTTTTCAGCTAACCAAGAACGACCACCCTCCTCGTTTTAGCAGGAAGGACATCAAGTGACAGCAGAATGCAAACTAACTTCGTTCCATTAAGAATTTCATCTCACATGCGACACACTTAAACAAAACGAAAGTAGTTTGGATGACAATAATTAGACTTAACCTTTTTAATTCCTAATTGTCACATTGCCTGCTGAAATAACTTAGACATTAATTTTAGAATTGATCAAACTGAACACCTCTTGGCGATGCAACTAAGGTGAAAAACTTAATCAAAGCCTTGATAATCACAGGAGCAACTGTCCTCCAAATAGGGATAGCCTCTGAAAACCTGATAGAAGCACACATGATAGAGACAAGATACTGATAACCAAACCTAGTCTTAGGTAGAGAAATAACAATGATAACTCTACTGCAAGGTTTCTCAGAAGGTTTGCACAAGGATTTTTCTGATTCGATTTTTGAACAATTTTCCAGTAATGACAGGTTTTGGTAATTCAACGATATATTTTCTCAAACCAAAAGAAATGTAAAAAATGTTTTATTTTCAACCTGCCAGGATACTCATGAGCAAATGAAATGATTACAAAAAATAGAGCCATTGGCTCTGTAGCTCATCAGGCATCATATCAAGTTTGCTTTATACAGGCAAAAAAGAAACTGATGTTACCTATTGCAAAAAAAACTATAAAAAAATTACAAAACAAAATTTAATGTATTATTATTCAACACTTTCTAGATCGCCAATATCAGACAGTGAAAGAAGTCCACACTAAAATATCCAAGGAGAAATAAATTTGCCATAGACTGTCATCTAATGGAGAAAAATAGGTTTTTAAGATTGTGACCCCTGTGACCCTATTTGGGGTCATGGGGTCACAAAACCAACAGTTTAGAATCCAAATTGGCCAAGGAGTCTACATGCAGTCTTTCAGCTCAATAGACCTTTAGGAGCTAAAGATGATGATGAAAATAAGTTTTTAAGGTTGTGACCCCGGTGACCCTATTTGGGGTCATGGGGTCACGAAATCTACAATTTAGAATCCCCATTGGCCAAGGAGTCTGCACATATAATTTCAGCTCTCTAGACCTTTTGGAACTTGAGAAGAAGATGAAAATAGTTTTTTAAGGTTGTGCCCCCGGTGACCCTATTTGGGGTCACAGGGCCAACAAAGTTACAAATTAGAATCCCCATTGTCCAAGGAGTCTGCACATATCAATATTAACTCTCTAGACCTTTTGGAACTGGAGAAGAAGATGAGAATTGGTTTTTAAGGTTGTGACCCCTGTGACCCTATTTGGGGTCATGGGGTCACGAAATCTACAATTAAGAATCCCGATTGGCCAAGGAGTCTGCACATATCATTTTCAACTCTCTAGTCCTTTTAGTACTGGAGAAGAAGATGAAAATAGGTTTTTAAGGTTGTGACCCCTGTGACCCCATTTTGGGGTCACAGGGCCAACAAAGTTACAAATTAGAATCCCCATTGTCCAAGGAGTCTGCACATATCAATATTAACTCTCTAGACCTTTTGGAACTGGAGAAGAAGATGAGAATTGGTTTTTAAGGTTGTGACCCCTGTGACCCTATTTGGGGTCATGGGGTCACGAAATCTACAATTAAGAATCCCGATTGGCCAAGGAGTCTGCACATATCAATATTTACTCTCTAGACCTTTTGGAACTTGAGAAGAAGATGAGAATTGGTTTTTAAGGTTGTGACCCCTGTGACCCTATTTGGGGTCATGGGGTCACGAAATCTACAATTAAGAATCCCGATTGGCCAAGGAGTCTGCACATATCATTTTCAACTCTCCAGTCCTTTTAGTACTGGAGAAGAAGATGAAAATAGGTTTTTAAGGTTGTGACCCCTGTGACCCTATTTGGGGTCATGGGGTCACGAAATCTACAATTTAGAATCCCCATTGGCCAAGGAGTCTGCACATATCGTTTTTAACTCTCTAGTCCTTTTAGAACTGGAGAAGAAGATGAAAATAGGTTTTTAAAGTTGTGACCCCTGTGACCCTATTTGGGGTCACAGGGTCACCAAAGTTACCAATTAGAATCTCCATTGGCCAAGGAGTCTGCACATATCATTTTTAACTCTCTAGTCCTTCTGGAACTGGAGAAGAAGATGAAAATAGGTTTTTAAAGTTGTGACCCCTGTGACCCTATTTGGGGTCATGGGGTCACGAAATCTACAATTTAGAATCCCCATTGGCCAAGGAGTCTGCACATATCGTTTTTAACTCTCTAGTCCTTTTAGAACTGGAGAAGAAGATGAAAATAGGTTTTTAAAGTTGTGACCCCTGTGACCCTATTTGGGGTCACAGGGTCACCAAAGTTACCAATTAGAATCTCCATTGGCCAAGGAGTCTGCACATATCATTTTTAACTCTCTAGTCCTTCTGGAACTGGAGAAGAAGATGAAAATAGGTTTTTAAAGTTGTGACCCCTGTGACCCTATTTGGGGTCACAGGGTCACCAAAGTTACAAATTAGAATCTCCATATGCTAAGGTACTTGTACACAAAATTTCAGCTCTCTAATGTGTATGGTTCATGAGAAGAAGTCGAAAGTGTCAAAAGTTTACGGACGGACGACGGACGACGGACGACGGACGGACGGACGACGGACGGACGGACGCCGGACGACGGGCCATGCCATAAGCCCATCTGGACTTTCAGTCCTGATGAGCTAAAAATTCGGGTCCAACAATTTTGTGATTTTGTCATCAAAACACCACCCTTAAAGAAATAACAAATTGGAACCTTACTAGCCTCCTCAAAAGAAACAATCTTATTAGTCAACGTCTGCACCTAAACATCTTCTTATTAGTCAACGTCTGCACCTAAACATCTTCTTATTAGTCAACGTCTGCACCTTAACATCTTCTTATTAATCAACGTCTGCACCTAAACATCTTCACACTGTGCACTAAGTTGCATTCTGGAAAGATTGTGATCACCATCCAATAAACTATTAGGCTCATCAAGAAGACCAGAAGACTTACTTGGAAACGATGATCCATAATGGACCTGAAAAAAGTAATAAATGAAATCATTCAGCGTAGAAGTCCTGGAAGAAATGTTTTTAAATCGAACAAGTCTCTTCGCAATAAGACAAAATACCCAGGAAATCCTCCTCAAACTTTTCCATAAAAACTGAACTCTATGGACAAACAGTGACTATAAGATGAGCACCCAAAGGCAACGGCTGCATCAGGGGAGAGAACTTACGAAAATTCTCAACTTTAACCACCGTTTCGCTGGTTTTCAATTAATATACGAAAGACATATTTATTTACAAATGTCTTTAATGCCAAATGAATTTGCTTACGGACGAGCCCAATTTTGCTATGTGAGAATTTAAAATGAGGGAAACGTCCCCAGTTCAACCAGTAAATTATACCACACAATTGCATATGATAATCAAAATAGAAGTAATCTAATGATTGACGAAGTGTTAAAGGTTACAATATTAAAGGGAATCAACAACCTAGCTCGTGAAACCTATTTGACCATCATTAAATAGAGCGTCCAGACTGCTTAGGGGGGTCTCATGACACAAACTTGGTACTGGCTGTCAGCTGTAAGCGGTTTGTAACCAAATGATATCGTCCCCACCGAGCATTAGCGACTCTATCGGGGCCCTGCTAATAAAACACTGGCAGTTAAAAATTCAGGTTGCAGACCCCCTTTAAGCTTATAAAGTGATAAGGCAATATCTAGTTTATACAAGTTATAAGACAACATTAACTTTTGTTCATTACTAAATTAAACACTTATTTGAACTATCTAATTATAATCACCAGTCCTTGGTAATCACAATTGATTGATGTTGAATAAGTAAGCTGAGTCCCTTAAACTGATGGAGGGATTCGACTTGTGTTGGTATTCAAAGCAGTGGCACATCGGATGATGGCGAAGTCAATCGTAGAAGCAGGATGATCTAAAGTCGGTTCATAACTTCATATACAGGTTACATATCTTCTAGAATGTGCTTCAAAGTTATCAGACAAACTCAAATCAGAGGTGGTCCATCTCTGGTATTCAAGAAATGGATGGATAATTTATAGATAGAAATATAACATTCTAGACACAGCTACTTTCGTAATCGAAACAAGTGTGAGCCTCAAACGATATAAGAATGTTATAAAATGTAAAACTAATGAATTGTAACAGCCTCTAACAGTGCACTAACATTAACACAATATTCAATATCCGTCAATTGTTGCGTTTGTAACTAAAGCCATCAGTTTTAAACTAAATTTGCAAGTGTTGAATAACAGTGAATTCCGGACATTTTAAAAACGCAACTATTAATATGGAAATAAATGGAAACATGGAGTGTGAAAATTTGTCACAGGTACGAATATCATCCGATTATAAGTTGCAATGCGATATTTTTATTGATAGATAATCATATAGATATTGTGACGTTGCGGCTTAAGTCAATCCCTGAAACAGACATCTCCCTGATATGGTAGTGTGATGAAGAATTGCACCTCAAGAGCTTCATTAATGTTTTTCTAAACGATTTTCCAAACATGCAGAAAAATATACAGTTTGCTGAACAGTTTATCACAACTATGGATTTAGTTGCCTTATCAAAAATAGGCGTGGACCCAAGAGCTCTCTCTGACGCTGTTAAGATATGGGTGATAACAGATGTCACAATAATGGCTATATTGACCACTACAAGTTGATCATGATTTCTTCCTGTTGATTGGACGACACGCCTTCTAGAGAAGATTATGATGACAACGTTACAAATCGTGAGAAACACCAAGGGAATCGCAGCTCGAAATGAGAAGAGAATATACTTTTCGTAGAAATCAAAGAATTCTGAAGAATAGAAATTGGAATACTTCGGCAAAGTCCTTGTAATGTTCTGTCCATCATTCCAGTAAATTTCGCGATTGAAAATGAACCAGTATGGAAGATTTAATAAAAACGAGTAAATGAAAAGCACCACCATACATTTGTTGATAACAGATGTGGTCAAGTAGAGGGCAGATTTTAGTGGTTTGGCCACGGCCACAGCTCTCTGACATGCAATGAGCATAGTGAAGTAGATCTCAAATGTGTAGCAAGTCATCGCAGTAGGGAACTCAAAAGTATATATGGCATGCATTATGAACATGACTGATTCTGATATCAAATTCATGTCGAACAACACAGTTCCAAATGCCATGAAAACAAGAAGAATGGTGTCTAAAAACCCGAGAAACTTTAAAAGTCGGACACCAGGAACAGATTTTTGCAGTTTTGACAACACAATTGCTCCAAGTATGTTAGCACAGGCACCAATGAAGATGAAAACACACAGAGTTATAGCAAAAACATCAGTTGATTGTGCAACCAACATGCTCGTTAATTCGAAGAGTTCAAATTTGTCATGCTGGTTTTGTGATCGTCACCTTTAGACATTGTCGACTTTTATGACTGAAAATCTGCGAGGATAAGTACTACAACAATATCAGAACGCAATAGAACAATTGCTCATTGGACTGCACCCAGCAAAACAATCAACTTTAGCACATGGCCTTTCAAATATTTATTTCAATTACTTAATGGAAACACATAAATGATATACCATCAAACGACATGCAGTCATGTTATTGAGAATGGCTTGAATGATTCAGAAGTCTTTACTGGTGATCAAAGTTCTTCAATGAAAGATTTGCGATCTCCATAAACTGTTTTCTATCAATTCCGAATACATCAGAACCTGTAACAGAAAACGCCCACAAAACAAAACAAAAAACTCTCGATGAATAATTGAAATAAGGTTCTGTGGGCGTTTGCAGCAGGTTAATTGTAAAACAGCATCAAGCAATTTTAGCTTTTTACAGGAATTTATGGCGACTTATTCATTTATCAACAGCAGCATTGTGCACGTTAACTTAATTTTCTTGGTTCTTTAATCAATTATCTAGAATTTCTGTATTTGTTCTGTATGTATATATACTGTACATGTAGATTGCAGTGTTACACTTTTCATTCCAACTTCTTAAAATATCCTCAGATGACATTAATCCTATAATTGCAGGACCATTCTGTCAATATTAGTATTGAAATTATCCTTATTCGATATCAATCGTTTCTAAACTCACATTTTCCGCAGTTCTTAAATTATTTGAGCCATTTTTAGCTCATCAGGCCTCAGTCGTCCGTCGTCCGTAAACTTTTGACACTTTCGACTTCTCCTCATAAACCATATACACTAGAGAGCTAAAATTCTATGCAAAGGTGTGTGGGGATTCTAATTTGTAAGTTTTATGACCCTGTGACCCCAATTAAGGGCCACAGGGGACACGCCCTTAAAACTTATTTTTATCTTCTTCTCCAGAAGCAGAAGCCCCAGAGAGCTGAAATTTTATGTACAGGCACCTTGGCATATGGGAATTCTAATTTGTAACTTTTGTGACCCTGTGACCCCAATTAAGGGTCAAAGGGGCCACACCCTTAAAACCTATGTTCGTCTTCTTCTCCAGAACCAATGCCTCTAGACTAGAGAGCTGAAATTGTGTGTACAGGTACCTTGGCATGTGGGGATTCTGATTTGTAACTTTGGTGACCCTGTGACCCCAATTTAGGGCCACAGGGGACACGCCCATAAAAATTATTTTTATCTTCTTCTCCAGAAGCAGAAGCCCCAGAGAGCTGAAATTTTATGTACAGGCACCTTGGCATATGGGAATTCTAATTTGTAACTTTTGTGACCCTGTGACCCCAATTAAGGGTCAAAGGGGCCACACCCTTAAAACCTATGTTCGTCTTCTTCTCCAGAACCAATGCCTCTAGACTAGAGAGCTGAAATTGTGTGTACAATGTGTGACCCCAATTTAGGGCCACAGAGAGCTGACATTTTTATCTTTTTCTCCAGAAGCATAAGGCCTAGAAAGCTAAAACTTTGTGTACAGACTCCTTGACTAGTGAAGATTATAAACTGTAGCTTTGGTGGCCCTGTGGCCCCCAATAAGGGCCTAAGGGACCATGCCCTAAAAACCTATTTTCATCTTCTTCTCCAGAAGCAGAAGGCCTAGAAAGCTGAAACTTTGTGTAGAAACTCCTTATCTAGTGAGGATTATAAATTGTAGTTTTGGTGGCCCCATGGCCCCTACTAAGGGGGCACAACATTGGCCACACCCTATAGCGAAATCAAATGTAAAGCCTGATGAGCTGCAGAGCCCATGGCTCTATTTTTATCATTTTATTATCTGATGATACACATTAACTAACAACAATCTGCATATGTGTGCGACAACATGACACTAAATCCTTATTATTCAAATACACCAGGAATTGAACTAAAGTCATAACTGTTTGCCATTACCATCATATGTCCCTTGACGTTTTAATGCCGACACATGTTGTCCCTGTGTGCAGTGATGCTAAATATGATAAATAAATGAATGAAATTGCATTTGCTGATTGATTTCAAGCATTCACGATGTATTCGTCTCCATTGACTAAATATGAAATCAGCACAGAATCACTATTCCTATGAAAACAAACTTTAATTCTGTTAACGGTTTCTTTATCTTCATCAGCAGGTGCATAGTGGTTCGCATTTTGGTAACATGCTTGGAGCTGTCAAGTTGTCCTACAGAAATCATATCCTGGTGTTCGACTAAAGCTTCAGCCACAGATTTATAAGACATATTCACGTTAATCAGTCAATATTATGTGTATTTTTTACTAATCTATTGTATCAGGTTTTCTTTTTCAGTGACACAAATGCAAGAACGTTTACATTTTTTTATTATTGAGGTTTGATGTTTTCTTTGCTGGTATAGACTGTTATAAAGAAGCTTAATACAGACTGTTACAAAGTAGCAACTGTAGTGAAGTGAAGTTTGCATATGCTTATGATAAAATAGATTGATGATTTTGTAAAATCTTTTCCACTTTTGTGGCATTGTGACAGGTTCTTAACGTAACTACACTTTTATGTCAAATATATATAGCAATTAAGTACTGGTGATTTTATGGTATGCTTTGAACTGTTTTGGGAAATTATCTTAGTAGGAGGAGCTATCTTTGAAATGTTACCAAGATTAATTAAACCCATTACTAAAATGGTCTGTTGTATTTTTAATTAATTGTTTGCTTCTTTAGTAGTATTTGTTGTACCTATTATTGAAGGTGACCGTGATGTTTCTGTACTTAACTTTGTTTGTTTTTGTAATTCTGTACGTTAAATTCTGTAGTTTAATGTCAATCTTCATGATATGTTATTTATCAGTCGTTTAACCTGATACATTTTAGCAGTATTGCAAACGATTTGCACTTGACTCCAGCTAAGTAATGTTTTGAAAAGATTTCTTAGAAACCTGATATCAGCGGAAAAATACGAGATTATCTGGTGCCAAGATGAAAAGGATATTTGCACTCCACAAGCGAGTACTCATAGGGCAATAAACAATATTACCCTGGTATGTGGACAAACGCCTTTCCTGTATTTTCATGCTGACGTCCTATGAGTAAGCAGCCAAGTAGCAAAATAAAGTGCCCTTTCCGTATCTGTTGCATTTTGAACAATTCAGAAATCAAATGTAATGCTTGTTAAGACGAAAAAGCTCTTGCCTAAGAAGACATCCAAAGTTAATTATTTTCTCAACTCAAGACTCTGTGAAGGGTAAAGAATCTTCATTCCAAATCTAAGTGTATCCAGCAATATCAAGACAATCAACCAATTCAGCTTGCAAATTTTGCTGCGCCCGATGTTGCTGAACATCACTAATTTGGCATAACAATGGTTACTAAGAAACAATATTCACAAAAAGGCCAATATAAGTGGTTAGTTCTGAATGTCTCTCATATAACATTTAAAATTATCAAAACAGAAAAACTTACGCTTTTGTCAATTTGAGACTGGTTAGTTTCAACATTTTCTATGACAGTTTCAGATTTATTCACAATGGATATGCAACAGTTTTTCGACTCCTTGAAAACTACAATGAAGACATTTGATCATCAATAAAGACTTTTGAATGAGAAACCTTCAAAGACATTCACAAAAACAATAACATGATCGTTTTGATAGTATATATTGAATATCTAATCATAATTTCATTTATCATTTATTTGTCTCCATGGTATATACATATAAAAGGGCACGTGTGCATATTTGTTGTTGTGCTCATGTAATTCCCAAGTGAAGACCACTGAGCGAATGTATTCTGACATTGTTGTAGTATTTTTCATTTTCGCTGATTTCCGATCATTAAGGTTGATAATGTCTCATTGTGATGATGAAAAAGTCAGCATGACAAACTTGAACATTTCCAATACAACAAGCATGTTGGTTCCACAATCAACTAAATGGAGAAATGTTTATGCTATAACACTGTGTGTTTTCATCTTCATTGGTATCTGTGGGAACAGTCTTGGAGCGATTGTGTTGTCAAAACTGCAGAAATCTGTTCCTGGAGTTCGACTCTTGAAGTTTCTCGGGTTCTTAGACATCATTCTTCTTGTTTTCATGGCATTTGAAACTGTGTTGTTCGACATGAAATGGATATCAGAATCAGTTACAGTTATGAAACATGCTATATATACTTTTGAGTTCCCTACTGCGATGACTTGCTACACATTTGAGATCTACTTCACCATGCTCATTGCATGTCAGAGAGCTGTGGCCGTGGCCAAACCACTAAAAGCTGCCCTCTACTTGACCACATCTGTTATCAACAAATGTATGGTGGTGCTTTTCATTTACTCGCTTTTATTAAATCTTCCATACTGGTTCATTTTCAATCGCGAAATTTACTGGAATGATGGACAGAACATTACAAGGACTTTGCCGAAGTATTCCAATTTCTATTCTTCAGAATTCTTTGATTTCTACGAAAAGTATATTCTCTTCTCATTTCGAGCTGCGATTCCCTTGGTGTTTCTCACGATTTGTAACGTTGTCATCATAATCTTCTCCAGAAGGCGTGTCGTCCAATCAACAGGAAGAAATCATGATCAACTTGTAGTGGTCAACATAGCCATTATTGTGACATCTGTTATCACTCATATCTTAACAGCGTCTGTGAGAGCGTTTGCTTTCAATGTTTATCTGAACAAGGCAACTAAATCGATAGTTGTGGTGAACTGTTCAGCAAACTGGATATTCTACTGCATGTTTGGGAAGTCGTTTAGGAAAACATTAAAGAAGCTCTTGAGATGCAAGTGTCACACCAGGGACAATGGAAGTAAGACAGTATGCTAAGGAACTTTTGTATACCAATGAATGTATCTTAACTTATCCCATTTGATGTTTGAAATGTAAAACATGAAACCATGCTTCTGATTTATAATCTGTTATTTACTAGTGCCTGTTTGTGTACCATACAGAAATGACATTATCTATGCATGATTTAAATATGTGTGTTAACAAATTTATCTAGATATAAATGAAAACGGCCGTATTTTATATTCTGAAACCTGTAATCATTTGAGAAGATGAAATTGTTTAAGTCAAAGAATGACTTTCCTAAACAAATGAAATTGTTCAACTCTGTCATACTACAACAATCAATCACGCTGACAATAATGCTACATGATTAATATAAAGCATCACATTTCCTGATTGACTTATTGACTACAAAATGTTAAAGAAAAAGAAAGAAAAAGGACATGTGGGTTTCACCAAATTTATGTATGTCTATTTTTAGCAATGATATGATTTGAGGTGTCATAATTGCTTTTGACGACCAAAACAGTTTCCTGCAATTACGTCCAAGGGGTATCAACTTGGGCATAGATAAAACAAAAGAAACTTCACTCATGCGCAAAGGCTTTCGGGTGTATATTAAGAAAAACATAAATTTGAAATGGCAACACTTCATTCGCCTTCAGCAGGAATACACTTCAATTAACATGAAAGATAGTTTCGACATTCATTTTTAAAAAGAGAAGTTGTCATATCATTTATGGACATGACAATGTTAATTTCAGAAAGTGATGGATGTGGTAGAGCCTCGGTATACGAGAAAAGTTGTCAACAAAAGTACCATGAGAATATTAATATTTTTGGCCTTAAATGTTCCATACTGATTTGTCACCAAACTCCGTACTTCATTTTAACATTTCATTAAGTAGGTGCTAAGAACAAAAGCTGTGGACTCATCTTTTAACTTGCAATTTGCCAACAATTACATTCTTCAGTACTTTCATTTCCAGTTTCGAGCCAAATTGTGCACGTGTTTTTGTGGTTTACATGATGACAATCATCATCAAAACTCTCATTGTTTTAGATCTGTCTTTAAAGGGGCAGTAGCACGTTTTTAGGGGGAATATTAGGTGATGTCAGGAAAATGAAAATTAATGGTTCCAATTGAAAGACAATGTATTTAAACTAAATGGAGCAGTAACAATTCAAATATATATTGTAAAGTTTAGCCATGCGATTCCTTTTTCTTACAGAAAATGAATTAAAGGTGTTCACAAAAAATGGCCGCCAATGGATTTTATGTAAATCTTCATACTTTGTCCTCTGACTATGGCTGATTGGCCTGTCTAATGAGATTAATTACAAATTCAAAATAATATATTTAGCAATAACATACAATTATAAGTGAAAATTTTGAAATATAAAATTATGAAAAAAACGTGCTACTGCCCCTTTAAGAAGCTGCTTAGTAAAGCCTCAAGCATGTCATTGAGGTAAAACCATAAAATCAGTGTAAATTGAAACAAGAGTAATTCTATTGTTGAACAACAATAGTGACGTTTCGGTATAGATTCTTATATCGTTTTCAAATATATGGTGAAAAGTGAGGAGTACAGCAATTAATACAGTTTGATATGATAATGAGATAACAATAACAGGAACAACAAAATAAAGTAACAATTACACCAAATGATAAAGACATAAAGTTAAGAAAACAAAGGATGGGTGGGATACCAGTTTGTGAGTGAGTTAATTAGGGAAGATAAGCGAAGCCAGTTGAGTTGAGTGGATTAATAATGGGCGGATTAGATGGTTGTAAGCTGATTGGATATAATAGCCTTAATCTCTGTTCATAGATGGCCAGAAACGGAAAATCTGTAAAGCTTCGGCTAAACAGCGTTGTGTGTAATCTTGTTTGCTTTCCTCCTCACTCTTCACCATATGCGTGCAAAAGGTATAATAATCTATACCGAAACGTCGCTACTGTCCAATAAAGAAGTTGTTCATCCATTGAATTACTCTTGTCTTCCTTATACCATCAACTTCTGGAATGCCGCTCAATTTGCAAACAGCTCAGTGTAAATTGAACTAATGGAATAATAGTGTTGAGACAGGTATATGAATTACTTGAGTACTATTCTAAATGTCAATGGATTTTTCAAAAATAAAACTTTGCCACTGAATGTGTACTACCCTCTTTATCAATTCTGCCAGTGCATTGTTACAGCCTTAATCCTTTGGGAAATAACATAAATGTGTCATTAAGTTTGTAAATGCATAAACATTGTGGGAACCATTGATAGTCTCCCTTGGTACATCCATGTTTGATGATGTGTCGAGTTTGGGATCAACTTTATCAAACACGCTCTGACTTGATCTATACTTCATTAAAGAGATACAGAGTATGTTGATAGGATCACTTATGTCAAATTTTGAAATCGATGTTATTACATCGGGAACCACTAACTGTTACTGAAAATAACAAGCTAAAGGTCAATCAGTACATAAGAGCGAAAATACGACCATTTAAAGTCGGGATTTTGATTGAAAACCGGGCAATGTGGCTCGAGTGGCCCGCGCAAATTCGCCAAACGTAATTTTGAAACCTTGTCTTAAGCTGACAGGAAGATATATTCGATTCGATAGTGTTTATTAGGTATTGTAACTAATAGATAAATTAATTGGATGCATAATTTCGAATTTTAAACGTATTTGAGATGTTTTCTGGATTTTTCCATAAAATCAAGCATTTTAGTGATATTATGCATACATGGATATATTTGCAAGTCCAGAGATGAGATATGAACTTCAATCAGCATATTAGATATTTTGTAGCTCATCAAAACAAAATAAATTTGTCAGAAAGATACTCTGTGTCACTTTAATGTTCTTAGTAGTGTGTTTCCTGAAAATATTTCTCGCTACATCAATTGACAGTTGACAGTTTCAGTAAATTCCATACTCAATCTCAATTACAAGGTTTTGATTCAATAATATCAAGGAATGTTCTTGTACTTGTTATGAAATATTTTGGGTTTGAACACATTTTTCAGAGAAATAATTCACTTTATAGGGGAAGTAGCACGTTTGCTGGGGGAATATAAGGTGATGTCAGGAAAGTTAAAAGAAATGGTTCCAATTGAACTAAATGAAGCGGTTATAAATCAAACGTATGATGTAAACTTTATCAATCCGATTCCTTTTTCTTGCACAAAATATATCAAAGGTGTTCACACAAAAATGGCCGCCAATAGATTTTATGAGAATCTTTATAATACGTTTTCGTACTATGGATGATTGGTTGGTGTAATGAGATTCTTGATACTATCAAAATAATATGTTTAACATTTTCAAATTAACATATTATATCATAAATAAAATTTTCAAAAAACGTGCTACTGCCCCTTTTATCATAAGTCTTATTCGCTATGTCATTCCATTGAAGCAATCACAACTCAAACATATATCTATAATTTGTTTTCATTGTCTAATCATCATACACCGTTTGAATTGCTCATTTTGACACATACTTGTCATGTGTAGCATAAACCAACAAACAATAGTAAAAGGAAATCTATATGGTTTTTATACATTATACGTGGTCTCTTCATATTTCTCTTCACATAGTGCATAATGACCTGTGTTTGGTGTAACATAATAACACTTTATTGTCCTCAGTACATGTACATTGGAAAGTTGATTTGTGCCCATGGCACCCGGCAGCCATGGTGCATCGCCAGTTAAATCGTTGTTCTGCCTTTACAATGCTGAGTGTTAAGCAAGGCAGCAACAACCTTTTAACGTCTTTTGGTATGACGCGACCGGGAATCGAACCCCGGCTTTCCGGGTGACAAGCTGACACTCTACCACTGAGCTACGCCCCCGGTTTTTTCCAAGTGAACTCTCTAAGGATGATAGGAATGACTTTGGAGTGATTGTATTTATGCATTTGACAAGTTTTCACATAACATTTACCACACATCCTTTGATAAGTTTAATTAAACTCTGTACACAAGATAAGTTGTACTAATAGATTATTAATGTTTAGTAGTCATTACTTGTGTGTAAATATCTACACATCAGCGGATATTTAACAAAATATAACGATGCCCCTGATAGCTACTTTTTTCATCAATTCTGTAAGTGCATTGTATCACCCCAATTGTCTGAGGGGAATTCATGACAGCGTTTATTTACTTTGTAAGAATCATTTGTAAAAGTATATCCATTGATGGATTCATCAGTATTTTCTCTAGGTTTATTAATATAAGATGACGTGTAAACTATAGACCACAGGCCTAACCCACCTTGACTTTCTTGCTCAGTACATTGGTGCATGTTTTAGGTTGCTAAGTTATATTTAACTACTAAAAAAAGAGTACTGCCCTTTTTATTAATTCTGCAAGTGCAGTTTTCAACATAAATGCCTTGGGGAATTCGTGTCAACGTTTGATACTTTGAAAGTGTCATTAAGTTTGTAAGTGAATATGCTTTATGGGACCAATGAATAGTCTCCCTGGGTACCTCAATAATTGATGAGGTGTCGAGTTTGGGATCAACCATACCAATCACCCTCTGACTTTACTTGTACTGCATTATGGCACCTAACAGTGTGTTACAAAGATAAGAGAATCCGTATCAAACAGTGGGAATCTCGAAATAATGAAGTTGTATTCCTTAGAATTTGAAGTTAGTTAGTTAATACAATGAACAATGAGATATTAACGGATGACCTTTTCAGTATGGCATTTCATTTGACCAATACAAATTATTGATGTCCAAAGTGTAAAAGACAACATGCAACATACCAGAGTAGTAATGATATTGGATGCTATTCCTTAAACTCTAATGATGACTTCATGTTGAAGTGTATACAGCATCTTACTTCTTTCCAAACTCAACCTTGATCTCAGTGAAAGAAGACGACAAATGGAGAGATTTGTATGAGATGCTTCTAAGCAGGATGAATTTTCAACATCTTTAACAGAATGTCGGACATCTAATAAAGAGTCGCTATTTGCTTCATTGGAGACTTCTCTTGAAGATGGTATTGATGATCTCACAAAGTGTATGTTAGATTCAGCATCATGTTATTCAAATGATAAATCCAAATTTGACATGGTTTGTGTTAAAGCTAGATCGGCATCAAGGACGGCTCTGAGAAGGTTGAGGCGTTGTCGGACTGAGCAGAATCGTAGGAGATATTGTTCAGCTAGAAATAAGTATAAGAGTTCATGTAGGGCCTTCCAACGTGGAGTTCAGAGGTCAAGGTTAACACGACTCATTACTACCCTGCATAGTCCAAGGCTTTTTTGCAGAATATTCGCGTCCGTCAACGTTGTTCTCCAAATAAAACAAGTATATCACTGGCAACATTCTTCCTGTTGTTCAACTTTTGGAGTTTCTTGCATTTATAGACATTATAATTCTATTTTGCATGTTCCCTGAAAATGTGTTATGTGGATGTGATCGGATTCCTAGATAAATGAGGATTGTCCTTGGAGAGTTGGCAGTGCCCTAGTTCCCATTTACTATAACAATATACCAATTTGAGTTCTACTTCCAGATAGGAAGGGCATTGAATTAATGTTTTGCTGCTTTTGACATATGCTTAACATTTTATCAAGTGTAATTTAGCTCTAGGAATGCAAGCCAAGCAAGGGGTTTTGAATTTGTTCATAAACACCATTTGTGGCAAATGTGGAAATCAATTCTTGTTTTGACACGTCTTAGTACTTGTAGTTTTCCTATGATTGTATCAATTAATTTGAGGCATCAAAAACTCTATGTTTAAAATGGATAGTAATTTTGAAATATAAGTTTCATTCAATGATTATCTTTGATCCGTCTTTATTCCCTTATCACTCACACACATCCACAATCAGCTCATAAATTTTATCTTGCTAGTTTTCACATTATCTCTAGTAGATCATTGGTTTCTTAACAGGTGGTTGATGCTTTCCATGGATTTCTTAATAGGTGGTTGATGCTTTCCATGGGTTTCTTAATAGGTGTTTGATGCTTTCCATGAGTTTCTTAATAGGTGGTTGATGCTTTCCATGGGTTTCTTAATAGGTGGTTGATGCTTTCCATGGATTTCTTAATAGGTGGTTGATGCTTTCCATGGGTTTCTTAATAGGTGGTTGATGCTTTCCATGGATTTCTTAATAGGTGGTTGATGCTTCCCATGGATTTCTTAACAGGTGGTTGATGCTTTCCATGTGTTTCTTAATAGGTGGTTGATGCTTTCCATGTGTTTCTTTAAAGATGGTTGATGCTTTCCATGGTGTTTCTTTAAAGATGGTTGATGTTTTCTATGACTTTTTTAATAGGTGGTTGATGCTTTCCATGAGTTTCTTAATAGGTGGTTGATGCTTTCCATGAGTTTCTTAATAGGTGGTTGATGCTTTCCACGAGTTTCTTAATAGGTGGTTGATGCTTTCCATGAGTTTCTTAATAGGTGGTTGATGCTTTCCATGACTTTTTTAATAGGTGGTTGATGCTTTCCATGAGTTTCTTAATAGGTGGTTGATGCTTTCCATGCGTTTCTTAAGAGGTGGTTGATGCTTTCCATGAGTTTCTTAATAGGTGATTGATGCTTTCCATGGGTTTCTTAATAGGTGGTTGATGCTTTCCATGCGTTTCTTAATAGGTGGTTGATGCTTTCCATGAGTTTCTTAATAGGTGGTTGATGCTTTCCATGCGTTTCTTAATAGGTGGTTGATGCTTTCCATGAGTTTCTTAATAGGTGGTTGATGCTTTCCATGGGTTTCTTAATAGGTGGTTGATGCTTTCCATGAGTTTCTTAAGAGGTGGTTGATGCTTTCCATGAGTGGCGAAACCGCATTATCTGTGGTTGGGCCTTTTCTAAGGGAAGTAACTCTGTTTTCCCACTTTCATGCGGAGCTTCGGCCGTTGTTGACGTAGTCACGCGCGCAATGGATACTAATGGCGTGTTTGTATCCTATCTCTGTTACATTTTCCTTGATTTCTCGGTACAATGGCACTAACAGTGGACATTAAATGTGATTAAAGGTGAGTAATTTTCCTAAGATTATGAGTATTTTTGGGATAGTTCGTGTGACATTTCCTAACTGCAGAGTGATTATTTCAAAGGTGGGCCCACTGAGTTTCATTCCCCTTAAGCTCAGTCGACAGTGGGACCACAATTACAGAATTCGAGTTTGTCCGTAAATTAACACATTTTTTCAAAAGTGGAGCACTACATTAATGACATTACATTTCAGAGGGAAATATATCTACATTCTCTAATATTTCCCATCCCATGACAATAAGATATTCACATAGGTTTGATCGATTTTTTTCAACAGTCTAATCTATTTCACATCCAATAGATTTGAAGGTAAAGGTTCAACATTCTGTAATACTTGTGATGTATTGACATTCTATAACATTTCCCATCAAGTAATTTTGATGGAAAAGGTTCACCGATATGCAATATTTCTGATGAAATATTAACGTTACTAATTCAAATAGTTTTGGTGGAAAAGGTTCAACATTCTAAAATATTTATGATTAAATACTGACGAAGCAAATTGAAATAGTTTTAATGGAAAAGGTTCATATCATTCTATGATTTTTTCCATCAAGTAATTTTGATGGAAAAGGTTCAACATTCTAAATATTAATGAATAAATATTGACGAGGCAAATTCAAATAGTTTTGATGGAAATTAAGGTTTATGTCATTCTATGATATTTTCCATCAAGTAATTTTGATTGAAAAGGTTCAACAACATCATTAGAACATTTCAGAGGAATTGATCATCAAATAAAGACTTTTGGTAAATGATGGCCCACTCGTTTCGGCCTCTATAAGGAGCTGCCGAAGTGGGCCAACATCAACATTCTACAATATTAATGATTCAATTTTGACGAGGCAAAATTCAATTAGTTTTGATGGAAAAGGGTCAACATTCTATGATATTTCCCATCAAGATCGTTAATCTAAAATGTGGGCCTACTTCGGCAGCTCCCTATAAGAGACCAAACGAGTGGGACCACATTTACCGAAAGACATTATTTGGTGAACAATAGCTCTAAAATGGTCGGTATGTACGTAGAATCAATGTCACGACCCTTGACCTAGGTCCTGACCTTTGATGTGACCAATGACAGGTCATCACTCATTAATATGCATGAGCTATGTCCTTTTCGCGGAGAATTTTAATGTCGTTTCTGATGGGGAAAAAAGGCATAACATTCATTGGTAATGTTTATTTCGTATGAGAACATAATAGTACTGTTTCTAGAATGTTTCCCCTCAAGATAAGTTACTTTTTCTACAGTTACACGCTTGTCAATATGCGAAATCGTCGGTACTGTGTGATGATAACAAATGTGGGCCCACGTCATCTCGGCTCTATATAGGAAGCATTTCAAGTGGGCCCACAATTACGATAACCCAGAAGATGATGGAACTTTTCTGATAAAGTCACTATTACTAAATAAGAAAACATGATAAACGTACTTTGTACTAGCATGTCTTAATTTAGTTGTAATCAATTATTTATTTGTGAATAAGGAACTAAGTGCCATAGCTTCCATAGGTTCAATCAGAGTTACTTCCCTTATGCACCTATTTCACTACGAGAGGAATTCTCACGAATCGCCACGAATAGGTGATTGTAAAAATTCGTGAATATTCTTGAATATTCGGCAACATTCGTGAACTGCAATTTCACTTGTACGAAACGTTTACGAAAATTCGTAGCTTTTCATGCTAAAACACTACGAAACCAATACGAATTGCTTACGAATTATGTACGAATTGTACGATATAACTACGAAACAACTACGAATATACTACGAATGTTTCGTCCTTCATTCGGGACATTCGTAATTGTATCATAGATGATTCATAAATAATTTGGGGAGAGACCATCACAAATATAACCACGAATTTCAAAGAACTCGTTACGAATTTGTTACGAATGACCCGAATTAATTACGAATAGTTTATGAGACAACTACGATAACAAAATTCGTAGTTGATTCGGGAAATATTTTGACAAACAAAAAAATTTTCACGAATGCCACGAATTGTAATTCTTGTAATTCAAGTGCCCTAGTTCCCATTTACTATAACAATATACCAATTTGAGTTCTACTTCCAGATAGGAAGGGCATTGAATTAATGTTTTGCTGCTTTTGACATATGCTTAACATTTTATCAAGTGTAATTTAGCTCTAGGAATGCAAGCCAAGCAAGGGGTTTTGAATTTGTTCATAAACACCATTTGTGGCTAATGTGGAAATCAATTCTTGTTTTGACACGTCTAAGTACTTGTAGTTTTCCTATGATTGTATCAATTAATTTGAGGCATTAGAAACTCTATGTTTAAAATGGATAGTAATTTTGAAATATAAGTTTCATTAAATGAATATCTTTGATCAGTCTTTATTCCCTTATCACTCACACACATGCTTTCCATGGGTTTCTAAATAGTTGGTTGATGCTTTCCATGGGTTTCTTAATAGTTTGTTGATGCTTTCCATGGGTTTCTTAATAGTTGGTTGATGCTTTCCATGGGTTTCTTAATAGGTGGTTGATGCTTTCCATGGGTTTCTTAATAGGTGGTTGATGCTTTCCATGGGTTTCTTAATAGGTGATTGATGCTTTCCATGGGTTTCTTAATAGGTGGTTGATGCTTTCCATGGGTTTCTTAATAGTTTGTTGATGCTTTCCATGGGTTTCTTAATAGTTGGTTGATGCTTTCCATGGGTTTCTTAATAGTTTGTTGATGCTTTCCATGGGTTTCTTAATAGTTGGTTGATGCTTTCCATGGGTTTCTTAATAGGTGGTTGATGCTTTCCATGGGTTTCTTAATAGGTGGTTGATGCTTTCCATGGGTTTCTTAATAGGTGATTGATGCTTTCCATGGGTTTCTCAAAAGGTGGACCCCATATTGCTATCTCGAACGGTAAACGAGAGCGAGAAACACCAGTAATATGACGTCAGCGACAGCGTCAGCGCCGTTAGATTCAATGGTGGGCGGTGACGGCCCGTCAAACATGAGACTGTAACAACCGCCACGACTTCAGTAGAGACGTGCCGGGTCCAGAATATACTACTTCTATGATGCCCAAAGCAATAAATAACAAGCAGCTGACATGGTCGAGCTATATCCCCCGCAAATTGCACAATATGTATAGGTTTTCCTTATCATATTGCCGATTAATTTTTGTCGCACCAATTAACAAACAAAATCCAGGATATGAAAGAAAATGTTCTAATAAAAAAACTGAATCATACCAACTTTATGTTCACTGTTGGGCATAATTCGACTTAACTGACAAAATTAAAATCAAACAAATGAATTTATGTATTATGTATTTGGATCTGCAAGATCAATTTGATCATATTTAAACAAACATATTTTCAAAATTGTTCTTCATGACACACCAACATATGATAACAAATAACAAATTTGATCAAAATGTGAGGATTACTTTAGTTGTGAGATAGACAGGACTTGTAACAGATTTACCACAGAGTCCTCATTTTTTGCCAATAAGGCAAAATTTAAAAAACATATTTTCAAAATTGTTCTTCATGACACACCTTCATATGATTATGTATCTCCATATCAAATTTGATCAATATGTGATGATTAGTTTAGAAGTTATGAGCCGGACAGGACTTGTAACAGTTTTCCAATAGAGTCCTCATTTTTTGCCAAAAAAGGCAAAATTTTATAAAAATATTTTCAAAATTGTTCTTCATGACACACCTTCCGATGATTATGTATCTCCATATCAAATTTGATCAATATGTGATGATTAGTTTAGAAGTTATGAGCCGGACAGGACTTGTAACAGTTTTCCAACAGAGTCCCCATTTTTTGCCAATAAGGCAAAATTTTATAAAAATATTTTCAAAATTGTTCTTCATGACACACCTTCAGATGATTATGCATGTATCTTCATATCAGTTTTAATCAATATGTGATGATTAGTTTAGAAGTTATGAGCCGGACAGGACTTGTAACAGTTTTCCCACAGAGTCCTCATTTTTTGCCAAAAAAGGCAACATTTTATAAAAATATTTTCAAAATTGTTCTTTATGACACACCTTCAGATGATTATGTATCTCCATATCAAATTTGATCAATATGTGATGATTAGTTTAGAAGTTATAAGCCGGACAGGACTTGTAACAGTTTTCCAACAGAGTCCCCATTTTTTGCCAAAAAAGGCAAAATTTTATAAAAATATTTTCAAAATTGTTCTTCATGACACACCTTCAGATGTTTATGTATCTTCATATCAAATTTTATCAATATGTGATGATTAGTTTAGAAGTTGTGAACCGGACGGGACTTGTAACAGATTTCTTACAAAATTTACCACTTTTTCTCCAAAATCCTAATATTTTATGTAGATTTTCAGAAAATTGTTTCTCATGACACATTATTACATGTTTCTTCATGTCCATGACGAATTTGAATTGAAATGGTTGATTAGTTAGAAAGTTATGAGCCGGACACAAAATTTAACGGACGGACGGACGGACGGATGGACGGACGGACGGACGGACGGACGGTACCCATTTTAATACCCCCCGCAACTTCGTTGTTGCGGGGGATAAATATATAGACTGCTGCAAAACTTCAGTACAGGTTGGAAAAGATATCCCATGTGCGGACGCCACAAGGTTTGAACACTAACAGTCACTCACATTTTTTTCGAATTTTTATAAGCTAGAGACACCATACATTAGGTCGAAATAAAGACTTTGCTGGAAAAGGTGCTTTTGTAAAAAAAACTAAACGTAACAGAGAATAATTTTTTATTCATTATATCACTCGAAAATAATATAAGCTGATGTGATCTTGTCGAAGCGAATCCTAAAAAGCGAATCCGCGATGATAGTGATAGGTGCGTTATCAAAATGAAACTGTTTATATCAATCAAAACAGGATTGATTACTTTGAAAGATGGCATTTTCGATGTTGGCATGGATTTCGTATTGTCTCACGTTTTTATTATATAATTCTTGGCTTGTTTGAAACGAAAATATGTTTCTATTTATTTAGAAACCAATATTGATTACGAATCCCTAAATAATCACTGTATTAAATATTATCCGAATGATATTGTTAACGATTGTTGTTATGTTCTTGTTGATTATTTTCCAAGGTATTTCCACTAAACAATATGGAAATTTAAATGGAATTTTATTATTATCATTAGTACTACTAAAACTATCAGTAAGATCGAATGGTGTTTTGAATAACATTAAAGATCTATCATCTCATCAGTAAGGAATACAAAATAATATTATACTCACAAAATTTCTTTATATCATCGAGAGTTTTATATCTAAGTTGCGATGATGTAGCTGAATAATCCATATTTGTTTGGAGTTTCTTTTCTTATTGTATCTTTTGAGTAAATAGAATTATTCAACTGTTTTAAATGTCTTTCTTTATTTAATTGAACAGAAGGGTATGATCTTAATGATAACAATGCACAGCAATTATTTTTCCCTTTTCAGACTTACAAGAGGCTTTTTAAAACCCACAGATTGAATGTGAAAGAGTACCAGATCAACAAACAAAACATATTGTAGAAACTCAGAGCAAATACAATGACATTAAAATATATAATTTCTTGTTTTTGGAAAGGATATAAATATGATATTCAAAAATCTTAGTGATAGATAGTATGCATACAACAGTTAAATCATTGACATGCACGTTATTGTATCGAATTTTAAAAAAAAAACGTTTTCTACTTTGAAAGTGTTAATTTTAGATAAAAAAAGGAGAATTTCTACAGTGCGGCAAAATATTTCAGGTAAACATTAAGTACCACATGCATGTTTTAATAAGAAAGAAAAAAACACAACGCACACGACAAGATATTATACTCTTGCTCGTTTTTAAAAACATTTACTGTGTTTTCTGTTTGTTTGGTTTTTAGACATTTCATATCGTTAAAAATACTATACAAAATCGTAGTTGCTTGTTGAATCTGTCCGACGACTGGGTCGTTCTGTAGTGTTGTTTTACGTTACAAGTGCGCAGCGCACACATTCAGCAATTCTAGTCAAATCATGAAAACTCCACTGCACAAAGATGTACGGAGCTTATAATGTAAGCTCCTTGCATTGATTTCTTGTGGTGTGTCGATGACGTCATATTTTCCTTTAAGAATGTGCTAAATGGTACATATTAGTGCATCTATGTTTTTTGAAGTTTCAAGCATAAATGGTGACACGCTGAATCATTCTGGAAAAATATGGATTCAGGTGGAGATTTTCATTGTTATATGTCCACACAAACATTTCTTTCAAGGTTGGAATCGCTTGAAATAAGTTATGTACAATTTGCCTCTTTGAAGTTAAAATCATTAGACATCATTGTCAGCATTCTCAAACCTTTTGGGCACTGTATTTTTAGAATTAATTAATGAAAATGTCCTTATGTTAACATGCTAATTTCGTATTTGCAGCTTATATATTTGCTTTGAGAAAGAACATACATACTGATAATGTTTTTGACTTGTTGTTGCGTGTAGTTTGAAAAAAACTAAATTCTCATTTTCGACACTCAGTCTGTAACAGGTCTATCATTGCAAAAGGATAGCTTGTATTAAACGTCAGTTTCATCAAAAGTTGATGTTGTATCATGATATTAAAAGAATCACGAAATGTTTTCAAGTTTTGGCTCCTTGCGTCCTGTTGATCTATAATGATTAATGTTCTCAAATATATTATACAAACTAGGCCGTGTCATTCACAATAATAACATATGCAACAAGTGGTAACAACATTCAATTGTATTATCAAAACTCTTTCAATCCACTCTGACACAGGATGTTCCGCATGTATAATGTCTTTAACATTCATGAGGGTTAACTATTTTACAAACTAAATATTTTGAACGTGAAAGAAATAATCGAAAAAAATATATTCTATTGCATGAGTTTTGGTTGTTGAGTGCTACAAATGCATAAACGTTAACAAGATTCTATAAATAAACGTTAATGTTGTCCTTACTAGTATAGCCCTATACAGACTGTAAAAACAAATAAACAAATGATGAAATATATTGATGATATTCAAAAACCAGATTCTACATTTGTGGCATTGTGACACTAATTTAAAAACATTTTAATATGCCAATACTTTATAGAATTTAGATCTAGTAATGAGAAAGAATATGCATTATTTTTCTTTATGTTTATATCCTGTATTTCCATGCTGAAGTCCGTAGGAGTAAGCAGCCAAGCAGCAAGATAAGGTGCCTTCTAGGTTTCTGTTTTCAACAATTCAGATATCCAGTGTACTGCTTGTTGACACATTTGAAATAAAGTATCTTGTTTAAGACGACGCCTGACGTTTAATTTTAACTTTGTGAAGGGCATAATTCTCCATTAAAACCCTAGGTGTGTCCAGCAAAGAATCTGTTCTTCGACCAATTGAGGAAGCTGATGATGATGATGATCTGAACACGGATTTGGAAATATGATGGTTGCAATGAAACAATTTCAACAAAAACTTCATTATTTTCGATGTCATTTCCGATTGGCTCTTAAATAAAATGTACAAGTATGACAAACCTAAAGAAGATGTAAGGACTTAGAATATTGTTTAATTACCAAAAAGCTAACTGCATGTAAGAAATGACCCTAATGAAAAAGTTGACAATATTTTGACAGGTTCAGATTTATTCGGAAGGGATAGAAAAAGTTTATGGAGTTGACAAAAACTTAATGAAGACATTTGGTCATCAATAAAGACTTTTGGGTCAGAACCTTTTAAGCTTCACTGAATATTTTGACAGGTTCAGATTTATTCAGAAGGGATAGAAAATAGTTTACTTAGTTCGCAAAAACTAATTGAAGACATTTGGTCATCAATAAAGACTTCAGTCAGAACCTTTCTCAAGGCATTCTCAATCAGATGAAAGCATCTTGTTTGACAGGTATCAAAAATTGACCAGAATCATTGATATGCCTCCATTAAGCAATTGAGATATACATTTGTAAGGGCAATTGCTAATATTTGATTGTTTTGATTGTCATTCCTTTGTGCTGATTGTATAAATAGAATATTCAATCAGAATTGCATTGATTTCTTAGGTGTCTCCATTAGATCTACATATAAAAGGGCACGTGTGCAAATAGATTGCTGTGCTAATGTTTTTCCCGAGTGCAGGTCCAATATGCTATTGTATTCAGAGATTGTTGTCGTTTTTGCCATCTTCGCTGATTACAAATCATAAAAACTGACAACGAAACCGGGATGACAAATTTAAACTCTTCGAATGCAACTAACGTGTCGCATCAACAATCAACTAATGTGTTTTCTATAACACTGTGTGTCTTCATCTTCATTGGTATCTGTGGGAACAGTCTTGGAGCGATTGTGTTGACAAAACTGCAGAAATCTGTTCCTGGAGTTCGACTACTAAAGTTTCTTTCGTTCATTGACATAATAATCCTTCTTTTCATTGCATTTGAAACTGTGTTGTACGACATGAATTGGATATCAGAATCAGTAAGTTTCTTTATGGATGCCATAGACACTTTTGAGTTCCCTACTGCGATGTCATGCTACACATTTGAGATCTACTTCACCATGCTCATTGCATGTCAGAGAGCTGTGGCCGTGGCCAAACCACTAAAAGCTGCCCTCTACTTGACCACATCTGTTATCAACAAATGTATGGTGGTGCTTTTCATTTACTCGCTATTATTAAATCTTCCATACTGGTTCATTTTCAATCGCGAAATTTACTGGAATGATGAACAGAACATTACACGGACTTTGCTGAAGTATTCGAATTTCTCTTCTTCAGAATTCTTTGACGTCTACGATAAGTATATTCTTTTCTCATTTCGAGCTGCGATTCCCTTGGTGTTTCTCATGATTTGTAACGTTGTCATCATAATCTTCTCCAGAAGGCGTGTCGTCCAATCAACAGGAAGAAATCATGATCAACTTGTAGTGGTCAACATAGCCATTATTGTGACATCTGTTATCACCCATATCTTAACAGCGTCTGAAAGAGCGTTTGCTTTCAATGTTTACCTGCACAAGGCAACTAAATTGGCAGTTGTGATTAACTGTTCAGCAAATTGGGTGTTCTACTGCATGTTTGGGAAATCGTTTAGGAAAACAATTAAAACTCTTTTGGCTTGCCAGTGTCACATCAGCGACAAATGATGTTAGACAGTGTGCTTTGGTATATTTTAGATCCATGAATGTTTCTCAAATTATCTATAATAAGACGTACGACTGTTTTCATGTTCTCGAACCTGTAATGGTTTCAGAAGATGAAATTGTATTGGGCAAAGGATGACTCACATAAACCAATGAATTAAAATGAATGAATGAATTAAAAATCGCCCGTTAAAAAATGGATGTATATGTATATGCATTGGTATAATAAATAAAGCTTACATGGTCTGTATAAAGCATCACAATTCAGGAAGCTTTTTCCCTGGTTTACTTATTGTCACTACACTGAGGAATGGACAAAATGGTATGAAAGGAAAGGGACATAAAGGTTCACAAAATGTATGTATGTTTGTTCAATATTGGCAATAATATTATATGAGGTGTCAAAGTTGCTTTGATAAGAACAAACTGCTGGGTTTTGACGTTCAAAACCATTAATTCATTCTTGTAATAAATCTTTCTTTAAATATTGCAATCACTTCAATTAAGCATGCATTAAATAACAAATTAAATACATTTCTGATTATGTACTACAATACAAATACTGTTTCATTGATATTGTTTGTGAGATTTATTCTTAGAGTGTGAATAAAAATACCAAACCAATTTCAATAAAGTTTTCATTCAAATAAACAGACTACTCGCTATACTGATTTTTTCAAATGTACCTATTCTTCCGGTTTGTATCCCTAATATGGAACAAAGATTGAAAATCCGGTTATTCAAGATTGAAAAAAGTCCAAATAGTTTTTTAGATGAATTTCCATCTAGTAAAGAGGAACAAACTTATCAAACCAAAATAAATAAATATCAGTGGTTACAAATTAAGATTCCTAAATGATGAAAACATGCTACCGTAAATATGAATAAATGATATATATTCCCAATCGTCTGTGCAAGGAATCTAAAAACAATTGATTGATTCATACATATAAGTGGTGATCTGTCACAGTCCCTGTGTCCAGACCGAGAACTACAACAGCCCCCCTCTGAATTTGTTCACAGCACTTATATTATGTCTCATCAGTGTTTTAATTGACAGGAGTGAGTTATTGTTTTACGCCACTTGGGCAATATTTCACCCATTGGACAATGCTAATTTCATTCAAGAGAGCGATGGATGTGGCAAAGACCCAGTATATGAGACAAGTTGTTACCAACATTACTATTAGAGCATAGCATTAATAGTTTTATTTTCCTTTTCTGAAATGTTCCAAACCTCAAATTCATATAAACTGTACCTTAAAGCCCATGGGTCATATTTGCATCTGATTCGTGATGAAATATAGCTATTGAGAAAAGAAATACATCACTGAATAGAAAATTATTCGTTCTAACCCTCATAGTATTTGGTACATGTTTTTGTAACAATAAAATACTTATTTGAACGTCGGAAGTTCACTACACTCTGCAAATTTGCCAAAGCATTTCGGTGACGTCATCATTATGAGTTAGGATTTACAAGGCATCTCAGTTACAGCAATTGTGTCCAATGCGTATCAATTTTGGCGCAACCAGTACCTGATTAGGAGTACATGAAAAGAAAATCTAGCTGTGCATGAAAAACACGGCTTTCAAGCTTATATTAAGGAAACACAATTGTAAACTGGCAACATTTGATTCGCCTTCATGACGACATGCAGGGACTGCTGTTTTGGTAATTTTGGTCAAAGGTCTCCTTTCTAATGAATTCTATTTTTTTCCGAGATTGGTCTCAAACTTTTACAGAAAATACAATGAATACTGTAAAAAAATACTTTTAAAAATATTAAACTTCACTATATTTAAAATATTTGATATTGTTCTTTAAATATAATGCTTAACACAAACACAATGGAAACTTATTCTAAATTGCCGTTTGTCAACACTGACATCCTGCAGTACTTTCATTTTTATTTTCGAGCTTTCATCCAAATTGTGCAAGTGTTTTGTGATGTAAAACATGATTATCAACATAAAACTCCCAGTGTTCTTGCGTACTGCCCTCTTTATCAATTCTGCTAGTTCATTGTTAAAAGCTAAATTAGCTAAATTCCTTCGGGAAATAATGGTTAAAAGTTTGAAAGTGTCATTAATGTTGTAAGTGTTTACGCATTGTGGGAACCATTGATAGTCTCCCTTGGTACATCCGTAATTGATGACGTGCCTCGTATTTAACCTATGGTGCATTAATATACTTGATAGTGTGTTACCTGAAAAAAACTTCTCTCTATTTGTATTTTTACTTGAAGTGATAGTTGACAGTTTCAGTAAATACCATACTAAACCTCAATTACAATTTTGATTCAATAATATCTAGAATTGTACTTGTTATTGTTATGAATGGGTTTGGGTTTGAATAGATACGATGTACGAGAATCTGAATCAAATGCGAGACTCGAAAAAAGTTGTATTCCATAGAATATTAAGAATTAATACAATGAAAAATGACACATTAACGGGTGACATTTTCAGTATGACATTTCATTTGACAAATACAAATTATTGATGTCCCATGTGTAAAACTAGCTCTATATGAATAAAACCTACATGCACGTCCTGACATTGGATATTGTTTCTTCAACTGTTATTATGACTTCATCCTTGGTGCCAGAATATGAAGGGTATACAGAATCTAACAGTTTTACAAACACAACATGTGTCCCATTACAGCAAGAGGACAGATGGAAAAACATATATTTGGGATTTCTTGGAGTGCTTATAATCCTTGGCATCACTGGCAACATTATTGGAGCTATTGTGTTGACAAAACTGCAGACAACTGTTCCTGGAATTCGGCTTTTGAAGTTCCTTGCTTTCATAGATATCATTATTCTATATTGTATATTCTCTGAAATTATGTTACGTGGATGTGATTGGATTCCAAGATATATTATGATTGTCTTAGAAGAGTTGACAGAGCTCCAATATCCATTTACTTTAACAATGTATACATTTGAGATCTACTTCACCATGCTGATTGCATGTCAGAGAGCTGTGGCTGTGGCCAAACCGTTTCAGGCTGCCCATTATTTGAGGAGATCTGTCATCAATATTTCCATAATGACCATTTTGCTTTTGTCAATAATTTTGAACTTGCCGTTTTGGTTTATACGTAATCGTGAACTGCACTGGAACAGCGAAGTGAAGATGACATGGATTATCTCCACAGAGTCAAACTTTGCTTCTTCAGATTTTTTCAGATTTCATAGTAAGTATATGATATTCATCTTCCGAGCTATGATCCCGCTGTTGTTCCTCGTGGCGTGCAACATAATCATCATAATATTCTCCAGGAGACAGCTGGTCAGATCGACGAGAAGAAACCCGGACCAACTTGCTGCTATCAATATTGCCATCATATTTATGTCAGTCGCGACACACAGTACTTCAGCAGTTGAAATGTCCGTCGGATTAAATTGCATTTTGAACAAAGTTACTACAATTCTTATTGTGATTAACTCTTCAGCAAATATTGTGTTCTACTGTGTCTTTGGTGGATCTTTCCGGAATATGCTAAAAGATATGTTGAGATGTATTTGCTGACAACCTTACAAAACATTCTTTAAGAGTTAAGAGGCATTTAGAAGTTGGTAAGATGAATGAGAACAAGTTATATGGATTTACAACTTCTTTATTGCAAGAGTGCGACGTTTCGGTGTAGGTACTAACACCGTTTTCAAGCAAATGATACAGAGCATGATATGGACGTGATTATATACATAATTGGTGAATATGTTTATACAATTAATTGGATTAATTGGAGTACAAAAGTTAACTATTAACTGTAAATTACTTCTAGGAATTGCAATGTGTTTGATGTATTTACTATAACTTATTCAAGCAGCTAATGTAAAAATCAAGCATTTGACAAAGTATATTCTCTATAAAGGAAGTTTCCAAACGGATCTATTAATTGAAGCATTCATGAATTTATGAATACAAAATTGACTAGTGCTTTGAGCAAGTACTACAAAAAGTCAGAAAAAACACTTCAGTACCAAGAGATTAAGTGAAGTTTGATTTAATGATTATCATTATGCTGTTATATATTTAACTTGCTTATATCTATGCTTATAACTCTTCTTTTCACAATGTTCTTGTCTTGAATAGGTAGGATTTGTTAACATCGACTGTTTAACTTTAACTGTTACAATAATTGTGCAATCGGAACCTTTCATAAACTTGACACATGAGAAAACGAAAGATTTCTCCAGCCTTTCACGAATGTTACCTATTAGGGGAAAAAAATATATGGATTTCACTGATTATTTTCCCCAGTGTCTTTCTAAACTAAAAACAACAAAGTAAAACTTAGCTCAATGCTGAGACTCTTTGGATTCTATATATCTTTTTAAATTTTGATTTTGACTTTTTGACAGTTTTACTCAGTGAGACTCTCAATACTGAATTATTGGTATTACTACTGGCTTGTATGTTGTATGTTATGTTGTATGTAAAATGTGTAAATATGGCTGTTTATGCTTTCAAATTGAAATTGTTATGCTTTTTGCTATTTTTTTTCATAGGACATCATTCAAGTTATATAGTTTCTCAAATCAAGACAAGTTGTTAAAAGGAAATCCTATTGGACACATATGAAAGACATGAAAGATTGATGTTCATCAAACAGATTTGACGTGATTTAGCACATTACATTTCTAATGATAATATATTTTCAAATGAAAACATGTAAAATTATGTTAGAAGAAATGCAATGATAAAAGAGCTATTGATACTGTTATGTCTTCAAAAAGTAATTGTACCGGACAAACTTGCGTTCATAAAGAACTGACATGATAATTTACAAAACTTCTTATAACATATTTATTTCAGTGAAACACTTCACTTTAATTATTCATTATTAGTCTACATATCTGATTCACTTTAATAAGTCATCCCATTGTCAAAGCAAGCACATTTCAATCATGTATCTTGAATTTGTTCCAATAAACTAATTCGAAAATATAAGATATTCTACGCTGCACTATCGTCAGTTTGGTCCTTTCATCATGCAACACTTGGGCTTCCTGTTTGATACATACTTCATCAAGCATCAAACTAACAAAAAATAGAAAAAGGAAATATATTTACGTCTTAGATAATATACGTGGTCTCTTCATATTTATCCTCACATAGTGCAAAGTGATAAGTGTTTGTTGTTACATTCATTTTTTCCAAACGAACTCTCTAAGGATATTAGGAATGACTTTTGGACTGATTGTATCTATACATTTGTATACTTTCTCATGAAATTAAGGACATATCCTTTAATTAGTTCATAACAGAACCCTTTGTTTTTATAAAAAAAATCTAAAAGTTGGTGAAGAGGTATTTTGTATATATTTTTACGTACAATATCTGTGATAATTGATTCATCTTCATATTGATGAAAATGTATGACTCATTTTATATTAAGAAAGTTGATATGACAAAGAATGATTTACATAAACCAATGAATTTCTTACACTTAATAACACTGCCACATATTCTTATAGGCCTTATTTGAAGCATTACATTACAGAAAGCCAATTCCCTTATTTACTTAATGTAAATATACTTGAGAATAGACAATCAAAATATTTGTAATGAAGGGAGACAGACATAGAGGTTTACAATATGTATTTATGTTTATTATCAGCAATGATATGATATGAGGTGTCGAAGTTGTTTTGAGAACAAACCGGTGCGTTATGATGTTCAAAACAAACATTTCATCCTTGTAAAATAATGTTGTAATGGATGTTTCTTTTGAATATTACAATTTACTACAAATTAGTATTAGTAACCAAAATATACATCAAAGCATGTCTCATATAAGTGTATGTGTAGATAATACTGTACTTTAATGCGTATTTTTCTCAATCCCTTTCATAAAAAGAAGTAGAATGAAAAGGTGAGCCAGATTGTATTTGCACTAAGAGAAAAGGTTTTACTTATCAGTGATGGTTTCAACTTAGTCATTGAAACTCATTATTCTCTGAAATGGTGTAAAACTTATACTTTTTGATCATGTTCCATGTACACTGTGTCTTATATATTGTATTCAAAACGTGTTAATAAAGTTTCAAAAAAATATATACCGAATTCCATATCGTTTTAATTCAGACAACCAGATTATATAGTATAACCTAACACAACGTCGGGATAAACATGGTTTGACTTTGCCAAAAATATGGCACAAAGAAGAATATCGGGTTATTCAAGATAAGGTAAATTCTACATAGAAAATTTCATCTTGTCAAAACACTTAAATTCAATCAACCATCCAATTTGTTCAATATAAGGGTTGCATGATTTAATTGAAAAACACCTTATTGGTCACGAAAATCCACGGTTTCAAATTAAGATTCCTAAATGATGGAAAGACGCTGATTATCAAGGTATGATATATACTCAAAGTCATAAAAAACACAATGCCTAATTCGTGAAATATTTCTGGTAGACGTCTTCTTGGACTTTCCTATCCTACGGCACATAAGTGAAACTTATGATAGGTGTCTTTTTGTGGAGTTCTGGATTTGTACCCAAAATCAGTTCTCTGTAATTAATCTTTTTTGACGATTTCAAACAGTCCCATGTCACACGTGTTACACGTGTATTCCCTTTAAACACAGATCATAATTTTAACATTCATCACTTCAAAAAATTGCACGCATTAGACAACAGGAACAGAGCTTTTGGCATGGTGGATCAGGGCGCTTCACAAGGAGCAGTCGCCAGACACTTTAATGTCCACCAATCGACCATTGCTCGCCTCCTATACCTCCAAGCCACCGGAAGAGTTGTAGATCGACCCCAACCTGCAACGCCACCTGTAACATGTGCTGCTCAAGATCACCACATCGGACTACAACATCTGCGCAACTGGTCCCAGACAGCTACTACTACTGCCAGAGGAACTGTTGGAAGACGTCAAATCAACCCTCGGCGGTCCAAAGGCGCCTTGTTGCTCTTGGGTTACGCTGGCGTCAAATCCTTTTGCATCGTCTTCGTGGTCCAAGGCAATCTCAATGCTCAACTTTATGTTGACGATATCTTTCGTCCTGTGTTGCTTCCATTGCTGCCTCAACATGTGGACAGATGATTTCCAAGCATGACAACGCCCGACCACATACTGCCAGGTTAACAAGAGACTCTGGACAATCATCATGTACCTGTCATAGACTGGCCCGGTATGTCTCACCTTCCTTTCAGACGAAGCAAAGCAGTGCCACTTTTCAAGCCGTGCTACCAAAAACTGTAGCAGAGGCGACTTCAGGCATGTGTAAGAGCTCAGGGCCGACATACTCGATATTGACTTCAGCTGACCCCTGCTTTGTTGTTCTCAGATGTTTCAGTTTTGTGCATTTGTGGTGAATTCTTTCATGAAAGTATCCACATCTCGATTTTGTCAGTTTATATGTACATTTGTTAACTTGTTGTAGAACTTTTTTATTTGGCGATGCATTTTAATGGCTTTGAGTGTAATCTCAATCTTCTGTGCAGGAAAAAAAACCTTTATACATACATGATGACCTGTCTCAGTCCTTAAGTCCAGACCGAAATAAAATTGACAAAAGCGACCCTCTGAATATGTTCACATCTATGATATCATGTCTCTTATTGTCTAAAATTGACAGTAGCAATGTCAATACCCTGCTGTTTGCCACTTGTTTGGTTCCAGGAAAGGAATTGGGAAAATACTTAAAATGACATGAAAGAGTGATTCGAAATGCATTGCTGTATTTACAAAGGAGATGCAGTCTTATCATTCATCGACATGACTATGTTAATTTCAGAGAGCAATGGATATGTCAAAGCCTTAGTTTGTGTGAAAAGTTGTCACATATAATACGTATCTTATCATAACCATATTTAAGATTTGTCATTTGCAACCACTGACATTCGTCAGTACTTTCATTTACAGTTTCGAGTGTTCATCCAAATTGTGCACTTGTTTTATTGTGGTGTACATGATAATTATCATCATTAAAAGTATCATAGTTTTAAATCTTTATTAAGGAAGCTGCTTAGAGAAAGTCTTAAGCATGAAACTGTATTGCCCCTGAAAGTGTACTGCCCTCTTTATCAATTCTGCTAAAGCATTGTACCAACCTAAATTCCTTTTACTACTTTAGAAGTATAATTAAATGTGTAAGTGCATACACATTGTGGGAGCCATTAATTGTTCCCCTTGGGAATTGATTTATCACCCTCTGACTTTACTTTACTTTATGTCACGTGACTTACCTAACTATGAATGGAAAAGAGAGGAGAATAAACAAAGTTTATTCAATGAAAAATACCACAAACAATCAAATACCACACAACGAAATACAAACGAAGAAAAGTTTAAATACACATACTCATGCACTCGCTATACACACATGCAAATTCAATATTCATTCACCTTTCACATTTATGCACATTCCAATACATATGCATTCACTCAACACATATGTACTCACCTTACAATTGCCAATCACTCGAATTCGTACTCACTCAACTATATTAACACATAAGCAAAAAATAAATGATTAATAGATTCCCCCATATTAAATAAACAAATCATAATCCACTATATAACATATATGACGCCATCAATACATAGAGGATATCTGTCTTTTCTTGACTAATACCATGTTTATCTCATCGAGTGAGGTAGAAAATAATTAACTTTTCTACCTCACGAGATGAGATAAACATGGTATTTGTCAAGAATTGACAGATATTCTATTTATTATATGATGAAATCCTTCTAATTACGTCAAAAAAGGCCAATTTCATGTTGAGAGGGCGCTTGGAAGTAGAGTGACGATAAAGGTTATCGCCACTGTAGCCAGATAGAGGGTTTATTTCACCGATAGAACAGAGTATCTCACCTTCAATCATATAATACATGATTATATATTACCACAACGTGACTGTTGTATCGCCACGACGTGACTGCTTTTTCACCATAACATGACAGCAGATACATGTCCCTTTAAGTGACATCACACCCGACCAAGACGCAGTTGGTTCTCTTGTCTCCACACATCCTTCACCAAAGCAAGCTCGTCTGTAACCTGACCCTTGTGTCTGACGTCACACCTGACGTTACACTAGAGCGTGGAGCTGGATGTTGGTTGGCTTCTCCAACCAACAGCACATGTCCTTGGTCCCTATGCTTAACACTGTAAAACATCACTATTCACCTACATGTTTAATATTGCATTTCAACATTCAACATGACATGTTCCATATTTACATTGAATTGTTTGAATATTTCACAAAATGTCATTAAATATTTACGTATCATCACTTAGTCAAGGAGTATATTGAACAAACTTGTTTGAGTGGCATTTACACGAATCATGTTTCTATTCTGTAAAGGTTATTTTCTAATGCAATGAATATATTTATACATATATACTTGTATCATATACGCTAGTGAGAGACCATGGTCTGTATATGTTGTCAAAATCCTACTTGGGGTATGCCTAGTCAAGCTATTTAACAACAATATCAGAACACGAATGAACAATTGCTCACTGGACTGCACCTAGGAATGACGTTAGCAAAACAATCAATCACTTGCCCTGTCAAATGTAAATCTTAATTACTTAATGGAGACATAAATGATTCTGATCAATTCTTTTTGTATACCACCAAACAACATGCAGTCATATTGTTAAGAATGAATGGCTCAAGAAAGATATCTGATTCAGCAGCTATGCTAGTAATCATATTTCTTCAATGAAGAATTGCAATTTCCATAAACTGTTTTAACAATTACAAATACATCTGAACATGTCACAGGAAAAGCTGAACCTGAAAAATCTCTATAAATAATTGAATAAAGGTTCTGAGGACGTTTGCAGTCGGTTAATTGTAAACCTGCATCTAGCAATTTGACCTTTTATCGGGATTCTTTGACGTCATTATTCATACATCAACAGCAGCATCAGTCATGTTAACATAATGTTCTCGTTTTTATAATTCATATATTATCATTATCAGTTTTCTGGAATATTTGTCTTTGTTCTGATCTTTTATTTACTGTACATGTAGATTGCAGTGTTACAATTTTTATATTTCAATAGTATATCTTATATCTTATATTTCATATTTAAAATATGCTAAGATGAAACCTGTTGAATCCTGAAAGGGCATCTAATACTGACCTTTCTGTTAATATTATGATGGAAATCATTTTAAAATGCGATACAAGTCGTTCCTTAGGTCACATTTCACTATTTAAACAGTTTTGATTTGGCCTTATTTACTATATTATCAATGTGATCCACATGAACCACCAACAATGTCGTAGCGTGTGTGATACAACATAACACTAAATCGTATTGTCTTTATTATTTGGAGCCCAGACCAACGGGAACTTAACACTGGTGTTTGACATTACCAATTTTCCCCATGACTTTCTAATACTGACACGTGATATCCCCTGAGTGTTGTGATGCTAACCCAGATACGATAGCCAGATGAATAACATTGCAATTGCTAGTTGATTTCAAACATTCACGATGTATTCGTCTCAAGTGATTACATATGAAGCCACCACAGAAGACATATTTGATTCAAGCACTATTTCTGTTGAAACAGCCCCAAATTCTGTTGATGATTTCTTTATCTTCATCACCACGTGCATAGTGATTGGTGTATTTGGTAACACGCTTGGAGCTGTCGTGCTGTCAAAACTACAGAACTCACTCCCTGGTGTACGACTGTTGAAGTTTCTTGCTTTCATTGATATCATCTTACTTGTGAGTATTCTCTTGCAATCAGTTGCATTGAGATTTATAGGGGATCAACCAACTAATAGCCTGTGGTTCCGTATATATGCTAAAGTGAACCCGCTGCTGATGACCTTATACACCTTTGAAATCTGCTTGACCATGCTCATTGCATTCCAAAGAGCAATGGCTGTAGCCAAACCATTTCAAGTTTCCCGATATTTGAGGAAATCCGTTATCAACATTGCATTAATGGTGTTGTTGGCCTTTTCAGCTGCTCTTAATCTTCCATATTGGTTTGTCTTCAACATGGATACTTTCAGGGAACAGACGATTAACTCAACCTCTTCTCTGCCATCCGATATGAACTATACCAACACAAACACAATTAACTTTAGGGATTATAGGAGATTCCATGATAAATATATCATCATAACGTTTCGAGTTGTCATCCCTTTAGCGTTTCTTGTGGTGTGCAACATTATCATCATCGTCTTCTCCAGGAGGCGTGTCGTCCAATCAACGGGGAGAAATCAGGATCAACTTGTTGTGGTCAATTTAGCCATTGTTGGGATGTCCATCGTCACCCATATTGCAACAGCATTCGAAAGAGACCTACATTGTTATTGGCCTTCTTTCATGAATACGGCAACTATGGTTGTAATTAACTCTTCTGTAAACTTTATTTTCTACTGTTTATTCGGCCGTTCCTTTAGAAACACATTAAAAACTTTTCTGACAAAACCTTTTTCTTAAAAAATCAACTTCAAGTTGGTGGAGCCATCATAAAGGAAATAAAAAAATTGTACTGTGAGAAAATCTCGTTTCACGATGTAACAATCACGTGTTTCCTTTAGAAAAGGTTTGTCCAAACATTAACCTAATAAGATGAGATGCGGACAATGACATAATCCACTTCTTGCAAATAAGCATTTACTCCCCAACAGACAGAACTCGAAAGGAATCTTTAACTTTCAGCACTTGAGAATGGAAAATCGAAATGTTCAGAAAAAACATGTGATACTTGTGATAACGTGAGAACATTGTGCATTATGGGTGGAAAACCTACAATATGCTCATTGGGGTATTAAAAAAACTTACAAAACAACTAGCCTATTGTGGACACGAAAAATGTGATACAACCCAGGGACAGATTAATCAGAAATATCCACGG
Source organism: Steromphala cineraria (assembly GCA_916613615.1). Taxonomy (NCBI): domain Eukaryota; kingdom Metazoa; phylum Mollusca; class Gastropoda; order Trochida; family Trochidae; genus Steromphala; species Steromphala cineraria. The sequence continues at coordinate 5,807,554 of OU744724.1, read as the reverse complement.
TCAACAGTCAATATAATGTGTTTTTTTTTTTAATTTGTGGTTGTTGAGTGACATTAATACATAAACGTTTTTATTAATGAGTTCCGATATTGTTGTTGCTATTCAAGCTAATACAGATTATTATAAATTAACTTCTGTGTGGGAATTCAACATTTGCATAAGCTAATATAATATAATTTGCTTTATCATAATATATAAGGTAATGAAATATATTGATGACATGGTAACAACCTTTTCATAAAGACGGTATTATTTTGTGGCACGCGTTTTGGTAATAGTAACTTAACTTAAAATCACTTCTATATGTCAAATATGTATAGGAATTAAGGTACAGTAATGCTGAGAATGAATATGTAATGTATATATTTTCATTTTTATATTCTGTGTTTTCAAGTGAAGTCAACCAAGCAGCAAGGTAAGGTACCTTTAGGTTATCTGTTTATATGTTTGGGTATACATTTTCAGCAATCCAGAAATCCAATGTAACACTTATTGACCCATTTGAAATAAATATCTTGCAATTTTGGATTTAAACTTTGTGAAGCGGACAAAGTCTACAATCAAACCTTAGGTGCAATCCCTAGGAGTAAGCAATCAATCAACAAGATAAGGCACCTTTTGGATATCTGTTACATTTTCAATAATCCAGAAATTAAATGTACCGCTTGTTGACACATTTGAAATAAATATATTGCCTAAGACGACACCCCAATATAAATTTAAACTTTGTGAGGGGCTCAAAAACTGCATTCAAACCTTTGGTGTATCCTTCAATAACACCACTAGGGAAAGTTATGTCCATTGTTCTGACGGGTCGTTTTTCTGAATAACCGAACCTCACCTCGGTTATTTCCATGTATTGAGGTCGGTTATTGTGGCAACGCGAACGACCGCGGTGGTTATTTAGAGGTTTTTATATTTGACCCGACATTTTCTCACTGGCAGATACCTTACATCCTCTGCTACGCCTCGGACTTGGTATCTTCCCTCGATAATCAAACATTCGGAATTTTCGAATATTGCCTCTCGGCTTCGAGTCGATATCCGAAAAGTCCGAATGTAAGTTCCTTTTTCCGAATTTATGAAGCAACCTCTAAATAACTACCTCATTCGTACGAATAACCAATATAACAAGCCCAACCAAATAACTTAAAAGAATACACAACAAACGTTAAGCATTTTATTGAATTGAAGGACTTTCAAAGTACATATTTCGACAATTGTATCCGATTCGGTCGTGATTGTGTTTAGTCCTGCATGAGAGGGGTGCTACTGCTAGTACTGGTAGTCATCTCTTCATCACTGCTTCTCAAATGGGCGGTCACACCTGACATATGAACAAAACAGAATAAGATGTCACCTCGTTTAATAGTTTCGAAAAAGCATTTAAGTGTTTCCCCCAGGTTGAAAAAAGGGATGGGTAAATGCCTTTTGAAAATGGCACAACTTCATGTAAAAGGGCACATACATACAAGTTAAATTTTCAAATGAAAATGGTAAAGCATAAAACATAAATATCTGCAAATATAAACATTGAAATATACTTTTATTTTATGAATAAATGTGATGTTTTACCTAATATAGAAGGACAAACGATTTCAAACATCTGTAATTAACTCATAATGCGATCATCAAGCCGTATCCACCACCAAACACTCTGTCAGTAGTCCCCCTATTGTTCCTGTAACTAGCTAAACATGTGGTCAGCAGACCGTGGGTCCTGTTGAAACAGCGGATTGATCTTACCGTGTCTGGAAAAGGTAAATTGAAAGTTTTTAGCTAGCAAAAATGGCATGACATTTTAGAACAAGATGTGTTTGTGAAACACGAATGCCCCCGGATGCATATGTCAAGTATCAAAGACCTAGCTCCGACAAATCAAAAGTTATGACCAAGGTTAAAGTTTTTGTGGACAAACGGACAGACAGACGGACAGACAGACAGACGGACGGACAGACGGACAGGTGAAAAACAATATACCCCCGGAATCTCCGATTCGGGGGCATAATAAGGGCAGGGCGGAACAAAAAAAGGGCAGGGCGCACTCTCAGAAAGGGCAGGGCGCTGCGCCCTGCTAAATATGCCTAGGGGAAACACTACATTTTATTAGTTGCAGTGTGCATAGATTCAAAGACTTATTTGCGACCAATATTCGAATGATTAGTGTTTTCTTGACCTTTCCTTCCTTTTTAAAATCTAGATATATTATCCGATATCATTTCAACGAAAGTCATGAACACTTCTATCAAGCGAAAAACAATATTACCCTTTATATTTAATTTATTGAAAATGAACCTTAATACTGTATTTTTTTGCCATGAGACCGTTTAATCCGTGTATATGACATTATGGTTCTCAATGTCTTGTTTAAGTGACAAAGCGTGTTATACCTCAATCATATTTTGAATTGACATACATCATTATACTCTGTATGCCGATTGACAGAAATAAATAAGATTGTTTTATTTACATTTACATTTTGGTTTTGTGTAGGTTTACAAAAGTTTGCAAACGTTAGAAACAATTGGCTCGCCAGTCGCTACATTATCCGGATTTCTATCTTTTCTTTGTAACAATATGACCAGCAATTCACAACAATACTCACCTTCATTGTTGTTTTCTTATGTGTTGGTAAACGTTGTCAAAAACGTCGACACAATGCAAGATCTGCTTCGTCATTCATGTTTACAAGATCTTTTAAAAATACCAGAATTGAATTCCTACTTATCACTAACTCCACTTCCATGTGCTCTTGTTCACAATGTCTTCACCTGAATCGAAAAGCCGGTACCAACAGTCCCAAAATGAATTGCATCGAATGACAGTATTCGAGAGACAATCTTGCACGAGAATCGCGTGCGCTGTTTCGTCACGTGAGCGCTAAGTGGTACGTTTCGGCGCACTGTTAGTTTTGGTGCAAACTATAACCGACCTAGGGCAGTTATTGATTAGAAAAGAGAAATAATTTTGTTGTAGATATTTGTTTTATCATGCAAATATGTTATACACGTGAAAGATAAGTATGTCCACGTGGTGTAAGTCGTTTAATCACCCTTACTGCCCTCGAAATGTTTTTTTTTTAAATAACTACCTGGTAAGGGTAATTAACCTTAACTGAATCAGGCCTTCGACCAATTGAGGCAGCTGCGCCCCATGGTGCTGAACTCAACACTGATTTCTAATTATAATTATGACAAACAATGTCAGTATTTCCGATTGGCTTTTACATGTATATGGCATTTCTCTCGATGTAAGGAGGACATAGAATTTTTAATTACAAAATATCAACTGCGTGTAAAGAATGGACCCAATGAAAACGTTCGTTAAACCGTTCATTCAACATTTCATCACTGGAATTTGAGACTTTTGAGTTTTAACATTTTCATTGACAGGTTTTATTCAGAATGGATAGAAAACTGTTTACCGAGGTCGCAAAAACTGCAATGAAGACAGTTGCTCATCAGTAAAGAATTTTAAATCAGAAACCTTTCTCAATGAATCCAAAGCCATTGCAATAAGTAAATTCGGGTTGATAGTATATAGAGGATATCTGCCTTTTCTTGACTAATACCATGTTAATCCCCCCGAGTGAGGAAGAAAGTTTATATTTTCACGAGTGGCGCAGCCATGAGTGAAAATATTTAACTTTTCTACCTCACGAGGTGAGATAAACATGGTTTTAGTCAAGAATTGGCCATAGAACAGAATATTGAAAATTCTAATCATAATGAAATTGGTACTTCTGAGCATCAAAATAGTGAATGCTGTTCAAAGCAAAATATAGAAACTTTTATTATATGATTGAAGGTGAGATACTCTGTTCTATCAGTGAAATAAACCCTCTATCTGGCTACAGTGGTGATAACCTTTATCGTCACTCTACTGAGTGGTGATAAACTTTTAATTATATGCTAAGCGGAGAGAGACTGAGTTTTCTCAGTTCTAGAAAAGTGTTCTCGCCACTGAGTGTGATATCACTTTTTCAAGTCAGTGAAAATATCACAGAGGGGATGACGTCATGTGTACAATGGTTTGACGTCACTTCTACAATCAACGCGACGTCATCGCCGTCGCTAAGTTACGCCCAACAATGGCATGACGTCGCCAGAAAACTCTCGAGTCAAAGCCTTTTTGACATAAATTACAAAATTTTCGACCACGGAGGCATATAATAAACAGAATATCTTTTGTTTTGAGTGTGCGCCACTCGTGAAAATACTGGCTCTACCCCGTCACTCGATGAGAGATAAGTGATATCACACTCAAAACAAAAGATATCCTCTATATCACCACTCTAGTGACGTCAAGTTCAAGAGTTTGACGTCATGTAACAATGGTCTGACGTCATGAATTCTATGACGTCTCACTGTTACCGCGGTGACGGGCTCTTCCAAGCGGCCGCTCAACATGAAATTGGCTTTTTTTGACGTAATTAGAAGGATTTCATCATATAATAAATAGAATATCTGTCAATTCTTGACAAATACCATGTTTATCTCATCTCGTGAGGTAGAAAAGTTTAATATTTTCACTCGTGGCTGCGCCACTCGTGAAAATATAACCTTTCTACCTCACTCGATGAGATAAACATGGTATTAGTCAAGAAAAGACAGATATCCTCTATTTATACGGTAAAGCGGTGTGTTTACACTAGGATGACATTAATTTGATAAATTAACTACAACTTGGATTAGAACAATATCAAGGCTTCAGATATTTGGCTTGATTCTTTGGCTTGTGTAAACATACAAACAATATAAAACCATTTTGGTAAAGCTACGTGGGGTAAGTCAGTCCAGTGAGTTTTTAAAGGGTTTAGCTTGTGAGATTCAGTGGTACTTTAAAAACAGGGTATAGAGTGTCAAATAAAGCCAAATCAAGATGCATATTGTCTCGATTTTATGCTTACTGCATTCAGATAATGTTATTCTAAACAGAATGCATTACATAACGTGGAGTGCAGCTCACTCCTGTAATTCAAAAAGACAACATAAATGGATAAATTTCATCAAATACCATTTAATTTTCCTTCCGTTTAATATTTACAATATATACAATAATGGTCCAATTCCCACAATAATTTGGGTGAGTAATTACATTTGTTCACCAAATGTGAACTAGAAGCTTTTTCAATAAAAACACAAGCTTAATTCATTTAAAGCGATTCAAAATCACACATGTTGGCCCGACGGCCAACAGCGTGAGTGTGACTCAAAAGTCACCAAGTCCCAGTCAGTTGGCACGTGCGACAAGATGCACGAGCTGAAATTGACATTCTGGCCCACAACAACGACTTGCTGCGTTTTTGAGATTGTTTATTGTTCGGGAACAGCTCTTTAGCTCATAACGTCTTTAAGGAATTGCTGAAACAGAACATGCATATATCTTTTTACATGTAGTCCAGAGAAGATCAGTTGACGATAGCACATCCGTCAATAATAACTGTTTATATACACCAAACGGTCATCCGTAATTCAATACATTCCTTCAAATGTGAAATTGATTTCGGTGTCCTTTAATTCCTTGTTTATGAGGTCATCAAAGGCTTCGTTCTGAGCCACCGTTAACCAGTTTTTCCAATCTCCGATCTGACCTGAAAGGTAAATTTGTATAGATATGAAACATTGAGATTTTTCTTTTCACTAAGTTCTCTACGTATATACACTTAAACTAACATTAACAGAAGTCAACAGTGCCAAATGAAATAAAGAACTTATTATAACATTTTACTTATTAATTGTGCTTAAAATATTATTCAATGTGTGGAAACAAGTTGCTCACCTTTTACCATTATTGAATAATGGGGACAACTATCACTTTATAGGTATTAAAATAAAGCAAGAAAAAACACAAGGAAATGAAATAGTCAACTCAGGATATGTAACCGCTGTAATATATTTTATGCATGATTCAATCGTAATTTCGACTTCCTCATTAGCTTAATTGTTTAAACAACTATTTGGTTAAAGGTTTAATGTTATATATAAAAGTACCTTTTCTGTAGAACCCATGAAAGTCATCTTTGAAGTGAAGTTTCAATTCAGGGATTTCTTCTTTAATGTTCTGGGCTCTCTTCAGTTTCTCGAATCCACAAGCCTCCACGATCTGCCCACAGAGTTCAGGGCTGACTGGTCTACATAGGAACTCGGACAGCTGCTCGATCGTCTCAGTCGGATTCTTCAACACAGGACACATTTAAGCAAATTGGGTTACTCGTATTACTTCTTGTAATATCATGACCTGATAGTATTGTTTCTTCTTTGGTTGTGTATTTTAGTGAGTTTACGATGAAAGTTATCTGACCTCATATTTTCTCCTCGAGCTTAACTAGTCGAAGATGAATGTTCATGTCTGGCACTTAATAATACTAATACTGCTTTTATAATTTTAATATATAATTATTAATTTCAATTTGTAGTTTTAATGTTATTAAGTGTCTCGTATGCCTAAAGGCCGGATGTTACATTCACCATGTGATATTTGAATTTATTTTAGAATTGTAACATGTGACACTTTAATAAAACAATTTTCTTCTTCTTCTTCTTCTTCTTCTTCATTTAAGCCAATTGTAAGGTTACTTGTATTACTTATAAGCACTGGGAACAGTTTACGGTCTATGTTGGTTTTGAATCCAGCACCGTTAAAAATTTAGAGAGAGAAACAATTTACGTCAAAGTGTCCAATACCTGTGAAGTCAATATTGTGCGCAATTTATATCATTCAACTTAGGAGCGGCCTTAAAATCCAATTCGAAACGTATCATACTTCACAAGAGATTTTAATCACCATTTTGAGATCCTCATAGAAGATGATCAATATTTGAAGATCTGGATGATTTGCCTCAACTTGCTTCCAGTCCTTGAGGTAGTCGAAATATGATCCCGTGGGAACTACAGGTAATTCAAGAACAAAAGTATGGTTAACAGTTGTACATGTGTACATGTATTAAGGCTCATGTGTATCTTATATATGCATAAAAATGAATAGATATCTTTGCAATCTTACTTGCATCTTTTTATCATAATCAAGCTCAATATAATGCTCTGAATTCAACATGACAGTTGTATTTTTTAATAGATTTTAAATCTAGAATCGAAATGTATTCAGCTTTTAAGAAACAACTGATACGCATAGCTTCCCTTAAGCAGTGTGTTTTAATGAAAGACGGATATACAGGTTCTGTAAGTTAAAGGAATGAGGTGTTCAGAAGAACCCTTGAAATGGAAAGATGTTGTTAGTCATATTGTACCTCTCCCCTTCATAAACAGTTCTGCAAATTCCCCATATGTTCCCTGAAAACCACGCGGAGGTCTGACAGCGTTGAAATGGTGGTACATGGACACACTGACGTCTTTAGGGTTCCTCATCACGTGCACTAGTTTTGTCTTCTTCTCCACCAGTTGCGAGGGAAGATGGCGGAAGTAATTGTGACTGTTGAGCACGCGCGGTGAAGGCATTTCCGCCGCCTTCTGAAACTTGGACGCTTCCAGCATGGTTATCTCCTTCAAGTGAGGGCTGTACTCCGCTCTTCCGCTCAATATCATGGTGACAATCTCCCACAGCCAGTGTGTGCCTGTATGAGGTTAAACAGGAAGATTTGTCCTATCAACATGAGCATTAAAAAATGATTTGTGCCATTTGCAGGTTATAAGATTTTGAATTTTCACCAATTTGCTCTACGTCAAATAAAGATCATGAACGAGATTATTAGTTTCAACAAGGATTTGCACAGGTCACCATATTAATGACTTCTGTCAATTGGCAAGTAGTGAGTAGTTTATCTCAACAGAACACGAACAAACTTCTCTGCTATATTATTGACAGGTTAATTAATACTTAACTCATGTACAAAATATAAACTTTACACTGAATATCGAAAAGTCGTAATGGTGCAATTTTGATTTCGCAACGACATGATTGAAACCAAGGACTTGTTCAGTCTAAACTACTAGAAACGACGGTTGAGACTACAGACCACATTTCGGGTAGCCCACAATCATGACATCGTCGTCCCTCAGCTGTAAATTCTGGACACTTCTCGTGTCATTCTCGTACTGTTCCCGAGACTTCCCCTCTTCGTACACCTTCAGGACCCCGTCCAGCGAGAACATCCGCCATCCATTGCCAGTCCCGTTCCGGTAATCAAGGATCTCGTCAGGTCTAAGCAAGAGGGGTTTCGGTGAAAGTTAAGAGGGAAATCTAAAAACTATTGTCTAAAATCCGTACCGGTCCGGTAGGCCAAGACCTTTTGGGGTCTAACCGGAAAAATTTACTTCGATTTTGTTTGCCATCGACAATGTACCAAAGGAAGAAATGGTAATATATTTTAAATGGCAAAAATCAGACATGTGTGGCTGGTCGATATTTAAGATTTTATATTCTTTAGCAAAATTCATTAACATAACATATCATTAGACGTTAATAGCTTGATCAATTATTGTTTTATAATGTATTAAGCAGAAGAGATAAAGGTGCAAAAAAGGAATATCTGGACAATTTCTCTTGTCAGAACATCCTCCATCCTTAGCCCAAGTGATGCCAGGAAAATGAAAATAAATGGTTCCATTTGAAAGATAATGTATCTAAACTAGATGAAGTTCTAGAAGTTCAGCCATCCGATTCATTTTTCTTACACAAAATGAATTAAAGCTGTTCACACAAAAATGACCGCCAATAGACTTGATGTTAACCTTTAATCATTTCTTCTCTGACTTTCGATTATTGGTTTGTGTAATGACAGTTTTCACACTATGAAAATAATACATTTTGCATAAACGTACAATTATCAGTGAAAATTTGTATATAAATAATTTTCAAAAAAACGTGCTGGACCTAGACCCAATAGATAGGGGGAGAATGGTGGAAATATTGGCCGTTTGTCCAGATCACAGATTTTCCACAATCTCATTGAAATCAGATAGCAGCTGTCACTCGCTGTGTTTCCAGAAGGGCCGTGTCAAGGGGACATTCTAGGCTAGTACGCCATCGATACAATTTGATATTTTAGTCAGTCTCTATTTTGTTCAAGATATGGAAAGTAAAAGGGTCAGATCAGAAACACGGTGTGCTGTTTCTATCATATCTGATTGGATTGTTCAGTTGTGTCATACAACTTGCATCAGCTTTATATTGTAACCATAAGCACCTTGTTCGTTGTTAGATTAATTAAATTGTAATTGTAATATACCATTGTTTGTTGTATATTGCTTGTTTGACTTTTGGCATTCTATCTATTCTAAATTCATTCGTAACACATCATAAACATTGATAATGCCATGATACAAAATCTAACTTACTGACTTGCACAATAGAATAATTTCAATAATTATTTGATCGCAATAATTATAATATTAAAGTGTTAATAAATAATCTTAACGAAAATTAAACAATATATGATATGTGGTTAAAGGTAATAATTCAGCAAAACTGATGGGATGGGCAACCAAGCAAATAATTGCTAATATGAATTCCTCCCCCGTACGATATGTCGAACGTTATCTTATAAATGTATCTTATTTTGATATGCAGAGGCACGGATCGGAGTTGGGTCAGCCAAATAAGTAGGTGATAACATCATGAGTGTTATTTGGGTCACCCAAAGAAGTAGGTGATAACATCATGAGTGTTATTTGGGGCTGTTTGCATGTTTGATCTATGTGTGTAGTTTTTAAATATATTTTATCACGTAATGTGGTGAGCCTTTTAAAAACTATCTGTGTGTGATTTCGGCATGTGCAAATTTACAAACAAGTATATCTACCTATACAACCTATCTAACAGCGAAGTAACCATGACAAACCCGGGACACCTGATAAGCATAATAGATTAGGGGGTATAGGTATATTTGTCTCTTTGGATGGGTAGGTGTTATACTCAGACTAAGTATTGATAGTACCACCTTAGCATTACTTCTTGAAAAGCAAGTCTAGATTTGAAGTCAATAAGCCACTATTTGAGGCTCCTTTCCTATATTTATTGAAATAAGCGTTGTTGAAGTTGGTCAGAGTCTGAATATTTGTCTAAAGATAATAAATAAGCTCATATAGTCTATAATTCATATCAGCACATAAATCTATACATGTTTGAAGGCTAAATATAAACTGTCATGGTGAACATAGAATTTTAGCTTTTGAAATATTTAAATAAGTATTTTTTCTTCTTTCATTATTGTTATTACATATGATTTCCATTCACACAAATATTGAGTCAATTCTAGACTTGTTGAGAGAGGACTTAGACTGTATTTACTCCTTTTTATCAACAGTCAAGAAGCAGGACAGGGCTTTCAAGTTTTGAATGAGCCAAGACTGTATAAAAGACTGCTATTGTATACACAGCCAAGGCGCAGGATAACATATATACTCCTCACACAAAAATTAGCAACGAGCATAATTGTAAGCAAGATATGTTTCTTGTTCTAAGAAGAGGAGTTCATCGACACTAATGTAGGTAGATCTCTATATAGGATGCATGACCTTAACAGAGATCTTGGATCACATTACATTTAAACACAACCAACATGTTTTTGGTTTTTGTTAAATGCTTGTGTTCCATATTTTACAGAAGCTTACTAGTTAGTGAGGGTGTTATTTGACTTGGACATATACGTGAATGATTTTGAATTATTAAGAGGCAATGCAAATGTTGCAGGGGGAAAATCCAATATTTTCATGTCCAGCGGGATTCGAACCCGTGACCTCCAGTCATACACTCTACCTGTTCAGCCAAAGAGATATCCCTCTAACCGAGGCCAGTACGAAATTACTAGGAATGCATTCCACCTCACCCTGTCACAAAAACATTAGGTTCCAATAGAGAGCTTTTGTGCAAAGTGCACTGTCATGTGAAGGCGTCCTTGTGAGTCACTTCACTATAAGCCTGTTAAACATAATCACTTTGTATTGACATTGTAAGATAAGCGAAACCTGCTTTTTAAAGTAGTCGTAGTGTATCCATCTCCTTACTTAAACCTGTACTGTCACTTGTCGTTAAATTTAGAAAAACTAAATGTTATAATGGATTTAAGTAAGAAATAAGATATTGGTAGACTCGTACAAGCAGGAAGCCAAAGACCACAAAATTGAGTTGGTGTACTGCTTACCTAATCTCTGTCATCTCGCTTAATCACGTGACGGCAGTTGATTAGGTCACGTGATAAAGATCACAAGGGCAAGCGTGTTTATTCCTCTCTGTGTTATCTAAGTTCGCATCAGTTCACGACCAAACTGAAATGAAGGAACGTTGGAAAAAAAACAGTACATTGAAGCCTTTCGACTAAATAATAAATGTTATACCCATCAGGGACATATTCAGTTTTTGTGTGCATATATCTAAAGGGCAGCAGCACGGATTCCTTTTCAATTTTGTTTCTTCTTTTTTTCCCAACATATATTAGAAAATGCCACATGGTTTATCAACAGGAATCCACATTTAATACTTGATAAATGCGATTATCCGTAGTTGAGAAATTATCAAGTATAAAGCGTAACTACTGGTGGCAGTTCAACTCTGATCGAACACCTTCCAATCATTTGCGTCGAGAAAGTGGATATGCGCAATTTTACGAAACATCATTCGAACGATATAGAACTGCAATGAGTAACAATTATTTTTGGTTTCATGAGATTCCCTGCTTACCAAAATCGTGCTACTGTCCCTTTAAATAACAAATGACACTTCAAGGATCTGGTTTTCCTCACGCGTCCGCTCCTTTTCCTTAGAAATTTAATGAATTTAAAGTTTAACAAGCCGGCTATTAGACAACTAGGTTAATGCCATGTAAGATCATTCTTAATGGGAAAGGTGGGAACATTATTATTAAACTGTAGGTTCGGCACATTTCATACGGGGTAGCATGGGGCAAGATGCATCTCATAAGGAAAACATTGTCTTTTGTTTCAATAGTAAATCTGGTTTCTTTAATCAACAAAACACGAACTCAAAACAGACATCTCCCATTTCCTTCTCTATGATGCCATCAAAGGCTTCGTTCTTAGCCACGGTTAGCCAGTTCTTCCAATTTCCTATCTTACCTGAAAAGAAATTGCATAACAAAATATGCTTTCTTGATCATAAATACTACTTTCTGTGATATGGTTACAATTCAAATTTCAATGTCGAATATGTTTTGCACAAACACAATGGTCTCGCATTCTTAATTCAATCTTTTATATTGAAAACTATGTTAAGCGACGGAATAATTAACACGGCAACGATGGGAAATAGAAAGAGCAATTACTGATGTATTTTATGGAAGTTTCAATATGAACATTGTCCACAATAAATAATTAATGTACTACAAAGTTTCTTTATAGTATTCATTTCTGCACGTTTAACCTTTCTATAAACACCAACGAAGTCATCTTTGAAAAATCGCTTCAACCCTTCTGTGTCCTCTTTAATGTTCTGGGCACTCTTGAGTGTACCGAATCCACAAGCCTCCACGATCGGCTCACAGAGTTCAGGGCTGACTGGTCTACATAGGAACTCGGACAGGCGATGGATCGTCTCGGTCGGATTATTCAACACAGGAAACATTTAAGCCAATTGTAAGGTTACTCGTATTATTTCTTGTAATATCATGACCTGATAGTATTGTTTCCTATTTGGTTGTGTATTCTTAAGAGCTTTACGATGAAAGTTACCTGACCTTATATTTAGTTAAAATAGTCGAAGATGAATGTTCATGTCTGGCACTTACGTTTTATAAGCACTAATACTGCTTATAACATGCGGCCCTATATCTGGAAGGTTTTTAATTTCTTATTTCTAAATTACATGGTGAAATGTTTCGACGAGGGTACATAAGGTTATAAAGCTTTCAAGGTTTTGCCGCCGTTTTTCAAAGATATTTTTTTCCAATATGATGCGCCTATGTATCATTCCTCTCTCTGTATTAGATAGAAACGGCTGTAAAATTCCATGTATTCCTATCTCTCAAACCCATGATGTTCTTCAAAGGAGAATTTTATCACCATTTGAAAAGTGTAATAGCTAGAAGCGCCCATAAAATTCCATTTGCAAAAGTAATCACAAACCTTTCAGAACGTAGCGTACTTCACAAGAGATTTTTAATCACCATATTGAGATCCTCATAGAAGATGGTCAATATTGGAAGCTCTGGATGATCTGCTTCAACTTCCTTGATATAGTCGAAATATGATCCTAACGGAACTGCATGAAATAATGACATCACAAGCCATATACATATTTATCTATATCACTTAGATGAGTGCCTAGGTGTACTAGAAAATTTACTAGCGAGGATATATCCTAACTGATAAGAAGAGAGGCTATCCTAGGGCTTGATGACCCGGCATACGGTACATAATCTGAATGTGCCTATTACGTAATTCGAATTGCTATATAGTACGTCCTCAATGTTCCCTCACTAAAAGAGATGGATAAAGCCTTATTGTTCAGTCACTAAGCAGACCAGACACATTATCAGAATAGTCTGTGACTTTGCTACGTCTCAAAATACCACATGTGAATTTGAGACTTCAACAAATCCCACTCGGCTTGCATATTCACCCCCAAAATGCCAAATACATGTTAAAAAAGCAAAGACGGTCTTGTAATCGTATTTTGGTACCATAGTGTTAAGACTGTTTCGAGGTCGTATTCGTACCCTCACCTCTCCGTGCATAAAGAGCTCTGCAAATTCTTTATACGACCCTTCAAAGCCAAGGGGTGCTCTCATTGCAGTGGCGTGGTGGTACATGGACACACTGACGTCTTTAGGGTTCCTCATGACACACGTGCACTAGTTTTGTCTTTTTCTAAACGATCTGTGACGGAAGGTGGCGGAAGTGAAATTGACTGTTGAGAACTCTGTGAGGGGAGATCAGCTGCCTTCTAAACATTGGCCCTCCCAGCATGGCTACTTCCTTTATATCGGGACTGTACTGAGTACTCCCATTTAGTAGCATTGTAGCCATCTCCAACAACACAACTTGGTCAAATCAGTATCAAATCTTAAATAGATAAGTTTTGCATTTCAAAATAATGAATTGTGTGTGGCTGTATCATATTATGGATAACACAATTCAATACATGAAACAATATTATGTATTTTATTACAGGCTAACTTTGCTGGCGAGTACATCAGGTGTTTATATTGAATATATTTCTGCTTTCAGTTTCCATGACTCATGAATGCGCAACGTGTACATTAAGAGATGTTTATGTGGTTTTAAACGTTGCAGAATTGTTCAATGTGAATGCAAATGATCATATGATCAACTGCCAGCAAACCATAATGTGTCCTTTTGCAGGTATTGCAAAGCCTTATTCATGTGTAAATTGTTCGTTTCAAGTATATGTGAATTGTGATCTAAGCAATACAATTGTCGTTGCTTAAATAGTAATAAATAAATTCACTTCCATATAGGATTTCGATAAGTCACCATATTTAGATATTTTCTCATTCAAATTATGAATCATTTTCCGAGATACATCTTGTTGCATAGTTCATATTTTGATCCTCCTAAAGAGAAGCTCCATAACGATGAATGCCTGGAGAAGTCATCTCTTGCTGGTTCTTGTGGCTGATGATCTTGGGTGGAATGACGTTGGCTTCAGAAACGCTGACATGATCACTCCTACCATTAAACATTGACACACTGGCTCGAGCCGGCGTAATCCTCAACTCCTCGGAAGTGCAGTCAGTCTGTTCTCCATCCAGGAGCTGCTTCATGACCGACTTCTTCCCCTACCATACCGGCATGCAAGATGGAGTCGTCACCCCAGACTCTCCTGGGTACGTTCCTGCTAACTTCTCCTTCCTCCCCGAGAAACTGCAGGCGCTCGGCTACAGCACCCATGCTGTAGGCAAGTGGCATCTCGGGTTCTGTAACTGGAAGTACACTTGCGGTGTTTACACAAAACCTTGCTGATTGGAGGATACAAGGTCATGTGAACTTAAGGCCTATATTAATGATTTAGCATAACGCAGTGGTGCAACCACCATTACATATTGTTTCACATATCTTTTAAAAGTGTTTAGATATCATCAAATATTTATAACTGAGGTTCAAATTTATTTATATATATATTATATTAGAAAAATAACTTAGATATATTTCATTATCTTAACTGGAAAGTATTTTTGTTAGTGAACTCACATGTGGGAAGGGATTATAAGGCCTGTTACCCTGGAGGTCAAAACAGTTGTTATGTTGTTACTTGAAGTTTCTTTTAATTACATTTTTTAAATTTAAAAAAAAATTAAATTACATTTCAAAGTCAGTTATGCAAGATTACCAACGAAATGACTTCTTTACATGCTCAATTGGCCTGCTTTATGTTGAAACTTACGTAATGTTTGAAATGCAAGATGATCAAGATATGTTATCATTTCTCTTTGGAGCATCTTCCTACGCAGAGCCTAAAAGGTCAGTTTCCAAACTGTCATTTTATGCCTTGCTGCAGAGACTCTACTTTTCTGTGCTGCTATAGTGCCTACAGACTAGAGAGCAAGCACAGAAAACTCAAGGTTATGCAGCAAGGCATAAAACTGACAGTTTGGAAACTGACCTTTTAGGCTCTGCGTAGGAAGATGCTTTGGAGCAGAACATTATTTTTATAACGCCTTAGATCCAATACTATGAGAAACTGTTATGTTACGCTTTTCACTGTATGTAGATAGAATAAAATTATTGAATGTTTATAAGTGCTGTACATAATCATGTAAATATGTTTCTGTTGTAATCTTTGACGCAATGTGATGTTTATATGTAATCTTCGGTTACCACTGGAGGAAAAAATACTCTCTCTCTCTCTACCCAATGGCCATGTTAAATCAGAAGAGAACTATTGCTTGAATTTCAAAGTCTGTATATTTATGAGAACACTTTATAATACCCATTGGTTTAGGTTGCTGGAAAGGAAGTCGGTGCTATTTTATCCCCGCTTCAGTTTGATGTTTGGATGTTACACCGGTTACCTCCCTTCCTCTACACCTCTGAACGCTTTTATAGGATAGCGAGGTTAAAGAGGAATATATTGAATGGAATTATACTTTTTTACAAAACGGTTTACAGCCCAACCTATTCTTTTTGACTACCTTCAGGTAAAACGTTAGATTAATCCTCTTTAGTTTTTATTCAATTCATCAAATGCAACGCTCCATCAGCTAACCATTAATTCATTAGATGATCAGTAATAATTCTCCTCTTTCCATTTTGTTAGAAACAAGAAAAGCCTTTAAAAAGGTAAGCTTTGGGGCACCCGGTTATGTATCACTATATAGAACCAGGAAATTTAGGTTAGGGAGGCCGGGGACGGGGACTTTTACTTGAATAAATTGTTCCAATCGGAGACGCATGTTCTCAGTTGCTCTTTGTTTTGATAGTTATCAGTACACTATGTACATAGTAGAACATCTCGTTCGTTCCGCTTAAATTCCAACAATGATAGATACGCCTTCTATCTCAATTATGATATAAATTTTTAAACATTAATATGGTAATTCAAATTTATGTTGCTTTAAAAGATAGCTGATGGTGAGTTTGATACAAGAGCCAGTGCTTAACTAGAAGATAAATATAGTTGCGCTAGTAAACTTTCCGAGACCCATTGCTTTCCAATACCCGCAAATTTAGTTTAAACCCGACGAATTTCCCATTGACTTTCAGGTTAATTACATGTTGCAAGAATAATTTTCCTTAATTGAGTGTTGATCGAATGACAGCCGAAAGTTGCTGATAAATTTAGAAATGATCTCAGCTACAAGTTCATAATTTTCATTATGTTATAGGATGACATTTAAGAATATGTTATCATACTTTAGGCTCTATGTCAATACTTTCTTCGAAAGACACCTTTAATCGTAAATAAATCATCCATAACGTTAGGCCTATGTTTTGAAACATGAAATTTGAAAATGGCCTGTTCAGTACTTTTTTTTCGTGAAGCGATGAGATGCATTGAGTGAACGATTGATCAGTCATTGACAAGGCGGGACATTCAGCGCTCGCGGTATAATTAAAACATTGAAGGAACCGAATTCCTAGTTGATACAAAAATGGAATGTCGTTTCCGAATGTGGAATGCAAAAAATTACACCGAATAACTACAAAACAGCTCACATGCATATGCAAAATTGATATTTATTAAAGGTGTAAACGCTCATCAATATATTTTTGAAAATTTACGATATATTTTACATCATAACATTATTATAATAATCAGTTTCCAAATTAAAGCTTGCCAATTATTTTGTACAACCCACATGGTCACGTGGGTATAAATTTGCTACAGCTCTGTCAATTGGTCGTTCGAAATACCAGGATATGCTTAAAACAAATATCATTGGCTGAAAATTCTCTTTGAAGTTTCCAAGAGTATTATAGAGAGAACCCTTCTGCCATTAGTTTTCAATATCAAATGTTACATAACTTTGGGGTCTCTGGACCCCAAAGCAATAACATATCCCTTGCTTCGTTGTAATTTCTCAAAAATCAATTTTCTAAGAATCTAATATTTTTCCGGTCCTTGAAAGAAACAAATGGATCACCAAAACCATGTTAATTATACACCATATCAAAAGATACCTCTTTTATCCCTAAAGCGAATCCAAGAAAATCTTAATAACCAAAATCCACATTCAAAGATCCATATATCCAGATTCTACGCCATCCCTTCTTCCGTATCCCTTCTTCCGTCAGTAAGGTGTTTGCTGGTTTCTGTCCATTTTGTATGGCTTGCGTTTGTTGATTTGTCGTAAAAAGTGGTTCCACGTGTGTTCAATCGGAGATATGTCAATAAATCGGTATTGCCTGCCATCGCTCAATAGTTCTCGCCTACATTACGGTTTTGCCAATAAGACCGAAGTCTAGTGGCATTGCTTGCTGCATAGATCGCGCTGGTCCTAGTCTTAGATAAGGGTAAAAAAATACTGTAAGATATTTTTCGAATGTCTTATTTGTATAGCCTCTTCCAGAAAGTAAGAGTTATCCCGCGAAAACGGAACTCTTTGGTCGCCTGAAAACCAAAAAAGAACGACGATCCAAACACTCCAGCACTTCCGGTGCGTTCGGCCCGCCATTATTCAAAGGCGCTAGTCATACACAAACAAATGAAATGCCTGGCAGGACATACTGTTGTGTTGTCGGATGTTCAAATTATAGCAAAAAGGTTGTTAGCGGTCGAATAATTACTTTGCATCGTTTTCCTTCTGGTATTTCACGCGAACATCGTAAACTGAGATCCATATGGTTGTCAAGAATAAGTAGAAAACATTTTAGTGTCAAGACATGGACGAGGATATGCTCCGAACACTTCGAGGGTAGAAGAGGACCGACAAAAGAAGTGAACATTCCATCTTTATTCAGCCATAAAGTTTTTAAAACTTCCAAGGTATGAAAAGATTGCAAAATGATTTATTAATACATTATCGAATTTATGCATAAAAACCCTCGTGTTAATTTCTGTGGTAATAAGAAATAAATTTCAATTAAATTAAACTCTGACAATTACAAATATGAACATTGTAAATTGATAGACGTATTTTCAAAGCATTTGATGTTATTTATACAATTTTTTAATACATTTCTTTAGTTGATTTTGATTGACATGTCACATTTTTCAGCTGCCAAATTGTTGAGTTCCATTCCATATAATAGGGGTTAAGCAACACATCAATTACTAGCCTTTCTGTGACTCCAAATATTTGTAAACAGAAATGGGATAATCAAGTAAAATTATTTTATTTAGAATATGAATTCGAAACCTTGCTCTAAAACATTGTTTGAACATTTTTTAAGGGAATTTTTTTTAAACAACAAGAAAAGTTGCCCCAAATTTCTGTGTGTGAAATTTAAGCATGAAATATTGTCATATTTTCATCAATCAAGTGAGGAGTTGCACATATTATTCAAATGTTGATTATTATTAACAAGATTACAGTAAGTGAGATATGACATCATTTGTAAATACAAGGAAAATGGTGCCACATGAAAACTGGTTACTCTGGGGGTAATCTTATTATTTTATTTTGATTGTTTAAAAAAAAATCCTGAAAAGAATAAATGAAACATTAATCATTGAGTGTTACTGTAGCAAGGACTTGTCACAATTTATTTTTTTCAAAGATGTTTGTCTAATTTGTCCAAAACCTTTAAAAGAAATTATTTTCATAGTTACATATTACCATGATTCCCAAAATATTTTCATTTGTTCAAAGCAAAGAAACTCTTGACTTAAATGTCCTAGGAATAGATTTTTATGTGAATGAAAGTGGGTGATTGTTATTTTTATGTTATATTTCCATCAAAATTAGTTTCACTGGTCATACAATTGTAAGTGTTGAGCTTTGACACCAGGTCAACAAACAATAAATGTATTATTATAAAAACTCTATAATGGAAACCTCCCATTAAGCGACAAAGAAATTTGAAGAAAAGTCGACTTGCAAAGTACAACATGAAAGGAAATCCCTGATAGTCATGTCACATTGTCATGCTTTGAAAATAGCTTTGGCTTTTGGTATGATTTTGTTTGCTTTAAGAAGCATGATACTGGCAGTCAACATAAACTTTTGTAATGTTTTTAATTGTTTTATCTTAATGAATAATAATATCATCTGTTTCGTCATTTAATGAAGAAAATATTTTTTCATGATTGTTTATTTTCAATTGTTCTGTTTCAGCTCCAGCACATGGATATTGTTCAGCCAGAAACTGTCCCAATGGAGCTTCCAGGGCAACACAAAGTTACAGCCGATTCAGAAGATGTCGCTCTTGTTTCACCCTCTTCATTTTCCCGTCTTGATGTGTCTGTCATGATGCATGACTATCATGGTCACGTTGATATTGAAACGGTGCCAAACTTTAGACACCAAGCAGTGAGTGCTTCTCCTAAGCTTGTTGATGTTACAACGCAAACTGATGATGATTATCATTGCCAGAATCATACTGGAACTGTACTCCATGAGTCATCAGAGACACAGACGTGTGACTTGCCACCTAATGACCATGTTAGGCCCTGGCTAACTGTTGATGATCTGTCAGAAACAGAAATGATGTTTTATACTGGTTTACCAGACAAAAACACATTTAATGTACTCTTTGAAGAAATGACGGATAATGATGCTACAAGTTCCCTTGGCAGACCACATAAGTTAACCATGAAAGATGAATTTTTTATGACACTAATGAGATTACGTCTTGGTTTGCTCGTTCTTGATTTGGCGAAGCGGTTTTGTGTGTCATCATCGACTGTAAGCTCTATTTTCAATTACTGGATTGAAAAGATGTATAATGGATTAAACTTTCTTATCTACTGGCCTTCACAAGAAACTGTGCGTCAAAATATGCCTGAATGTTTCAGATCCAGATACCCATCAACTCGAGTCATTGTAGACTGCACTGAACTTTACACTGAAACACCAAAATCTCTGATAAATAAGACTCTCATGTATTCAGATTATAAGAGTCATATGACGTGGAAAGTACTAGTTGGAATTAGTCCATCCGGTGTAATTACTTATGTAAGTAATCTTTGGGGTGGCAATACTTCTGATAAGCAGATCATAGAAAAAAGTGGTTTCTTACAGTGTTTAGATAGTGGTGATGCTGTTATGGCTGACAAAGGTTTTCAAATTGCAGATTTACTTATACCAAGAAATGTACATCTAATTATTCCACCCAAAAAAAGAAAGAACTGTAAATTTTCTGCCAAAGAAGTTGAAAGTACACGAAGAATTGCCAATCTTAGGATCCATGTGGAAAGAGCAATGGAGAGGATAAAAAACTTTAGAATATTGCAGGGTGTTATTCCTTTGAGTATGAGTGAACAGGTCTCAAAAATATTCTTCATTTGTTCTGCACTGAGTAACCTTCAGCCCCCACTTGTAAAACATTGATGTATTTTATTGAGATTGTAAAAACTTTTAACTATTCTATAATATACTTATCAGCTGAATGGCTGCCAAGTGCAGACTATTGTTTTTAGGTTCTGGGGACTAAACTTGTGCTAACCTAATAAACTCTGTGTATTGTGAACTTTTTATGTGTGGTCATAATGATGACATCTAGGCCAATGAGTAAAATTAAGAGTAGTATTTTTCATACAAGCTGTAGTCTAGTGAAACTAAATTAAAATTTTGAGCAAGTACATGTACTGGTATATATATGATATGGATTTGCTTGTTTATGTCATGTAGTGATCACTCTTGTTGGAATGAAATTTATACTTGACACAATGGAGTGCAGATTTGGTGATTTGCATAATGTTCTTACTTTTTTATCACAATATTTTTCCTTAAACCTAGGGACTCATAACTGTTGTCAATTACAAGTTCTTTGAAAACTCAACTGTACTTTGGACCACTGAGCCTTACATACTGTAAATGCATGTCTGTCTTTTTTTTTTTTTTTACCAATTTGTATCATGTGGATTGTGGAAAATATTATATGAATTGAATTATTTCATCAAGGTTTGAATATAGTAATTATGCGAAGCAGGGGTGTATAAAATAGTGAGTTGTGCTAACTAATTCTCTTGTTAACTTCATTGAAAGGCATTTTGGAAGTTGGAATGACAATAATGCAGAGGAATATATGGATGAGAACTTCTTTGTTCATTGTATGCGACATTTCGACACAGATTCTTGAGAACGACACAAGAATCTGTGTCGAAATGTCGCATACAATGAACAAAGAAGTTCTCATCCATATATTCCTCTGCATTACTAATTCTCTTGTTGTCAAGATATAAAATTATATAAATAACAGAACAAGTACTTCACAACAATAATTTATTTTTAATTTTGCAATCAAAGATTTTTTCCAACGTGACCACTTCATTCTTAAGGTACAAATGTATTGTTTGATGCACAAATATCTTGACATTATTGAAAATGTATCTTTTAATTTGAACAAATAATTTGTAATATCTCATTAAAATTGTATCCCAGTTTGTACATGTCTTGAAAATTCATGTCAGCAGTCTGAATTTGTTTAAACTGCACACAATATGTCAATTAAAAAAATATAATTGTACATGACTCATAGAAGTTATACAATATCCTGTCATTCACAATTTCACATACACAGTCTGACAGACATGCTGCTTTGGTTGCACAATGTCAGGTTTATGAATCATTGAGATAATAATTAAGTTGAAAAATTTAAAAAGAACTCTTTCTTGTACAAATATTGACTAATCGTCTCATGTATGTGTTAAAAATCTAACATGCAATCAATAAAAAATGTACACAGATTATTGTTTCTTCATCTTGTTTTGATCAGTACAAAGTATAGGTGTGAAGATACAGATTTTCACGATTTTTTCTTTGCGAAGTGATTCGATACGATGCACATCACGATACGCTATTTCAAGGTTTTTGACAAAATTAAACATCAACTTTTCATGAATCCTTTCATTTTAGGCAAAATAAGCCATTAAAGAGCCCACGATACAGACAATGTATCACAATAATAGTAATGTCAGATTAAGTATCACGATTCGCGAATACCATGATATATAGTCCCAGCTCTAGTACAAAGATTTCCCCCTCCTGACCCTTTCTGAAAATAATTCTGGCAACAATGCTGTTAAATAGAAGGAGTTGAGTTTGTCTAACATGTATAGCCATAGTGACTCGTCAAATAAAATGCGTTCAATTGTCATCCCCTTAAAGGTCCAAATAACAAAATCGCACCATTTCCTATTGGTGATTCCCATTTGCCCTTGCACTTGGTAATAGTACAGATGTGAGTTCTTCAATGATGTGGTTCCATCAGAGTTAATGTCACAATAGAAGTTGCTGTGATGTGACTTTGCTGCTTCCACAGGATGAATGTGTCGGTAGTTGAAGGGGCACTTGATCTCCACCATTACACACTAGCTCCTTTGTTTTGTTCGAGTATTCATTTTTCATACCAACTCATATTGTCTGTGAAATGTGCGTGCCGAGGTGTTCATCAGACAAAGCGGGTGTTCATCATGAACACCCGGGATTGTCATGAACACCTGATAGTGAAACGATGATAATTTGATTTCTGAAATGTTTTCAAGTTCAAAGTTTGCATATCAAATATACTCACTAAAATTGCAATAGAAGACATTTACAAATTTTGCACTCCAAGCATGGGTTCGAACGTGTGACCTCTTGATTTCAAGCCCAGTGACTTATCCATTAGACCACGGAGGCCGGTTGAAAATACATGATGTTTTTCATGACCTCATGATTAAATTTATTAATAAGAATAAACATCACCGTGAATGATTATTTATATATTGTTTAATCTATTTTTAAAAATCTTTTGTACTAAATATTTATATTCATATTAAATTAATTTTTTTGTTATTTGTTTTCATATTAATCTATTGTGGCAGCTTTTACGGTCCCGCACGGATTGCACGTGCAGCACGAGAGGCCCATGCCAATGTCAGCTACATGTACTTGAAATAGACATTGTTTCTCCAATTAGAGTCAATGTTACACCTTTTTATTATATATGATAAAGTTATGCATTTCAGTGTTATCAAAACTGATTTAATGTTGAAAATGAATTAATATAGCATTGAGCTAGTGTGTAAAATAGTTACCGACCTCGACCTCGGGTTCAAGTTAGATGAACCCTCGCGCACGTGATTCATGAACACCTCGGCCTAACGGCCTCGGCGTTCATGATTCACGTGCGCGAGTGTTCATCTAACTTGAACACCTCGGTCTCAGTCGGTAACTATTACGTCCTTCACTGTCACAGTGCGCACAGGAACACAGCCCGTCTGGGCTCGCACCGAGGTGGGGGTACTTAGCGTTGACACAAAGACCACTGTCAACAACTTTAAAGGGTGGATGTTGTTCCTTCATCTTCAACAGATAGTTGTCTCTTGCGATGGACTCATACCTTAAGCCATGTTGAGTAGCCTCCCCTTGGTAAGGAACACTGTACTGAAGAATGACCTTCAGCAAGTTATCTGGAGTTGTAGAGGGCTTTCTTCTGACAATTGTTCCAAATTTTGATGCCGTCAGGCGACCATTACGGGCTGTCATCCATGCATCGTTCAAACCTTGACCACGAGTGCAGTCAAAAATCTTGACACATTCATCTTGTGTATGAGAAAGAGATTTGAAATATGATGCAAACTTGTTCACACACACAGAACTCCTCAAATCAACTGAATCATGAAAACATATGTCAATATGATGAAGGGCTGGGAGATCTAAGACATGATATTCTGAAAGAGCAGGTTTTGCATTAGTAAAGTTCTTCAGCCATGCAGCTTTGGGACACTGAGCTGCAAGCTTTATCCTGAAAGCCTGTACCTTTTGACTTGACTGAACTGGTGGTTTGTTTGCAGATGTGGTAGGTCTTGATGTTGAGCTGAATGACATGTCCTGAGATCTTTTTGGTGACAGCTTTCTTTTCCTTGGGACAATCCAGCTACATGCTTTGGCGGTTGGTGCAAGCTTCCCATCATTGCGTTGTTTTGTGTTGTCAACCAGTGCAAACAACAAAGCTGCTACATGGTTACAGGACTGTCCATGACTGAAAATACAACAAATACATATCTTAGTTTAAAATGTTATTGCAGAAAAGTAAATTAATTTTTTTTCTATTTTTCTGAATAAAAATTAGATGTCAAATAGTAACACCACCCTCCAAAGGCCTTACAAAGACTATTATTTTGAATCAGGCACAAGGAACAAATATTTTGGATAAAGGGCTTTGTTCAGGCTTTTCAGTTATTTTCATTAAATTTGTTTTTATCCTTTGTGAAAATGGAACCTGAGTTTCCCATTCCCCTGTTCAAGTAACTAAATATTTATCAATCTTGACAATTCGGATAGAAAATCAGCAGTAACTGTAAGGAGTAAGCCATACCACTTTGACAGTTAAATGATTTTTTAAAAGGCAATTTATTAATTTTAAGTGTTTTTCATTTTGGTGAGTCAAATGTAATTCTGGGTAAGTCATTTACCTGGGACTAATACACCTTAAACCCTTGTAGTCCTTAAATAAAGTCACTCTTGGCATTTATTGTTTTAACACATACAGATTTTGAAAAAAAATCAAATCATATTTCACACACATTTTATGACATCACTGAATTGTTAAATTGACTTCCAAATATGGACTAAACCATAATGAAAATGAAACGGTAACGGTTGAGTTCATGAGAATGTGTTTCCACTACAATTGCTAGAAAAAATCACACCTGAAAAATGTTCAATTATAAAGAAAATTGTCATCTTGATCATTCGATTTTGATAGCTAATTAAATAATAAAATAATATGATTTCAAGTGTGCTCACTACTTCACCCCTTCACCTTCATAAATTAATGGAACTTCCCAACTACTGACCTCGTCATGCTAAGATATAACCTGTCGATATTATTGAAATGCATAATGAAAATAAGCTTACCCAGCAACACAATCGCAAAATGCAGAGTGGACCATAGACGAAAACTTCGACAGGCAAACCCAGATGTCATATTCCTTCTTCTTACCAGGGAAAGAGGGTAGGCATTTACATCTCACAAAACAGTGGCTCGACTCCTCCTTGATTGCATGATATTGTAGAGTTGAAACGTGTCCATCTTCGTAGAAAACGCTTGCTTTTGTGAGTTCTTTTTTAGCTGAAACGATCTGTTTGTCGAAGGTTTTTCTACTCAAAACTAAAAAATTGTAAAGTTCCTTGTCCGTGAAATGTGGAAACACTGATGCATCGGAGTTCCATCCAGTCGAAAGCGACGAAGGATCAGGCAGTTGTTCGCCAAGTGGAGTGACTAGCATAGAACTCGAGTCTGGGTTTCCAGTTTCACAAACAGTTTCATGATTGACAGATTCTGGCGAATATCCCATGTTGTGCGCACATTTCACACGTTGAATAAGTTGCGACTTGTTCCCGGATGATGGCAAATTAACTTTCTTAAGGAATTCTTGAAGCTGAGCCTTCGTTATTTTCAGTTCGTTGTCATTCAGCCACATCTGAACGTCATTTTCCGCCATGTTGAAACTGACGTGACGCACCGGAAGTTCATGACGTTAAGGGAAGATAACTCAAGGGAAGATAACTCTGACTTACTGGAAGAGGCTATACACATACTCTATTTTATGCACTGTAAGAAGTCAAAGGAATGGTTTATGAAACTTTTAAGGATACACCGAATGCGTGTTCGAGGTAAACACATCCGCTCTCAATATTAGGCTTTTCGTATCAAAACAGGGCTGATTGTACCTTTGTCTGCTCAGTCTCTTAAAGTTCGTTTTGATGTAACTTTCTGTTCGATAATTATGATATATTTAATGACAACACTTTAAACGTTTAAATCAAACCCTTTTTACTTTTGAAATTCCAGTACTTTCGTTGTATTCAGAATTTACCGCTTATCACAGAGATGGTTCGATAACAACTTAGGGAAATTTTCTAACCAATCCGCAGCTATTTGAACACCTTTTCCTGATCCGTACCTGTAGCCTGTATCAGAATCGTTGCTGATTGGTGCTCGCATCACGTTTCACGGGTTCCTGTATAAAGGATTTAAAATGCATAAGTTCACGCAGATTAACACAGGAATTGCACGGAAAATGCGATGGGCATGGTTTGTGCATTAAGGATTGCCGATTTTAGAATAGCACTTTTTTAATCATATTTCAGAAAAAAATAACAAGGTGACAGGAAATGGATATTGTAAATAGAGGTTAAATTCGGCCTAATAAACTTTGGCTCAAATAAGTCTTCATCATAGATATATCCTTTTTCAACTGGTTAAGCACAGATCGTGATGTGCAGAATAGTATTGCATATGTCACAATACGGAAGCAATAAACATAAGTTGATCAAGTACACATTCGACCGTGACAGCCTCGTGATAGGAACGAGGCGTTGGCACTTCCGGTCCCACCGGAAGTCAAGCTTTAGAAATATTTCTGAAACAAATCCTGTTGCTCAATGGACTTCGTCACACAATCAGACTAAGGGTTCACCACTTGATAATATTGGAGATGAATGGGCGTCTTGTGTCGTGGAAAGCCGGACACTACGCGAAATTTACGGACTTTCAGTGTAAATGTCTCATGATTACATATATGAACTAAAACAAATAAAAGTTGAATTAATGTTGGCAAATGTTTCAGGTACATCTTGAATCTGCTTTATCAGGCGGTTTTACGATTGGCAAAATTAGTTCAATTTTATCCGTCCGTAAACGTCCGTTTCGATTTCTTCTCTGTAAGTATAAGGCCTAGAAGCTTTGTGTACAGACACCTTGACCAGTGAGGATTATGATTTAAAGCTTTGGTGGCCCCGCCCCTTAAAACCTATTTTCATCATCTTCCGCAGAAGCATAAAGCCTAGAAAGCTGAAACTTTGTCAACAGACTACTTGATTAGTGAGGAAAATAGTATATAGCTTTGATGGTCATGTGGCCCCTAAAACGGGGCAAATAACGCTGAAGTGTTTGGTAGAGACTGAGAGGTACTGGGGATTCCAAAATGCGCATTTGGTGATCCTGTGGCCTCTACCAAAGAGGGGGGGTTGCACATTGACTACACCCTATAGCAAAAGTGAATAAAGCCTGATGATATATTGTTGAATCTTGAAGAGCTCGTATGACAAAAGCGGTTTAGTCAAGATTAGTTTTACTCCGGATATCCCAACCCGTGAAGAGAGAATGTGAAGGATTACTAATGCATCTAAATATCAGGACGGAAGTTGTTATAAATGTCTCTCCCAGCAAACGTTAGTCATTTCTTCCTTTCTTATCTCTTACTTTCTTCCGTTCTCAAAGAGGTCACTAAGTTACCTTGTTTTCCGTGATCTGCTTTTTGAGGTATTGTTTGTCTGTGCAATGAGCGTGTAATGCTAATTAGACAAAGTGTGACCATTTTGGATCAAATTGACTTATTGGCGTTTAACCGTGAAACCGAGACATATGCCTGTAACAGCTGCTTATATGAAAGCATGGGGCTCATATGCAGTACCAACTTCGATCTTCTAAATGTATGGGATATCTTTGTTAAATACAAAGTTATCATTTCTGATACTCCTGAGTAACTCTGAGAAAATAACTAAGTCTTTCCTTCGTATTGAACACGTTTATTGTTGTCGTTAAAAACCACGACATAAACCAGTAAAAAATACATTTCCATCTGATATTTTGATGAAAACAGCTTCCGAATTATCACAGAAATTCTCGTACAGTATCAGATTTATATTTCAGGCTCCGTTTTGTAGTTTACATGTTCCCTTGTGTAATTTCACCAAAAAATATTTCAATACAAAAATATTCCTTTTACACTTGCAGTTTAAGTCAGAGGTGGGAGGGCAATCTCCTCACTAGGATCCAGATGTTCATATTGCATAGACAGTGGCGAGGACGACAAGTTGTGTTCCCTCCTCATACAAGTAAACATCGCTTGGAATGTACACTGCCAAAACTGGGAACAATGAACGAATGGGACATGTTTCAAATACTTTAAATGTGAACTTTGGTATGTTTGTATATACGATTATCTTTAAATGGTAAGAAAATGGTAAAGTTTAACAATTCGTATCTAGTGCATAGGAAGCTCACTGGGTCTACCAATGACGAACATATGATTAAATATGAAAATAGTCATATCTTTCAATATCGATATCCCTCATGTAACAAACATGGTCTCTCGTTTGTAACTCTTCGGGAATATTCAGAAATATCATTAAATAACAAACTAGATGACTAACGTTCAACGTTCACATGTTTTGCATAGTCTTTTAAACACAGTCCTCAGTTCCTTCCTGAAGTGCCCGTTCAACACCCCGTAGACAATTGGGTTGATTGAACAGTTGATAAAATGCGACCGCACAAGGAAATTATAAAGAATCTCCATCCCGTGTGAATGAAATGGGTTAAAGGCTACTTTAGTGAACTTGAGAATATTGGCAATAATCCAGGGGAGGAAACTCAGAACGAATAACACAGAGAGTACAAAGAATATGGCAGTCAGTCGCGTAGTCTTGACAGACAGGTGGCCCATCCCCCCGCTAGGCTTGTACCCCTTGGCTTGCCGCATGGTGTCGGTCTTCTGGATACCCACGTGGCTCTGCACATACCCTTGAGACTTCTTCGTCTCGTCCGACAGGCTGGAGAAGGATGAGCTGTCGCTACTGACGAACCTGTGAGTGCGAGGATAGTCTCCCTTGGGTCTCAGTTTCTCACCCACCTTCTTATTCTTGCGTTGCCACAGGTTGAAGCCTATGAGGCTGTAGAGAGTCACCAGGCACACTAAACTAAACAGGAAGGTTGCCATCATCGTCACATAGAACACGATCTGGATAGGACTCCCGAACATGGAATCGTCCGTGGAGCACTCCGTCCCGTTGACTCCGGGGACCCGGGTTGTTACCGTCTTCCTCCCGAACACAATTAGGGAGGGAACCGCCATCACCAGACCAACAATCAGAGCCACCGCGCAGAATATCTTTGCTCGTTTCAGGGAAAATCTCTCATTTGGTTTGCAAAGTTTGTAGTACCTGTCAAGGGCGACACACACAAGAACTAGCCCTGAGGCCCCTGTTGCCCACGTCTCTATAAGCCTGAAGATCTTACAGGCAGCCGGAGCGTCAAACAGGAAAGGGAGAGCTAGGTCGGACAGCTCGAAGGACATCCCGACACAACAGCAAAAGAGGTCCATGATGGCGAGGAAGACGATGAAGAAGTTGGAGGTGTTCCTCCTGAACCTACAGCGGTAGATGTAGCACACCAAACTGTTCCCGAATATCCCAACCAGCAACAACACCGCTATGTACACAGAAACCGGAAGTAACACTAGTGCTTTCTCGTTGTTCAAGGTTATAAGGTCAATAGCATCGTTTTGGAGCACAGATATTTCCAGCTCCAGCGAGATGTTCCCCTGCCCAGATGACGCATTTTCAGTTCTATGGTACTGATCCGCCATCTTTGAATGGTCTCCTCCCCTCGTCTGCAACAGAAGATACAATTTGTTACAACAGTGTACTAAAATGTAGATACAAATGACGCTTATTAAAGATAAAACATTGTCCCCTATAAATTAAATTCCTGCTTATATAAAGTAGTAATCACATTCGTCATTGTTGTATTTCATATATTTTAAAACTATTGCCATGATCAATGTTTTCGATGGGGTTTTCGAAATATTATTAGGTATTCATAAACTTCAATAGCAATTCATGTCAAAATCTTAAATAGACGAATTTTTGTCTGATGAAGAATATAGTGGGGTCGTAGGCAACAACTATGCCATAATAAATAACGCATGAAGTTGGGACATTGCTGCATGGCTTAAAGGGGCAGTAGCACGTTTTTATGGGGAATATAAGGTGATGTCGGGAAAATGAAAATTAATGGTTCCAATTGAAAAACAATGTATTTAAACTAAATGGAGTAGTAATAATTCAAATATATAACGTAAAGGTTAGTCTTGCACAAAATGAATCAAAGGTGTTCACAAAAAAATGGCCGCCAATGGATTTTGTGAGAATCTTCATACTTTGTCCTATGACTATGGATGATTGGCTTGTGTAATGACATTTCTGACACTGTCAAAATAATACATTTAACATTAACTTACAATTATCAGTGAAAATTTAAAAACATAAAATTATCAAAAAACGTGCTACTGCCCCTTTAAAGGGGCTGTCCTATTAACATCCTGTGTTTTTCACAAACGCTTTCCCTGATAATTTTTACTCTCCATTGAAAATTGTTTTAACCATATGTATTGATAGATAACCACACATGTACAATTGATGTATGACTATAAAACAGGGCTTTCCACACACGTAGCGCCGATGAATGGTCTCACAACTCCTTGATACTGCTGTTTTATTATATGATCAGCGATGAAATACTGGGATTTATCAGTGAAATAAACTGTCTATCTGGCAACAGTGACGATATATAATATTTTCACTGTGACCAGTGACGATATATGATATCGTCACTGGTCAAGTGCCGGAACTACTTTCAGCCATGTGTACAAATATGAGCAACTTTCGAGTTTTAAAGTCATCTCAAAAACATATTTCATTAAAAATCATATAATAAATAGAATACTCAATGTAGTTTTCCAAATACCAGGTTTATTTCATCTCGTGACATGGGTAAAGTTGATATTTCACTCGTGGCTGCGCCACTCGTGAAATATCAACTTTACCAATGACACTCGATGTAATTAACCTGATATTTGGAAAACTACATTAAGTATCCTCTATAAATTATAACCGCGTACCTTTAACATTAAATGCTTATATTTAAATGTCCCCTCGAATGTTGTTTCAACAAATAACACCCCGATAAGACTGCCCTTTTAAACAATCCATGAGGCAGTCGTAAATCATGCCATGCGAGGAAAGCTGTGTGTAAATATAGACAAAATCACCTGTAGGAAACAATAACACTTTTGTTCCTTGATCAACCATCAGGAATTAGTTTTAAAGAAGAAACCAATGACATTATTATCATCGGTTTGTTTACATCAGACTGAACTGTGGCATTGTCGTCAATACGTAATAATCTTTCACTTTGAAAACTTATCATAAAATTGTAATAATTTGAAAACCTGAATAATGGAACAACGACTCTTAAACAATCTATGACGGGTACCTCAGAAAGTAACACGAGAAAAGAACCACAGACGAACCACGGTTATTCTAAATCTAGCTCCGTTCCCTTTGTAGCAATTACAATTATAGGAACTCCACTGTATAATGCATTTAAGTACTGTTATGTACTTTCTATATATAAGATTTTAAAGACTATACTAAATGTGTAATCGATATTGGAAAGGTTTAGTTCATGGAGAATGCGGTGACCGTCACAGACCGCCGCGAATTATTTGTTTCAAGTGCATTTAATCGTCTTAAAAGCCCTCCGAACACACCTTAACACCAGCATGTGCACTTTGTGGTTTCGAAACTTAAAGTTATCCACAAAACAGGAATTGATTATGTAACGACAAATTCATGTTATCTTTCATTCTGCATTTCGTATTGCCATATTTGTACAAAATTGACTATCTGTACAGTAGTTTGAGGTTAGACTATTTACAGAACTGAACAAAATGATTGAAAAATGGTAAAATACACCGAACAATCACACCTATACTTTTGTGCTTTGCCGAGATAATTTGAATACATACATATAACTGAAAGCATAAGGAGAAGCAGAAGGATCGATGAATCTCGCTTGAAACGACTAAAAATTACAATTAACACAAAAAGTATTCATCTTCTGAATATCCATCAATACATCATTTAAAAACTCTTTACCACATTGCTTCTAATAAAAATCATTTTACCATTAAATAATCAATGGTTAGTGAGGATTAATATTCTTAATAGAAACAAAACTGACATGATTCATACACTTTTTCAACTTTTCAAAACCAACCCTTATGATGACCATCTTTAACACTTCGATAAACTGAATTACAATTCATCAATACCTCATTTCCAAACTCTTAACCACATTGCTTCTTATAAAAATCATTTTACCATTAAATAATCAATGGTTAGTGAGGATTAATATTCTTAAAAGAAACACAACTGACATGATTCATACATTTTTTCAACTTTTCAAAACCAACCCATATGATGACCATCTTCAACATTTTGATAAAGTCGTACGATATCTATCTACTATTTAAAACTAATGTAACACAAATTTACTCATGGTGAAATCTACAAATACTTTAGTCTGAATAAAAGCTATGATTGTGCATTGACAACATCTTTAGCCAATACCGAACAAACGTTTTATATCAATCAACATTTTAACCGTAACTACCGATCTCACCACTTCATTTGAAACATTGTGACCATATACCAGTATCAAAATTTTAACGAAACCAAAAGCTGCAAATCGTTCGTAATATTCGCAATTACATTATCAAAACTCATTACCTATACACTATGATAAGATGAACGCCTAAAGAAGATTCTAAGAAGACATGAAATCTTAATATTTCTGTATTAAAAAAATTGTCTTTTCATATCTTATTTCTTAACTTGATTGAGGAATTGACCAAATTTTCATTTCAGTGTCTAATTGTTTGACTAATCCGCAATGTCAACCGAATATATTACTGTTTACTTTATCACCACGAATTGGCTGTACGAAAATAGCATTAAGTCGTTTCACGTGGTTCGAACTCATGACTCACAGAGCGATCAAGCATGTTTGAATGGGATCATTGATGACTTAACGCTTAAACCGCAGACTGGGCTTTCTGAATTAACTCGATTCGCTCCACTGGTGGCGATCACAGGGAATATTTCGAGTGAGTGCACTGGCCGTGACGGTCCAATGTCTTTCATTCAGGCGACGTTCATTCATCTGCACATACAGCACAGTGTTCGAATGGGTATGGGAAGGGCATGTTCACT
The DNA here is from genome assembly GCA_916613615.1 of Steromphala cineraria. Lineage (NCBI taxonomy): Eukaryota > Metazoa > Mollusca > Gastropoda > Trochida > Trochidae > Steromphala > Steromphala cineraria. The sequence continues at coordinate 5,774,187 of OU744724.1, read as the reverse complement.
CACAAATACTTCTCTATATTCATACCCGACATGCTGGAACTTAACCTTCCTACATAACTGCTAATATCCTTATGATTTCGTCATAAACATATCGATGAACGATTGCAAATATAAAACAGTCTCGAGTTAATGATTGTTATTTGAAGTTTGGTTATCCGATTTTCAACTTCAAACCATATCAACGTTTCTGAAATTTAATTGTAATTTCATGTGACCCTACGTCCCCCTTCAACCTCAATTAATTAAAGTCGAGGATATATAAACTTCTAATTGAAGTGGCCTTCTCAATGTATCTTCATATTTTGAGGACATATTTCATTCATTAAATGAATGGCCTCCCTGGCACATAATTAACATATTAAAGTTTTGAACATACCTTAAACACGTCGGTCATTCCACATGTTAAAGTGAACTGAACATCGCAAATCTAGTGAACAACCAAGGACGGATTGGATCTCCCTGTTGTACCCCTGTTCCGTCCAGAACGTTGAAACTAGTTAACACACAGGGACGGACTGAATTTTCTGTCGTACCCTTTTCGTTTTATACTGAATACACACTGTTCTCCCTGTTGTACTCCAACGTAATGAATAAAGTGAAACAGCAAGGACAGAGTGAAATCTCTGCTGTACTACTTCTGTCGAGAACGTTGTAAAACTAGTGAATCAGAGAGGACGGAGTGAACATCCCTGTTGAACCCCTCGACTGTCCAGAACGTTATCAAACTAGAGAAACAGTAAGGACGGAGAGAATATCCCTGCTGTACCCTTGTACCGTGTAGCCTCTATCTACACTCTTCAACACCCGGCTATACACTGAGCGAGACCGGGCTGCACCCATGAATGAGGCGGCCAATGTTTAATGTTCCCTCAAGAGTCGGACATGGCAAGACACAACATCCACAAGCAAACCGGTCCCGAACCTAAACAGTCGTCAATGTAAGTCTAACACCGAGAGCGAACGTACTCTGTAACCACTCAGCCAATCACATGACAGTTGGATGGTGCGTTGTGGCTTAGAGCCGAGTAATGCGTTATTAATAAAGCCACTAATTAGTGGGCTCAATGGGTTGTATATCAAGCCATGGGAGGCACTTCTCGGTGAAGGTTGGAGCAAACAAGACCACCAACTCGCAGTATAACCTGAAAGCACAGCTAGACGGGGTAAACATGAGGTGCTGGGGCTGGTTGTCCATATACACACCTGGCTCATATCCTGCAGGGGTTCAAGACACTAGAATCAGTAAACATGACCTTGTATAACATATCTCATTACCCTTCAAAGTGAACAGTCAAACCTTATTCCAGATCTTATTCATATCGAAATATAAGTATATATTATATCTGTCACCAAGGTCTGTCCATAGGGACAGAATATCTACAACTCACAGAAATATCCGTCTTTCTTTATCAAGAAATGTAGATACATATCAAATATAGATAATATTAACAGTGATATCTGTCACAAGTGTAATCAAGGATAGACCTACTATAATATTCAAGTTTCACTTCGGTTACTACAAATCTGTTATACCAGTCGTGTCAGATTGAATTTGATCTCATCAGGACAATATCTGTCAGTATCCTATTCACGAAATGTTGTTATTAGTTTCCGATATCACATGTAAGTAATTGTGTAACCAATGATATAGAAAAAAATCCTGACTAAACCTCTAAATGTAAATCGTTGAGCCATTGCTACGTGTTGGTACCAGTGCGTAATGACGGGTACACATGCTAATCATTTTCCATAATTAGTTTGTGGTGTTCGCTTCGGGTTTCAGCTAGCCCATTCATTGTTGAACATAACAATATCAAAATAGCATATGAATGAGACAAACACAGATAAGGCACGATAGCAAAGTATCAATTGCACATATACTATCGGGGACATTACCGACCAGCCGTTAAGAGGAATCATGAATGGCGAACCAACTTGTGAATGAATTCGTGCAGTCACAAAAATACAACCTGACTTGCCTGGGCCTATATCACCGTAAACTGAGTGGAGATTGAACGTTACTTTATTAGAATATATAGTCATCGCACTTGGAAAATAACGTCCTTGTCACATTAATTTTGTTAAACTCAATTACCGTCAAATACGAGATCTAGGAGATTATAAATCAAATACGAGATCTAGGAGATTATATTATTAGTGTAATGTCACCATAATCATCTTAAATTTAGGGTTTCAAGCGGTGCTCCTTTTAATCCAATTGGTATTGAAATGTTTTTTTTAAGAATGTCAGTATTGTTTTAGTCTAGTTCTGATAAGATGGGGAACCTCGAGGCTGTAGACTACATATACAGACATATACCAGTATATGAGCTCATTTTCATGAATGAAATACTAGAAAGCGTAATGAATTATATCCATCGCATACATAACAACTTTCGGTCTACATTTCATTTGTATCCGCTAACCGCCATATGCTGATTTATCCCAAAAGAATGATCCATTTTTTTTTTCATTTTCGAACATATACATATACATATAATACATATGTACAAGCAATCACAAGTTAGAGATTATCTCAGTAGATTATACCGTAGAACCTTCCTCAATCTTTCATCTCTCGTAATTAACATACCAAGCCTCGACATGTCAAGCCCCCTCCCATCTTCTCTCCCTTACAGGAAACAGCCGCAGTTTGTATTCTGTGTGCTGTGGGCTAATATTGACAGTCCCAATATATCCCCTCCCCCTCCCCTACCTCTCGCCCCACCGCCCCCGCATCCAACATCTCGGTCGAGGTTTACTAGCACAACTCACACTTAACATTCACCTACTCACAGTTGGTCCGAATGACACCATTCTCTTTTACGTTTATCATTTTATGTAAAATTTCCTATCCGTAGTCATTGAAGTATATATTCAAATACAAGTCAAATGTGTGTAATATTTGGAGCATGATGTAAATGGTGACCTCCTTCTCGGCCACTGTGATTATATGGCTTGGCGCTTTGCCAGAGGAAGACTGTATATGAAATAATATGTAAACATTCTCATTCATACGGCTTTCTATAAATATTTTATACGTATAATATTATTGGACAATGTTAAAAACAAACATCATGTATCAAAACTTCACTCTCAATTATTTTAAATAGAAAATAGAAAAGTACATATTTCAGATTTGCTGACACTATAAATATATTATTACAAAGCATGTATATGTTGGATTGAGGCCATCGGCAATATGGTGAGGTGATTTGGGGTTTATTGATGCTTGGCAATGGGGCAATAACATATACCCCCAAACTATGTCGAACGTAGATTACGTGTGTCATTTACATAGCGAAAGAGTAAAAAATTATTTAAAAAACTACAAGGAAATTGATATGTGATATCATAGATACACCCCTGTTTAAGACCATCCTCGGTAATCCGAAGTAAACGTTTCGATAAGACCCCACTATATATAATATAGTATAATATATTATGTATGATGATATAATTATAATCAACGGTAAAAGTTCCGATAATTCTCCACTATACTTAGTATACTAACCAAGTATTTATTATAATATATAATAAGCCAGGGCAAACGTTCCAATAATTTCCCACTATGTATAATTTACTCTGGATTATCGAGGATGGGTTAAGACAGGCTTCAAGGAAAAGGGAAACACGTGTACACAGTAGAAAAAAAGAAAAGAAACTTTTCGTTAGGGATTTTCTATAGGGATCTACTTAGAATGCTATTTTCGATAGTGGCGTTCAGGGTACAACGAATAAAATACATTAATTGTTTATATCGTTAATGATAATAGCTGGTTAATAGACAGAACTGTTTCTATACACTGTGATGTGAAGGTTCCCAGTTCTTGTGCATGCGGTTCGTAATAATTCGTAAATTGCCAAGGAATTCTCAAAGGTTTTTAAGTAGTCTTATCTTATCAATAAGACCTCAAGATTACAAACCTCGATTAGCATAATATAATTTTTATTTTGAGTAAGAACATTTCAACGAGTAAGCGTGTTTGCTGAATCCTTCACGGGGTCCCAATATCGGAGGACTGTGTCAAGTGGTTACCTTTATTCAGGATGAAATTCTTTTATCTAAACACTTTGATGTTGATGACGTCACGGTACAATATAGACCAGAGCGACCTCTTGTTGCATGAATAGTTTGCTTTGTTAATTTAGTTACGCCTTGTTAATTTATCTTGTCTGAAACAGCAAACTGTATTTCCATTAAGGACCACTGATATGCAACAGCATACATCAAATTTGCCTTTTATAACAAACATTTCACATTAAGGACGCAATGACAAACTGAGAGTGTTTATGAAAGACATTTTCCAAATTACAAGTTTTTGACATTTGCTAAACGGACGGGATTGCACCTACTGCACTTTGAAACATTTTCTTTTTCATTTTGTTTGTTTGGGTTTTTTATTTTCGTTATGTGTTTTATTGTTTTTGCTTTATTTTCTATTGGAAGATTATCTGAAATGTAGATGGCATGTAGAATCACAAACGAGACGAGTCCATCGATGGCTTTATACCTACGCCCGGTTTTACATACTAATACAGACTGTCGTTAATTACATAGCTACTCTAACAAAACTTCATGAAAGTAGGTCCAGATATGTATAGCGAACTGAAAAAGCGAATTCCACGAGGTTCCTCTCTATATGTAATACAATAATCGTTTTCGAGAATAATGATTTTTCGGGGACTGAATATAAGTCTCAGTCACGCTGTCAGAGTCGGGTACTAAACAACAGTTTGGACTCTGAGGCTGCTGCTTCGTAAAAAGTACTTCCAAAAGATTCAGGAATATTTACTCAAAAACCTCATCGAAACTTTCTATACATGACGAAGCTGCTTTGTTATGCTTTCTTCACAGATCGTGTTATCAAAAACAAAAACTAATGATTCATTTTAAGCACAAATTCACACTTCACTTCACTAAAACTTCATAATAGAGTTATAAATTATCTCCAACTCCAACTCCAACATCCTGGAGAATGCGGTTATCATCCTGGAGGAAGGATATTTACATACATACAGGATGTTGCGTGACAACCACCTAGCCTCAAGCCTCGGGCCCAGCGGAGGAAACCGACATACCCCGAGGACCCGATCTAGCCGCATCCAGCACTGTATCATAATATACACACCCTCACTCTGGGTCACATAGGCGGCTGAGAACAGAGGCATTGTGGGCGCCCAATTGATTCTCGCGCTACAATCCTCCCCCTAACCACCCCACCCCTACTCCCCTTACCACCCACCCCCTACTCCCCTAACCACCCCACCCCCTACTCCCCTAACCACCCACCCCCCTACATATACCCAGTGTAGTCCGGGTTCTCTAAGAACAAGGGCAGATTCCCAGATAGACTTTTATCCAGTCTCTGAAAATATTTAGCAAAGACGATTAATTCATCAAATATAAAATAAAGCGTCAGACAGATGGATCTTTCAGAGACTAATAACAACTGCATAGGATCTAAGCTTGCTGTTCAAGAGGTTATGTTAGGTCGAAATAGCTTAAACTACAATACATATCAACTACAGTCTGAGTGTAAGACAATCACAGAGAGTGCAGTAGTGTGCATGGTGAACCCAATGTAGTATTAAAGCGAGACCACACAGCAATGAAAGATATAGTTTGTTGTCACCAAATATTGATATGTAGGTTTCTTCTACTCTTATTCAAGGGTCCCCCAGTCTGATAAGATGAATGAAACATCCTCATCTGAAAACCTACAATCAACACTGTATCGTCTATGCAAACTCTACAAAACGTTATACATTAAGAGATTGACCCCAGCTATTTGATAAGGTTTCTAGGAATACTTTCCTGTATAAGTGTCAATCCCAAAAGGTCATTAATTAATGTTTGTTGATGCGTGAAAGCATTTCCTGGAAGACAGGTGCTCGCTGCAGCTCGTGGATCGATTATCTCCCGCGTGACAGACAGGCATCTGACAGACAGGTAGCTGACAGACACTCAATTGAAGATTAACTAGGTAATCCCCTACGGTTTACGATTCACTGTCACTGAATAACTTGTTTTACAAAAACTTGGTATTTTTTAGTCAAAATCCAAGTTACCTTAAAATTGAAAATGAAAGTCAATATTATTTTCTGCAATGTGATTCTTATCATTCTCTAGGGAGAATTGATGATTTTTTAGTAAATAACCCCATGGCAAAAGTCAATCGTTAAAGCAGTATGAACCTTCAAAATCACAAAATTATCAAATATCAAATTTAAAAAACTGCACAAAGACATTAATTGGTCACTGTCAAAGATAATGGCTTATCTTATATCTTGAGTTGTCAATACATATAAAAGAAATCCCAATAGTCCAAGAGCACCCAAGTTCATTTTACAAAATAGGAGGGTGCTTAATTAATTTCTTTGTGTATACATTAAATAAATATTTATGTGAAATGTGCTACATATTAATTATGTGAAATGTACTATACAATATTTTACTCATTTTCATATACAAACTCACTTTCAAATTCACTCTTGTGTCTTTTGTCTTTTATTTGGACTAGTCCATAATACAATGAATAGGTAACAAGAAGTAACCAAGTTGTGCACTGAACTGTAAATGTTGTTGGTTTAATGCGTCTGTCAGATGCCTGTCTGTCAGCTGGGAGCCCACCCGTGGATCCGGTCGGGCTATCTACCTGTACACCTACCTACCTACCTACATGGAGAGAGAGAGAGCTCGCCAGACAGGGAGTGCCGACCCATTGCGTGTCTCTCTACACATGAACACAGGTAGAAACATACACACAGCAATAACACCTAGTCAGATTAGTAGGTCAGGGGTGGGAGTGGCATCAGTACACACACACGTACTCTCTTACACAGACGGACATGTTTCAGTGATTGAAGTATTTTTTTTTACTCTTACACAGACGGACATGTTTCATTGATTGAAGTATCAAATACAAACAGTACATACAAACATAAAGTGAATGATAAAACCATTATTTTAAATCTTTAACATTCTACCATGTCGTAGGATATCCATATTAAAACAACTCTCCATTTCATCATAAAACACATTTTATATATCCCGCACACTGAAATCATTGAAGATTTATAGTAAAGCGGTCAAACTTTACCATATCATAGTTAATATATCGAATCTTCCTCACTGTACCAATTCACATTACAACTACATAACACCTAACCCAAAATTACACACCATTGTACATCATCTAAAAATCCTTCTTACATTATCCAAAAATAATAAACCAATATCATGTATACCAACAATATAAAATAATAATACATCAAGCAAGAAAACTATCCAATAATCACAAATCCAGGTAAACCTATAATGTACATCAAATTTACTGATTCATAATCACATTTACCCCATAATACAAAATCACAAAACACCTATATCAAACATGACCCCACAATCATTATAAAATCTAAATATTTAACGATGAATTATGGCAAAGTTTATACATTAGAAACATTGCACACATACAAACTGACACCAAGGGTTCCCTGATTTACGTATGACACCATTACGACAAACATGTGTATCAACCCGGAAAGTACATAAGCAACAGACACATTAACACATCATTCTCTCAAACTTTGATCTAGATATTCTGCATTCGTTTTCACGCACTCATTTACAAAATAAAATCAATAAAGAAGAAGAAGAAGATGTACACAAAGAAAGAACAATACATGTTGATTTACCATCGATGTGTCGCATTTGAAATAGCTAACAACTAAGTGTAAACAATCTTGATAAACTTCCAACATTACACCTACTATATTTAACTGTTAGACTTTTTTTATTTAATTTATACTGTCAAGATTTACTTTCAACATTGTCATACACAATTCATGTGCAGTCCAGGATAAATGTGTCTATTTGCACAAACCGAGCAGTCTACGTTTACAGTTGTAAACAAACCCATCCCACACTGACGCTCACTGCTGATTACCCAGCCGACTGTAATACCTTGTGGTAATCTGATCATTGATCTCAACTTTCAGTCCAGAAAAGGCATGTGTTAATGTATCTATCACTTATCTGCACTCCACTTTAACACTTCACCACCTGGCTACTGTTTTAAAGGGGCAGTAGCACGTTTTTAGGGGGAATATAAGGTGATGTCAGGAAAAGGAAAATATATGGTTCCAATCTAAAGATAATGTATTAAAACTAAATAAAGCAGTACTAAATCAAATATATAATGTAAAGTTAAGCCATGCGATTCCTTTTTCTTACACAAAATGAATTAAAGGTGTTCACACAAAAATGGCTGCCAATGGATTTTACGTGAATCTTCATAATTTGTCCTCTGACTATGGATAATTGGTTTGTGTAATGAGATTTTTGACACTATCAAAGCAATACATTAAGCATTACCTTTCAATTACAAGTGAAAAATTGAAAATATAAAATTGTCAAAAAACGTGCTACTGCCCCTTTAATGTTCGTCTACATACATAACTTTTAATGATACATTGTATTTACAATTTGACATCTGAAATTAAAAAGACAAGAAATTCACCCTTCCTGAAGAATTAATGCATACATGATGCATATAATAAACAATATACACATAGAATACATACAATCGTGAAGTTATCATCAAAACGCGCGTTGCTTCTATGTCTTTATGGACATACCTTCATTACTAATATAAATATGATTTCTGACCATTGTTTAAATAAAATAACATTTTCTATTGTCAACCGACGAAACATATATCTATCATCAGGACGGGACGTTCATTTATTTCCAAGATACATAACAGCGTATATGCATTATCGATGAAAACACGAGTCCTCCCATTGACAATATCAACATGACTTCTATTCATTAATATGAATACTTCATGTCTACTTGTTATCGTTATCACATGATTTCTCAGTATCATTTAACCTTATCCCGGTATGTGGGGTTTATGTGTATCCAACATTCATCAACATTATCTTAGTTAACTCATTATCACATACCCTTAACACAAGAAGAAGATTATTTCATTTTAGTGTCACATGTTGCACAATTCTTGTTTTTGCAGCTACATACAATTGTTAACAGTAACATCCAGTCAAAAGGCTTATGAGACACTACATACATTAAAACACGATAAAATTAATAAGGTACAATTATGCATTGTTAAATATTAAACATATCACACAATAACATCTACCTACTATCCATATAAGCATTTCGCCTGTTTATTATCCACATTGACTTAATATCTACATTCAAACTTCATTAATGAATCGCTTTCATCAATTATTTCTACTTCCATGACGTCTTCACATTATTCAATTTTATATATGTTAACCGTTACCATCATTATGTGCACGTCCATCCATCATCACATACACATTACATCTATCCATTATACATGCAAACATAACATGTTCATTATACACATTAACGTGAATCTATATTCATAATTAATGTATGACCATGAACATTTTCCTTGTTCATTTACACATAATTCTATGTTATCCGTTACCATTTGGTTATGATATACTAATTCGATATAAGTTGACATAGGCTTTAAAGCAGAATTAAAAAACACAACATCTATCCAATAGAATTTAACTTAACAGATCCATTTTGTTTACACTTGGCATATTGCTATTATGATATTACCCATGTAACCATGACGTTATTAACTAGCCATGTAAAATGACGTGTATGTTTTTTTCAATTACACATACCTACACTAATGGTGAATCCATTATCAATATAAACATGACGTCTTACTATAATTAGATGCATACAGATTACATGTATCCGTTTCCATACACATGTATCAAAAATAAGATTAATCACACCTCAACACAATAATGACATTGTGTTTTATCATTATTCAATCACAAAGATTTAATCGATTTACACACCTAGTACAAACCATGTTTTATTATATTGCAATAAAGATATACAAATTCTATATACATCCAAACATCGACATAATCAGTATGAGTCTAAACAGCAAAATCGACCTGTAAATAACCATCTGGTTCCCCATATCGACTAACCGGACAGGGAACTCAATCAGCCGTCGCAGTTTAGTCATTGAGAGATATCTATGAATGAACGTACACCAGACATGTGCACACAAACCAGCAGATTGGAACCCGATACAACACGAAGCGGAAATGTAACCACATGCATGTTCCTGTCATAAGATATAACCCTATTACTATCGACAGAGTTGCTGTTGTCATATACAAAGTAACATAATGTTGTACTTAAGTAGACATACCAGATATATATATATATATTGATAAGTCATGGACGTGACAAAATAAACCGTACTTCTATACCTGAACATAAACAAACACAAATTACCAATATCGAACATATATACCAAACAACTGTATTCGCAACCAGAACTCTGCATGACACCAACTACTTCACATATGAATATAAATTTTGCGGATTTGTCTCTAAAAGTTAAAAACGTGGCAAAATGTTTAAGCCATGTATCAATCATGAAGTTACATAGATCCATTATCAAAATACAAACATCTATCCATAACGCACTATTCAGATACAATCTGTGCAGTTGCTTAAACAGAGCGTTTATGTGTTAATAAAACGTAGCAAATATAAAGTTATAAAACTTAATTTAAAGTTTGATAAGAGTTGAAAGATTCCTAAGCTTTAAAGTGACTGGTGAAGTACAGATCGAGCCACGTGTAGAGCTGGCAGTGTTTAAATGACTTATGTTGGTCACCCTGCGGTTTCACGCTTGGTCGGATCCGGTTTGCAGACCGAGGGGGAAATACAACCTGACGGGAGAATGTATTGAATCTGATTGTGTAATACAATCACTTGTCTAATGATCATATATAGAGGGATATATCTGCTGGCAACAGGTCGGACTAACAGTAAATGCGAGCGGGTGGTTTGGGTGTAGTTCGCTTGTGGTTTGAGAGTACGCGGAGGTCACAAGGGGTCATTGGGACGGTGTGTCAGACTCAAATATAGACGTGGTGTGATAACAGCTATAACTACCTGATGCGTGTGTCCAGCTTCTGCTACAGCGTGTATCCCATGTCCTGCGTCCTGCACAGCTTCTCTCCTGCCAGGTAGAGCCAGTTAGTCGAGCGAGTTGCTCACTGGCCCCGTCATTAGCAAGTTCCTTTCTCCGCCGACTCCACTCAACTCCAGTAGCTGATGCCGCCGGAAAGCCAGCCAGCCAGCCCACCAAGCGGCCTCCCTTGTTCCCCTGGCTGCTCTCTGGACAGCTAAACTTCTCTCAAAAGTCCAGTGTGTAACAGGACCCTCCTGCCATGACTCTGAGAACGTTGCTGGGGTCGACCGGCCGAGTGACAGATCACTATCGGGGTAGTGGGAACAACAGCAACAATAAAGTGTGTTGTGGCACGGTGAACTAAGCGCTGAACACCAGGCTACGCTCTGATTCCCAATCGCAAGGCTTTATGCTTATTCGCCCCCGCCTCAACTTTTCTAGGACTTTCAACCCACATAACGCACTCTTTAGCGCCAGTGTTCGTTACGAATCCGTGGCGAAGGGAGGTAAGCGTTGTGAGATGGTGTCGATTGTTTCCTAAGCTGAGTGAGGTATGCCATCTGGGCCAGGATGACCAGAGATTTTTTTGTGAAAGGCTTGTTTTATCCTCCCTCACAAAACCACGTGTTTAGTTCCTTTCTGTGCTTCGTTTTGTTCCTAAACTCCACCTGAACCCGTCATGTTATTCAACTCGCTTCACAAAGGAGCCCTCCCCTCCATCCAGAAGCGATGTGACGGGATTGACTGTGTGCTCATATTGACTCTTCCTTTCTTCAGCAACTCAAACTATATGTTATATGCTACGAGACAATTTATGCTTTTCGAATTTAACTAGAAACTCGTAGATGTAGTGATGTAATCAAATGCATAGCAAATGAATACAAACATAGGAAAATCTGCCAAATTATAAACATCATACTTCAGTTTATCTATACGGGGAGGCTTGGCCAGTGTTATATAGCGCCTTGATATATATCACATCTTTATTTCTTGTAGAAGAGTGTCACTTTGTCAATGCTTGATCAAAGTCTTTACACCTGAGTCACCCCTTGAGAGGAACTCAAATGTTTGGGAACAACCTCCTTATTCCATATAGATATATGACTATAAATAACATTGTTTAAACATGTTTTTAATAGATGGTTAAAGCTTTGATAACATCAAAATTTATTATATTTAAAAGACTGGACAGTTTTTGTTTATCTCTTACCGGAAAATGCTAATTATTTATTACCAAGATTAGATTATTATGAGTATTCAAACACTACATGAAATTTCTCTTCAATGTTACCAGAATTACAATTAAAACATTTTTATTCACAGAAATTCCCTTATTTCTACGTAAAAGCATTAATTTTAAAATCCCGGAAACCAATTCAAAATATTATAAAAATATTTAAGAAGTTGAACAATCTTTCCAGAAATATTGAAAGCTTATAACACAGAACAAACGTTCCAGAAATATGTAATGTTGGTAACACAAAACAATCTTTTCAGAAATGAAATTAGTTCGTACCATAGAACAATCTTTTCAGGAATGTAATAAGCTGTTACCACGGAACAGTCTCACCAGAAATTTTATAAGTTCTTAATACGGTACAATCTGTCCAGAAATATACTTGAAACTACAGAAAAATCTTTCCATAGATAACATTAGCTGACAACACAGAACAATCTTTCAAGAAATGTTATAAGTTCGTGCTTCAGAATGACCTTTCCAGAAAAATAATTAGCTCATACCATATAATAGTTTCTCACGAAATACATGCGGCAGCAAACAAAGTTCACTCTACAATTCGAATTTAAATTTGAATTGAAAATACTGTTCATTATACACCAAACCAGTAACATTCAGATGAATAATAAACTGACACGTAATATGTAAAATAAAAAAAATCAACAAGTATATTGTTCACATGGTAATACAAAAAACAATTAAATCTCCATAACCATTCAAGTCAAGTAAAGTATTTTGAAGCAAACAATAAATAAATAAGTAAATAGCCAACCAATGGTATACGCCCGATGTTAACAGTAGTTCTATTTTAAGGGTGGGCGTCTTCCCCGGACTGGGCCTCTTGCCCCGGTCTACCCTACATGTATATTAATAAAGATGATGGTACAGATCAATATATTCAGCTCAAATTCCTTGCATTACATTTCATTGGCAAAACAATAACTACTTGCTAGTATATATATATTGAACACAAACAACCCGCAAATAGCAGTGTTAGATACCAGGGTCTAGTAGGAGGTTCGCGAATAAAATACGCTGATGTACATGCATATGGATGAACGTTGTGTTACATTAAGTAGCGCTTCTTTCTCCTTTTCAAAATAGTTTGGATTGCGTAAAGATGCATACATCACAACTTCAAAACGTAAATTGTCATCTGCTGTCGAAATGAGATAGTTCTGGTACAGACTGTTGTATCAGCCTGTCATCATGCTGTCGTACCAGCATGTCGTATCATCATGTAACTTGTCATAAGACTGTGGTATCATCATGGGACTTGTCACATGAGTCTGTCGTATCATCATGGAACTTGTCATAAGACTGTCATATCATCATGGGACTTGTCACATGAGTCTGTCGTATCATCATGGAACTTGTCTAGCGAGTCTGTCGTATCATCATGGAACTTGTCATAAGGGTATGTCGTATCATCATGGAACTTGTCATACGAGTCTGTCGTATCATCATGGAACTTGTCATAAGAGTATGTCGTATCATCATGGAACTTGTCACACGAGTCTGTCGTATCATCATGGAACTTGTCACATGAGTCTGTCGCATCATCATGGAACTTGTCACATGAGTCTGTCGTATCATCATGGAACTTGTCATACGAGTCAGTCGTATCATCATGGAACTTGTCACATGACTCTGTCGTATCATCGTGGAACTTGTCATAAGAGTATGTGGTATCATCATGGAACTTGTCACAAGAGTCTGTCGTTTCATCGTGGAACTTGTCACATGAGTCAGTCGTTTCATCGTGGAACTTGTCATAAGAGTCTATGGTATCATCATGGAACTTGTCATATAAGTCTGTGGTATCATCATGGAACTTGTCATAAGAGTCTATCGTATCATCATGGAACTTGTCATAAGACTGTCGTATCATCATGGAACTTGTCATAAGAGTCTATCGTATCATCATGGAACTTGTCATAAGAGTCTATCGTATCATCATGGAACTTGTCACATGAGTATGTCGTATCATCATGGAACTTGTCACATGAGTCTGTCGTATCATCATGGAACTTGTCATAAGAGTCTATCGTATCATCATGGAACTTGTCATAAGAGTATTTTGTATCATCGATGAACTTGTCATAAGATTCTGTCGTATCATCATGGCCCTTGAAGGATCAACATGTCTAATCACCATGGAATTTGTCATTTCAGATAGACATATCATAATCGAGCCTGTCATATCAGCTGGGCGAATCATCATTGAAGTTTTGTGATTAACTTGTAGTATCAACATCGAATCGAATGTATCTTTCGACTGGTTTGAAACGATCGGTACAACTATTGCTAAAATATTTGAAACTCTTAATAGAAGCATGAGAATTGGCATTGAAAAACATAAATAAACTTCCGTATGCACAGTGAAAATGTCACAGTTTTTACTTTATTATATACCAATTTGGTTTTACAAATCAAACATTAAAGGATATATATCTGGCCGAGTCGGCAAAAGCGTCAGGCTAGCAAGCCTGACGTGCCGGGTTCGAGCCCCGCCTGTGACCGGGTGTAAAAACCTTGGAGTCAACTTTCTGTGCACAGTCTTTCAGTGTTGTCACAACCCCTAGTGTACAGTACACAACCCTGTGCACTTAAAAGAACCCACGAATCCGTTGGTAAATGACCAGATGGTGGCAACATGAAAACGTGCAGACACCTAGCGGGTACAGCAACGTGCAGTTTATACCCCCATTTCACTGAGCTACGAGCCGTTGCCGACTGAAAAAAGGCCAAATGTCGTCATTGACTCGTAATTAAGCGTCTCTGAGTCCTCTTTAGTCGCCTCTGAGCGTAGTTGAGTCTGTATGGGTCTGTATGAGTCTGGGAGAGTCGGGAGGTCAAATTTTGTCGGGAGTGGGTTTTTTAACATGTTCAAAAACCCACTCCCGACTTTTTAAGTCCGGCGAGGTTCGTACTTTTCAACCGGAAATTCCAGAAATTCCATTGCCGTCGTATTGAGTCGTATGTTGCTCGTATCTGAGTCTTATTGAGTCGTATGGAATCACATTGAATCGTGAATAAGTCGTACATAGTTGGATTGAAACGTGGTTGTCGGGTGTGAGTCGGGAATGGTTCTTTCCCTAATTTACATGCCGACTCACTTCCAACTAGTGCAAACACATGTACGACTAACCAATACTCAAAGACGATCAGTGACGACCCGTTCCTGACTAATCATAAAAAAAAGTCGGCGGTTGTTGGCCTTTTATATGCCCGATTCCGGTCTAAAAGCGTCGATTTTATTGTACGTGGATCGTCTGTGACTCGTACGTGAGACGTTTCTGTGTCGTGAGGAGTCTTCATTGTCGTGAACGAGTCGTAAATAAGTCGTTCAGGTCGTGAGTGGGTCGACAGTGAGTCGTTAGAGAGTCGGAAATGAGTCTTTGTCAGAGTCGTGGTGGTGACTTGGTGTCGTGAAAGACTCGGCAGTGAGTCGTGAACGAGTCGGTCTCAGTTGTATTGAGTCGTATCTGAGTTTGGATGAGTCGTAAGTTCCTCAGTTTATTGTCGGGGGTGCCTCGTAGGTCTGTCGGGAGTTCCTCTTCATTGTGTCGTATGTCAGTCGTGTATGTCGTAGGTAACTCTTAAGAGTGTCGTTAGTAACTCGTAGAAATAACAAATTTCATAATTTGACCTCTATTTGCTCCCGACTCATGCCAACAAAATCGTAGTGGAAAAGTCGGGAATAGTCGGGAAGAGTCTTGAACACTTTTCAAAGTCGTAGCTCAGTGAAATTGGGGTATTACTTGGACAAAATACTGTGACTATGTGTCCCAGTCCACCCAACTGTAAATGGGTACCTCGTAAGGATTGAGAGTGACATTAACGCTGTGCGTCACATGACTGCACGTGTTGTATGCTCCCCCGGGAGTCGGGATGGTAAAAGAAGTATCGTAAAGACTGATATCCAATGATCGAGGGAAAGCCAAAGCGCCTTTGAGCAGCACTCTCTGAGCTGGATATTGGCGCTATACAAATTTTTAGTAGTAGTAGTAGTAGCATAACCACGATAGTGTTGCGGGATTTCTCCCTGCAATAATACTAGCAGCCGTGATATAACTGAAATACTCTTGAAAGCGGCGTTAACCAAACATCACCTCACGTCAAAGTAACATGACTGAGCTGACTCTGTGAGGAGAGAATAATAATTTACAAAGAATGTTTATTTTTAAAATTTTAGCGTATACAAAAAATAAACATTACAACAAGCACAGTAATACGGGACAAATCAAATAAAGAATGACTAGTATTCTTTGGACATGCAACTTCTTAAATTCTGTTTAGACGACGGTTTGACATTAATCGTAATGTCGATGTTTAGTGCTGCTGCTTGAAACTATATTAGTATCTACAAAATATTGAATCACTTGTGTAACCTTAAAAATACTTGCCATTCTTTATTGCTTCAATTTCCAAATTCCATTTAAAGAATATTGTGTTATGTTCTCACGTGAAAAGGGTAAAACAGGTACATTCTCGTCAATAGGTGTCTCGTTGGCAGATTCAGTAGTGATTTAGTGTGAGTCGACTCCCTGGACACGGGCTGTCTTACTATTCTGTACTATCTGTAACTGACAACGTGGTGTTTCCCATGTGTTGGCGGGCTTTATCGAGTGTATGGCTCCAGATTAATCTCCTCCATGTTCAACCGAACCTCTTTATAACAGAAAACACACCAAATTTGTCTATAAGGTGGCATATGCACGTTTTATATTCACTAATTCTTAATTTCCCCTGATTGACATTTGGTTATTTTAAATGTATTGTGATTATCTTCAGTTTGTCAAACATCTCATACTCAACACAATCATCCATATAGTGGTAGAATACATTATCAAGTATTAACCGAACACTGTTCTGGTCATTAATATCAGTTAACACCTTTTAATTATTAGCGTAAGTGAAATGCATAAATTTACGTGGCTTAACGAACTTGGTACGTCTGTTTAAGGACTAACTTTTATCGTTAATAAGAGTGCCTTGCTTGTAGCCCAATATGTGTGTTACTGTTGGCGAGATAGCTCTATTCCCTTAGAAAACCTGATAGTGTGCCTGTGCATTGTTTTTCAAATTCAGAAACTAATCGACAAATAAGAGTCCATCGAAATATATTGATAATTTGTTCGATTTTGGGCCAAGAGATCCTTGGTTCGAATCCCTCCTTGCCTTAGCGATAGGCACTGGTCCTAAATATACCGCGCACAACAAATCATTGTGCACAATGCGACCCATCTCTCATTGTGGATTCATATTGCACTACATGGCTTTCTGCATTTGTTAAAACTTATACGATCTTTTTCTTTGTGATTTTATAAACCGATCAAATGTAATAAATATGTTAGACATAAAGGTTATAATCTGTAGGCCTAACACTATTTTCGTTTGGAAGGGAAATTATTCGTTTTCTATCCATTGCATTTCAACAGTCAATTTTCAATCGATTCATGAAACTTTTGGTATAAAATTTTTAAAGATCAAATAAAGTAATTTGTAATCGACATTATAACATTTTCAAACTAGGAAAGGGGTTTTCTTGTTACAAACTATCCAGCATAGGCTAGTCATAGACACAAGTAAAAGCTGTAGGGTCACAGTTATGTTGTTTGGCATTCATATAACATTTTGTGTAGCTACAACTACGTTATGTGATGAGAGAAATGAATAAAGAACAAGTAAAAGTAACGTAACGTATTCGAATGAAGTCCTATTAAAATGAGTTTAATAATGGTATAGGTAGCCTATACATTTGTGTTGTAAAGTGCAAAGACACATGTATAGGTCTACTTGTACAAAATCAGGAACATTTTGGTTATATGAAGTTATCAAACCGTTTATGGTTGACTGTAATAAATTGTTCCCCTTTTTATCAAAGACATTCAATAACATAATTTTTTTTTTAAAAAGATCTTGAAACTCTGCAAGAAATTGACCAATGAAATTGACGCAATTCCTTCACCGCGGTGCTACCGGAAGTAAATATACAGCGCCGTCTGTAAACTCAGGATATTTTGATTTTGAACGTGCTAACGTGGCCTTTGACAATCTACACAAAGTGCGATGAAACTATCAAACATGATTATACGAAAAAAGAAACGCGAAAGGTAGTTTAGAGTCTTGGTTATTAAGTTGAACCGGTCATGGCGAGTCAAACGCTGTCAGAGCGACAAGAAGATGAAATTCAGGCTCTTCAAGCGATCTTCATGGATGATGCCATCGACCTGAGAGCGAATGACGCTTGGAAGGTAAACAGTTAACACTGACTTGAAACAAAGGATTTTCCTCTTTTAAAACAAAAAAAGTACCAAATTGTGAGAAAAAAAAGTTTTGATACTCATGCCATCAAAGTCATGTTCACATTCTTTGAAATAAACACAACCTGTTTCGGTACAAAACAACAAAGTTCAGCTGTCATTTGATATTTATAAATATAAAGTTTGTATTTCAATAATATCATTCAAGTATTTTATGATTGAGAAGTTATGACAGTTGGTTGTATGTTAATCACCTGAGAGAGTGACAAGTGTCATGTCATGTTCATAACTTATTCCCTTATTTATCATAATATAATGATTTTTTTCCAAAAGTCTCTATGTGGAGAAAACTTTGATCATGAAGCGTTATGTTTTTCTTGGATCAGTTCGTCACTAGCCACTCAACGGGCGCGGCCCCAAAACTCAGGTTTTCTGATTTTCGGGACGTTAAGTGGCCAGTCTGTCACAAGCTATTTCAAATTGACATTATTGAGTGTGTCATTGATAAATGAATTGTGTGAATCCAATTTCTAGAAAATCATTCATAAAAGAAATATTTGAAAACATTTAGTTTTGGATGTTTTTTAAAAGTCAACAACTCTAAATAAATGAAGTGCTTGTTTTCAAATTGAGGAAAATTTTGAAAATTTCTTTTCCTTGTCTCCAGGTTCAGAGGCCACCTGAAATCAAACTCACTCTGCGCCCACAAGAGAGTATGGGAAATGAAAACCATACAACATATGTACAAGTTGACCTTATTGTCAAATGTCCTGACTCGTACCCAGACCAGTGAGTATTTAGTAGTTGCTTCCACTTATATAATATCATTATGTTATACAGCCTAGATTTTTGAACTCCTGTTGTCATAGTCCAGATTGATTTTCTTAAAGCTTAGTCCTGATTACTTTGTTGAAAATGTCAGATAAGAAAAGGAGAAGAAAGGATGAATTAATTGTATTTTGGATAATATGAGCAGTGTGTAAATAATTCAATCCTATTCGTTTATTATTCTATAGTTTTTTATTTATTTTGACAATTTATGTTTCAGACCCCCAACATTTTGCCTTGAAAATCCAAAGGGTTTGTCAAATAATCAACTTACATTTCTTCAAGAGGAATTGGACACACAAGCAAAGAAACTTGTAGGAGAGGTAATATACTAATGTAAAAAAACATTATCTACCAATAATACAGATTCAGCAATAAGTTGATTAGTTTTAAAGGTAGATGAATCTAAATGGATGGTGATAGTAAGTATTTTGTCTGCATTGTTCAGGTGATGATACTAGAGCTTGCCAGCAATGTGCAGGCCTATTTGCGATCCAACAACAAACCGCCGACAATGTCGTTCTACGAGGAAATGATGAGCAACAAGCGGAAGCAGGAAGAGGAGATCGCTCAGGAGCAGATGAAGAGGATGGAACTACAACGCAGGAGGGAGGAGAAGGAGGTGTGTGTGTGTTGGCTTCTCATTATTTTAGCCATTTCATTCATAAGAAACCAGTATCAAATATATTTTTGATCCAGAGTTGGTAGGGGTGAAAAAGTAATGACGATCAGTCACTTAGGATCAGCTTTGGTTATTTGTTATTCAGAGATTAAGAGATATCAATTACAAATACAATTTGTTAATAATTTTGATATGTTGGCACTGAATGACATACAACCTCTATGCATGAATATGATGACAATTTGTTGTGCTTGTGTTTATAGTGGCAGGTGATTGAGGACGAGATCATGAGGAAACAGGCTGCACTGCGCATAGAGACCAAGAGGAAGAAGGATGAAGTGAGAACATATTTTTTTCTATTAAAGGGTTTTGAATTATGAAAATATTGAAAACCTTGTTTATATCAAAATAAAACATGACCATAAAGAATAATACCATATCAATTGTCATATAGTAGAACACTGATATAATGAACTCCAAGGGACCAACGAATTTTGTTCACTATATCCGTGTTCTACTGTAGTTCCGTGACAACAAGAAATGCTGTGAATGCTTATGAATTTGCAGTTTTCTATATGAAAATGTCCACTTACATCAAATCACTCATGAACATGTGTTCATTGTGAGATAAATATTCCTGTAAACAAAAAATAGCTACACTAGGGTTTAAGTAATATATTCAATGACATAAGCTAATACATAACTAATGTCACGTTTTTCCATATTCAGGGTGGTTACGAGCCTGAGAAATATTGACAATGTTTTGTTTCACCAGGACAACAACCGTAATACTAACAACTCAACATCATCTGACCCCTCGACTCCATCAGTTGAAGCCCCTGGGTGTTCCCCAATACCCCCCCTCTCCCCTGTGTCAACTCGTCCCCCGGGGAGATCCGGGTCCCCCATCTCTTCCCGAGAACACCCCCTCATCAACGGGCTTGCTCGCAGGCAGAGGTAGGAACCCCAATCATTGTTGTCTGTTTTTATTATTAGTATTAAAATGGGTACTGTCCGTCCGTTACACTTTGTGTCCGGCTCATAACTTCCTAACTAATCAACCATTCCAATTCAAATTTGTTATGGACATGAAGAAACATGTAATAATGTGTCATGAGAAACAATTTTCTGAAAATCTACATAAAATATTAGCATTTGGAGAAAAAGTGGTAAATTTTGTAAAAATCTGTTACAAGTCCCGTCCGGTTCACAACTTTCAACTTATCATCACATATTGATAAAATTTGATATGAAGATACATAATCATATGAAGGTGTGTCATGAAGAACAATTTTGAAAATATTTTTAAATGTTTTTGCCTTTCTTGGCAAAAAATGAGGACTCTGTTGGAAAACTGTTACAAGTCCTGTCCGGCTCATAACTTCTCAACTAATCATCAAATATTGATTAAATTTGATATGGAGATACATAATCATATGAAGGTGTGTCATGAAGAACAATTTTGAAAATAAGTTTATAAAATTTTGTCTTTATTGGCAAAAAATGAGGACTCTGTTGGAAAACTGTAACAAGTCCCGTCTGGCTCATAACTTCTAAACTAATCATCACATTTTTATCAAATTTGTTATGGAGATACAAAATCATATGTTGGTGTGTCATGAAGAACAATTTTGAAAATATGTTTGTTTAAATATGATCAAATTGATCTTGGAGATCCGGATACATAATACATAAATTCATTCGTTTGATTGTAATTTTGTCAGTTAAGTCGAATTATGCCCAACAGTGAACATAAAGTTGGTATGATTGATTTTTAGCTCATCAGGACTGAAAGTCCAGATGGGCTTATGGCATGGCCCGTCGTCCGGCGTCCGTCCGTCGTCCGTCCGTCGTCCGTCGTCCGACGTCCGTCCGTCCGTAAACTTTTGACACTTTCGACTTCTCCTCATGAACCATACACATTAGAGAGCTGAAATTGTGTGTACAAGTACCTTAGCATATGGAGATTCTAATTTGTAACTTTGGTGACCCTGTGACCCCAAATAGGGTCACAGGGGTCACAACTTTAAAAACCTATTTTCATCTTCTTCTCCAGTTCCAGAAGGACTAGAGAGTTAAAAATGATATGTGCAGACTCCTTGGCTAATTGGGATTCTAATTTGTAACTTTGGTGACCCTGTGACCCCAAATAGAGTCACAGGGGTCACAACCTTAAATACCTATTTTCATCTTCTTCTCCAGTTCCAAAAGGACTAGAGAGTTAAAAATGATATGTGCAGACTCCTTGGCCAATGGGGATTCCAATTTGTAACTTTGGTGACCCTGTGACTCCAAATAGGGTCACAGGGGTCACAACCTTAAATACCTATTTTCATCTTCTTCTCCAGTTCCAGAAGGACTAGAGAGTTAAAAATTATATGTGCAGACTCCTTGGCCAATGGGGATTCCAATTTGTAACTTTGGTGACCCTGTGACCCCAAATAGAGTCACAGGGGTCACAACCTTAAATACCTATTTTCATCTTCTTCTCCAGTTCCAAAAGGAGTAGAGAGTTAAAAATTATATGTGCAGACTCCTTGGACAATGGGGATTCTAATTTGTAACTTTGGTGACCCTGTGACCCCAAATAGGGTCACAGGGGTCACAACCTTAAATACCTATTTTCATCTTCTTCTCCTGTCCAGAAGGACTAGAGAGTTAAAAATTATATGTGCAGACTCCTTGGCCAATGGGGATTCCAATTTGTAACTTTGGTGACCCTGTGACCCCAAATAGAGTCACAGGGGTCACAACCTTAAATACCTATTTTCATCTTCTTCTCCAGTTCCAAAAGGAGTAGAGAGTTAAAAATTATATGTGCAGACTCCTTGGACAATGGGGATTCTAATTTGTAACTTTGGTGACCCTGTGACCCCAAATAGGGTCACAGGGGTCACAACCTTAAAAACCTATTTTCATCTTCTTCTCCAGTTCTAAAAGGACTAGAGAGTTAAAAACGATATGTGCAGACTCTTTGGCCAATGGGGAATCTAAATTGTAGATTTCGTGACTCCATGACCCCAAATAGGGTCACAGGGGTCACAACCTTAAAAACCTATTTCATCTTCTTCTCCAGTTCTAAAAGGACTAGAGAGTTGATAGTGATATGTGCAGACTCCTTGGACAATGGGGATTCTAATTTGTAACTTTGGTGAACCTGTGACCCCAAATAGGGTCACAGGGGTCACAACCTTAAAAACCTATTTTCATCTTCTTCTCCAGTTCTAAAAGGTCTAGAGAGCTGAAATTATATGTGCAGACTCCTTGGCCAATGGGGATTCTAAATTGTAGATTTCGTGACCCCATGACCCCAAATAGGGTCACAGGGGTCACAACCTTAAAAACCTATTTTCATCATCTTTAGCTCCTAAAGGTCTATTGAGCTGAAAGACTGCATGTAGACTCCTTGGCCAATTAGGATTCTAAACTGTAGGTTTTTGTGACCCCATGACCCCAAATAGGGTCACAGGGGTCACAATCTTAAAAACCTATTTTTCTCCATTAGATGACAGTCTATGGCAAATTTATTTCTCCTTGGATATTTTAGTGTGGACTTCTTTCAGTGTCTGATTTTGGCGATCTAGAAAGTGTTGAATAATAATACATTTGTTTTGTAATATTTTTATAGGTTTTCTTGCAATAGGTAACATCAGTTTCATTTTTAGCTCATCTTGCCTGTATAAAGCAAACTTGATATGATGCCTGATGAGCTACAGAGCCAATGGCTCTATTTTTTTTATTAGAACAGTTTCTTTCATATCCAGGAAAACTTTTGTTAATTTTTGCGACAAAAATTAATCGGCAATATGATACGGAAAACCTATACATATTGTGCAATTTGCGGGGGATATACAGCGGATGGCCAAATTATTACGTACAAGTGACGTCATTCCCATAGACTTGAATGTTACCGTAATTTCTCTATTAATTCGACATCTCCAATAATTCGACCACATACTATTATTCTGAGGTCACAAATTCAAATCACATCTAAAAATTCAACCAACTGCCAAAAGTTTATGTTCCTTTGATTCAACCACTGCTGAAAATAATGGTTTAATTTGCAAAAATAAATAAATAATTGCAATGTGTAATTTTCTCTGCTGCAGTATATATATTATTAATATATTTATTATGATAACTATGGCATTTTCATGTGGTCATGTATGGAAACTATATGTTAATTATATATAATAAAACTTCCTGATATCTATCTAATATTTCAACCATAGTACCAAATAAACCGCCAAAAGTGAAATTAGTTCAACCATAGACAATTTCTGAAAAACTTTTGAAAATTTTAGGGTCGAATTAATAGAGAAATTACTGTAATTAACATTTTTGAGAATATTTATTTTAAATAAGGAAATGATCCGATTGCTGTTATATTTTGCAGACATCATGGAAATCAACTCAGCTATTTATAAATAATTACATTTCCCCTACACGTAAATTAGTTATCGAATGACACTTGTTGAAACATGTACAACTTGCGATTCAAAGTCCCATTGACGGCCATGTTAAACGTAGCAGGTGTGTTGCATAGTGCTTTTAAATTAGACGCAGTTTTCTTAATAATACTCAAAAACGTAAATCAAAATTATGTGTCTGTAGCTGGGATGATTTCCAAGCTGCCTGCAAAAAATTACAGCCAACAGATTTCAACTAAATTTACGATAATTATTCTCGCAATAGCTAATTAACATGTAAGTCAATGGGAATGACGTCACTTGTACGTAATAATATGGCCACCCGCTGTAGCTCGACCATGTCAGCTGCTTGTTTAAAATGTAACTGTTGTGAATAGGTTCTTTGAATGATTATGAAAGCTTGGTAATGTAAATTTGCTGATTAAAACTTTTAACCAGCATAAACAACTTAAGAAAATGACCCAGTTAACCGGACGATTTGCTATCCGGACGATTTTCACCTGTAACCAAAACAAGGTTCGACTGTATAGTGCTGTTGTGCCTTTTAAGGGTAATTCCAGGGTTCCCAGAATTTTATTCAAAAACTAAATAGCCGGGGATGTTTTGAAGTGAAATAGTTTTTAGGGTTGCAAGATCAATGTGTTTATAATCATTTCAAATTAATGTAACGTGAAGGCGGTCAAACTACAGGCGGGGGTATGTGAGCCGCGCTCACTTTTGCCTTGTTTTTAATAATCTAGTTACACCAGTTATAAAGTAGATATGAAAATGGAACTCTATCAATAAAACCAGTGCTCATTCAAGATAAGTTTAAATCTTTTCAATGTTAAGCTCATTCTAAGTACTTTCTTGTTAAATAGTGAAGAATAATGAAGAAAAACTATCAAAGCAGGTTTTCTTTTAAAAAGTGCTGTAGGACTTTTGTCTCATCATTTGTCTCATTGCAATCTAGGAGAACCAGTACACCAAAGAGAACGACGGAGGAGACAGAAACAAGACACAAGAGTGTGGCAGGGGGCGTTGTCCTCCTGGCCTTCAACACCAAGGGGGAACGCATCATACAGAGGGGCATGTGTCTCGGTCAGTCAATAATACTGAAATTTAGTCTGTACTCTTAAACTCATTAGTATTGCTTACAATCATATTCTTGTCATATTGCTCCTTCTTAAATTGTTTCTGAAAAGATCATAGGCTTTAACTATAATAGTTCAGTGCAGAGCTGTAGTTATAGCAAAACAAATGATGGTTAGGTCTACTACTTGGGCTAGTATAATCTTAAATATGGTTGACAATAGAAGTTGACTTCCAGTGCTAGTATTTTGACATAGGTATTTGGTTTCAAGGAAAGCAATTCCGAAAGTAAATTTCCACAACACCTGTTTCATGATCATAAACGTTTTCTTGTAAATAATAAAAAATTCAAACAATAGAATGCTATCTTGTTTCATGATACATGCCAAAATGTTTTGCATATTGTAGTGAAGTAAAAACATCTGTTTTTGATAAGACTTTTTAATTACTCAGATCACTGCTTGAATGGCAGTACGCTGTACGCTGGAATGGACACGAGCTCAGGAACCCTAGTTACGATCTGTGAGTGGGTGCTCAAGTGGAGACATTTTGCCAGCAAGAGTAATCACACTAAGATAGAGGACGACAAAGAAGCCAGTATTTACATGAAACAGGTACATTTGGAGTATCAGAACTAGAAACATATATTCATTTAGAATTAAAGTATCTTTCTGTTGAAATAGTGTATCACTGAGTATGTCAAGAAATCCGTAATCTGAGTTGTTACGGTATTTACAACTCAAAAATTTCAATAGTGATATATATCTACTTGAAACAAATGTAGCCAAAGAGAAGGAATCTGTCGCTTGTTACTCTACTTTAAGTCCAACTTCTCAATAACTCTGAAAGTAAGCAATGCAGATGAATGATAGACATTGGGCCAACTCCTGTACCCTCACTGGTCCCACCCTCTCTTCCATTAGGCAGATAAGTAGTGTAGAGAAGAACGAATCATGGATATGAACTCTAGCTGTACCTTTAATACAGGTGCACAGTATAGAGCAGGAGTTGATGTCCCTGATCCGTCTCCATCACCCCCACCTCGTCGACTACCTCGCTCTCAAGTACCAGCAGGAACCTGGCAGGATCACTGTTCATGTGAGTAAAGTACTCCATAGGTTTCATGCAGCAGTTGATGTGTTATGAAATCATACTACCATTAAACAGAAAGGCAAACATGTATTTCAAGAAATTTTTTGATTTGCATTCCTATCTTTCAGCTTACAAAGAATAGATGTTGATATGCTCACAGCACACACAGAAATAAAATTCTGCTTTTTAGGAAACTGTTTTTAATATTACATTACAACAGCAGATTTACTGTGTATAAATGTTAAGATAAACCTTGAGTTATCTCAATCCTCCCACAGCTGTTGATGGAGCACACAGGTGGTAACACACTGGACAACTACTTACGTCGGAGTCTCTCCCTCCCGATGGAGCTGCTCCGGGCCTACACCGAGGAACTCCTGCTGGCTGTGGAATACCTGCACAACAAGGCCGTCGTACACAAGGATCTCAGGGTGCGTAACTCTTTCTTAGTTGTACACAAGGATATCAGGGTGCGTAACTCTTTCTTACTTGTACACAAGGATATCAGGGTGCGTAACTCTTTCTTACTTGTACACAAGGATCTCAGGATGCATAACTCTTTCTTACTTGTACACAAGGATCTCGGGGTGCGTAACTCTTTCTTACTTGTACACAAGGATCTCAGGGTGCATAACTCTCTTAGTTGTACACAAGGATCTCAGGGTGCGTAACTCTCTCTTAGTTGTACACAAGGATCTCAGGGTGCGTAACTCTCTCTTAGTTGTACACAAGGATCTCAGGGTGCGTAACTCTCTCTTAGTTGTACACAAGGATCTCAGGGTGCGTAACTCTTTCTTACTTGTACACAAGGATCTCGGGGTGCGTAACTCCATCTCACTTGTATGTAAGGATCTCAGGATGCGTAACTCTTTCTTACTTGTACACAAGGATCTCGGGGTGCGTAACTCCATCTCACTTGTATGTAAGGATCTCAGGATGCATAACACTCTCTTTGTTGTACACAAGGATCTCAGGATGCATAACTATATCTATGTCATTCACATTTCTTGCTAAGTTGTACATATGGTGCTTAAATCTTTCTTTGTTCTTAGTCCATAGGGAATTCAAACTGTAAACTGTAACATGATTTAAACCTTCTTTTCCAGGCTTCTAGTGTGTATATAGATCAAACAGGCAGAATAAGACTGGCAGACTTCAGCATTAACAAGAGGTAAGTGCACGTTTTTTTGCTGGGATGAATAATTGCATATGAATAACAAATGAAGATATGTCTGAATGTGCATTTTGCAATGTAGTTATTATCCTTTCATGTAAAATTTATTCTGTGTAGCCTTCTTTTGCCTCCAGTACCTTGTGTGACAATCAGTTGAGAACCATCTATATTCCACTTCTGTTGAGCCCTGTTATGTCATCTACAGAATATCAGATGGAGATTGTCACAGATTGAAATTTCTGTTATTGCAGACTATCAGATCTATATGAGCAGCTGGAACAAGCTCGGCCCGGAGTTCGGTTCCAGGACATCCGTCCCAGTGTCATTGGCAAGGGAGGCAAGAAGGCTGACATCTTCCAGCTGGTAAATACTTGCTTGGTGTCCTCTCCTTCTATCTTAGGTCCTAGAACTTGTTATCAAAAGAATATTTTACTACGGCTCAATGTGAAAAAATAGAATATGCTGGTAAAGAATGAACTATTTTGCAAACTTTCAATGAGGAAGCCATTTTGAGTACCGTATATGACCGGGTATAAGCCGACCCCGCATATAAACCGACCCCCTTTCTCAACTCCCCAAATTCCAGTCAAAACCTAGTATCTCATGTATAGACCGACCCCCCTCTTTGCAGCTCTATTTTGCTGACAGTAAGTCGATATGATGCCCGTTGCATTGAAACTAAAAGCTCATGAATCATCAAATGACACGTTTATTTTAAGACGTATATTATTTTAAAAAACTATAAAAGAAATCAAAGTGTTCACTTACGGTGTTTGTTGTTTGTTTTAATCATATAACATATTATTCTCGACAAATTGTTAACGAACGACAGTCAACAACCTTTGGTGCATGAAGTGTTTGCTGGAAATGAGATATTTGTTACAAGCCTTTTCATTGGCTAAATTATGTAGGTCAACCAATCAGCAAGTCGGTTTAAAAAACATCTACGAAACATAAAACGTGGTCGTAATAATTTCATGACAACATTTTGTCGATACAATATTAAATGTGTAAATATATCAGATTTTCTAACACGTTTTCTATATTTTATTTTTTCAAAATTAACATGTAGTTAATTGAAATATTTGTGTATATAAAAGTCGAAGAATATCGATCAGAAATATAACCATGAGCAAAAAATTATAAAAGGAATGTTCTTCGTCGTCACGAAATTACGATTGAAATTCAAAGTAATGTAAAACATCGTGCTTTCACAAGTGTATCTTTGACAAAGATTTGATTGAATTTCGATCAGATATGATTGATAAGTTTGGAAATATGTCTTAATAATACTTTAAAATGGACAACAAGCCTTTTGAAGTGATAACTCTTGATAGTATTTGAAAAACCGGGTTTGCCGATCGTGGATGCGAGTGAAGCCACATCGATCTGCCGAAATCTAACAATACGTGAAGGTTGCTTGAATATTTCATATTAATATATCTTTATATAATTTTCAACTTCTCTTTGTATATTTTCATTAAAAACAACAACACAACAAAAGTATTTTTATTTTACAAGTTCAATATAGAAATGACCTCGATGATTGTGCATGTTGCTTCCTGTGTAAACATCGACTAGCTTACTCGCTTGGCTGACGATACTCATGCTTGGTCTCTTGATTTTTTTCATCTGCATCATATAACTCAGGTATAGACCGAGCCCCCCTCTCTGACCCCCTAATTTCTGGTGTCAAATTCTCGGCTTATACCCGGTCATATACGGTATATTGTTTTATCGGTTGATATCTACTTTTAGTCACATCATTAATGGCTAAATATGTGCCAAGTGCTGCTTAAACTGAACTCCCTCACTCTACATTTTGTATTTGCTTCAGGGGTTGTTGATCCTGTCTCTGGCAGAGGGAGATCGGATAGTGGACATTCAGCCAATCATTCCTACAACCTTCCCCCCTCAGCTGCACGACTTTCTCACTAAGTGAGTATTACAGATTGTACAATCTCATTAACAGTAATGGTTAGGTGATTAACTAGACACATATTTTTAGGCTTGTGAAATCACTAAAGATATGACACATCTGTCCATGAAGCAGTGCTCTTCTATTGGGTACCTTGCAATGGTTGTGTTGGTGATGACCTCCTAGCAATATAATAACCACTTTGAGTAGGGATAGTATGATGATCAAGACAGTGCTTTTATTATGAAGTAATCGCGTTATATGTGTACCTTTATTATTTGTAAGGATTATAAGCTGAGACTGACATAAAATACTTATCTGTCTCTCTTTCTGTCTGTGATAATTAAGATAGTGCACGTTTCCACACTTACATCAAAGCACTATCTGTATACCATAATTTCTTATTTGGATGGATGGATAATTACGGATTATCATGCAGCCTGCTTTACTCCCTGCAGATGTTTGATGCAAGATGAGAGACACCGGTGGTCAGCGACTCAGCTGCTAGACCACGCCTTCCTCAAGGAGCCTGTACTGGGCTCCATCCATGTCAAACCCGACCACCAACTACACAGGACTGGTAGGTTCATATACTGTCTTCTTTCATTGAAATAGTAGCATTTTTCAATTATGAGGACCTCCTTTTCAATTTTTAGCTCATCTGGCCTGTAAGGCCCGATGGGCTTATGGCATGGCATGGTGTCCGGCGTCCGTCCGTCCGTCCATCCGTCCGTCCATCCGTCCGTCCATCTGTCCGTAAACTTTGTGGAATTTCGACTTCTTCTCCAGAACCAGAAGGCCTAGAAAGCTGAAACTTTGTGTACAGACTCCTTGGCTAGTGAGGATTATAAATTGTAGCTTTGGTGGCCCTGTGACCCCTAATAAGGGCCACAGGGGCCACCCCCTAAAAACCTATTTTCATCTTCTTCTCCAGAACCATAAGGCCTAGAAAGCTGAAACTTTGTGTACAGACTCCTTGGCTAGTGAGGATTATAAATTGTAGCTTTGGTAGCCCTGTGACCCCTAATAAGGGCCACAGGGGCCACGCCCTAAAAACCTATTTTCATCTTCTTCTCCAGAACCGTAAGGCCTAGAAAGCTGAAACTTTGTGTACAGACTCCTTGGCTAGTGAGGATTATAAATTGTAGCTTTGGTAGCCCTGTGACCCCTAATAAGGGCCACAGGGGCCACACCCTAAAAACCTATTTTCATCTTCTTCTCCAGAACCGTAAGGCCTAGAAAGCTGAAACTTTGTGTACAGACTCCTTGGCTAGTGAGGATTATAAATTGTAGCTTTGGTAGCCCTGTGACCCCTTATAAGGGCCACAGGGGCCACACCCTAAAAACCTATTTTCATCTTCTTCTCCAGAACCATAAGGCCTAGAAAGCTGAAACTGTGTGTACAGACTCCTTGGCTAGTGAGGATTATAAATTGTAGCTTTGGTAGCCCTGTGACCCCTAATAAGGGCCACAGGGGCCACGCCCTAAAAACCTATTTTCATCTTCTTCTCCAGAACCGTAAGGCCTAGAAAGCTGAAACTTTGTGTACAGACTCCTTGGCTAGTGAGGATTATAAATTGTAGCTTTGGTGGTCCTGTTGCCCCTAATTAAGGCAACAGGAACTTCCTTCAATTCTATTTTCATCTTCTCCTCCTGAAGTATAAGGTCTAGAAAACTGAAACTTATCGCCTATAAACTTAATTTTATGATTGGTGACCCTGTGGCCTCTACAAAGGGGGAATCACATTGGCCAAACTCTACAGCATAATTGATGATGAAGCCTGATGAGCTACAGAGCCAATGGCTCTATTTTTTGCAGTTTAGTTTACGTCTATCCTTGGTTTCTATCTATTGGAATTGTAAATTTCCTTGTGGAGAAGCTTTTTATTCATTTTCAAAATCCTCAAGAATGACAGTTTGAACAGTGATCAAATTTGGCTTTGGAAATAATGATGGAGTTTTAGATTGTGTCTCTTTCTGTAACATATTTGGTTTTGAAAAAAAAAAGATCCGGTAAATTCAGCATTGTAGGCAAATTCATGAGAAAGAAAGCAAATAAAACAATGAGTTTTAAAACTGCTTTTTACTTCAGATCGCCCATTAGGTCGAATCTTGGTTTGGCAGCAAAGTAAGTTGTTGCTTGAACTGTAGTGTGAAAATTTGTGAGGGATAAATGACTGACAAATACCAGTGGTTTTGGAACTGGTTGTCATGATTGCATGAAACAACAAAGAAACAAGTTTACATCGTTCTTTTATTTTACATCATTCATGCATCCCTGAGCTACATTGCTGCCAGGAGCTGTTGTTTTCTCTCCCTCCGGTTCATGCCGTCCCGTTATCACACTAGCAGGATGTTTCTTTATTCTCATCATGCATGATATCTCCTATCATTTTGTCCATGCATTGTTACTCATGAAATAATAATGCTGCTTTTGTTGTTACTAGTAATCATACTTTTGTGAAACAATCAGAATTTAAGGTGGTAAATTTAACTGTTTATTTTTTTATCTAAAAATTCCTTTTATAATCATTCGTAAAAGTATTGACATGGTTCCCAATATTTTCTTGAAGATCCTTGTTTTAGAATTATATAAATTAAAACAAATCTTTGTCTGTCATTTATTGATTGATCAAGAAATTGAACAAGATTAAATCTCATCTGTCACTATGCCGCACGAAATAATCTCCCTTGCTTAATCTGAACACTAGATCCAGATCCTAAACCAACCGACAACAAAGACGAAGATGATGACAACAAAGGCTTTCCCTATGTGCACGTCACCGCTCTAGAAGCTACCGGTCAGTCCCGTCTCACAGCTGAGTTTGAGACCCTCAAATCCCTGGGTAAGGGAGGATTCGGTGAGGTGATCAAGGTGAAGAACAAGTTAGATGGACGACTGTATGCAATCAAACGGATTCCGCTAAACCCTAAGAGTAAACAGTTCAACAAAAAAATCACCAGGGAGGTGAAGTTGCTTTCAAGACTCAACCATGAGAATGTTGTCAGGTAAGTTCGGGGTGTCAAGCTAATAATGAAGCTTTGATGTTGATTTTGGACCATAACAATGCTTTTGAGATGGGTGTATCATTTATAGGAAATTAGATGAGACCTAGCAACTTAATAGAACATTGTTTTCAGAAGGAGCGAGATGTTACTCATCTAATCATTTAGTCAATTGGTCAATTTTTCATCAAAATATGCCAAACACTTCTTCAAACCAAGCAATCTCGGCTATAGTTCATTATAATCTTACTCTTATGATTTATGTCAGGTATGAGAATGTTTGAAAGTTACAATAAATAAAATAGGTAATAAGACCATACTTGGCTCCAGATACTACAACTCATGGATTGAGATGAGCGAGGAACCTGCACACAGCGACACATCGTCCAGCTACACTCCCAAGACGAGCGATCTGGAGCAGAGGAAGTCACCGGACAAGGCAAACAAGGGACGAGGGACGGATAGCCTGGATGTGACGGATGACATTGAGAGAGACGCCCCACAGGCAGTCGAAGGGTCTGTAGAATGGAGCATCAGCATTGCTTTCGACGCCGCATGTCAGAAGGCGCTAGGATCAGACTCTGAAGAGGAAGAAGACGAGAATGATGTGTTTGGGACGTCTTTCTTGTGAGTAGATTTTGAAATTACAAGAAGAAAATAATGGCATTTGGATTAAGAATGAAATTTCAGCATGCTAAATGTGACCCCCATGTTCCTTCTGTTTGCAGGCCGATGATGGACAACTCTGAGAGTGTAGTGTTTGAGACAATACCTGAAGAAAGTGGCAAGACAACCACTGAACTGGTGAGTTGGATTTCAACGCTGTTTGGAAAATGTTTATCAAAACAATTGTATATGATACACTTTTTTCCGCCCATTTCCTTCAGGGTTCAGTTTTTAGCTCACCTTTACAAAGTAAATGTGAGCTTATGTCATGGCGCTTCGTCCGTCGTCCGTCTGTCTGTCCGTCTGTCCGTCCGTCTGTCCGTCCGTCCGTAAACTTTCACGAAAAAGACTACTCCTCCTAAACGAATTCAGATATCATTCTGAAATTGTAGTATGTTATACCCATGGTGATTCCCCACAGAAAGGTAGACATTTCAGTTTTGAGAATCCAAGATGGCCGCCATGACAGCCATATTGAATTTTCAATTAGATTTCATGAAAAAGACTACTCCTTCTAAACGAATACAGATATCATTCTGAAATTGTAGTATGTTATACCTATAGTGATTCCGCACAGAAAGGTAGACGTTTAAGTTTTGAGAATCCAATATGGCCGCCATGGCAGCCATATTGAATTTTCAATTAGATTTCATGAAAAAGACTACTCCTTCTAAACGAATACAGATATCATTTTTATATTGTAGTATGTTATACCTATAGTGATTCCGCACAGAAAGGTAGACGTTTCAGTTTTGAGAATCCAAGATGGCCGCAATAGCAGCCATATTGACTTTTCAGCTGCAGATGACACATCATTATTATTAAATTTTAAGCTTTCATCAAGTGATCACTGGCACCATATAAATTCTCTAATTTGAACTTACTAATCATAATATTATCTTAAATATGGAATATTTAAGATTGTCGTGCAAGTTGTTCTATATTTTTAAGTGTTTCTAAAAAAAATTAAGATGAAAGACAAACATAATTGATTAATTTGTTTAAAATCTTTATGGCAACTAGCTGCAAAAACCAAATCACATTAAACATGTTAAATTTTAATCAATGGTATTTCCCTTTTATTCCTTTAAATACCACACATAAGGGGTCAACAAGAGTTCAGATATTCCACTATGCTGTCTAATACACATCCCAAGGCAGGCTGCCAGCATCACAGTGTCAGCTGCTAGTCTGTTGCATAATCAACCTGACCCAATTGATATGGTAGAGCATTATGCTATATGGCCATGGCCCATGTGTATGCAATAAAAGTTATGGACTTGTATTCTCATGACAGTGATATGTTCTTTCTAAGAATAACAACTTACACAAAACTTGTCTACAATAAGCTTTGTGTTAAGCAATCTACATAATAAGTTGATGTGGAATAAATATGCAGATGAAAATCGAAAAGGGTTTAGTAAGAAAAGTAAGGAAATTTGATTTGTCATATCTCTCTGTTGATTTGACAATGCAAAAATGTTTACCATTATAGTACTGTATGAGTGTTAAATAAATTGATACTTTAATGAAAGACATCTCATGGTCACTTGACATGTAAATATTATGTGAACAAAATAAACGTGTCTTATGCATTGCTGTGTTCATGACTTTCCTCTCAATCAGTCATTCATTTTCCTTGAAAAATCTGTACTTTTGGGATTCTCAATATCCCATGCAGCATAACCATCAGTGAAATAATCTTGAAATCATATTAATGATTCACTACAAAACAAATGTAAGTGCCCACCATCCTGTAAGTAATGAATGACATTTGAATGGATACACCTAAACCAATCAAGATATCATAATGAAATTAATACGGATGCCCACATAAAAGTAGCATTTTGAAGATTAAAAAGTACAAGATGGTCACCAATTCAGCCATAGATATACAAAAAAGTTATACAAAAACCTACTGCTTGTTAACTTATCATGATTATATCATTCGTGTATTAATGTTTGTTTAAGCTCTAGTCGTTTCCAAAAGAAGACTAGTATTTTAAAAGATAAAAAAATCATGATGGCAGCCATAATCAATTATATAAAAGATGGTTACATGTATATTTAAACCAATACCACATCATTCATTTTAAGGTGAGCTTCTGTACCCTCGGTACTTTTATTAATATATCCGATGTCGATTTTTGGGACATGAGTGAAAAAACAGAGTTGTGCAATTTGTGTGTAGTTGCACTAATATATCTGCCCCAAAGGCTTCCGTCTTTCTGTAACAGACAGGTTGACAGACAGAAAGTCGGACACACAGACAGTGTTCAGAATCACAAGTCAGTGGCCAATTGTACAGTTGTTTAATCAAAGCATATGCAATTTGTCACATGACTTTGAAGTAGATTTGACATGAGATTTCCTATGATACATCAATATGTTGCAAAATTGGTAATAACTTTAGTATTAGTGGCACTAATAGACTGTACATCTTTGCGAGTTGACATTGGAACATTTCAAAAATTTATTTCTACAAGGAACAACAGACTGAGAAAATATTGAATTCATCTTCAGTTTTGCCTGAAGAACAGTACGAACATGATAAATCTCTCAAGGTATAATTATCTTTTCTAAAGCATAAGATAATATATGTAATAGAGCATAACTTATAAACTGAGAACACTGAATGTCTAAATATGGTCAACAGGGCACGAAGGAGAAGCAGGAGACAACGACCAACACACAGGAGAGCTTCCCCGAGATCGTCCCCAAGCTTCAGTTCCTCTACATACAGGTATCAGGTCACATGTTTATGTCTTGAGAAATTAATTTTTCCTTACACTCTTATTAAACAAGGGATAGTAGCTCATTAATCATCAATAATTTTGAGTTGGTTAGGATTTTCAAAATAGTACAGCATTACAGGTTTAGCTTCCATCTTATAATGTCAATAGTGTTAGATGTTGTTTATTCTTTGAAAGCTGAGGTAGCATTCAATGTATTCCCAAACAAAATTCTAAAACAGCTTGTCTTACGTCTTTTGACCACAAA
This sequence comes from Steromphala cineraria, assembly GCA_916613615.1. NCBI lineage: Eukaryota > Metazoa > Mollusca > Gastropoda > Trochida > Trochidae > Steromphala > Steromphala cineraria. The sequence goes on along the minus strand of OU744724.1, from coordinate 5,737,859 downwards.
TGTTAAAAGTAAAAATATTGCCTAATTTGCGCTAAGCAACAAACCACTCACTCACCTAACATTCAAGGACTAGGACTCCTTAGTTCAATAAATTGCTGAACACAAATCTACATGAATTAGGAGATATATCTATAAAAAAAATCTTACTCTCCTACCTAACTTCTCCAGATGGAGTACTGTGAGAAGAGCACACTGAGGAACTGTATAGACGCAGGACTGTACGAAGACGTGACACGTGTCTGGAGGCTCTTCAGGGAGATCATCGAGGGGCTTATACACATACATGAACAGGTAGGAGACTAGTGATACTTTTCCTATTTATTAATGAGCCAGATATTTAACTGCTTTATACAACAAGGTATCTGACAAGCTGAAGCCAGTAGAAAATCTTTTGACTTCATCTGCCCTTCTTTAAAATTTATTCTTACCCACAAAACAATTATTATGTTATCGTGAAATGTCCATTTGTTTCTCTGCAACAGGGGATGATACACCGAGATCTGAAGCCGGTCAATATCTTCTTGGACTCGAATGACCATGTGAAGATTGGAGACTTTGGTTTAGCAACAACTGACATTGCCAAGGTAAGACATTTTGTTGCTACAGTGATTTCTTTTTATGCCCCCGAATCGGAGATTCCGGGGGTATATTGTTTTTCACCTGTCCGTCTGTCTGTCGGATTGTCCACAAAAACTTTAACCTTGGTCATAACTTTTGATTGGTCAGAGCTAGGTCTTTGATACTTGACATATGGATCCCTTGTGATGAGACCTTTCAGATGACACCATGACATTTGACCTTTTGACCTTGACCTTGACACAGCGAGCAGGATGCATCCGGGGGCATTCGTGTTTCACAAACACATCTTGTTATCCATCTGGTTTTGTTCTCCTTATTCACCATTAATGATCGAAAGTATGAAATTATCATTCAACTGCCTTCTTGTTAGAAATTAGCAAGCATGGGACAAATCCTACTATACTTGAATAAGGCTATTATAAATTTGTATCTTAAATTATGTTACATCTTTCCTATGTTGTGCAGTTAGTTAAATGCCAAAGTCTGCAAATGATTTTCCCCAAAATGGCAGTGTCTCCTTTTATTTGTTTTTTTTATTTCACTATGATATTAAACCATTATAAAACTGCTGCTTCCAGAGTGGTTTGCTAGATGCAAGTCTCCCAGCGTATGTGTACTCTGACTACAACGTGTTGAGTTCCTCACGGTCCGGGAGTCTCGGTGAAGGCAACCTGACCGGGAAGGTGGGCACCGCGCTCTACGTCAGTCCGGAGGTCATGTTCGGAGGAACCAAGCTCCATTACAACCAGGTAACTCTTAGGACATCTGTCTGCGTGTCAATAAGGGTTTGAAAGTATATTGATGTAGATAGATTGAAAAAAGGAAAACTTATGGTTTACAAATTGAGGTTGGCTTTCTATTTCATTATATATCATTGGGAAGCTTGATATTGTAAACAATATTGCAAGGTCAGTGTATTTCTTTCCAAATAAAGAAATTGTTCATATTAAGCAAATAGTCAACATGACAAAAACAAGATGCTATCTCCTAAAGTTTCTCAGCTTGATGTAAAACTTACTAGTTACCATCTAATCTATGTATCAATTCTTTCTTATTTTCTAAAATTTAATTCGATATGAATCAACAATTTATGTGTGATGTGCTCCACCAACAGAAAGTAGACATCTACAGTCTCGGAATCATCTTCTTCGAGATGTGCTATAAGCCGCTTCCGACTGGCATGGAGAGGGTTCAGATACTCAGCAACCTGCGATCAGCGGCCGTATTTCTACCTGATGACTTTGATGAGATCGACAAGGCAAACCAGGTAAATATTGCTCAAAACAGAAATTCACATGACTTAAGATATGTGCATAATGAACTTTTACAAAGTGCCTTTTGCTGGTCTTTTGTAATTATATCCTGTATGTCAGTGACAAATATGACACCTCAATTGTTCATGAAGAAATAGTTAAATTTGATACACACTCAATTGTGGTATGCAGTGGCAGATCAGAGAATTATTTAGGGTGTTTGGGTTTCATTAATATATCTGCCACTTTCCAGGCACAAGTGATCCGGTGGCTGTGCACCCATGATCCAGCACAGAGGCCGACATCTAAGGAGTTGCTGCAGAGTGACTACTTGCCCCCGCCCCAGATGGAGGAGGCTGAACTCAACGAGATCCTCCGCTCATCCATTTCCAACCCACAGTCCAAGGCATATCGTCGAATGATTGACGCCGTTTTCAGTCAACCGGTCACACCTTCCACAGATCTCTCTTATGACATGGACAACAAGGTAGTCATTGTTGCTGTTGCTTGAAAAGATATCTGAGTCATTTTTTAATTCTGACTCAATGATTAATGTAAATGGTGCAGTTGTATTGTTCTTCCTCAATGAAATGCATCCTCAAGACTGTCAGATCTAATGACATATCCCTGGAAATTAACAAATCTTACTGTGTTTTGTTAAAAATGAAGAGTTTATGAACATGCAAAATTTTAGAAAAGATGCTAGTGACAGGTCAATAATTACCACTTGCAACCTATATGACTGTCTTTTCATTTTATTCTCATTGTTATGTTTACTCAGGGCCAGTTCATATTGAAGTCAGCCATGCTGTCAACGTTAGTTTCTCAGACGTTGGAGCGAGTATTCCAGCTGCATGGAGCCATCAAGCTTGCCACACCTTTCCTCATGCCCCAGTCGGACATGTACGCAGACAGTGAGCAGTATGTGCGACTCATGGACCACAGTGGAGGGCTAGTCGGGCTGCCATTTGATCTCAGGGTACTATTCTTAAGATACCATTTCAAGTTCTATCATGATTCAATGGATCAGCTTGTCATGTATGATAAAAAAGTTATTTGTTAGAAACGTTAATCTTTTCTTCATTTACCTTGTATTGTCTCCCGACAGGTGCCCTTTGCTCGATACGTGGCAAGAAACAACATCCAGTTCATAAAGCGCTACTGCATGGACCGCGTGTTCAGGGAGAAGAAGTTCTTTTCGCTCCACCCTCGGGAAATGACAGAGTGTGCGTTTGATATTGTCACTCCCACACATGGAAGGTCAGTTGCCCAGTTTCCTAATGTTTGATGTTAAGTAACTGTAACCTAACTGGCCACACTGTTTTGCTAACCATCATATGGCTTCATTTTTAGCTCATCTGGCATGTAAGGCCCGATGGGCTTATGGCATGGCATGGTGTCCGTCCGTCCGTAAACTTTGTGGAATTTCGACTTCTTCTCCAGAAGCATAAGGCCTAGAAAGCTGAAACTTTGTGTACAGACTCCTTGACTAGTGGCCACACCCAAAAAACCTATTTTCATCTTCTTCTCCAGAAGCGTAAGGTCTAGAAAGCTGAAACCTTGTGTACATACTCCTTGACTAGTGAGGAATATAATTTGTAGCTTTGGTGACCATGTGGACCCTACTAAGGGTGAGAACCAACCATATTTGCCACACCCATTAGCAAAATTGATATGAAGCCTGATGAGCTACAGAACCAATGGCCCTTTTTTTATTGTGTAAGTCCATAACTATATTTCTATGGGTTTTTTTTATTCAAGTATTTTCATTGTGTCATTTTTATCTGTCTATATTACAGTTTGATTCCTGACGCGGAAGTGCTTCTCCTTGTCCAACACTGCATCACAGAGTTCCCTCCCTTGCAGGTGCGTCTCCTGCCTTTTTCTAGATTTCATGGTTTTGTTCGTGGAGGTGGTCTGCAGAAACCAATATATGAGAATTAGATAATTATAGTTTGTGCAACAACAAGATTATCTTCTAATTATTTTTATGTATGTTACTTTCTTATTTTTATGCAACCTACTTTTACATCAACCCAACCGGAAGTACGTCACTCTCATTAGGGTACTTAAGAAATTACCCAGGTACCTCGGCCTCTTTATGCCTTTCAATCAATTGCTCATAATCACTTCACAATCCTTGGCTAATCTCATTACAACTTTATGGAAATCAACCATCGAAATAGTTTTATGACTGATTGCGGTTCTTAACTATCTACCGAACATGGCAGCACGCCAACAATACCTCGGACGGACCCGTTCAGCCTCTAAATCAAAGAATTCTACTCGAGTACGGGCTACCCCCCAGGGCAGCCATGACGCCATCGGCCAGCCTACAGTTAATCGCCAAAATCGCCTCACTGGAACGGATCTCAGACAGAAACTTCGTGAATTGGGGGTCAGAGTGCCCCAATCTTGGACTAGGTCAACCCTTCTTCAACTTTACGAAGAGAACATCTCAAGAGAATCTCTCCTTCAGCCACCAAGCAGAACCGTGACGTCACCGGAAACGATCAGACATTCCACTGACCATCTCACACTGCCAACAGTTCAACACGTTGAATTCTCAAACGTCACGAATAGTGGCCCCTCGGATACACAATCTTTGGACACTACGTTATTACCGGAGGTAGCAGCAGCTAGAGTGCGCCAAGAAAATCTTTCTGAAACCTGGGACCGTTCCACTCCACGATTCGGAAACGAGGCAGCCCCCGGAACGAACATCGACTCACTCAGGAGTGAACTGGCACAACTTCAAGAGAGAGTGAATCGACAGGAAACAAGAGGTACTGCGGAGCAATTACCATCGCCGATGACAACTTTTCCCAGTGAAGGTATTCCATCAGATTCCTTGCCCTACATAGATACTGTTTCCCCTGCATTAGCAAAGAAAATTAAGGAGGGAAAGTACATTAATTTGGCTCTACTGCTACTCCCCAATCAAGATCTCAGAGAATCTCGTTCAATAGACATTAATGGCAGCACTTTGTTTCTGAAGGAGGATAGTAGGACCAATCGTACGCTGTCCCTTCCTGAATTTTTGGAGGCCTTTGATACCTACAAACGCATTTTGTGTGGTGACAATGTAGTGAAACTTCGCCAACTAGATATGCATCAACAAACATGCATCATGCTATCCCGGTATTATGGAGGTAGCTCCCATTATGATTACCACAAAATGTTTGCCTCACGAGTGGCAGCTTATGCAGAGAAGGGTGTGCCAGTGAACTGGGGCCTAAGAGACATTAATATTTGGACCCTAGTCACTTCAGGGAAAAGGGCCAGAACTTGTGACAAATGTACCAGTGTCACACACACTACAGAGATGTGTTCCCTGATGACTCCTGTACAGTCGTCATTCTCCAAGAACAGGGCTCCTGGAACCGACATCAGGGGACGAGATCGAATTAGACATGACAATCGTGAAATCTGCAACAATTTCAATGATTTGGGATGTCGACGTATTCAGTGCACTTATGCTCACGTGTGTGCACGGTGTAAGGACTCTCGTCATGCATTACGTCAGTGTCGGCATAAACAACCAGAATGACTGCGCTTACCTCTTCAACCCCTCACATCTTCACCAATTGACGTGTCTTCTTTGCAACTGTATTTGTCTGGCCATCCTGATCAGATTTTTGTCAACTACTTGCTTGACGGCATCACCAATGGATTCGACCCCAAAGTGGACCCCCTGCCTACAGCCTCTCACGAATGCACTAATAACCTTAGTGCACGTTTGCAATCTAATGTGGTGACTGAGCTTGTAGAGAAGGAAGTAGAGAAGGGCTATGTGACCGGCCCCTTTTCCAATAGCCCATTTCCTGTGTACAGAATTAGCCCCCTGGGCTTAGCTATTGGTAAATACAGCCAAAAACCCCGGCTTATCTTGGATCTATCAGCCCCTCATAAATCTGATGTATGTAGCATCAATGACTTAATAGACAAAGACTCATGTTCCATGTCCTATGTTACTATTGACCAAGCTGTTGCAAGAATTAAAGAAGTCGGCACGGAAGCCGGGATGTGTAAAGTGGACATTAGTGATGCCTTCAAGCAAATCCCTCTGTCTTCAAAGGTTTGGCCCTTTTTTGGCTTCAAATGGAACACTAAGTATTATTTTTACACCAGACTTGCCTTTGGCTGCAGATCAAGCCCAGTTATTTTTGATACCTTGTCACAAGCTATTTGTTGGATCTTGAAGCATAAGTGTGATGTGAACTTTATTTTGCATTTATTGGACGATTTCTTGACAATCGATTCTCCGGGGTATGATGCCAATAAGACTATGCAGACTTTAGTGCGACTTTTTGCTGAACTAAACATACCTTTAGCTAAGCATAAATCAGTAGGCCCTGTGACAAAAATTGAGTATCTTGGGATTATCCTGAATTCTCGTACAATGACAGCAAGTCTCCCTGCGGATAAGCTTCTTCGCCTTAGAGATATTCTTTCTTCCTTTCAAGGACGAAAGAAATGTACCAAGAAAGAACTCCTATCTGTGTTAGGACACCTGAATTACGCAAGTCGTGTGGTGTTACCAGGACGTTCGTTTGTTTCCTACATGATTCAGTTATCTACCAGTGTTTCTGAACTTCATCATCATGTGACTTTGTCTAAAGTGTGTCGCAGTGAACTTAGTCTGTGGGAAATGTTTCTTCAGCAGTGGAACGGTATTTCCTTTTTCCATGACGAACACCTTACCCTTGCTCCACACATCCAACTATTCACAGATGCGTCAACTTCTATTGGTCACGGTGGATTCTTTCAAAATCAATGGTTTGCTCAAAAATGGGAGACATTAGAATCTGTATTGCCTGCCAAACCGTCCATTGCCTTTCTTGAACTTTACCCTATAGTTGTCGCTACAGTCTTATGGGGGGAACAGTGGTGTAGGAAGCGTGTGACCTTTTTCTGTGACAATGAAGCTACAGTTTCCATTATTAACAAAGGTCGTTCTAAGTGTCCCCACATTATGTCCCTTGTACGCACCTTAACATGGAAGTCAGCTACCGGTAACTTTTTAGTTAGGGCCAGACATGTACCAGGCCGTGAAAATGACATTGCTGACTCTCTTTCACGTTTCCAGATGACCAGGTTCCGCCGCCTCGCTCCAGCTGCAGACCCGAGTCCAACACTGTGCCCCAACAGCTCCGATATCATGTGGAACTAAACCTCAATCTACAACGACTCTGGACAGCGGCAGTCAGTACAAATACTAGAGCTACCTATGCTACGGGCTTTCAAAAGTATCTCCAGTTCATGTTGATGTTCAACTTGTACTCCACACTGTACACGGTTGGTCTTCCATCTGTAAGTGAAACCCTACTTGAGTATTTCATTGCTCATTGCTTTTCCCACCTCAAGCTACAGCACGATACTGTTAAGACCTATCTAGCAGGTATCCGCTTCACCTATCTCAAAGCAGGAGTCCCTACTCTGTTTGACAACATACACCTTGGATCTATGAATCGACTACAAACACTCCTTCGGGGATACAAGCGTCTCAACAGTGTTAGTAAGAAATCTCGACTGCCTATCACCTACAACATACTGTGTGACATAGTTAGACAACTCAGATCTGGTGTATTCAACATATTCTATGATCTTGTCTTGGAGTGTATGTGTGTGGTAGCCTTCTTTGGCTTCCTCAGGTGTGGTGAAATCACTTGCGGCTCTGTGTTTAATCCCGAAATTAATTTGTGCCTAAGTGATGTGTCTGTGGACCTTGTGAGGGGTAGATGCATCTTAACGTTAAAAGCGTCTAAAACAGATCCCTTCCGTCATGGAGTTGATGTGTCCTTGTTTAGCACCAACAAGGAGGTGTGTCCTGTGAAGAGCTTGCATAATCTTTTACGTGCACGAATCTTGTGCGGAGCGGCACGGTCCGATCCCTTGTTTGTGAATTGTGCCTCTACTGCCATGAGCAGAGATATGTTTCTTAAGGATCTTAGTGTTGTGTTGAAACAAATCGGCCTGAACTCAGCTCTGTATTCTGGCCACTCGTTTAGGATTGGGGCTGCAACATCCGCAGCTAAAGCTCGTCTTGAAGATCACATAATCAAAACTCTTGGCAGATGGCAATCAGACTGTTTTACAAGATACATTCGTACTCCAGAAACTGTCTTGAGACAAGCTCAACTCTCCCTGTGTGTATAGACACCCATTTACCTACTGTGTATTATGTATGGATTTCCCTCATATGAACTTTGTGTCTAAATATTCCATGTATTTCCTTATACCCGAAATTCACTTTATCTAACTTTCATCTTTATTTAAATCAAGTATTTGATCTCTTCTTCTAAACCCTTCTTAATCATTTATCAACAACATTGCTTCTTCTCCTCCATGCTTTAAAATCTGCCTTGACTGTCTCCCAGCTCTCACTCTTCTTCCTGTAAAACTAAATTTTATTATTAATCAATCGAAAGTATCATTTTTATTTATTTTATTTCGGTATTTTAAAAACAAACAACAACAAAATTTATTCAATCCCTTGGGGGCTCTCGGTATTTCTACCTCGTTTTGGGCATTCAGCTATTCTACAAATATCTTCTGTCCCCCAAGGCACATGCCTATATCACACCTTCAGGTTCTTACAACCCAAGGACTTCATCAATTCCTGCTTTTGTAATTCTTCATCCGAGCCAGCCCCCAAAAATATATATTTTCATATGTATTTCCCCAAACATGTATTAAAAATACTGTATGTGTATTTTATGCCTCATGTTATTTGTTGTTGCACAAAATGAGAATTAGATAATTATAGTTTGTGCAACAACAAGATTATCTTCTAATTATTTTTATGTATGTTACTTTCTTATTTTTATGCAACCTACTTTTACATCAACCCAACCGGAAGTACGTCACTCTCATTAGGGTACTTAAGAAATTACCCAGGTACCTCGGCCTCTTTATGCCTTTCAATCAATTGCTCATAATCACTTCACAATCCTTGGCTAATCTCATTACAACTTTATGGAAATCAACCATCGAAATCCCACCCACCTTCCCCAACTACACCTTTTCTTATTTAACATGAGCTTCCCCATTCAATTTTCTTATTCCAGCATCACTCCAGTAGTTCAACGCAGCTGCCATACGCGCTGCTCCTGTAGTCCAACGCAGCTGCCATACGCGCTGCTCCTGTAGTTCAACGCAGCTGCCATACGCGCTGCTCCTGTAGTTCAACGCAGCTGCCATACGCGCTGCTCCTGTAGTTCAACGCAGCTGCCATACGTGCTGCCCTCGGTAGTTCAACGCAGCTGCCATACGCGCTGCCCCCGGTAGTTCAACGCAGCTGCCATACGCGCTGCCCTCGGTAGTTCAACGCAGCTGCCATACGCGCTGCCCTTGGTAGTTCAACGCAGCTGCCATACGCGCTGCTCCTATTAGTTTCATTGCAGCTGCCATACGCGCTGCTCCCTTTTTCCAATTTTCATTATTATATGCTTTGTGCCATTTCATTGGGGTTGGCTCGGGGCATTCAGCTATTCTACAAATATCTTCTGTCCCCCAAGGCACATGCCTATATCACACCTTCAGGTTCTTACAACCCAAGGACTTCATCAATTCCTGCTTTTGTAATTCTTCATCCGAGCCAGCCCCCAAAAATATATATTTTCATATGTATTTCCCCAAACATGTATTAAAAATACTGTATGTGTATTTTATGCCTCATGTTATTTGTTGTTGCACAAAGTTCAGTATTGACCAAAATCTCCCCTAATCTGATCATCTAGAAATTACAGTACTTTTCTCTTGAGTTTTCGTCATACACAAACTTGATTTCAAGAAATTAAAACATGAACATAATATCATGGAGATAAACAAACTTGAAATTTATACATGAACATAACATATGAAATACTAACAAACCAGCTGAATATGAAAACATTTGTAATTGTATCTGAAGATGTAAAGCTGATGTCTATGATATATAACTGACATGCCTAATGCTCTCCAGACCCACAGCTACAGCATCAGGATGAACCACCACTCCCTGCTGAGAGCCGTGCTGCTACACTGCGGTGTCCCCGAGGAGAAACATCGATCAGTCCTCACTCTCCTCTCCTCTGTACAGGTACACCTCTCACACGTGCATGCTTTTTAACATGATGAGATTTAATTTTGTGTATGACTTATATGTGTTTACAGAAACATGAATAAGTTGACATTCTTTGATATTGAGGCTTTGACAGTAATTACGATTTTGAGCAACAGTGTCAACCTATGTAAAAAAATGTCAGTTAGCTTTTGAACAGCATTTTCAATTTGAGAGTAAACTTGTGAAAGGTGTTGACGTAAAATGAAAATGTGAGTCATTGTATGTTCATATATAAGAACTTTTACAGAATAACTCCTTCAGATTGTTTTGAAAAGTATAAAACATTTTCCCTTCATTGCCATAATGTTTCAAGAGCAAACGTCTATGTTTCCAGTTCAACAAACAAAAGAGACTAAGAGCATTGGAAAGCCTGACAGATATATCGCTGAGCGAGCAGAACCTGTCGACCTTGACCCAGCTGCTTGACCTAAGTGGTCAGTACGGGATGGTGGCCAGCGTACTCCGAATCATCACAAAGACCAAAGGAGAGGTATGTATGACATGTTAGCACATAAGGGATCATAGAGGGTTTGGGCATTATGTACAGTGCTTTGCATTGCATTGTTTTTTAATATCACAGAATTGTTGCTTACCGCTGCTTGGCCAATATTATAGCCATGAACACCATGAAGTATCAATGATGATGTACCATGACTAAGTCCTTTGTCCGGAGCATATCTCCTAAACTATTCATGTTAGCTTCACTAAACTTCATACACTTATCAAGTTAAGACATGATATTTTAATCATTTGCTGCGACAGGCAAGCACCCTGGCCAAACAAGGTCTGCATGAGCTGGAGGCGGTGATGACACATGCAGTTAGTATGGGACTCACTCTCAAGGTAACACGGCCACTTTCTGTCAGTCACATTGTTCAGGCGATTGTTATTGTTAGTGTTGAATTCTTCCAAAACCTTGACTTGATACCGAAACTCCAAGTATGTGCTGCAAGATGAACTAGTTCTTGTCTTATTATGTTGTGTTATTATCCTTAGCTTTATCACAAGCTTAAAGCTTAATCATATTTGTTCCCCTTGCAAACAAGAATAAATTTAGTTCAATCACTCAGAAAGGATTTGGCACTTAATTATAAAGCTGATTATATTTTGAATGAAGAATTAAAGATTCAGTTCTTTTTATGTGTATATATGAAAGATACCTTATACTACTTTACGCCTTTAGTTGAAGAATACTAACGACTGTTGCAGATGTTTGTGAACGTGGGTCTGATCTACAACCACTTGCAGTACTCTGGCATGGTCTTCCAGGTCGTCCGGGAAGTGAGGAAGAAGAAACAGAATGCTGTGGAGGTGATAGCTGCTGGGGGCCGATACGACAAGATGGTGCGCTGCTTAATATCTGTCTAACTGTTCTTGTATAAAATATGTGTCACGCTGTTGATGTTCATATTATTTACCTGTCTAACCATATTGTCTTCTAACATTTAAACTCTCGTGAAAGTTAAAAGTCCTTTCCCTTCTTCAGATCCGACAGTTTGTGTCACCTATAGGACCAGTAGGTCACATACCGACTGCGGTAGGCATCAGTTTCGGCTTCGACCGTATCGTAGCAGCAGTATGGGACGGAATGGAGGTGAGAATGACATCATGACTCGTCTTGTCTTATTTATTCATGTTTCTTGATATATTTGATCTAAAGCTAACACGGCACTGATCATCGAACGATAGTTATGATATACTCTATCTATTGTGTGAGCAGCACTCGGGTCCATACGACATCCTGGTGTGTACAGTGGGCTGTCGGCCTATGATCAAAGAGAGGCTGGGAGTCGTCAAGGAGTTGTGGGCGGCCGGGCTCAAGACGGAGGTTCTGTACGACATGAAGCAGGTAGGGATCAATGGATTAACTTAACCAATCATCTTTACTGAAAAAGAGCCAAAGTTTTATTTAGGATTATATCTGTTTTGCCCTTCTTTATTCATCTTTTTATTCATATTATGTATGAGTAAATGTGTTATATTTCAAGAGTTCATTAATATTTAATAATACCACAAAACAAGAATAAAAGACAATTATTGTGAGAATATTCACAAAACTACAATGTGACCATATTGAACAAAGCTGTGTATAACATATACTAATGTATATGACCAAAATAAACAAAACATTATGAGACAGTTTGTACTGTGTAATCATACTACTACAATGCTTCCTATCATTACAGAGCCTAGAAGAGTTGAGTGATGACTGTCGCTGGAAGGGTATCTCACATCTCGTCATCCTTAAAGATACAGAAAGCACTTCTGTCAAGGTAAACTCCTGCTTGTATTAAACTGTCATAAGACAAAATTAACTAGTTAACCATATGTCAGACATGCAACAGTCATAAGAAACAACATAATCCTTGTCCTTTAGATATACCTCTTATAAATCTGTAATAAAATTTTTTAATCTTAGATAGTTTGGTCGAGTATTCAAATGTTGCAAAATGAAGGCTTTTGTCTGATTTATGGAGATCCTTGAATTTTAAACCAACATCACTCACATATATTAAATCATGATTATTCTCCCTTATGGCATGGCATGGTGTCTGCGTCCGTCCATCCATCCGTCCGTCCGTAAATTTTGTGGAATTTTGACTTCTTCTCCAGAACCATAAGGCCTAGAAAGCTGAAACTTTGTGTACAGACTCCTTGGCTAGTGAGGATTATAAATTGTAGCTTTGGTGGCCCTGTGACCCCTAATAAGGGCCACAGGGGCCACACCCTAAAAATCTATTTTCATCTTCTTCTCCAGAACCATAAGGCCTAGAAAGCTGAAACTTTGTGTACAGACTCCTTGGCTAGTGAGGATTATAAATTGTAGCTTTGGTGGCCCTGTGACCCCTAATAAGGGCCACAGGGGCCACGCCCTAAAAGCCTATTTTCATCTTCTTCTCCAGAACCATGAGGCCTAGAAAGCTTATACTTTGTGTATAGCCTCTTTGGAGAGTGAGGATTATAAATTGTAGCTTTGGTGGCCCTGTGACCCCTAATAAGGGCCACAGGGGCCACACCCTAAAAACCTATTTTCATCTTCTCCTCCAGAACCATTAGGCCTAGAAAGCTGAAACTTTGTGTACAGACTCCTTGACCAGTGAAGATTATAAATTGTTGCTTTGGTGGCCCTGTGACCCCTAATAAGGGCCACAGGGGCCACACCCTAAAAACCTATTTTCATCGTCTTTTCCAGAAGCATAAGGCCTAGAAAGCTGAAACTTTGTGTACAGACTCCTTGACTAGTGAGGATTATGAATTGTAGCTTTGGTGACCCTGTTGCCCCTAATAAAGGCAACAGGAACGTCCTTCAAATCTATTTTCATCTTCCTCTCCTGAAGTATAAGGCCTAGAAAACTGAAACTTGTCGCCTATATACTTAACTTTAGTGGCCTCTACAAAGGGGGAATCACATTGGCCACACTCTACAGCATAATTGATGATGAAGCCTGATGAGCTACAGAGCCAATGGCTCTATTTTTCAAGTTGACAATTTTGAATTGTTTTATGTCATAAAGCACGATCTTCATTTACAGGTTCGTTCCTTCGACCGAGACAAGGTGTCTGATAGGAAGGTGGCGGTGTCCGAGTTAGTCGAATTCCTGCAGCAGAAACGGTGAGTGAAGTATCACATTGTGGACAGTTCTTATATAACTTCGTATTTATTGTTTTTTGTAAAACCTGTACAACAATAATTATTCACAGTCACATCTTTCATGTTTCACAAATCGCATCTCTGGGGAGACATTGTAGAATTGGATTATAATAATGATCAGGCTGCGTTGATAACAATCTCTGTATTTTGACACTTATTCTTGTGTCTTCTATCTGCTTTCATAAAATCAATAGCAGGGTTAATCTTTGTTGAAATGATCATGAAAATATATGAGGTGTTTTCTTGTGATATTAGTCCTTAGCCTTATATTGTTGTAAGGCTCATGTATTATTTTCCTTCATTCTCTACTGAGTAAGTTACTTCTGTTTGACTTCAAGTTCCTTCAGTAATCCAAATGCAGGTAAACTGACTTGTCAGTTTTTGGTCCAGATTATACAAACAGCTATAATACCCTTGATTGTCTGGGTATTGATTCTTCAATGGTTTATGAAGTAACACAATGAATATCTATTGCAGGGAAAAAGAGGTGGTTGAGGCGACGTCAAACTACGAGTCTTACCCTTCCACTTCCAACTACACGAGCAACAGCAGCGTCACCTTCAACTTCATCTTCGTCATGCAGGAGGGGCGCATAGCTTACAACACCAAGCGCAAATATGAGTCCCAGGTACATTATAATAATAATAATAACACTTTATTGTCTTCAGTACATACAAACATATTGGAAATTTGGGTTGTGCCTTAGCACCCGGCAGCCAAAGTGCAATGCCAGTGAATGCGTTGTTCTGTCTTCACAATGCTGAGTGTAAAGCAAGACAGTAACAACTACCATATTTTAACCTCTTTTGGTATGACGCATCAAACCCCGGTCTTCCGGGTGACGAGCGGACACTACCACTGAGCTACATCCCCGTACTTCTTCACACTACCATTTGATTACGCTTTATATAGACTTTAAGTTAGCATGACTCAATGTCATGAGTACAATGAGTTCTTTGTTGTTTCAGATATTTGGCAAGGTGACCTCTGCCCTTCCTTGGTTACCAAACAGATCTCACGACATCATAGCAGTGGAACTGAACAAATCTGTGCTGAGTATTATCGCTGCTTACCTTGAGGTACTTGGTTCAATGCTTGTTTTTATATCACTGTAGCGAGTTTTTCTTCTTCGTGCAACTCTATTTGACATTTTCATCTATTGGACATAAATTAACCACATTGGCACTACGTTAATCAGCAATGCATTTGGAAGTATCATTTATAATCTGTTTATGGGGTAGGACAGACCTACGTTCAATGAAACTATTATATAGTGAGAAATCTTGCCAGCAATTAAAATTGACTACATAAAGAAGAATTTTAGAAGTTTGATTAAGAACTTCTTTATTGCATGGAGATGCAACATTAGCTTAACGTATTAGAAAATATAATATGAAAAGCAATAAAGATTTGTGCGAGTGGTAATCTTCAACTCTATTATATTTCCTTGCTACAGATGAATGGCACAGAGGCCGAGTTTGATGCCAGCATCAACTTAGTGATTGAAAAGTAAGTGTCAGCTTTTGAAATAAATTGTTTTGCATTCATTTGTTGTCACCAATATGTAATATCTCAGGATACAGTTATTCCCTGTCCCTCAGTTCGTTTTCATTTGGTTCTGGGCCAGCTCAATGAAACATGGAATGTGGATGGGACAGGTGGAGATAGCATATTTTAAACATCTTGGTGTATTATTTTTGCAAGTTAACATGGAAACAACTAAGAATTATGTTTCCTCATCATAACTCAAAAAGTAAGACCTTGTTTTATTAAACCTGATAATGTAGATTAGTCAGCATGACAAGATGGGCCTTTTAACATTTTCAAATTTTTCGTTTACTTATAATATATTTTGTCAGAGTTTATCAGATTAATCAAGAAAAATAATGACAAACATTTTGTGAAACTAATTTTCTGTTTGAATTTTAATTTCAGACTAACCCGACACAAGAAATACTTAAATAATATTGTGGATGTGATTCAAGAACTCAAATTTGAAAAAAAGTAAGTGGTTTAAGAATACTTCAATTGATTTATAATAACTTTATAATAAACTAAAAGATTTGATGACTATATCCATTTTGGGATGATGTTCTTTAGTAGACAAACTTGCATAGTAACTGTTTGAATCATATTTAATGTTTTTCAGGTGCCAGTTAGTGATATTGTTTGGACTCAAAGACGACAGTGTGAAAGTGTTGTGACGAAGAGTACAGGGAATTTTCCCTGTGTGTATGGGTGCTGATGGACATTGCTTAAACCAAAGGGCTTTCAGGGCAAAAGTTTATCAATCATACAATATTAGTATTTACATAAATGTTGGGTATTGTGAGCTAGGAAGGGGAGATAAATCTTGATGTGCTGCAAAAACAGAGTTTTCTCTGAAATCAAAACTACCTGATTAAACTTACTGATCACACTCATACAATGGGACCATGTCTTTTTTCCCATTTATGTTATTCATTGTCAAATGAGCAAGTGTCATTAATTTCTGCTTTATGATCAGGGGATAAAACATTATTTCAGTTTTGTTTGAGAAAAGTTTCTTTTTAATTTTACCCATCACAGTATTTAACTCAATTTCTTTTTGTTATTAATATGATATGAATATTTTGTAAAAAGGGATGTTTGTTAAGCAATTACTCTAAAGAAAGAATATGTGTACATTTTTATATTGTATCAATTGTTGAGTTTGTCTTCCAAGAGTGCATTTGTTAATGCTTGACAAGTTTGTTCACAGAGATATGCACATTTTATGTTTCTTGTGTGTCTACCATTCTCTCAATACTCAGGTCACTAGCAGGGGTTGGGAAAAGCAGTAGCACACTTGATGAAACATAACCAATTGCTATTTTAGAGTTTATCATTGCTGTCCTGTCCATTCAAATTCTGAATACATGTATAACTAAAATTCCTGAAATCGGTCAATTGTCCAAGCTGTTTTCCCCAGTCTCTGTATTGACTTTCTTTAATTCAACCTTAGTTCCAATACAGCAGTATTAGCTGGTTTCTCTTTATGATGAGAAATGGTGACATGAGCTACTGTCTTTCATTTAATCCAAATAAAGGTCATACATTTTGCAGTCATACATGTGGAGAAAGTCAAATGTTCTGACCATCCATACCGGTATATTTGTATTGCTTCATCTAACCAACTTCTGAAATACCATGTGTTTGCTGTTTTAAACATCAATTCTGATGAAGCTAGATGTTATTCGAACAATTCAAGAATCTTTTGCATGCACAAGAAAATAGTGCTTATAAGACAGAGATTATGCTGGTAGAAATAACTTGACTAACCTGTGTGGAGAGAGAATGGTAGATATTTGGTGCTAGTGCTATAATAAAGATTACAAGCTGAACCAAGAATGATTTGTTGAAAGCAGGGGAATGCTTTAGTTTATTTGATGAGATTGGCTACATACTTGTATTTATTGGTTAGAAAAGCAGAAGATCAATTTTAGTTTTATTCTTGTAATGAGTTGCTATTACTTTGTTAGCTCACTATTCTCATTGAAGATATAATCTTCAGTTTGTGACTACAAAACAAATTGTTAATTATACAAGACAAGGAAATAAACCCTCATACAATCTTTATAGTGACATTGTTTTATTCTGTTGTCTCAACAAACTCCAGAAAATGAATTTCATATGATTACCCCGCCAGTCATCACAGCATCCAGCATCTTTAATTAAAAACTTTCCAAAGCAGATCTTTGGTAATGACTTCATCTCACAATAGATATATGTTTATAATCCTTAGTTTTATTAACTTGAAACCGTGTTACTTGTGTTTTGATAGAAACAGCCAAAATATCAGTAGAATGTATATCTGTACATGATGATCATCAACATACCAAGTTTCTTTGTGCTTTTTTCTAAGCCATTTTCAATGTAAACAGCCAAAAACTCCAAAAGGCACCACTTCACTTAATGATTGTTCCAAAAACCAAGTTTCAATAAGATAGGCCTAATAGTTTTTAAATTCTGGTCCAGAAAAGAAAAACCTCTATGCACGAACATTTCATATGGCAAAAGGATAGACATGAAACTAAGAAACACTTAATGATGCTAGTCATTTTGCCTGATAGATTTCAAACTTAAGAAGGCGCTCCTTGGATTCTGCAGTGATTTAGCAGGCTGCATTACACTCATTTAGGTAAATGTTGACAAATGTTTGTTTTGTAAAACCATTACCAACAAAAACAATTTGCTTTGTGAAACACTGAAGTCCCGGACGCAAAGGTAAAGGAAATGAGGTAAAAAGGTCTTATCACGATAGATGCACATATGAAATATCAAAGGTCCACACAAGTTATGGCCAAGATTAAATTTTTTGTGACCGACTGACAGGGCAAAAACATTCTGAGCATAATATATAAATAATCTACAAGTTGCGAGGAATTACAGTTATCTGTCCTGAGTTTATTATTGTGAAAAAATTTGAGCTTCAGTGAGGAATTTGACAATCATTCATGAGGGACAGATAATCTGTAATTCCGAGCACTGTGTTGGTTATTGTTTTTCTTACCCAAGATCATTTTGGTGATTAAAAACGGGGAAGAAAGGACATCATTAAATTTATACTTATGTTTAATGATGCATAGATCTATGTTAGAGCTGTTCTTCCACACTGCCGTGCCTTAAAATTTGATAATGAGAATTAGATAATTATAGTTTGTGCAACAACAAGATTATCTTCTATTTACGTTTTTTATGTATGTTACTTTCTCATTTTTATGCCACCTACTTTTACATCAACCCAACCGGAAGTACGTCACTTTCATTAGGGTACTTAAGAAATTACCCAGGTACCTCGGCCTCTTTATGCCTTTCAAATCAATTGCTCATCCCACCCACCATCCCCAACTACACCTTTTCTTTAACATACCTTACATGAGCTTCCCCATTCAATTTTCTTATTCCAGCATCACAGCTGACACACACGCTGCTCTCTATAATCATTGAAGCTGCCATACGCGCTTCTCCTTTAGTTCATCGCAGCTGCCATACGCACTGCTCCTGTAGTTCAACGCAGCTGCCATACGCGCTGCTCCCGTAGTTCAACGCAGCTGCCATTCGCGCTGCTCCTGGTTTCAACGCAGCTGCCATACGCGCTGCTCCTATTAGTTCATTGCAGCTGCCATACGCGCTGCTCCGGGTATTCACTACTTTTCATGTACCTTATATTTTTTATTACTTTATTCATTCCTACTGCCTTATTTATTTACATGCTTTCCAATTCCATGTGTTACTTTTATTTATATAATTTTTCACATTTTCATTATAATATGCTTTGTGCCATTTCATTAGGGTTGGCTCGGGCATTCAGCTATTCTTTACAAATATCTTCTGTCCCCCAAGGCACATGCCTATATCACACCTCCTACAGGTTCTTACAACCCAAGGACTTCATCAAGTCCTGCTTCCGTTATTCTTCATCCGAGCCAGCCCCCAAAAATATTTTTTTTCATATGTATTTCCCCAAACATGTATTAAACATAGGTATATATAACTTTATGCCTCATGTTATTTGTTGTTGCACAAACTGTATTTACGACAAAGTAAACATCGGCAGAGATTGATTTCCTATTTAAATTGTTGTAGTGACGTGCGAGTTTCAAAATATATCTCTCAACTGATATAGAAGATCTTAGCTTATCATGAAAGGGTGTAAAAAAAAGTTCTGTCAACCAATCAAAATGGGAGTTATTTTAAAAACTAATTTCCCATAACCATTATGAAAACTTAATATACCCTGCTTGCCCGCTTGGATAAGAAAAATACATACTTAACAGTAAATATTTTGATCTCAACTACACAAACCTCAAATAACAAGGCAAAAGTGAGCGCAGCTCACATACCCCCGCCTGTAGTTTGACGAAAATAGTGAAAAGTCATATGTTCTGATAAGTCCTAGGATTGTTACCGTATTTTTCCATCACATGATATAGAAAATAACATTAAAGTTTAATTTGTCTGAATAGGTGTGAACTGGTATAACTATGATAATAAATGTTTTTCAACAAACTCTCACCTTCCATTCAGTTCCATGTAGGTCAATTTATATTCCAATATATGTATTCTTTGCAGTGGTAACAACATCAGTCATGTTCTATGTTCATACAGTGTCCATATGAGTATCACAATCAGTCACAATCCCTTTCTTTTGGTTACTTCCCAAAAGATAACTTGAAGGCAAAACAGTCACATTTACAATGTTTATACGGTATGTGTTTGTCATTAGGAAATATATTTACAAGCTTGATCCTCAACCTACTGTTTTCGGACTGTTTTGGTTCAAATTTTCAAAAATGATTTGAACTTTGGAATTAAAACCCCTAAAAGGCACAACAGCATCATATAGGTTACTGCCATACCAAGTTTGAACATTCCAAGTGGTATAGTTTTTAAATTATGATCCGGAAACGACACAAAGTCAGAATATCGGACGGTTTTTGGTCAAAATTTCAAAAATTATTTGAACGTTGGAGGTGAAACCCCTAAAAGGCACAACAGCATCATGTAGGCTACTGCCATACCAAATTTGAAGTTTCCAAGTGGTATAGTTTTAGAGTAATGCTCCGGAAACCATTTCGGACGCACGGACGGACGGACACGCGGAGCGCTATATACCCCCGACTACGTCGTAGCGGGGGTATAAAAATAGAGCCATGGGCTCTCTAGCTCTTCAGACTTTTGATGGAAAGGTTTTGACCCCTGTGACCCTATTTGGGGTCATGGGGTCACAAAATCTACAATTCAGAATCCCCATTGGCCAAGGAGTCTACACACAACTTTTTAGCTCTCTAGACCTTTTGGAACTGGAGGAGAAGATAAAAATAGGTTTTTAAGATTTTGACCCCTGTGACCCCATTTGGGGTCATGGGGTCACAAAATCTACAATTCAGAATCCCCATTGGCCAAGGAGTCTACACACAACTTTTTAGCTCTCTAGACCTTTTGGAACTGGAGGAGAAGATAAAAATAGGTTTTTAAGATTTTGACCCCTGTGACCCCATTTGGGGTCATGGGGTCACAAAATCTACAATTTAGAATCCCCATTGGCCAAGGAGTCTGCACATCAAATTTCAGCTCTGTAGAGTCATTGGTTCTGGAGAAGAAGTCGAAAATGTGAAAAGTTTACGGATGGACGAAGGCCGGACGCCATGCCATAAGCCCATCGGGTCTTTCAGACCTGATGAGCTAAAAATGAGAACAGCAACAATGGTGTTAAGAATGTTTAATTATGTTTCAATAATGAATGACAGACAGGTTAGAACAAAACAAGATGTTCTCCATCCATTATGGAGGATGAGTTCCATTGTGTCAAGTGAATGAATAAACAGTCAATGTCTCCACCAGAAGTGAGGTGAAAACATCTCACACCAGAGGTACCTGGTACTGAGTGTCATCAAGCACTTCCTACACGTGAATGTACAACACAGTTCATCACTGGTTCGTCTAGTCCTTCTCTGCTATAGCCGTCAAATGTACATCAATCTCCTGTTCGGTCAAAGCTCTGAAACATTCACAATAACAAAGTTATAGAAATAACTCCTTTGAGAGGCATTTTAGAAGTTTGAATGACAATAATGCAAAGGAATATATGGATGACAACTTCTTTGTTCATTGTATGCAATGTTTCGACACAGATTCTTCTTTCAATCTGTGCTTGAGCACGACACAAGAATCTGTCTCATTAGTTGCATACAATGAATAAAGAAGTTGTCATCCATATATTCCTCTGCATTATCATAAAACAAGAGATCAAATATGACAAAGTCAGGTATTGTTCGGATGAACTGAAATCTGTTATTGTAGTGCTCAAGTCAATTAAAACAGTTCAATGACAGTGCACCACCATTTTCTTCCCACAGGCAGATCAAGTCATGAAATGTTGATACAGCCTCTGGTCTATTACGCCGACTTTGTGGAATAGAATGCCAGATGCCTGATTGGAGACAATCAGAGTTAGTTGTGCAATCAGTGACACTGTTCTAAGATCAACACTTTGGAAACTGAATCATGGCAAAAGTATTGTGATATGAACCACCCTTGCCATGCAAGAAGCATTGTCATTGTCTTATTAGGAATACGTTATAGACAAGCGAAACTAGCACTTGTCGGGATTCTGAACGAGAATGAAAGTAGTTTGATCGTCTCGCCTGGCATTTTCAAATGTGCCATGATGACCATTTGACCGATTGAAGATAATCACAAAATTACTAAACAAACAGATAAACAAACCTGAGTTGACTAACAAGCAATCAATAAAGGCCAATTAAATGCCCCGCTTGTGTCGGTTCGTAATTGTAATGAAAACACGAACCGGTCATCAATGTCAATGAAACAACTAATCCATTCAAACGACATAATTACCTTGTAATCTTTAATTATTGAATCATCTCATTGTCATGTATTGAGTAAAACAAGTCAATAAGGCCAAAGACATCAAACAACTTCACATGGTTATTTTAACATGCTGTTACTATATCCTCCCTCCACTAACTTCACAAGCTCCAGGCATCGACTTTGCAAGCAAGACTTCATTAACACAGTGTTTGGAGCTTGCATTACTGCAGGGAGGAGAAAGGAACAGCAGGATTACTGCAGTGATAGGGAAACGAAAACAGGCTGATCTGTTGGCAAGTTTGACAGGTCAAAAAACTTATGCGGTGTGTGTCAAGTAGTTGATATGCATCATAACTTAATAGAATTATATTTAAAACAGCCAAAGTAATTTTATTTTACTCAAATAAACTAATACAGAGGCTTCGGACTCTATTGGAAAAGCAGTAGAGGTAGACAATTTTACGTATGAAAGGGGGGGGGGGCTCTGTTATATGGAAATTTGTAATAGGGGGCGCTTATTATTGAAGCCAGGATTCAATTCAAAATTCTTACTCTTGTCTACCAGTGTCGCCATGGCCAAGCTCCACTATACCTCTCAGAGTTACTTGCATCGTATGTGCCCTCCCGTTCTCTCCGCTCCCAGAATCAAGATCTACTCACAGTTCCTCATGTTCAACTTAAACAATTTGGACAGCGATCATTTAATTATGCAGCACCATACCTATGGAACACTTTGCCTCTTCCCATAAAGAATGCTTCATCCCTACAAGTTTTCAAATCCAGTCTCAAAACACACCTCTTCAGAACTTTCTACAAGTTATAAGCTTTCAAGTTATTTTTAATCAATGACTTTTCTCAAAGACCATTCATATTTTTGTAGCGCTATGAGCATGCCCTGGATGGACTATTGCACATAAGAAATACCCATTTATTATTATTATCATTATTATTAGGGAGGGGGTGCTTAATAGGACGAACACGGTAATAGGGAAATTATTTTGTTACTCAATCATCAATTATCAGAGCACAACTATATGAAACAATAATGAGTACCTGAATTGAGGCCTATCCTTGGTGACAACTCCAACTTCTACCTCCGATGCCTTGAAATCAGCTGACAAGACTGTAGATAAGCATGTGATAGCAATCTGCAATGAGGATTAAGATACATTTGTTAATATTTTATGAGGTGATCAGTCAAAGTAAATACATAGAGAGTCAATGTGGCACTTTAACCTATAAAGATTCTTGCAAATCACATATCATGAACCAACTTCCTTTGCAAGGCATCACTTGGGCTAGTATTAATCACCGAGTCATTGAAGGCTTGCAGTACACCTTAACTTCTGAATCAGCTCTTTATCCTTCTGCAGCTGAACTTCAGAAATAACCTGGGGATTGCTACTTATTGCTGATATGAATGCACCCGAAAACTCATGATGACTCAATACCGTAAGACTTTCATGAGCACTTGACTGGCCCATATTAATGTCTTGCAGTGGATTCGATCACAAAGTTAATTACTCTCACCTCTGCAGCCTCATTGTATGAGAAATCTTGTCTCTTCTTGATCTTCTTCTCAAGGAAGCTGTTTGCCTCAAGCTGCTTCACTCCGGCCGAAGTTGCCTTGAAACCACTGTAGTAACCAGCCGGGTCAGTCTTCAGCACCTGCGCACCTCGCTCGTCATCGTACCCGACTAGGATCATACCTGGAAATATAAAGACGGTTCTCAGGGAGTTCTATCGCAATCAGTTCCGACATGTACATGTGATAGTTCTGAGCTTGAATTATCAGGCAAAACATTTATTCTTTGATTATGATTTACACAGCCTGATAAGAAATTATTTTAACCTCCTTGCTATTAACACACTTATTTTTTTATAGGAATAATCTTTCTTAGAGCAACATGCTAAAGAGCAAAGTGAACAACTTACAGCAACCGAGAGGCCTCATTTCAGCACTCTGTGTGTAGACTTGGTTTATGTCTGCGATACGTTTACACAGCATGTCAATGGGAATCTCATAGCCGTATGTGTACTTCCACTTGGCTGCCTCGTACCTTGCTCTCTGTACCTGAGATCTACTGTCCGCTGTAACATGGCAATATACATACAATCAAACAATACACAAACCCTCGATCACTACTTGATGTCAACATACCCATTCATGGATAAAAAGAAAGAGATCTGTCATTTTGATTTGTCTACTATTAAGAATGTTGGAAATTCATCTCTGGAGCCAAAATATCAAGGACATGTTATTTATTAAATTTTAATGTGCAGTTAACTTAAGAGTTTAAAGTTCTATAATAAAAGTGTTATATTTCAAGCTTGTCTGATATTCTCTGGAGTCACTGATTTTGAGGATATCTTCCTATTAGTTATGACAAGTAACAAAAGAGCAACCAGAATTACCTATCATTCCTGTCATAACACATCCTATGTTTTCTGTCAGCTGAAATAAGTGGGTAACCGCGCCGGCATCAAGCAGCTTGTCCTGGAATTTCAACATTATGCAATTATCATAATTGTTACAAGTTAATTCTTTCGCTGTATAATAAATTCAAACAATGTTTGTTTTTCTATAGTTCAAAGCTATGCATCTATTACATTAAGTGACGTATCATACACGTCAAGAACATAATATGATATCATGTTGGAACAGTAGTAAAAAAATTGTTTAGAATTTACATAGAAATGTTGGATTCAGTGATACAGTTACCGGGTTACTGCCGTTATTTCCTTTAGTAAACTACGAAAGGCTAAATGTAAAGATCAAACTAAAGTTAATTTCGGTATACTGAAATTTGAAGCAAGTGATTATTTGATGAAAGAGTGGTATTACTCATTACTTACGGGGACTTTCTTTTGTGTGACAACAACTGCAGAATCCTTTCCTCGCACAGCTACTGATGTCAAACCTCCTTGGTTGATAGCCTTGAAAGCATATTCTACACAAAACAAAAAAAATGTCATTAACTAATTATGATTTCAAATTTACTTATTATCAAATGGGAATCCATTTCTTACTTTGGATGTATTATCTCACTGTCTCATGAGTTCTTGTCACCTAAAAATAATTGATTTCACCAGTCTAAGTAAATCTAGCCTCAATAATACACGCATCACTCCCGATATTGAGTCTAGCAAGTAGTAGAAGCGGGTGGCGTCAGCCGATCTATCGAATTGACCAATCAGGGATCTTCTTACTAAGCCGCAATAAGTATGGATTCGCACAGATAACATTGGAGGGTCATGGGTCGGCTGACGCGACCTGCTACTACTACTTGCTAGACTCAATATTGGGCATGAAGCGAGTAGTATCGTCTATATTGAGGCTAGG
Organism: Steromphala cineraria; assembly: GCA_916613615.1. Lineage (NCBI taxonomy): Eukaryota > Metazoa > Mollusca > Gastropoda > Trochida > Trochidae > Steromphala > Steromphala cineraria. Next base: position 5,712,570 of record OU744724.1, on the reverse strand, counting down.
CTTATTTAGACAGTTGATTTTTCATGATTCTTTAATTCAGACGTTGTGTGTGAAAAACAGCAATATTATAAGGGATGTTTTTTTCCTAATCCAACAGTCATTGCGGTCAAATCACATTCAAAATCAAAGATTTGGTTAAATATTCCAAAGTAGATGTGAGTATAACTGTGGTCAAAAAGGAACATTAAAATATTTGTTCCCTATTTTCGCCGGTCATTATTTGTTTTCCCTACCGACTTGATACAGCCGTCCTTCCGGTGAAAAGATGGTGATATACCGATCAAACCCAGCGCTGCTCCCCCGTGCCATTATTCAATGTGATACCTATCAACTGCAACACAAGAAGCTGCCAGAAGATAAGTCAAAATAACGCTGATTCAAATGACTATGCAGATTCAGCCACAAACATGGCAGCATGTAGGGGTTATACGAAAAGTGGAAATCCGAGGGAAATGTAAAAGTGCGCGTAACAAAAACGAAAAAGGAATGTCTTACTAATACACATTGTAGTAATTTGTCATTACCAAAAAAATTATTTTGGTAAGGTTGATACCCGTGGATCAATACATAAACACAAGAAATAATTAAACTAAATTCCAAATTATGATAAGTGTTACTGAAATATACTGCCTAATGGTAGGCATAAAGGTTTGTTTTTTTTCGGAAATTGTAAAAAGACTTAAACAAGGTATAAATTGATCTGTATCATAAATAGTATCTAACGAGTGCGCATATGTCTTGTCAATCGCGTATTTTTATTCATTACATCTACAAAACAAGCGATGTTTCAAGTTGATGAATTCTCTATTTTCCCCCTATTTTCTCGTATCCCGTAGGCTTTTTATTCATAGAAATTCAAATATACATATATTTGATATACATATATTCATATTGGTATCACTCACATTGTAAATATCATCCAAAATGACAAAAATAAGTATATAAGAAATATTACTGGTGCATGTGTTAGAACTTCTGAAGTGGTGATCTTGACAAGGAAGCTGTTCATTCCTGCATGTCTGTCCGGCTCAACTTTATACTAGTGCTCAATGTATGTATATGTATTAGAGTGTAGTTTTTATACCACAATTTTGCTATATAACATTGATGACATATTACATGATAATAGATGAATTTGTAATTCAATTATTCGTCCTGTCATGCCTGGTTCTCCCGGCTTCTAAATGATGAAAGTCGCCACGACAAGATATCGTTAATGTAACAATGTTAATTTCAGAAATTGAAATTCAGTTCTAATTCTTTATTCACTAGTCATGGCTTTTTTAAACATCCATATTTCATGCTGCATGCACTGTTTTGTGTGCACGGAGCGCCAGTATCCTATATAAACCCAATTGAAATCAGAAAGATCCTATCAACTGTGACACCCTAAGATCGTAACAACTTCGGATAAGAGTGATAGATTTGATCTGATCTTAATTAGAATGGTATTCTAGGAACTATAACTCTGTAGTAGTCAATCAAAATCTATTGAGATTGATCTTATCTTCATCTTCACGAGAGCCATCCTCTGAACGACCGATACCTACCATCGGCTCCTATGGAATCTGTAATAGTAATGGTAAGATAAAGACAGTGATAAAGCACTGATTCTCGAATTCCCAAACGGAAGACATGTGTAGAGTTCGATCTTGGTTCATTCAAAAACGTCTGTAGTTTGTGTGAACCTTTAAAGTTAATGCAAGGCAGAGCAAATAGTCATGCACCTCAGGCAACTAGTTCACCACTTTCATCAGTATTTTCTCTGTCGCATGCAACCGTATTTCGACTTGTTTCGCGCATTCTAACCCTCAATAATGAATTTTGAACAGCACGACCCCTATCCGTTGTCCTACGACAAGTCTAACCAAGTGACTTCTAACCAAGTGACGTCTCAAAAGTGTGGAATTTCAGCAGACCTCATCCGATGTAACAGCTGCGTACACATGCAATCATCAATTGATTGCTAGGACAGAAGGTATTTTTGTAATGTCAATACACTTGCCGGTCTTATTCTAACGCTCCGCTTGGGCAATATTTCAGCCATAAGCGGGGGTCGAAAATGGAATATTTGAAACAATATTGCAAAACGTATTTGACCAACACCCCCTCCCCCCACCTCTGAACTACTTCAGTAAGACCTTAGATCGGCATTACTAGAGCTACAGGATTTGCCTTTCCAAGGATCGACTTTGAAGTTAGTAGCCCTTATATTCATCTCAAGGCTCAGACCTCAAAGTTTTGATAAGCACCAGGATGGCTGTTAACATGGAAAGAATGTATTGCAATGTCAGTAAATGAATATATTCAACATAAGTTCAAAATTAACCTATGTCGTACCGCTATTGATCATGGAAGCCATTACCTAGTGTTCGTATGCAATATCTTGCAGCTACCGTTGGAAACAAACCGTAGTTCTGTGCAGGTCGACATCCATTTGGGTGCTATCAGCATAGAAGGCGTTATAGCAATGTCCGAGAGGGCATAAACTATGTAGAACTTGAACTTAATTATGAAAATCATTCCTGCGACTGATTCATAATCTAAAAGAATCAGCGGCCTCACAGACAGCTCAGCGCCATCTTCGTATAAGAGGACATTTTTTCTTCACTTTGATTACAACAAATACTGACGTTCTTTCTTGTTTTGTCTTCTGTAGTCAGTTTCAGAATGTCGGCATCCATCTCGATTTACTAATCGAACGCTGCTGTCACGCTATTTTCAACTCGAACTATGTCAACTTGGCACTTCTGCAGTTCTGTCGGCAATACCATAGAAACGACAGAACGACGTTCCCGAGTGATTGAAGTCTGTTAGTACGTCAGATAAACGAAAGATTAATATCAAATGGATACGCATGTACCTTTAAGCAAGAATCTGACATTTTAATGTTGATACAAAAACTGTCGTCAAGCAAATGAAGTTAATCCATAGAACTTGTTTTTCATTCATCATAGTCTGTCAACCAGCCAAGGTCAGAAGAACAACAAGACAAGAGTTTATGGACATCAACTTTTTATATTTGTTGTGAAAATCATGTTATTACACTCTCGTTGAAGATACTACATTTGTGAAACAATGACATGTTATTCAACACTGTTGTGAAACATTGCACGTGAAAGCGATCGCATCCGGAACTACTTTCCTGCAATCGCATGACAAGTTATCGGTTGATGATGTCAATCAAAATTACGACTTAAGAATATTGTTTTCAGTCCAAACGAAAAATATACGAGATAAAAGTAAATTTCTTTTTAAAAAAGTGTTTATTTGTTTATGATTAAACTGTCTGAGAAACGAAACAAAGAATCAGTTATACCTCCAAAACATTAATCTTCAAATGTAAACAGGACATCGGAATCGGAGTCAAGTCGGCATTCGATGGTAGATCTGGCAAGATCATCCCTTCCGATTACGGTGGATTCTTGAAATGTCAGCGTCCCTATTTCAGAATTTCGATATTTAAAGCAGCCAAATGTTTGCCCAATGTTTGATGATACCGTAAGCATTAGCAATGTTATGTTTATCGGGATCCTGCTACATCAGCGTATGTGTCTCCGCTAATGCTACAACCTATCCCCTGATATCCTCCTATGGTCTTATGTCATATCGCTATTTATTACTCTCCCGTTGAAGATATCGCTGTTTAATAAATCTACAATGTTATTACACATGTTATTACACATTCATCGCGCGCTGACCGAATGACGTGACGTCATGATGACGTCACAATTGTTAAGTATGACATCATAACGTCAGCGGGACGGCCGCGACAGTCATGTTGGCGACTTTCTTTGTTTTTTTACGATGTTATTAAGCAAGTAAAAATAAAATACTAAACTCGGTCCCGTTTCATAACATATTTATGAAACTCGTGAATGGTGTAGGTATTTAACTCGCTTTCGCTCGTTAAATACCAACCCATTCACTCGTTTCAAAAATATGTTATGAAACGGGACGTCGTTTAGTATTCTCTATATATAGCAAGCCAATGAATTGATGCTCTTTCAGCGATAGCGGCAAACTAGTTTCTTGGCTTCGTTCCGCGTGCTCACCTCGTGATTCAAATGAACCAATACGATTGCTAGTAGATAATAAATCTGATTCTCGTTGCAGTCTCCCGCTAAGCTCCAAATCCCGCGCTCTTCGATTTCCACGTGCGACATCACTAGACAACAGTGTATAGAGTTCGGAATAGTTTGACTGAAAACAGACAGGCTATAAATAGCGCCGAGCAACCACCCGTCAGCGATACGACAGAAGACCATAGGCCAAGAGGATATCAGGGGATAGGTTGTAGCATTAGCGGAGACATATACGCTGATGTAGCAGGATGGTTTATCGGCAACAAGTTCAAATTCGTCGAAACGCTAGGTAGGTAGGTAGGTGAAATTAAGGGCGAAGTTTGGGCCAAATATGACCTACATGCGCCCGGCACTTGGAGTGATTATTGAGAGTTAAAAACATTTAAAAGTTAAAATTGAGTATTAAATGTTATATAAGGTCATATTTGCCAGTGTTCTTGACAAAATTTAAAACTGATCTTTGGATTTCACCAAACATCAAATTTTCACCAAGAATAGATCTTAGTGAGAAAATATTTGATTTGGAGATAACAACCTCTCTGAGTTCTTCACGATGATATTTATGCCCTTCACATTCAACAAGATAATGACTGACAGTCTCTGGACAATTATTAAAACAATGAACACACGAAGGAGATGAATCATTGTCTAAAACGTGTTTGTAAGCATTTTGTCCACAATGGCCAAGTCTTAAACGAGTGAGGATCACTTCGTCTCTCCGGTTTTGTCGCCGAATCTTAGTGTGCTTAACAACTTTAGGGCATGAGCTATGCATATGTCTGGCAGTGTTGCCCCTATCCCAGTCGTTTTGCCACTGTTCATAGATTGATGTATTCACAGAAGCATAGAAATCCTTTGGCACTGGATATATATCCTCCAAATCCACGTAGGGTTTGGATAAAGATGATTTTGCAAGCTGGTCAGCTTTCTCGTTTCACAGCTTATATATAAGTTTCATTCAAAACGGTACCAAGATGTAATATTTCATATAGAATGTCACTGCGTTGCCCGTTTGCACCTGAGTGAATTGCTTGAACCGCTGCTAAGGAATCTGTAAAAATGATTGATTCAAGATTATGATTTTTTACCCACACTAGAGCCATTAGAATAGCTGTTAATTCTGCTGCAAAAACTGACAAATGATCCTGTAATCTAAACAGTTCTTCTACCTCTAAAGATGGAATATAGAAAGCTGCGCCAAAGTGTCCTGTAGCAGGGTCTTTAGACGCATCTGTATACATATGATTAAATCCATGGTAGCGTGTATTGATGAAATCAGATGCTACTGATTTTATGATAATAGGACTCATTTGTTTATGTATAACTGAGGCCAAATCAGTATTAAGTGATGGTTGGGTAAGACACCATGGGGCTGATTTGGGAAGCTTGAATGGGGCATTTAGTTGTAAATCTTGAATTTTGCACTTGTGAGCGAGTTGTCGAGCCGCTAACCCAAAGGGTAGTTTGCCATGGCTCCAATCACACATGACATATTCAACGCACTCATTTAACACGTCTCTTGAAGAATGATAATCAGAGGATGATGTCAAGGAGATATAAGTTTTGAGTGCGGACTTTTGACGGCAGTATGCGAGAGGAGGTTCCGAACACTCTACCTGCATAGCAGCTATGGGAGTAGTTGGAAATGCCCCCGTAGCTATTCTTAAAGCTTTTGATTGAACTCGGTCAAGTTTAGTTAAGTGACACTTTGCTGCATTCATAAAGACTTGGCTGCCATAATCCAATCTTGATAGAATTAGAGCCTTGTAGAGTAAAAGTAGTGATGATTTATCGACACCCCATTTTGTACCCGATACGCATTTCAAGAGATTTAGTCCTTTTGAACACTTTCCCGATAAGTAGGTTATGTGACGAGACCAAGTATGTTTACTATCAAAGTAAACTCCCAAAAATTTAAAATCAGGGACGAAGTTAATTCGATGTTCTCCAATAGTAAGAAACAAATCATGAACAAGTTTGCCACTGGCATTCTGGCCACTGATTTTGAAATGGAGATTTTGAATCCCCATTGAGAACACCATTTGTATACTGAATCTAGTTCTGTTTGAATGGAACGGAGAACAAAGTCAATATTTCCAAAACGTCTCCAAAAGGCTCCATCGTCAGCAAATTGAGAGGCATCAATATTCACAGGTAGTGAATCAAACATATCATTGATCATGATATAAAAAGAAGCGGACTTATAACACTGCCTTGGGGGGTTCCGTTCTGAATAACATGCACCCCTGATCGATCTTGGCCTATGCGAACTCGTATTGTTCGGTGAGAGAGAAATGAACCGATCCATTTCAGCATTCGACCTTTGACTCCAAGGCTTTGTAGCTTAAATAGGAGTCCTTGTCTCCAAAGCATATCATAGGCCTTCTCGATGTCAAGGAATACACAAATCATGTATTCCTGGTTGCTTATAGCCTTTTGCGCGGCCGTTTGTAGGCGAATGAGTTGGTCTGTACATGAGCGGTTTTTCCTAAAACCAGATTGAATTCTGTTAAGAAGTTGATTGGATTTCATATGATAACTCAAGCGGTTGCTCACCAACCTTTCCATGATTTTACAGAGATTTGATGTCAAGGCTATTGGTCGATATGATGATGGTATTGAAGCATCTTTTCCGGGTTTTGGAATTGGAATCACTACAGCTCCAGTCCATACTTTTGAAATTTCACCACAAAGCCAACTTTGGTTAATTATATCTTTGACTATTTCTAAAGAGCTATTAGGCATATGCTTAAAATGTTCATAACAAAGATCATCAGCACCTGGAGATGTATTTTTTCCTTTTTGAACTGCCGTCTGTAACTCTACTAAAGTGAAAGGCTTATCCAATGGAGAACAAGGATCCTGTATGGCTTTGTCTATATCAGCTTTTAATTCTAGTTCAACAGCTGTTACCTTATTTTGAAATTCACCAGGGAAATGTTCTAGACTACTGACAGTTTCAAACATTTCAGCAAGTAATTCTGTTTTTTCATGATTTGTCACTGCTTGTCCATTTGCGCCGAGAACTGGGATGGGACTCCTGTTAAAACTGCCACTGATTCTTTTGACCTTGGACCAGACTTTCGTTAAAGGAGTATTTCTGTTGATTGTGGAAATGTATAAACGCCAGCTAGAGCGTTTTATTTGGCGAACTATTCGTTGATATTCTGCACGCCTTTTCCTGAAGGTTTCCAAATCAGCCGGAAGTGAAGTTCTACAGACCTTGTTGTAAGCTTTATGCCGCGCTCGATTGTCATCTTCACATTCCTTATTCCACCAAAATTGTGACACTCTTGGCTGGAATTTACCAGAAGTTTTACCAATGCATTCATTTGATATGCCAATTATTTTAGATGTGAGATTTTGATTTGACAATTCAATGTCTGTTGATAAAAGGTCTTCAGTAATCTGATTTTCACATTTTATTGAAAACTCATTCCAATTAGCAGATCTAAACTTCAATCGGGGGACTCGACTTGAAATAGTGCTAAGAGGATTGAAATGAAGTTGTGTATATACTGGAAAGTGATCGCTGCCGAGGGTATCCTCCTGGTATACATCCCACTCACATTTTGCAGAAAAGGAAGCAGTTACAAGGGTAAGGTCCAATACAGAGTATGAAAGATTTCCCATATTGACACGAGTTGCCTTTCCATTATTAAGGACTACTAAATCAGCATCATCAATGAATGATTCAATTATTGTGCCAGCCAAATCTGTCTTTCTCGAGCCCCACATCTCATGATGACTGTTAAAATCTCCGCAAATGATGAGTGGGCCATCTGTGTTTTCAATCATTTTTTTGTAATCAACCACTGAGGCTGTACCCCTATTATAAACATTAAAAATTGTTAAAGCACGCTGATTGCCATTAAAGATCTTTACAGCATTTGCTTCAAATGTCAATTTTGGGAGATTGTGAGCTTTGTAAGAAAGATTTGATTTGACAAAAATAGCACACCCTCCTCTACGAGAGTTATTGGTAGTAGGGTCAAAATTAGCCCGATCTTGCCTTAAGCTAATATATCCATTGATTTTGAATTGGTAGTTTGGCCACAGGAATGTTTCCTGGACGCAAATGATGTCTGGCAAAGTATCAAATTTACTAAGATGCTGCTTTAATTGAAGCCCGTGTGATAACAGGCTATGTGCATTCCACTGCAAAATGCTGAGAAGCACAAATGCCGTCTCCATCATGATTTAAGTGTAGAGAAAGTCTTAAACCTTTCTTGTGGAACATTAAGTTTAAGGTGGGATTTTGAAGCTTCCATAATTTTGCTGATTTTATTTTCTCTATCAGGAGAGCTGAAGCATACAGTGAGCACCTCTAGTAAGAAAGAGACTAGGTTCTCTGAACTGATTCCTACATTTTGTGAGGTTGAAGCTACAGAAGATGTACTAGCAGTTGGATTTGGCTGAGCTTGGCTTTGCTTATTACATGTACATTTACAATTGCAGGTTGATTTTTGTGTAGGTGGGTTTGATGGCTCTTGACTCTGTTGAGCTGTTGAGCTTTTACTGTAATTTCCGGTTTGTTGAGAGCTTTTCTCTACGACACTTGCATAGGATGGTAGATTTTCTTTTACTATGTGTACAGCTTCTTTGTAGGAGATCTTATTCTCTACGCGAACACGTTGCACCTCTACAGCCTGTTTGTATTTGGGACACCCCTTATACGCAGCACTATGATTGCCTCCACAGTTAGAACACTTAAGTTGGTCTTTATCTGGGCAATCTTGGTAAGAGTGACTACCACTACACCGGGGACATATTTGCGAAGAGCTGTTGCATTGTGTTGCTGTATGCCCAAAACGTTGGCATTTGAAACACCTCAGGGCTGGAGGAATATACAACCTTACTTTGAACGATTGGTAAAGCATAGTAACTCTCTCTGGGAGAGTTTGGGAGCAAAATGTAAGCAACACAGATGTTGTTGTTTCTTTTTCCTTGCCTCTGAGCAAACGTTTGGCCTCAGTGACCTTGAACTTTTTAAGTTCAGAAACAATGTCTTTGTCAGAGAGTTCCATATCAACATTGTATATTACTATTTTACACTCTCTCAGGCTTTTGGGGACATGAGTTTGAATGTTTTTGCCACAGAGTCGGGTTAAACCTAAAGCCCTTTGAAGCTGGGATCTTGATTTGCACCTAAGAACAATATCGCCCCTTTCCAGTTTCTTAAGGCTATCGATGTCACCAACATTTTTTTGTATGTCTTTAGCAAGAGCTATGGCAGGAATAGATTTCAGGGTAGTACGGGGATCGACAGAGGAAAGAACGGCAATAAACTTTGTTTCAGATTCTGATATATCAGAATTATTATCATCGTCTAGCTTTCGTTTTTGACGTTTTGAAAGCATGGTTTGGAATTTGTTTGTATATTCTGATTCTGTTGAATACTCTATGACTTCATGTTGGGAATCAGACCATTCCCTATCAATGTCATCGTCAGTATCAGAATGCATACTTTCGACTTTTCACTGAAGAAATTGATTTGATTACACAACAAATACTCCGCGAAGCAGAGTATTGGTAACAGCAATCAATCGTATTATCCGCGAAGCAGATTTTACGCAAACTAAACAAAGGCCAGTCAGCCCTTAAATCAGGAGAAGAATTACCACCCAAGCGACCCCAAGCCAGCCTAGCTAGTAGCTAACTAGGTCAAGTGTTGGAAACACAGCAATTAATAATTTACATTATTACTTTATGACAAAAATAAATAATGTAATTATTATAAGCACAACGCAGATGTTGTAGAGATAATGCTCAATCGAAATTGAACAATATATTTGCAATACCAAACGATGTAAAGCAAATATAAGCTAATTTAGCACAGTGACTGAGAGCGAAAGAAACACGTCTTTACTCGTCAGCGAACCAAGCTAAACCCGACCGTCGAAATGCTAGAAAGTTTTTAGAGTTACCTCCCTTTCAGCCTAAGCTCCTAGCAGCGTTTGGCAGCTCAACGCCGAGCTCGTTATTCAAAGCAGCGGTCCTTTTGGTTTTAGGATTTAGATGAAATTTTAATTTGAAGAAGGTATTCCCCAATCTATCCTCATCATGGATCGCAAACAAGGACAGTGTTCCTCCCACTGACACTAGCTCAAACTTACTGAATCGCTCTTGAAAACGCACATTCCGACGTCACAATCACTTGACATTCATTCGCACAATTATTCAGCGACAGATGGTTTTATTGACTCGCCAATAGGCGTTTGTATCAACTATAACACAAAAATAATTGAATGAGAGTTTTCCATTTGTATTGTTCAAAATTAAATCTGTTATAAACGGATTTACTCTACTAGCTCCAGACCGCTATTATCTGCTCCGTGACGTCACTAATATAATCGCCGCCTTCAGAAGCTGTCCGTGTGGAAAAGCTCTAACACTGCGCGTGCAACCAGCGAACACTGTCGCGCTTAAAAGAGCTCCAAACTCGTAGGATTCACATTACAACTCCAAACGACTAAACAAATAGTTCGAAAAGCAAATATTTGTGTTCTTTCAAATTACATTTGTACTTCTTAAAAGTATTATAGGTTTCGAACGATTACTGATGTCCAGAAATTTTATATTTCAAACCAATAACACCAATTCTTGTCATATTCATACGCTCAATGGTTAAAATAAACTCTCAAACCAATGTATCTGTTTCTAATATAAGCATATGGTTCGAGGTTATCCATGACGTCATTTCGATTGATGTCATGAATCCGGACAAAAATGCCCCGTGACTGAAGGCAGGGCAAATACCGGAGAGACAATTGGAGGGAAGGCGCCCTGTCTTGGAGGTTGCAAAGTCTAATGACGCTATGCGCCCATTGTAAGAATTGTATTCCTACGCACAACTACTAGAATTGAGAGTAAACATAATTTTCATTTTATATCATTAGTTTAAAGAGTGAAATAAATAAAATACTAAACTCCATCCAGTTTAATAACATATTTATGAAACTCGTGGATAATATTGGTATTTAACTCGCTTTCGCTAGTTAAATACAAATATCATCCACTCGTTTCATAAATATGTTATTAAACTGAAAGTCGTTTAGTATTCTCTATTTTTAAAGTGCTAGTATGTTTCTCCTTCAGGTGGACACATTGGGATACCACACATCACACCATCTTCCTACACAAAGACTAAAATGCCAGTTTTCAAACTGTCAGTTTATGCCTTGCTGCAGACCCTTGAGTTTTCTGTGTTCTCTTGTCTGTAGACGCACTATACCAGCACTGAAAAGTAAAGGGTCTGCAGCAAGGCATAAAACGGACAGTTTGGAAACTAGCGTTTTAGGCTTTGCGAAGATGACATCACACCTGACAGTGAAGAAGTGACCATATACTCCAAAACATTATCATCTCAAACTCTTTCTCTTCTTATGTAAGCCACTTCTTAATCACCTACAATCACTGTATTTCAAAATAAATGTTTCCTTTATAGTCATCTTTCAACTCCCTCTGACATGCTGATCAAGACCACAAGAGGACACAAGAGTAGGTTTCAATTCAGTTTTATTAATTTGCTGTATACAGAGAATGACTGTAACTGAGAAAGACGAGACGTGTAAGTGTTGATTCTAGGGTGCAAAGCACATTTCAGTAGTTATATGTCTAGAGGCGTACAGTACGTTACAAGGTTACAACTGATATGAAAGCACTTCATCCCCCGACTCAACGAGGCGTTAGTCCACTATACAAGGGAGTACACGATAGATGTATGTTTATGTAAGCTGTCCAAAAATAGGTTAATAGCTTCTGTCTGTCTGTACACCAACTGTCCTGTACACTTCTTCCTTATCAATGTAGGTAGGTAGGTATGTCAGTTGAGTATGTTAGTAAATGACTAGTTAGAATAGATGTACACACAATAACAATGAAATTTGCCGGCTATATTTATACAGTTCCATTCATAAAATGATAAATAATATTGCTGCTAATTTGAATCCTTGAAAATTAAAACACCGAAATAATATCTTAATGATAGACTTTGTTCCAAGATTTCCAGCCAAAATTTGAATTCCTTTGAATACACTCAAAACATGATCTTGTTTCTAAAAGAGGACGAGCTTTGGCGGTAAGAGGAGTTTCCCTGGTTTGAATGGTAAAATGTTTTGAGGGGAGTTGACGACAACATGAGATTTATTGACCTGTCGGTCTGCGTGTGACAAGCGTACAACAAAGATACCAGTAAGTAACATGCTACGAGAAGAAACACCAAAGAAAGACAAGTCACGCTCCCGATATCGGATCCTGATATCTTACACGTGTATCTCATTGGACCGCACTTGAAGAATCACCCATTCAATTACTCTCAAGGTAAGAGATATCTCTTCCCAACTCAACCTCGTTTTATGTAAGTTAACACATAGATAAGTCTAGTTGTTTTCAAATGAATGATTCAGCTAGGAGAATGAATTCATGACATGGTGGAACTGTAAAATCATACATCAAAAACTGACAATTAACAACTTAGCACTAAGTTTAAAATGTAAAATCACACATTCTATAAGAAGCGTGGACAACTCTTGAGATGATTGTAAGTATTGGGACAGAGACATGATTGATGACTGAACACAAGCTCAAGCTGTCCCTTTCTATTCAGCAGGCCTATTGTCCAATCAGTATGTATAATCTACACAAATTCAAAATCCTAATTTCTAGTGAACATTGGATTTTCACTCAATTGCTGTCCCTTTCTAGTTAGCAAGCCTATGATCATATCAGTATGTATATATTGAAATATAATGAGATATAAACTTCAAAATGATTATTTCTAATTGCTAGTTTACTTTGAATTATCCTTCAATTCTGTCGCATAAAAGATTTCATAACATGATCACATACAAATTTGCATGTAAGCAGCATAGCTGTCAAACATTCTTATTTCATCCTTGTCTGAAACCTCTCTTTCCAATAGTCAAGTAATAAATAAATACACAAGAATCAAAGTATAATGCATATTATATAAAACACTAGAATTTAAAACATATTTCATGAGTGTAACAGAGAATAAGACATCAAGTTGACTATACACTGACAAGAGTACAACCAAGATAAACAGTTGATTAGGAATATTACTTGTGATATATCCATGTTATTGAAATAATAAGATAACTGAGAACAGTTGATAGAGCTGCCGTGGCTACTTGCTTATCTTTGACCTCTTGCACATTGTTATTTTCTATCTTTACTCTGCAGAAGCAGCAAAATCAACATGGCCACATCAGATATTTATCTGCAGATAACCTTATTCTAAATAGTTCGGAAAAAATTGAAGAATCATTACTCATTAGGATTCTGATTAAGACCATTTTCATAATTGTTGCTCCATACTTTTGATGAAGTATGAGAGAGAATACTAAGAAAAACTACTTATAGAATATGAATGTGAACATCATAATTTCTACTAAATAAACACATAATACAACTTGTTTTCCTTCTGATAAATTGCAAACCAAACCAGATAATTAAATTCTACTTAGTAAGGAATCTATAATTTGTCTGAGGATTTAGCATAGTATTTTGTTCCTCTCATATAACTTACATAATTGAGTTATAAGTTATTAGTGGCAGTGTTTCAACTTGGGTTGGCCTGACCTATCATTTAGCACGCTGGTTTGCCCCCAGAATCAACTACAATATATGAAGCCCTGAACGTTCCTGTACTGCACGTACTTCTAGCCAGGAATAGCAACCAATAGTGAACACAGTCAACTAACTAGAAACATGCGGCATATTTACACAAGCAAGCACATTGTGCCCACACGATAAATTCAGGATTCTTGGTTTATCAACAGACTACCTACAAATACTGAAATAGTTTAGTGTTCTCATACTTACAAATATTACACAAAGACAATTATAGTAAGTTATCAATACATGACAATAGTGTGTATGTACGTATGTAGGTTGTCAATGACTATGATGGTGGAAGGATGATCAATGTTTTTTGTTCTCTTTCTGCTCCAAGTGACGACGTCCATGCGTCTGTCTGTCCAGCTTATGGTTTCATCCATATTATTGCAAACACGAGAAAATGAGGGGTGTGCTGAACTCATCACACAACTAGCACTGTACATGGTTGGGCGTCACTACATGAGTATCTTGGTCTTTCCTTAGTATCTCTAACAGTCTGATTATCAGATTTATGCCATTCCTGATTGCCATTCATGCCATGAAGATTACTCAATACAATTCACAATGGAGACTTACTGATTTCTAGACCTAACCTGGAAGCAACCAACCCATTGCAGAGTTGGTACAAACTATCACAAGACTTTGCAAGATGGCACAGACAACACCAAACTCTTGTTAGGATTTCAGTTGTGGATCTAGATGTCATCTCATCGCTCAGGGTGTCCTGACAATCATCCTCAGCATGTCGCCTGAGAAACTGAAGCTGAGAAGAGCTGGATGATGAGACTGATTCTCTATGCGGGCGTGAGTGAGAGGGCTGATTGAACCATGGAGGACAGACTGCACAATCAGACAACGATAGATAGACACACACGCAATGATCCACCGACTGCCAACCAACCAACCAACCATCCAACCAACCAACCATCCATGTAGTCAAGAATGTTAAGTATTCTGCACCCATTGCTACACTGAGTCCCGTTCGACATCACGCCACACAACAAACTTGTATTTTCATTGTTTTGCTGACAGACTAGATGTGACTGGGGTGTCATACGAAGACCTTAGCTAATGCGTCTGCACCTGCGCTAGCAATGTAGGGTTTTTGAGGATGGAAGGCAACGTCGTGAATAGATTCATCAAACTTCTTACGATGGGAGGTGATTTCCTGTATGCAAGTTTTACTGTCTAAATTCCATAACCTAATGGAGCAGTCGTGACCTGAAACAGACAAATAATAAGGTGAATAAATTGTCCTCAATAAAGATTACATATTGCAATAATGATTTTAAATATATGTTTGTGTTTCAAAAAAAATTACTTTTCTCTTGTATTTTGTGATCATTTTGTGATTAATTCAAAAGAAAGATAAACTGTGACAAAGTAAATAACATGGTACCTTTTGCTGAACAATAAGTATGAAATACGGGAGCTATGACAATGATAAGAGAGTGAGCACTAAGGGTGAGGGTACTCACTGCCTGAGAGGAGATACAAGCCGTTTGGATCAACTGCTAAACTTGTCACTGAGTCTAAGTGGGCAACCATTGAGTGAATGATTTTCCCTGCAACAAAAATAGATGATTATCAGAACATTGTCATGTGATGTTAATCCTGAAATATGTTAACACTGTTAATTGCTATTTGTTGGAATTATTTGATAAGCAAGACAAAGATATTTCAGTGTCATTGTAAGTTCACATATGTGTTCAGTTGACCTATCATAATAGTGCCAGCAAAGAGTTTTGCCATCTATGAAGTCAACTCTGTATGTGTCTGTTCTCAATCCTTGCTTACCATTTTCCTTTTCTCACACTTTGAGGTTGACTGAGAAAACACTTTGAAGGTTTTTCTTAATTTTAGATGCTACGGCAGTAGAACAGTAGAACAGTAGAAACACTGAGTACCAATTATATTAGCATTAGCTAGAAGCCCTTCGTGAAAAGTCTGAAGTCTTTGATTCTTTAACGAAATGTTCTTCTAAGAAGGTAATAATACTGCAGCCTACCTGTGTTGTTATCAAAGAACCTAATGTGCCTGTCCTCGTGTGCTGTGATGGTTTGGGGGAGCGTCGGGTGATTCACGACCCTGTTGATTTGATTACTTCCACTAGAGTCTGCAAGTACAAAGCACACATTGTTAACACATAACCAGTTCCATCTGTCATCAACAAAAAGCTTTCTTGAGTGGCTGACAATTTCCAATGGGCACTTTACAACAATATTATGATTTGACAATGGGCAAAAGAAAGTGCATCAGAGGTCATGGGAAAACATCAACAAAACTTTTCTTTAAAATAAAAATAGAGCCATTGGCTCTGTAGCTCATCAGGCATCATATCAAGTTTGCTTTATACAGGCCAGATGAGCTAAAAATGAAACTGATGTTACCTATTGCAAGAAAACCTATAAAAAAATTACAAAACAAATGTAACGATTTCGGAATAAATTTCCTTACCCAAATGATTTATTATTATTTAACACTTTCTAGATCGCCAATATCAGACAGTGAAAAAAGTCCACACTAAAATATCCAAGGAGAAATAAATTTGCCATAGACTGACATCTAATGGAGAAAAATAGGTTTTTAAGATTGTGACCCCTGTGACCCTATTTGGGGTCATGGGGTCACGAAACCTTCAGTTTAGAATCCCAATTGGCCAAGGAGTCTACATGCAGTCTTTCAGCTCAATAGACCTTTTGGAGCTAAAGATGATGATGAAAATAAGTTTTTAAGGTTGTGACCCCTGTGACCCTATTTGAGGTCATGGGGTCACGAAATCTACAATTTAGAATCCCCATTGGCCAAGGAGTCTGCACATATAATTTCAGCTCTCTAGACCTTTTGGAACTTGAGAAGAAGATGAAAATAGTTTTATTATGGTTGTGACCTCTGTGACCCTATTTGGGGTCACAGGGTCACCAAAGTTACAAATTAGAATCCCCATTGTCCAAGGAGTCTGCACATATCAATATTAACTCTCTACTCCTTTTGGAACTGGAGAAGAAGATGAGAATTGGTTCTTAAGGTTGTGACCCCTGTGACCCTATTTGAGGTCATGGGGTCACGAAATCTACAATTTAGAATCCCCATTGGCCAAGGAGTCTGCACATATAATTTCAGCTCTCTAGACCTTTTAGAACTGGAGAAGAAGATGAAAATAGGTTTTTAAGGTTGTGACCCCTGTGACCCTATTTGGGGTCATGGGGTCAAGAAATCTACAATTTAGAATCCTCATTGGCCAAGGAGTCTGCACATATCATTTTTAACTCTCTAGTCCTTTTGGAACTGGAGAAGAAGATGAAAATAGTTTTTTTAGGGTTGTGACCCTGTGACCCTATTTGGGGTCACAGGGTCACCAAAGTTACAAATTAGAATCCCCATTGTCCAAGGAGTCTGCACATATCATTTTTAACTCTCTACTCCTTTTGGAACTGGAGAAGAAGATGAAAATAGATTTTTTAGGTTGTGACCCCTGTGACCCTATTTGGGGTCATGGGGTCACCAAAGTTACAAATTAGAATCCCCATTGTCCAAGGAGTCTGCACATATCATTTTTAACTCTCTACTCCTTTTGGAACTGGAGAAGAAGATGAAAATAGGTTTTTAAGGTTGTGACCCCTGTGACCCTATTTGGGGTCACAGGGTCACCAATGTTACAAATTAGAATCCCCATTGGCCAAGGAGTCTGCACATATCATTTTTAACTCTCTAGTCCTTCTGGAACTGGAGAAGAAGATGAAAATAGGTTTTTAAAGTTGTGACCCCTGTGACCCTATTTGGGGTCACAGGGTCACCAAAGTTACAAATTAGAATCTCCATATGCTAAGGTACCTGTACAAAAAAATTCAGCTCTCTAATGTGTATGGTTCATGAGGAGAAGTCGAAAGTGTCAAAAGTTTACGGACGGACGACGGACGGACGACGGACGACGGACGGACGCCGGACGACGGGCCATGCCATAAGCCCATCGGGACTTTCAGTTCTGATGAGCTAAAAACTGACTTTCAGAGTTATTTCATTGGTAGTTGAAGATACAAATAAAATCAAGGATATTCATAAAAAGTGAAATTAACTCAAATAAAATATCAGATAGATGTTCATTAGTCTTAAGAATTCTTTAAGCACTGGCACAACAAATGAGTTACTTACCTGAGTTTATTTTAGTTTCTAACTTGAGGACCTGTTTGCCGGTCTCTATATCGAACATGTAGGTATTGGAGGACGTGTAGCTAGCCACGATCTGACTTGGATCACTACCCACAAAGTCAACCGATGTGGGGCCACCCTCTTCTGAAAATACAAAAGGAATCTTGTAACTTTACAAGCATCATCTTGCAAAATAGTCCTGAATCCAAATATAATCTTTATCCAACATAAATTATACCTAAATTTACGATTCTATTATTATCCCACAAAATTATTACTATTTAGGAAGTGAAAGGGTAAAAGCGCTCACAACACGAAAAAGTTATCTGCCAAAATGTTGGAATAGAGATGTCACATATTTCAAGGGTTTAAAGCCTCTTTGTCAGACAATGGTAAAATTTCAGGAGCTGAGAGATTGATAGGTCACCTGTGTCTACAGTGAAGGTGTTGAGTAATGGCGACTTGCTGCCCGGACTCCACAGTCTGACGGTCCCGTCCGCTGAGCAGGACAAGAGCTGCATCTTGGTGCTGTGTATGGACAACCCCCACACCGCGTCTGTGTGCGCTACCAGGGTGTCTGCTAGCACACTCGGGTCTGAGGAAGAGAATACATAGTCTAAATGACTCGGGTAGGAGATTTTCTTAGTTGACAGAAAGAAGTTGAAGAAAAGTGTCAAATTACAAACTTGAGTATATTATATGTATCAAAAATCACTCATTTTTATATCTAAAATTATTTGTAAACAAGGAGTAAAAATAAGAAACAGTGGTGTACTTGAAGAATCACAACAGTCTTCATAATATAATTTACCTCTCCGATAACCTCAAAGAACATTCAGAAAAACTTCAATCGATGCATCCAACATTCAGCAAAATAATTCTGCCACTTTGTGCTTATCATGGATAATATAGAAGAGATTTCAATAAGCAGATACTGTATAGAAGAAAGAGCAGTGACATACCGAATGAGTCGTAGGGGTCTATGTTGGAGCTAGGGATATTCCAACACCTGATGGTGGAATCCATTCCGCCACTGAAACACTGTTCCCCTGTCGCGCTCACCGCTAGCGACAACACCGGCCCAACATGCGCTCGAAATGTGTATACAGGTTCTACATCCAGGGATGCTGCTCTGTAGCAAGATAAGGTAGGCTAGCATGAGAACAAGATGGAAGAAAATGACTTGAGATCACAGCTATTATGATTTAACAGAAGTAAAGATCTTTTTTTTAAATAGGCAATTGTTGCAACAACAAAAAACACACTTTATTCAATTATTAATTTACAATAATTATTACACACGCTTCTATTTATTAATGTGTTCTGACCCCTTATAAGATGCAGTGAAACTGATTCAGTTAGATGCCAAGAGAAATTTGCCATCAATAATTTTAAAGGACATTGTGATTGTATTATCATGTACACAATGGAGCAATCAACAAGCCATATCCGAGGACTTGGTAATAATAAGCACATTAGAAACATGAATGTTACAAACTTTTTGGCAGGAACAGTTTTCTGGAGGTTCCAGAGTTTGAGTGTGTGGTCCTCTGACGCTGTGATAAGGACCGGCTCCACCGGGTGGAAGGCCAACGCCCTCACTCCATCAAAGTGACTGCAACAAAACATCAACCTTGTCACCTCTTATAAACATAACAGAACGAGCTAGTTAATCATCGTTTAGCACTATTTATATTTTTCTGCAAATATAGTGATAAATTTACCCCCTTCAAATACTCATAAAGTAGCAAGGACCCATTGAAAATACAAGCTGTGAGTCCTGGGAAGCAAAGTTGTTTTGTATGTTGTTCCTACTGGAGGACTCATTGAAATCTGCTTGGACTCATAAGAATTTGTAGTAGCGAGACCTTGGACTCACCAAGTCAAAGCCCTTTCATCCTGCCTATCACTATTCAAACAAACTAATTCTCACCTTCTGAGGGTATATTTTGCATTCCACGTTTTTCTATAAACTTCTTTTGGTGCTGAAATCTGAAAAATAAAATATCATTATCTTTTTAGCCCTTCTTTTTCTTCCAATAAATAGCTTCCTAAGAGATTTTACAAGATCAAATGCTATTTGTCATGTCTCTGTTTAGTTCTCATACCAGAAGATATTGATACCCTGAAGTCACACAGCAAATTTGATTATCTTGTATCTTAAATAGTTATTGAGAAAAACTGTCTCATTGAACCTGGACACAGTGACACACTGACTGATGGAGCCCAAATCCATATCCCACCCCCATATGCCGGGGTATATTAACCTGTCTGATGGGAGTTCTGCACTTACATCATAACTGGTAGGATCTGCATCATTGTTGACAGTTAGACCCGCTAGCTGCCCCAGATCCAGCGCAGAGTCCAGCGCATCTTCCTCCACCCCTGACATTCCGATGATTGGCTTCCTGGTACCTGGGAACGGCATTGGCCCCCCGCCCTGAACACCTGGTGTGGACAACAGATACAGGTCACAAGTGTACAGGTACTCATCACCAAATAAACACGTCATATCGTTTATGTCAAAATTCTTAATAGATGTATACAATACCAATACTTTCAAAATTCATGTTAGATACTTTGCCTGCTACTGTGCATAATTTTCCCCCCTTCCTCCACAATTTATTGCTATCTGGTGAATCTTGCAGCTGCTGTTTGGCAAGTCAATCAGGCTTCAACCATCCTTAGCAGTCTTTATCATGTCATCATTGAAAATCAAAAGTATTCATTTGGATAATTTAGATAAAGACTTAAAATATTAGGCAATATTCACTAATAATTAAATTGTTTTCATTGATGTATAAGTATGTAATTGACTCATAATCATAAGTGACAATAAGTTGAAAACCACAAAATAGGTAAAATATTCCAGAAAACACCTGTAACATTTTTCATTGAACTATGAATAGGTAAATTGAGAGACTAATTTGAGTTGATCGGCAAAGGCTTCATCTAAGCAATTAGAATAATTTTAATTCATGCCTCATCATCTTTAACATGCAATTATATCCTGTTTTAAAAAGAAAGTCACAAATTATCCATTCTCAAAGAACACAAAAACCTTTAATCAACTCAGAATATTCAAGAATGTTTAATTTTTCTGTAAGTAAAGGAATCTGAGTAATAAGAGTAAACAAGATTAATGTTGTTTTCTTATCAAAGTTAGTCTTACAGGACGGACCAACTCTTGCAACATTCTCTAGTTATTGGATGAGTGACACTACACAAAACATAATGCAAAGTTTTTGAAGAACATTCATCAATAAATATGAATAACTGATGACATGAAATCACACACTGGGTTGCTACATACAGCTGATTCTAAGCATGAAACTACAAAACTCAAGTTGGGCAAATAATGCAATAATCCTGTATTCTGTTGCCAAAAGCTGAAATTAAGTCATGTCTGTTATTTCACTGTGCAAGTCAAGATAGTTGCAAAGAGTTCAAAAATGCTCAACAAAAAAAGCTCATCAACCGCAAACAAAAAGGTAAGTGAAAGTGCATTCTAACTCATGCAAAACAAAAGGCAAAACATCAAATCTAGTGGAGTGGAAGCCAGGGTAAGAAATAGGTGTCCTTTACCACATAAAACCAAAATTTGTGCTAGGTTTACACATGATTCATCAAAATATTTGAACTGAATATCATCTACGGTGAAATAAATGGACAAATATAGGATCTATGACTTATGACCAGATTAGAGAGATGTAATGTGAAAAAGTTTGATGAACCAATACCACAACAAAATTCTTCTAAGTTTCTTGCATATCAGCAAGTGAGATACAAGGGAATAGTTGGAGTTGTCTGTTTGTTCAAATGACCTGGAAATGGTTTTCAAATGGAACCTTTCAATGCTAATTATAGCTAAGATTGGAGACTGCTACATTTATGTTCGAGGCATGAACACCCATGTCTTCCCCTGGATTTGAGACCTATGGCGTACCCATCTCGTCTATGTCTGGGCTACTACTGCCACTAGCGCCACCTGGGGGACTGGACGCTCCCGCCGGCTCGCCGGTGTCTGGTGGCATGCTCTCGTCCTCACCGCCAAGGTTAGCGAGCATGTCTCGCAGAGCCGACCGCGTGGGTCCTGTCACAGGTAGGAGCAGTGAAACACAAGCAACATTCAGTCAAACACAAGCAGCTTTCACTCAGTCAAACAGAAACAACTTTCACTCAGTCAAACACAAGCAGCTTCCACTCTGTCGAACATCAGGGAATTGTCACTCCATCAAACAAAGGGGAATTGTCACTCAGTTGAATATGTGTAAGCTTTCACTCTGTCAAACATCGAGGAATACAGGAAACTTTCACTCAGTGGAATATAGGGGACTTTTACTCAGTCGAAAATTAAAAAGCATCACTATGTCAAACATAGGTAAGCTTTCACTCTGTTGAATATAGGTAAGCTTTCACTCTGTCAAACATAATTAAGCTTTCACTGTCCAACATTGAGGAATCGTCACTTCATGGAAAACGGGGTCTCACCCAAAGGGATATAGTAGCCATAAGTAGGCTTTCACTTTGTCAGCATCTTGTCGCTTCTTTAAACATTGGGAAAATGTCACTCAAGGAAATGTAAGGTGCTTCCACACATCGAAAAGTGATTTTTCAATCCATGATCACAGAACATTTTTCACTTTCAGCAGGGATTGGGAAAGACATCTTTGACAATGGGCCATTTTCAGGGTTTTTGGTAATTTTTCTGAATTTCAATGGGATATTGCCTATTACCGGTATATGAATAGTAAACTTAAAATTCTAATGGGCCATTTTTTTATCCAATGTGCAAAATGGCCTTTCCCAATCACTGTTTGAGTCATATATTCAGGATTTTCATTCAAAGCCAGTTTTACTCTCTTGAATTGCTTTCACTGTCCTTTTCACAATGAACGACAGGGTGCCTTAAATCAAATCTGTAGACTTCTCGTATCATATGGTTGCATTCACGCAATGAGACACTCTCATTCAGTCCATTAAGCAAACAGTGCAAGCAACATCTCACTATAGCTACATGGACACTCAGCTTGGTCAGATTTCAGTCATGGTTTTACTGACAATAATTACTTTTTACTCTCATGCTATGACACAAGAACCTTTATCAATTTAATGCAACGAATGATTAGTTTCAATAAATGCTGTTTACACAGTTTTTACAATGCTTATAGCACCACATTTCAATATTCTTTGAGCAAGTTTCCATATTATTTACATTCCTCGAGAGCTAGTCTCCATTGTTGATCAACCTTAATCAAAGCAAAGCTACGGCATGTCGGACATTGATGTCTTATGAAGACACTACATCTAGAAGCAAACAGAAACAACCGTTACATCCATGCAGATGAAATCAAACTGAGGACTGACTCAAGCAGTGATGTATGTTTGTATACCACAGGCAAACACTTACTATTCTTCTTCCCTTTCCTCTCCTTTTTGTACTGTTCTTTAAGTTTAGATATTTGTTGCTGATCGACCACCCACTCTTCATTAGACGACAGATCTCGCTTCTCTGTGTAATACAAGGGGTCATATCTCTCAGACCTCGCCTGCTACTGTCCCCACCCACCAAGGTTAGATGCAAGCAGAGTGGTTGTGATAGTAGCAGTAGCAGCAGCAGTAGCAGTAGCACCGAGCAGTTAAAGCAAGAGATAACACTCACCCTACACACCTTCCCACAACTGCAGTGATCTAGTAAGTTCCTGTCTGCACTTCCTACAAGCTCATTACTTCCTAAAAGGCTTCTTTAAAATCTTATTTACGTATATCAGCTGTCTTAGCATGGAATCTCTTCTGTGCTGTACTTTTCCATTGGTTTGTAAGATTATCTGCTCAAACCATCTGTGCAAATATCCTTCAACTAATTGTATGCCTAAAACTTTTATCACTTCCTTTTCTAACAATGGTAATTTTTATAGTAGTGTATTTCTTATTGTTATAGAAGGGTGTTTCTTAAATATCTTATAAATCTTAATGATCTTAATTTTAGCCTAACTTATTAAGTATAAACAAAAAAAAACAAGATATCTACATTGATGCAAGATTATCCTTTTTAAACCTTCTTACAGTGACAATGTTCCAATTTCAAAGAGTCAAGCAGTATCCTTCAAATATGAGACGGACCTTCCGTCACTACAACCTGCCATCATGACATCTCGTTCATCTCTAACATACACGAGTGAGGAAACTGTCCGTGTTTTGTCTCTCCAAACTTGCTGACATAAGTATGTTTGTCGACCTAAAAGTAAGTGAATATTCTTCCTGGTGGTATCCGTGTGTGGTTGTGTTTGACAGTGAGTCGTATACTAGAGTGTTAGTGCTGCCTGCCAGTGTTGAGTGAGAGAAGAGGAAAGCTCTAACAGAAGGAAGGAAGGAAGGAAGGAAGGAGAGCTACCACACAAAAACAGGATCAGCAGGTACCCAACTGTAACACTCACTGACTAGAGGGAAGAGTGAATGGATACGCGATCGACAGATGGATGGATGGATGGATGAAAGGATGGTGTTACTGAAGCTATAGAGGGACATAAGCTTTGCTGCAATTACAGTCACCTTTACACTTTTCTTACTGTTAATGAGTCGGATATATGAAGTGGGTATGAATAGAAGTCTAGCCAAAACCATGCAATTGGTTATATAGATATATGAATATTTAATCCATGCAGGATCAAACAGATCATTAGTTCAGCTGAATATATGGGATATATGGGAGAGATATCATTACATACATTATAAAAACACAATATCCTTTTAATTTAAAGTTTATGGCAAAGTGATTTAAACTTATATCCTTAGCAAGATTACTTTAACTGCAACAGGAACACCATCAGCTTGTGTCAACTAAAGATAAACAAACATCAAATCAAATAATGATGGTCACCTTACAAGTGATGATGACGTGAAACATCAATAAAGTAATTAAGTGTTAAATGGTGCAGCCTCCTTACCCCACTCTGTTCCGTCACCATGACTACGAGCCTCCCCCGCCCCCTCTCCCCCTTCTGACACCAGGAAGTCAAACTCTGCCAGTGCTTCTTCAGTCTCTGTGTCTGTTAGCACGTCTTCTATACCCGCCATGCTCTCGTTACCCATCTACAATAGAAATGAAAACATCACTATCTAGTTAAAAATCTAACTTTATCTACTAATAAAGTAATCAATGTGCTACAGGCACTCAGTATAGTAGAAAAGCGGTTGTCAATTGCTAGCTTTTCAGAAATGAACAATATAGATTTTGTCATGAGAAAATAAATTAGTGCCTTTTGTTAATTTCATCACCATTTTAAACATATTTACTTTCTAGCCATTCAATAAGATTTTTTAAACCTTTGTGATTCAAAATGAATGTTAATCAACACAGTAATCACTGCAAGGACCAAAGATATATGTTCTCTTAACTTACAGCAATTTTGTGAGTTTTTCGTTCTAATCTCTCGTCTGATTCGTCATCTGCAGACCCTCCGTCTTCATTCTCATCACTAAAACATCAACACAGTTTAATGTGGAGGGATACAGCAACAATTCAACTTCTAAAGGTGAGCGATACCCAAGGGTCGATATTGTAGTGAAATGGTTTCAGTATGGATATAATGGAAACAAGGCAAATGTGAGCACGGCTCACATACCCCCGCCTGTAGTTTGACCGCCTTCACGTAACATTAATTTGAAATGATTATGACTTTGAACACAATGATCTTGCAACCCTAAAAACTATTTCACTTCAAAACATCCCCGGCTATTTAGTTTTTGAATAAAATTCTGGGAACCCTGGAATTACCCTTAAAAGGCACAACAGCACTATACAGTCGAACCTTGTTTTGGTTACAGGTGAAAATCGTCCGGATAGCAAATCGTCCGGTTAACTGGGTCATTTTTCTTAAGAAATATAGACACATTGTTTGAAAAATCTTTGTCCGTAAGGTGAGATTTACGGATATACGGAGTCCGGGTATCCGAGGTTCGACTGTATACTTCCATACCAAATTTGAAGTGTCGAGTCATTTGGTATTTACATATGCTCCGGAAACAACACAAAGTCCAAAAATTTGACCGTTTTTGGTCAAAATTTCAAAAATTATTCAGAAAATTGAGCTGAAACCCCTAAAAGGCACAACAACACCATAAAGGCTACTTCCATACAAAATTTGTAGTTTCTAAGTGGTATATTTTTTAATAATGCTCCGGAAACAAGACAAAGTCCAAAAATCGGACCGTTTTTGGTCAAGATTTCAAAAATTATTTGGACCATTGAGCTGAAACCCCTAAAAGGCACAACAGCACCATATAGGCTACTTCCATACTAAATTTGAAGTCTCTAAGTGGTATAGTTTTTCAGTTATGCTCCGGAAACAAGACAAAGTCCAAAAATCGGACCGTTTTTGGTCAAAATTTCAAAAATTATTTGGACCATTGAGCTGAAACCCCTAAAAGGCACCACAGCATCATATAGGCTACTTCCATACCAAATTTGAAGTTTCTAAGTGGTATAGGTTTTGAGTAATGCTCCGGAAACGATTTCGGACGCACGCACGCACGCACGGACGGACACGCGGAGCGCTATATACCCCCGACTACGTCGTAGCGGGGGTATAACAAGGATGTATTCAATGTTAGATAGATATTGTCTTAATGTTTTTAATACCCGCAAAATATCATAATCATACAGTTATATAAAAATCCTAAAGCACAGAACATCCACAGATTCTAAAGCAGTGTTAAAAAACATTTGATACTGTTCGAAAACATTTTACCTTCTTAAGAAAATATTTGTTCTCATGCTACACAAATGATGGAGAATGATGTTGAACAAGGGAACACTGCTGAAGATAGTATACCGACTGTATCCTGTAGATTCATGGCTTTCGATGAATACACAGATTCTGATATACTCAAAATCATCAGAAAATCTAAACCAACATCGTGTACACTTGACCCAGTACCAACCAGGATAGTCCTTGAATTTATTGACGTTCTTCTTCCTGTGATCAAGTCAATCATTAACGGCAGCCTGCGCTCTGGTACTGTTCATGTCGCCTTCAAATCAGTGGTTGTTAAACCTCTACTGAAGAAATCAACATTGGATTCAGATCAGCTAAAAAATTATCGTCCCGTATCCAATCTGTCTTTCCTCTTAAAAGTTGTTGAAAGAGCAGTCAGCCAGAGACTCTCGGAATATCTCTCTGAAAACAACCTTCATGATAAATACCAATCTGCCTACCGTGCTCAACACTGCACTGAAACAGCTCTCGTCAAGATTCTCAATGATCTACTACTAAGCGTTGATAACAACAGGGTGGCATTTTTGGTGCTTCTTGATTTGAGTGCCGCTTTTGATACGGTGGACCATTGTAAACTGCTGGATACTCTGAAGATCAAGTTTGGTATTGTTGAGACCCCCTTAATGTGGTTTCAATCATATCTCACTTCTCGGTACCAATCCGTACATATTGATGGATTGTACTCAAGATCAGTCATGCTCAGGTGTGGGGTCCCGCAAGGTTCTGTGTTGGGACCCCTACTTTTCACTTTGTATGTGAAGGCCCTTGGGGAGATCATTGATGACAACAACGTCAACCATCACCAATATGCTGATGACATACAGCTTCACAAGTCATTTTTACCTCATCCCCAGGAAGCTAACAGCACACTCCAGCAAATGTCACATTGCTGTGATGATGTAAAGACATGGATGTTTGACAACTATTTAAAGCTAAATGATGGCAAGAGCGAATGTCTTCTGATCGGAACATCTACTCGCAGATCGCAATGTGCGGTGACCAAATTTGAATGCGGTTCTTCTGAGATCCCATTGTCTGAAACTGTTAAGAATCTTGGCGTGTTTCTCGATTCTGAGCTATCACTTGATAACCATGTCTCCAACCTGGTCAGAAGCTGCTTTCTTCATCTAAGAAACATTGAGAACATTCGCAAGTACTTAACAAAAGACTCTGCTGCAATTCTCGTTCTGTCATTGGTGATTAGCAGATTGGATTATTGAAACATTCTCCTGGCCGGTGCTACAAAATCTCAGATCTACAGGTTTCAACGTGTTCAAAACACTGCAGCTAGAATTGTTACCCTAACCTCGAAATCGGACCATATAACTCCAGTTTTGCAATCCCTGCATTGGCTTCCGATTGAGCACAGAATAACATATAAACTATGTTGTCTTGCTTTCAAATGTGTCTCTGGAATTTCCCCTGCCTATCTGTCTAGCCTTCTCGATGTCTACCAGCCCGCTAAATCTGAGATCTGAGAACAAGCGACTCCTTGTTGTCCCTCGTGTCCGTACCAAACGATTTGGCCAAAGATCATTTGCCCATGCTGCTGCAATTGCCTGGAATTGTCTGCCTGAAGAAATAAGACTCTGTCAAGACTATTCTTCCTTCTACTCTTATCTCAAGACCTATTTCTACAAACTAGCCTACCCCAAATAATCCTCATCACCTTTCTCCTTCCTATGTGCGCCTTGAGCATGCACTGCGCATGGAAATGCGCCTTATAAATAGACTATTATTATTATTATTATTATTATTATTACACAACCAGCAAACAGAACGTACCTTAGATTGTCATCATCGTCATCTACTACATTATTGTCTGAGAGAAAGTCGAAGGTTGTCATGACAGCATCCTCTGCATCATTGAGAGCTCCTTCCATCGGCGTCCCGCCCGTCTTTGTTCCCACCCTAGAACCAGTCATAGCAATGTGTAGATATGACCAAGTTGCTCATCCATAGAATTTCCTCTGTCTTTCTAACATGTTGACATTATTGTAAAATTCAAACTATTTGCAGGTTTTTACAAACGGTTAAGACAAACACAAAATACCTTATGGTGACCGTTTAATAAAAATGTTACGAAACGGGTGAGTGGTTAGGTAACATGACCACTTTAGCAACACTGCAAACACTGTCATCATACTTTACAAAAGCATGAAATGTCATAACACAACGTACAATAACATTGTACATTTATCAAACAGCTACAGCTTTAACAGACAAAGATAATTGGAAATTATTTCTATTGAACCGATAAGAAACAGCTCAGTCTAAGTGCTTATTAGTGGAGACAGTTAACCTTTTGCCTGCCGCTCCACCAATCCCTGGACTCTGCTCCCCGTTAACTAGCGCTGGTTGGGCTCCATCGGCCTCATTCTCAGAATGAGGCTGTAACCCCAGCAATGACCTCACACGGGCTGATCGAACATCAATGATTGTGTCTGTGTAACCAATTTCTTGAAGGTACCTGAAATCATCAAAAGAAATTGACATTGTAAGATATGTCACATGAATTTGATTTACAATTTTCACTTGTAACATTGTTTCAAAAGCTACACGTTATTTTTTTGAAACCCTAAGTAATTTCTGAAATGTTACAGAAATTGAAAGAGTTGAATACCCGTTTTCTGTGCTGATTATTGCACCAAATTCTGTATTCAGCTCATGTATTGCAATAATATTGGAATATATTTAATGTACGCTTATTCTTAAACAAGATTCATGAATGGATTTGACTTGAAATTAGTTGGTGCAATATATTGTTCAATGAAATAATATTTCAATAATTGCACAATCTGTATTGGAAAAATATTGCATGGCCCTACAGTGCAGTGAACAGGGGAAAAAATCTGTTAGGTTAAATGTCTAACATCAGTAGTTATATTACCGGTGCTGTTTAAGTTACTTAAGAAATTTGATATGATGTAACAAATACTAACTGGCGGAGCAGTTGCCTCCCCTGGCGCCAGGAAGCTGTGCTGTTTGGACCGGAGGAGAGAAGTGATTCCCCATCAATGATGTCTTCTGCAGAAAAAATACATCAAATCATAGAAAAAGATCTATTATGTTAAAGAGACACAGAGTATGTTGATAGGATCACATATGTCAAATTTTGAAATCGATGTTATTACATCGGGAACCACTAAGTGTTAATGAAAACAACATGTTAAAGGTCAATCAGTACAGTAGAGCGAAAATACGGCCAGTCGGGATTTTGATCGAAAACCGGACAATGTGGCTCGAGTGGCGCGCGCAAATTCGCCAAACGTAATTTTGAAACCTTGTAATAAGGTGACAGGAAGATAATTTTGATTCGATAGTGTTTATAAGGTATTGTAACTAATAGGTAGATTATTTGGATGCATAATTTCGAATATTAAACGTATTTGAGATGTTTTCTTGATTTTTCCATAAAATCAAGCATTTTAGAGATATTATGCATAAACGGACATATTTGCAAGTCCAGTGATGAGATATTAACTTCAATCAGCATATTAGATATTTTGTAACTTATCAAAACCAAATAAAATTTTAAGAAAGATACTCTGTGTCACTTTAAAGCACTTAGTAAACACAGCTCAAAGCTACGAAAGAGAGTTTTTAAGGCAAACATTAAACAACCTGGCACAAAATCAAGAGTGGTTTTAAACACTTTATTTTGCAAGAAAAGGGTAAACATTATAACAGTCATACCATCTGTTTTCTTGTCGAAATTGGGAGGCTTCATGTCATCTTGATTCAGATCAGTTCCATACTTCAACTTGTGGTATTTTCCCCTGAAACATTCATCAATTAGCTCACATCAATCTTGATTATCTTTGAAAAGGTTGTAGGTTTAAACACATAACACAGCTATATTCTTCACATGGAACTTGATTAGAGGCCATACCCAGAGACATATTACACAGCCACATTTTACACCTCATAACTGGACATACAAAGACAAATTATGCGGCCTAATTCTACGCCTAGAATTTGCTCAAGATTCAACCTGGGTTCATTACACAACAAGCCAATCACTGTACAGACACCAGACCAACAGGAGGGGAAAATCAGCTACAACTTCTTTTTTGTAAATTTACATGGAACTTTGATAAACAGATGTGTACTTTCAAATTTCTAGAGATATGACATGAACTTCAATATAATCAAAAGTTAATCCAATTCAACAAAACTAAATCTAAAATTTAATATATTTACTTTAATAAACCAAGAATATATATTGAACGTCTGACAAAAATTTGAGACAAAGGTGAAAATGTTCTATTTATCATCTGTTAAGTGCTTGGCAGTGTTTGTCGTGAACAGATCAGGACAACCAAACTGTAAACAAGCTAACTTGGAAATTTTCCCACAACTCAGAGATAGAAAACTCTTCAAACAAACAGCACCTAGAATGACCATTCCTTAACATCTTAAAACAAACATGTTACTGAGCAGAAAAGTGAAAATAATCCATTTAATTAGTTTCAGCAAAGGCGTTACCTGAACCACGCTACATGAATAGTTAAATCTTCAGCACTCACAGTGTTAGGAAACACTAAGCTTTGTTAAACAAACAACACAATACAGACTGGATAAAAACGTGTGTTTGTTCAAGATTGGCCAACTTGCAAGCCAATTTAATCAAGACTTTAGGAGCAGGATAAACTGTCATCGTTCCCTTCATTTTTACCTTTAACCAAACAGAAACAGACTTGAAATTTAGCTATCAGCGAGACAGAACATCATTAACATTCCTGGTGCAAACCTTTGTAAACCAGGGTTGTTAAGCTTAATGATAGTTTCCAAAGGTAGTGTAAAATGTGCTGACACAATTCTGACTCCTCCTTAAAACTCATGATTTTATATGTGGAAACAACACAAACAGATAGTCAAAATAACAATTACCTTTCTTGTTTAAGTGCAAACTCCAGCATTTTTATTCTTCGGACTAAATCCTGTTTAAGATTTTCCTGTCCTTTTCGTTCTCCTTGTAGAAATGCTATCCTGGCCTGCAAAATAATGAATACATTGCTTCATTATACACATAGCAAATAAAAATGGCAGTGGTATTATTTGCTGTAGCCTGTATGTAGAGTAATGAGAGTAAATGAGAGAGTATATGATTAAAAAGGATACCACAAGCTATCACAAGTTATCAGTTTTAAACAAAATATAATAGTGAAAATATATAATGCTGAACTGTCATGTGGGCAGAATAATTTTACTAATGAGCATGTTCAAATCAATGAAAACCTTTTCTTGTACTTTATTGAACAAATGAAATAATACTATTTTTTATCTGCTGAGCTTGAACGTTGTTTATAACTTGTTATTGCAGGAAATTCTAGTTATATAAACTGCTTTTGTTTATTCTTTACTCCTCATGTCTGCATATATGTGATGTGATTAATGAACTTTATTGTTATACTTTTATAAGTGTGTAACAGCATGTTAAGTCTGAACTCAACTGATAACTGATCTGATAAACTGATGGACTAACTACATTAAGTAATAGGCATTGCTTTTCACAAACAAACATCGCTTGAAGCCTTTAGAGTTTAACAAACTCCTTACCCATAACTATTCGTACAAAGTAAACAAGATGCCTAACACTAATAGATTTTTTTTTTTATCAGTTTGCTACAATTGTATGTTTGAATACACTAGTGTTCACAACATGCTGTGTACAGTACTCATGCTTTTTATCTCTTTTGGGTTATTATAAATTGTTTATGTTATGTTATGTTTATGTTTATTGTTTAGCTTTATAACTCAATACTCTTATAATGATTTTATGGGAACCAGTGATTTAGTAGGAGGATCCTGTTCGTAGAAGCGGTGATTTCGTAGGAGGATCCGGTTCGTAGGAGGTGTTTTCGTAGGAATGATAATTTATGTGTTATATTCAGTTGTCACCTTTGTATTTTATGTTTTTCGTAAGACCTGATTGATGGTTTATCCTATTTGTATTAATGACTTTTTTTATGATTTCAGGTTACAAAACTCAACATAGCTTTTTATATAATGATAAATTGCCGACTACGAAGGGATGGATTTTGTTGTCAATGAAATAATGTTTTAATCATTGTAATGTTAAGTTCTCTAATATATAAGTTTATATGATGTATTCAATAATACACTAGTCTACTCGGCTTAAGGTAGGCCTATGATGTGTTGATATGTAATGAGATGTGTTGATATGTAATGAGATGTGTTGATATCTAATGAGATGTTTTGATTGTCAAATGCTTTGTCGGCGACCTACCTTTTTCATCTTCACCGATGAGATCTGTTAATCTTCCAATCCAATCAGCTTTCATAGAACCAAACTTACCAAATTATTTATTTTTTTAAAACAACAACTCAAACTATTAAACAGGGATTACCGATAATCCAGTAAAATCAATTGCAAAATAAACTCTCATCGTCTTCCAGTCATTTCCAATAAGTGTATAACATCATACGTACCACTTAAATTTTATTCATAAATGCCAACACCAACAATATACATTGCCGGTACATTGCCAATTCTTCAACATAAAATCTACTTCTACGAAACCACCGTCCAATCCTCCTACGAAATCACCGAAATGTCCTCCTACGAACTGGATCCTCCTACGAAATCACCTACACCCGATTTTATTAGATAGATACGCTGCTTATCTGGAGCATTGAAATAATATGTATGAAATGTTTGCAAAATGTGGGGGAAATGAGTAAATTATCAAACAATCTTACAGTCGTAAGAATGAAATTACTCTGATCTAGTTTCATTCTTCTCAACTGAGATGGACAATAGCTAGAGAATTAGGGCAGATTCCTAAATCTGACAGTTGCCAAAAATGTCAACATCACCAGCTGTACATTATTTGCGTTATATCAATACTTCCTAATGTATTTTAGTGTTTTGAATTGTTTGTAATGATTACAATGTATGTGAAAAAAACAACTGTCACGAGGCTGTCTTTTCAATATCTCAGATTTTATCATACTAATTACATTGGCTCATTATGACTTATGAATGGAATGGACGCCATTTTCCAAGATGGCGGAAGAATTTTGCACTTGTCAAACTCAGAAAAACATCTGTAGACTTCCGATCGAGATGTCGCTGACATACAAATATGGCATGAAAACAAACTGTTACACTGTCAAACACATAATTCGACATGAAAGCTATTGAGTGTTATGACAAATACCAAACAAACTTACTTGAAGTTCGGCCCTTTCAACTTCCCATTGCGATCGTTCCATCTCGAAACGAGCCCATTCCGTCTGCAGAAAATGTAAAATCCCTGGCATGGAATATTGTGGTCGTTGTACCGACTCTCCATCTTGTTGCTGATTTGTGACCATGCCGATGCTTATACCTGATCCTGGGCCGACTTGGCCGCCGCGTTGAGAACCTGGACCGTCTTCGATCATCTTCGCATGGCCGCCATTACAAGTTGCTTTCACAAGGGTAAATACTACTTGTGGGAAGACTTATTGTATGCAAAATATCAAGGTCGACATTCTGATGGAATATCTGTAACTGCGTGGGATATTCTTTGATCTTAATTTTTAACTGAACTGTCAACACATTGTTATAATGTAGAATTGATTTGTTGTAGCCGATGGAATTAAATGAATCTTTTTACACAAGATGTATTTAAGATGAATTATCTTACATTTACAATTATTATTTAACATAAGGAGGCATAAGAAGGACATTCTTCGGGATTAACTTTATATGCTTTCATTGTCATTGCTGATATTTCATATCCCAAATTACTGTTTGAAGAAAACTTTAAGGATATAAAGATAATATGTTATGGATAAAAACCTATTTGTCACTACACGACGAGAGGTTTGTGATCCACAACCAATACCCATATGCTATTTATTAAAGAATAATCATTTGATAACATTGAAATTTTGAAAAATACACTGAATCAGCCCATATCTCCAATAGCGTCTAAATCACTGATTTTAAACCACAAATTTCAACAAATTGTGTTACACGCATTGAATTGATAATCTAAAATATATTCACGTGTCCCTTATGATTGTTGTTTTTCAAAAGAAACTCACCTCACCACAACACACTTCTAAATGCCAGTTTTTACCAATCAAAGACTTTAAAATTCAGATCATAGATAAAATGAATCATTTTTTTAAACACAAAATGATAAGTTCCATTTTATATATATCCGTATATACATGGAAAAGGATATTTGGTTTTGAACTTCATACATTCATCGGCGCTGGCTGGTCCATCATCCGTGTCCCAAAGAGGTTACTCAGCCAGTATAAGTAAACCTACCCGAGACTCAGTATAGGAGTGAAACAAAAAATTTATATCAATGGTCAAATATTCACAGTAAAAGAAATCCCTATAATTATGACGTTTCTGTTGAAATTGCCTTCATGATGAACAAATTATTCTAAAATGAATAATGACGACTGCTTTGAATGTTCGCCTTTTCAAAACTAAGTTTGAAATTGATAATCGCCGGTTGATTAATCAAGAAGAATTTACGGAAACCTTCATATGAAAGTTTTGAAAGAATGCTGTTTACAGGAAGAA
The DNA here is from genome assembly GCA_916613615.1 of Steromphala cineraria. NCBI lineage: Eukaryota > Metazoa > Mollusca > Gastropoda > Trochida > Trochidae > Steromphala > Steromphala cineraria. The sequence goes on along the minus strand of OU744724.1, from coordinate 5,677,360 downwards.
TCCCAACTATATTGGTTAATAATGTTTTATTGGCTACAGTAATACTAATTTCGACTGTTTCAAAACAATGAATGGAAACAAAATTGGGATTAAATAACCTTTGTTTGCTGCGAAGCACTTTATGCATTGTAAAGAAAATCTTGAGTATCAGACAATTTAATCATAAACCCTTTTTGATCATCCTACGATGCAAATGAGATCGAAAGTCGAAGTGATTATTCAAGGATATACTGTATTTTTATTTACGACACAATCCCAATCGTATTGTTTTTCACTTGATTAAGTTGTGATTAAGAATCGGGATATAATACAGAAATTGATACTATCTACAGGTTGCTTGCGCATTGTTAAACATATTCTTAGAAAAAGAAAATCGCGTAGTGATGAGTTGTCCCAAATATTTGCTACAATTAGTTGTTCAACAAGTACAACATGTCCATTTCGGGAAAGGGGGCGCTGATCGGTCATGACGTCATTCAAGTAAAGTAAGGAATCCCAAGATTACCTTTCACCTCGCTCATTTGTGAGTGACAGCTGACGCATGTTCGTGTAGTCTACATGCACGGCCATGTAGATGTCTGACAGAAAAGAATCTGACAGTTAGAATGGCAGGAGTCAGTAAACAAAGCACGCTTTCAGTACGGTCAAACGAAATCGCCCCGGGGTTAGAGTGACCCAGTAGACAGTTGCCAGTGTTGGTTGATTCTTGAGTGTGTCTGGCAACATCGATCTTTGTGGAGTTACTCGCAGATGCTTTGTCAAATGGAATGAAATGAATCATTTCCTGACTTGACTAAAGAAGATGATTAAGTTCTTTTACATTATTAACAAGCAGGGCGTGGTTAGACTGAACAGGTACAGGACCAATTTGGTCTTCACATCTTTGTTCTGCACAGTACAGAAGGCTACCAAACACAAAAATAACAAAAGGACCTTAAATCTGTTGGATTTGATGACATAAAATATTAATATTTTTTCATGGCATTAGTTAAATGTCAGTAAAGAGTTTTTTTAAATTAAGAATTAAAAGTAATTTCTATATATATATATATATATTATCAATAAAGAGTACGGTATATTATTTTGAAAAATCTATACTTAATCAGGTATTCTTCATCAACTAATTAATGCATTTTTTCAAGGTATGCATGCATTGAACCTAGCTAAAACATAAACAGTGCAATCCAATTACGTTCTACTAAGAACCCAGTTCTTGTATTGGAAGAAGAAGAAGAAGAATCATCATATATAAGTCATATAGTCACTGTTTCATTGTTCGGAAAATTTTATTTTTTGGTCCTAAAGTGAAAACAAACAAATGGGATTAGGAGTGAAAGATAACTAAAACAGATAGTTTTTCTTTCTTACATTCCTAATGACAGTGGTAACCAAAATGCTTTTTCTGCAGTTTATGAGTGTTTTGCAAAACTTATGAAAACAGGGATGAAATATATAAATCTCAAGATTTTGAATTGAATTCAAGCCCTGTTGGTATGTTCTGTTCTCTCTTCCTGGCAAATGAAATCCTGGGTTTTAAAAACTGAAGCAAGCATTCATTGAAGTAGTTTTTTCTATCTAATAAATAATCTCTAATAATTTATAATTGCATGGGTTATTCATGTTGTCTTATTTATAGTAATAAAATCTTTGGCTCTGTAGCTCATCAGTATGCATGGTTTATCATCTGATTAACATTTATCTAATTCTTTATACTAAATCTTTGTTCCTCACAAAACAGAGCTTAGCCCAGGGCGGTGAACCGAGGCAATCATGGTCATTCAGATTTGTTTACAAATGCAAGGAAACGAAAATAAAATCATTAAGTAAGAAGGCATATCCTATCTCCAAAGAAAACAGAAGATTTTTATTCTTATATCTATATTTATATGATTTCAAATAGGGCTGTTATAGATCTAAATTTCCTACCAGGGCGCCTGATCCCCTATTACCCTACCTTAGACCGAGAGCTGTCATAACCCTAAAATGGGCCAAGAACGAAATATATTGTGTTTTTACTCTGCTCAGCTACCAAATAGAGGGCTAATCATCAATATGAAAGCATTTGAATAACAAATTCCCCTTTAACAACAATCAAAAATTTGTTTCTGCAGGTTATTCAATGTTCTGAATTGTAAACAAAGAAAATATGAAAACTAAAAATGTTACCTACATGTTATTTATTTCATATAGTAAGATAAACACAAGATGCATAGCATTACACCATTTAATAAATTGGTAAAGTGCATTGAACACATCAATACAAGTTGAATACAGATCAACATCTTTTTCTAACTCTCCGCCACTAATGGCTGTAATATTGCCCAAGCGAAGTTAAGCATTAACTCACTCACTCACTCTTCTAACTTTGCCAACTACTTAAATTATTTTTTGGGTTGGTTGCATCATAACAAAACTTTACACAATATCACTGCTTCTTATATTGCAAGGGCTACATTTTGGTTGTCAAATAATATCATAACATTAACTGACGCACTTTCAATTAATTCTTAATTTATTCAATATTTGTCACATGATTAAAATGGGTCCGGGTAATGTGACGGGTACCTGGGTCGTCCTCATTACCTATCCGTCCTTGGTACCCATCACAGCCCTAAAATCTAACTCGTGGAATAACTCATGTTGTGAATGTTTTCTCAGATACTATCAGCACAGAGAGATCAAGGAGAGGAACCTGTGGCAGGCAACTGTCATCAAAAATGTTATTGAACGCTCAGAAAAACAGGTAAATCATGGTTGATGTTACTCAAATGAAGTTGCAATGTCTTGTTTGATTGCTAGCTTACTTTAGAATAGTTGATATTTGATTACTGGTAGATATCTTGAGAGGTAGAGAGTTATTAACAAATATTATTACATGGGACGATGTGAGTTAATTGGCATATTGATTCTTTAGTTTTATTATGACCCGCAAAACTTTGTGGGAGACATAATGTTTTCAGTTCTGTCAGTGGTTCTGTGGTTCCGTTATTCCATGGTTCCGAAATTCTTTTGTTTCCTGGCCATTTATCAAAAACCATTCAATATTTTTTTACGAAACTTTCCATGGAAACAATTTGAACTGCATATTAGGTTAGCTCATAGCTCCAAAACTATTAAATTATTTTTTTTAATAAACTAGGTATGTGGTAAGATCTAATGGTGATGTGCTTTTGCTAGTATTCTGAATTTTTAACTTTTTCTGGTTTCCATGAAAACAATTTAAACTTACTACATAATTATGGGGGGGGCAAATATACAAAGTTTTTTTAAACCATATGTTTGATGAACTACCGGGTAGTTTGTCATTTATCGGTATGTAGCGTGTCGACAAGTACCAGGGTTATGTTGACTCAAGTTGATATTATATCATTCATATTTTTAAGGGAATACTGTTTGTTACACAGATAGACATCAACCATCATTGACATATTTGATAACAGAAGATGCTTGAGTTGCAAGTTCAGGAGACATTGGTTGTTGCTCATGTAGATAGCATACTAAGCATAGTGAGGTTTGTTGTGTGGGATTGTAGAGATGATTAACTAACTGTGGGATTGTAGAGATGATTAACTAACTGTGGGATTGTAGAGATGATTAACTAACTGTGGTGTTCCACCTGCAGTGTAACCTGTTTGAGCTGAAGGGAGAGACCATCGTGTACAGGAAGTTTGTTAGTCTGTACGTCATCGCCGCCATCTCAGAGGAAGAGGTTTGTACTTTGTCAATTATTCTTGGATGATCTGGAGCAATATCGTATCAAATGTCAAGATGCATTTAGATCTACTTCCTGAAGTCATAAGCAGTATTGATGATTAAATATTATAAAAGATTATCTTCATGCTATATTTGTTTATACCGTAATTGAAATGACTTTCAATTTGATACTGCACTTCATGCCATGTTTGTTTATCATTGAAATGGCTTTTAATTTGATATTGCAGAATGAACTTGCAATCTTAGAACTGATGCAGAACTTCATAGAAACTCTTGACCAGTACTTCCAGAATCTTGTAAGTTTACAGAATACTCTGATATATTATCCTCCTCCTCCACATTGCAAAGGTATAAGAAAATACCATTGATCCCTTATATCACTTTGAATATGCAAGTTTACTTTTGTTTTAAGCTAAGAATAAGACTATTTCATGCTTGCATGTTGTCTATGATAAACATGATAAAATATGTGAACAAAGTATTTGTTAATGTCGCTAATTTTTTTTTTCAAATTGAATTTTCCAAAAATTAAAAATTATATTTTCTTCTTGTTGTTTTTTTTCAGTCAGAGGTGGATGTATCCTTTTTCCCTTTAGTCACATTGAAGGAAGGTGTTAGTGACCACATCTTTTTTATGTGTACTTCTAGATTATTAATTCTTTGCAACTATCTATCAAAATCAATCCAAATAATTTTCTTGGGTTGGGTTCTTTTTTTAAGAAAATACAATATCGATGTATGAAAATATATTCCAAACGAATACAAGTAACAGCATCTGAGTTGACAAAACATTACATTATTCAAATAAAACCAATGAATTTTAAACTCGTACTTTCGGTGCCCTGGGTACCATTTATTAATTCTAACTCCACTGAGTTATATTTTACACCCAACTTCTGATCAATGTCGGTAACTTGTACTTCAGCTTGTGTTTCTTAACCTTGTCCCAGATTGTCTTTAACACCGAGAAAGTCTACATGATCCTTGATGAAATGGTTGTCAACGGTTACGTTGCAGAAACCAGCAAGATGCGGGCTCTCATTCCTTTGCAGCTGTTGGATGCAGCTAAAAAGTGACATGCTATTTACTGGGCTATGTGCAATTGTACGGTCAAATTGTTTTATGAAGTCTGTCAAAGAGATTTTATGTGACTTGATGAAATAGGAATGAGTTGTTTTGATGTTACAATTCCTAACACTTTGTATGGTATGTATGATGAAAGATATTGAAATTTAATATTTGATGTACGACTCTTGTTACCTGGTCAATATGTATGTCTGACGAATGTATGAGTTACTGCATCAATATGATTGTCAATAAATCATAAATGTTTTATTTGGTTTGTGTGTTTTCTATTTGAACTTTTGATTTACCATTGGTCAATTCACCAGATGGGAAAAGTTCTAATTATTTGCATCAATATAATCTTGTCCAAGGCATAAGAATATTGATAAAACGTCTCATACAGCTCAAGATTGAGTAACTAATACATGACAACAGAGATTGATGTATAAAATTTTATTATGTACAAGTGGCTTTGCTGAATAGCCAAATCAACATATGCCGATGCTTGTTGTTTAGTACCCGTACGGTGCTTGTTCTTCAGTACCCGTACTTGTCGTTGAGATGTGTCTTCCCGTCCCCCGACTGACCTGAAACATTAAGTATTGTGATGTTCATATACGTGTATAAGGCTTGACCCTGTGTCAGGTTGGAAATCTTATATATATGAAGGTAACTAATCTGGTGATCAACATGGCTAATTGTTGCTGAACCATACTGATAGCGAGAGCTATGGCATAAACCACTAAATACATATGATCATGTTAGCCTGTGGTGAAAGTTGTCTCTCTTTTAAGCTTGAAGTCCCTTATAACTTTGAAAGCAGGATGCTTTCCCATATAACAGAAGTCTCATCTGTTCCTAATTTGCAAAAATGTCTGATCCATGCGAGTCGAGTGTATAATGTTAGATGACCAAATCCTTCAATCTGTCAACCAAGGCCACTCACCTACTGGCGGCATCCATACCGCATAGTCAGGATCATTCATATCATAGTCTGGATCTCCCGCTGACGTCTTCTTCTTCTTACTCTTCATCTGAACACAAAACATGTCAATTCTTACAAATTCATTCAAGTTCATACATTGCTAGTTGATCTATATTAATTTAAAAATAAGCTTAAAATTAGAAATCAGTTCATCAAAAGTCCCTAGTGGTTCTACTAATTTTTGAAATTGATTAGATTTAGAGAACATCTTCTCATGAAGACATAAGACAAACACTTATACTTGTTAAATCCTGAGGAGCTTAAACCCAATATGTTAAAAATAGATTAAATCATATGTTTTTGATAAAAATTATTCAAATGAGAGAAATTGTTATAATATTTAAAGAGTTTACAATATATTGGATATTGTTGGTAATGCTCCTTGTGATTCCTGATAATCAGAACTATAGTTACAGTCTCTTGCTTCCTTACCTTCCCTTCACCTGCTGAGGATCTCTTCACAGCCTTCACTGCAACATCAGACTTCACTGACTCTGAAACCAACCAGAACATAACGTTATGTGACGTCATTCAGCTGGTGACTTAAATTATCTGAAACCAGATCTATCAAGTAGTCTCAACTATCGTGTGTTTTGCAAATAAAGCCTCAGCATAATAATTGAGAGTTACCTTTATGTTGCCAACTATGTCAAATTGTAACTCGATGCAGTAAAATGTCCACAAAGGTAAAAAGAAGTAAGTGAATCAAATTTGTCTCTGAATTGAAAATCCACTGCTTGTGATGATGTATGAAATTGTTGACATTATCAATATTGTTTCACGAATGAACTCAAAATAGTTCCTTATTGTAGAATAAAAAGGAAGGTAGCTCCTTTGATCTTTACCTAAACGATGATAAAATACATACTAGTGCTGTCTGGGCCGTGGTCAGCCTCAAAAGGACCTGTCACTTCTTTCACCTCACTAAGTCCTGACTGCTGACTGGACGTGACTGATGATGGTGGAGGCATAGCTGGACCTTTGACCACAGGAGCTCGGACCTTGCCTGATGTGCTGTCTGGTTCTGTGCGCCTTGACTCCTGCAGCCTGGAAATACCTTCAGAGTTATCTGCCCTTGAACTAGAAGAGGAAACTGTACTGGAAACTGATTCTGTGTTTGTGGAGTTTGATGAAGAAATAGCTGTGTCAGCAGATTTGTCCTCATCATCATCTTCTTCCTCTTCCTCAACTCCATCGTCATCATCCTGGGAGACAGGTTGCATCTTCTGGGATGGCTGTTCATAGAAAAATTTGAAATGAAGTTTTACTTATTGGGATGTAGCAAAGTAGTGCAATCATTCTGTTTGATAGCTATATAACAATAGTTAACAAGCATAAAAGTGAGCGTTGCTCACTAATACCCCCGACCATGCATCCCTGCACCTTGGCCTGAGATATAACAAAGTGCTCTGGATGTGAAGGGCATACAAATCTTATATCCTTATTTAGTACTTAATAAACAAGTCATCAGAAGATGACATATCCCACCGGTTCCACATGATTGTAAGATGTAAACCTTTGAAAGATAATTGTAAATTTTTCAAGCAAGGTTCATAATAGTATAAGCTAATATATATGAAACGAAACCTTTCACGAATAAGAGCCGTTTCCATGGAAATAATAAAAAATAAAATTTTCAGAAATGTGAAAATATCAAAAGGCACCACTTCAGTAGGTGGCCAATACACATGTAAAGTTTAAGAAAGATATGTGGACCTGTTTTATATATATGAAACGAAACCTTTCATGAACAGAGTCCAAATAAGAGCCGTTTTCATGGAAATAATAGAGAAAAAAAAATCCAGAAATTTGAAAATATCAAAAGGCACCACTTCAGTAGGTGGGCAATACACATGTAAAGTTTCAGAAAGATATGTGGACCGGTTTTTGAGTACTGCTCCGGAAACGAAACCTTTCATGAACAGAGTCCATATAAGAGCCGTTTTCATGGAAATAATAAAAAATAAAATTTTCAGAAATGTGAAAATATCAAAAGGCACCACTTCAGTAGGTGGGCAATACACATGTAAAGTTTCAGAAAGATATGTGGACCGTTTTTTTAGTTCTGCTCCGGAAACGAAATGATTACGGACGGACGGACAGGGTGATGACTATATCCCACGGTATTGCATACCGGTGGGATAAAAATGGTCAGATGGGAAGAGAAGGAAACTGATGATAGGGTCACACAGACTGTTAACACTTAACTTGACGAAGGAAAGAATTTTCCGACTAATGACATAACATGCAGAGCACTGAAATGAAACATGAAATGCTAAAATCTACAAACCATTAGGTGTTGTTTCTTGGGTCCTTTGTGAATCTTCCCAACAGTGGATGCTGGTGCCGTTACAACTGGCTTGGGTGTGACTTTTGGTTGTCTGAAAGAAAAATAGCTGGTTTTTAATTAACTTGGCCAAACAAATGAAATAAAGACAAAGTTAACTACCCGGTATCAACAAATTGATGGCTTGTTTCTAGTGTCTTGGCAAATTCACAAACCATCATTATTCCAAAAGTGGTTAATAAGTATTAAGAATTATTTCTTTGTGATTCGAAAACCTGGTTTGTTGATTTCTAAAGGCAAAAATAAAATAAACATACAGTTTGAGTTCTGGGAGTGTAGCAGGTTTAGCGACGTTGACGAGCCGTCTGAGTTTATGTTCCTCCTGTCTGAGTTCAATCAGCTGACGCTTGAGAGACATCTTCGTCTTGGTGTCCATCACTCCAGACTTGATGGCGCTCATGTACGCGTCCAGCGCGTCAACCTCCTCATCCTCGAATGCTGCTGCATCTGTACATCATTTAAACATTTTATCCAATACATCAGATTTTGGAAAAACTTAACACGCATCTGAACAACATTTAAACACATTATCCAATTATTCAGATTTTGGAAAAACTTTACACGCATCTGAACAACCTTTAAACACATTATCCAATTATTCAGATTTTGGAAAAACTTAACACGCATCTGAACAACATTTAAACACATTATCCAATTATTCAGATTTTGGAAAAACTTAACACGCATCTGAACAACATTTAAACACATTATCCAATTATTCAGATTTTGGAAAAACTTAACACGCATCTGAACAACATTTAAACACATTATCCAATTATTCAGATTTTGGAAAAACTTTACACGCATCTGAACAACATTTAAACACATTATCCAATTATTCAGATTTTGGAAAAACTTTACACGCATCTGAACAACATTTAAACACATTATCCAATTATTCAGATTTTGGAAAAACTTTACACGCATCTGAACAACATTTAAACACATTATCCAATTATTCAGATTTTGGAAAACTTTACACACATCTGAACAACAACAATTTCATTTAAATACCTACCTTAACTTAGGTTAATGCCACTTACCTTTCTTGATGCGAGTGAAAAAGTCATTTATATAACCAAGATATCTCGAATGTCAGCTTACTAATAGCTGCTTCCTGCCCATACTTGGCATGCGTGATTAGAAAAATCAATTCTCACGTTCCAAACAAGGAACGCAGGAGATCCAACAGTCAGAAGAGGGGAGGCTGGTTGGGAATATAGCTCCTTAGTTAAGGTAGGTATTTAAATATCCAAAATATTTTGATTTTAATAAATGTTAGAACAAAACAGTGAAAAGGGTAGGAGTAGTCGGGGGAGTTTCAGAGTTCCAGCTACACTGGTCACTGAATCTCAGGCGTCACATATCAGTGGTCAAGCCTGGAAGGATTGTCCTATTCGAGGTCATCATGAATAGCATTTGTGGCAGTCAAGAGCACCGAGAGGTGTCCAAGGGTCCATCTGAGGGCAGCAGGCTAGGTACCTCGTAGGAGTGAGAGAGGTTGCTGGACAGGCGAGATATTGAGTCGTCAACCAAGGCTGGCTTGTCAAATCGACACAAGGAGTGTACTGGGTCAGGGACCACTGCAGGAGTCTTGGAAGTCTTGAAGCTGGACGACAAGGAGAGCTTCCTGAGGTCCTCTTCTAAATCCGCTACTTCATCCAGAACTTGAGGGTGAGGTGGCAACCACTGGAAGCGCACTGAACAAAGGGCTGCTATCCAATTTGGGATAAGTTTGAAGGTCAGATAAGTTTCCTTGTGGTCGCCAGGGTCTTCCTCAGTATAGTCAGGCACAAAGGAGTCCTCCTCCTCCTCAAAGTCAAAAGAGGATCTCCTCATCCTCAGAGACCTCGGAGTCTTGAGTGGCATGAGTCTGGAAAGGATCTGGAGCTTCGAGAGTAGCTTGAGGAAGTCCTATCATCAAAATAGGAATAAAAGTGCCTGCTCTAGCGCTGGCATCGGGGATACCTGGGGCTGCGAGAGGGCCTGTGAGAGCGTCTTGGAGACACATGCACAGTATGGGGAGGGAGAAGCTAATAGTAAGTTGATATTTGTGATATTTCTGCATGTAAGGGGACTCACTCTCATCAAGAAAGGTAATTGGTATAAACTAAGTAAAGGTAGGTCAAAATTTATTTGATAACAGGTCAAATATAATAAACAACAACCTACCAGCCTTTGCCTTGTCCAGTTTAGCTTCAATATCTGTAATTTCCTTTGCAACTTTTGTATGTCTTTCCAACTGAAAGAAAAGTCTGGTATTAAGGTTTTCAGTAGCTTTGAATGATTTAGACGTTCTGTCAATTTCCTCAGGAAAATTATATCTTTACATACAAATGTAAAACAAAAATCACAATTAATTTATGAGTTTTTTCTTTTTTAATCAGAAAGGAGCCTCAGACAGATAGGAATGTCTTTTGCCAATGTCACTATCTTTACTTTTCCAGATGATATAACGATCTAGTCAGGATGAAATGATGACTGATTATGAGTCAAATATCCTTTTGATTTTTAATTCTATTGACCTTCTATCATAATCCTAGGGAGCATTGAAGAGCATTTCAGGAAATCTTCAAGCTTTAATATTCAAAGAAATCACTTGAAGTAGTTGGTAGTCAACATGTTTCAAACAAAACATTGAACAGTGAGACTTATAAAAATATTTTTGCAAGATATTATTCCTACACTCTGCAACCCACCAGTGACTCGTAGGTCTCCAGTTTATCCTCCATTTTGCCAGCCCGTTTCATCCTCTGAACTCGTTTCTTCTCTATGGTTCCTGTCCGGTCAAGAAACGTGTCCTCATCACTGTCATAGAAATCATTCTCCTCCCAGTTCTTAGCTTTCCTCTTGTGGCTTTCTGTTAAACAAAAAACACAATTGATTCAGACCTTTCTCTGCCACTGCAATACATTCTTGGCAGGCCTGTCCTATGAATCACTCTAGCTTAATATTACTTAATTAATTAATTCTGGCCTTATTGGTCGTGTAGTATTAAAAGTTTTCTGTTAAAACATATTTCATCCTGAAAAATAGTTAATCGAGAAACGCAGAGCTGTGTGTCTCACCATGTTTTGATTTGCGAAGTTCGCCGTGTTTATCTAACAATCGACACGCCTCTAGTGCACAGGCGACCACTGCGTCTTTTCTCTTCCCAGAAACCACCACCTCTGCAATAACTGGCTCTCCAGTAGGCGTGTCAACAGGCAATCTGTAGCAGAATGATCCAAAACATTAAATGACTCAAACTTCTAACAAAAATAGATTAAACTCAAAGTTTCTTCATGCACAAGTTAAGTTGATATTACCAGGTACCAAATAAAAACATTTGAACTATCAACCAATCAGAAGTTTAAAAACTATGAGTAGAAACACTAAGGATACAATTTGATACAAGATTTAATTCTTAGTTACTAGTACAACTTACTCAACGGTACATTTGTGTTTTCCAGGTCCACAGTCAACAAACTGATACTCAGGTAAATCATAGCCTGAAATATATAATCCAGATATATTGTTGAACTACCCATTGTCAATCACTTTAATCAAAGCAAAAGTTTCAGTGCCCTTGAAATGTAAACACTAGAAGGCAAATCTACTCTACATAGGTAACATCCATACCAAATTTTATGGTTATGAGTAAAAACAACTTTTGGGACCAAATTTCAAACATTTTGGTACTCTTAAATTGGCACCCTGAAAAGGCACATCTGCATGACATTGGTTACATCAGTACCAAATTTAAAGTATTCAAGTTAAAACTTATGTTTTCAAGTTCATTGAGACAAAAAAAATCAAGTAATTACCCGGTACTAATATTTGATAAAACTTGTTGGCTCAGTTCTAACTTGAAAACTTTCTGACTCAGTTATAACTTTTTGACTATGTCCATGGTTCAAACTTTGTCAATTTTATTCATGCTTTTTTCAAAATGCCTGGCTCATGCCAAGAAAACATAAAATAAACGTTTGATAAACACATATGAAAAAATAATTAACTTAGTAAACATTGAGTTCGATAACTCTTATCGTGGCATGAAATAGAAATGTGTTTAGTAAATGACCCAATATACAAACAGATAGTGTACCTTCTCTTTCAAAATACCCTTTCAAAGCCTTCTTTGGATCATCAATATAAAGGTGCTCATTTTGAGGGATCACACTTGCCGGGATGAAAGGATTCTCCTCACTTGGTTCCACTGCATCTTCATCTTATAGTTGTAAAAGGGACAAAATAAGTCAATCTTGTGTTTTGACTGCTACATTTTGAGATATTTGAAAAAAAAAGGGAAACATTTATCACAATCAGAACTTTTCAAAATAACTCTGCATTTTAGTTATTTACATGATAATGTTGGTACAAAACCATCTGCTGGAAAAACAATTAAAACATTTGAAAAGATTTATATCCAAAATATATACAGGATGTGCTTGAATGATGGTTGATTTTCAATCATCAATATAAGATTGGAAATAAAAGGTGATAACTCTCCAAGGTCTGACAAATGTTCAGCCACATGAAAAATCTTAAACATGCTTCAATTTGAGTGTTCGGGATAGATGGCAAAATACTGTTCTTCAACTTGTGTTGGTGTCAATCATTGTGCCCCTACTGTAAAGGAGACTAGAATCTATTGTATTAGAATATCATGGCAGCAAACTGTACCAATGCCCCAGGTGCAACCACGATCCTCCATGCGCTGCTTCTCCTTCTGGAGGCGTGTCTCCTGCTCTAGTAGCTCTGCCTGGTGGAGAACCTCAGCCTCCTTTTTTTGTTTCTCCTTCTGCTCCATCAATTCTGTCACACTTAGTTCTGTTTCCTCCTCCTTGTCATCTTCAGGACCCTGACAAATTATATAAATGTATTCAATGACAGACAGATTACTCATTTATCAATATTTTTCAATTATTAAAGTTGATTTGACTTGAATGACAAAATGTGATAAGGGGTTCTCTACATACCTGAAGTATGTGCAGTCTGGAACTTCCACCAAATTTTACAACATGACCAACCCGTACTCTGTTGTAAACTTTTGTTCGAATTTTAGCTTTGTTTATCCATGTTCCATGAGTACTGTCTAGATCATACAAGTACCAACCCTTTTCTCTATCTTTGTCGCCACTCGTCGAATACTGCATCACAGCATGGTGACGAGACAATGATGGATGTTCCATTGTCACATCACAACTAGGTAATCGTCCAAAAACATGAAATGGCTTCTTTGTAAGGTCAATATTGTCAATAATAGATCCATTTTTCAAAACTTCAAACTGATATCCTTCCTCGCATAAACCACTCCAGGCAGGTTCTTTATAAGGAAATATAACTTGGGCAGTTTTTAATTGTTCTGCAGGAGAAAGAGATGATATAGCTGTCTTTTTAGATTCAGTCTGTTCTTCAATTTTAATTTCTTCTTCTGACACTATTGAATCTGTTGAGTCAGAATCTGGTTTGTTATCTGTATCCAGTTTTGAGAGACTTGGCGTTTGTTCTTTTTGAACAGTTTGTTTTGGCGGAATGAACTTAGGCATTCCTCCTGGCACTTTGAAAGATATCTTAGCTTGTGTGTCATCTTCCTTTTCTTTTTTGTCAACAGAAGAATTGTTGTCCTCGTTATCTTCCATGCTCTCAACGGTGGTTGAAGTAAACGTATCCGCAGAGACGGGAGAACAACGTTCTAAGTCGGCCATGACACCTGTCGTTGGCCGCTTCAACAAAAATAAAATGCATGATTGTATACTCATTGACGATTCAAGATAGTAAATTGATTGGATTTTAATGATTTAATGAACTGTCATGAAGTGTAGTTCCAAAGGCACAATAGGATTGAGTGAATACGGTACATGTTTGTATTTTAGACAGTAAGCGAAGTAACTGAGTATTTACTGCATACCGCTAAAATATTTTCTTTCTGAACGCCCAGAGTATAAATCAATACCCGGTATATGAGAAGTATCTGTATGAACGTTTGTTAAATTTTATGATATGGACTTTGCAACTTCATCTAACATTAGGTTTGACGTTCTTTAGATATTTATTTATATAAAAAGCAGCTAAATAATAAAGTTAATATTCACACATATGCAATCAGTTTTTGGTATAACTATAGAATTGGTTCGCCACCTTTTTCACAATATCTTGTTTTACTAAACTAATCATTAGGTTAGGATTAGGATTTGTTTTAGGTTTAGGGTTAGGGTTAGGGTTAGGGTAAGTGTTAGGTTAAGCGACTTACTTAGGGTTAGTGTTAGGGTAAGGGTTAGGGTTAGTTTTAGGGTAAGTATTTGGGTGGCGAACCAATTCTATAGTTCTCATATCACTGTGCGTAAACCGATGACCGTAACTTTAGTTACGATCATCCCAACATGGCGGCAGGTCATACGCTTCGGAACTTTTCACGCGAAATTCTAGTTGTTCAGACACATTCAGATAAATTCAATAATGTGCTTAGATGCAGGTTGACGTGGAGACGAGATTCTAAAAATATCTTCCTTTGTAAATGCATATCATTGAAGATATTCAAGTTTTAAAAATCGGGCATGATGACGGTAACTGAAACATGATGATGACGGTAACTGAAATGTTCGTCATAGCTAGGATGACGGTAACTGAGCATTTCCTTGATCAGTACGTGTAACTTTTAATGAAAAAACTCGTTAACGGACATACATTTTAGTAATTCAAAACGAAGGTTGATGGTATATTTTTGTATGATATTTACAGGAGAAAGAGTTTTCTTATACTGGTGCCCATTTGAAGCGACATAACTTACTTCATTCCTATATACTTCACTCAACAACATCACATGAACAATCTAAAAACGTCCAATATAAGAAAACAAATTCTGGACGAAATCGCTTGCATGTTTGTTATAACGACTCATTTCCGAATTAAACTGTAAAGTTACCGAATAACAATAACATATTTCACTACGAACATTAAAATGTATAATTGAATTCAACAAACATTTAAAATAAAGAATAAAGTTGTCAAAATCTTATTATTCCATCTTAAAATATTCACCCTGAATCGAATTAGAAACGATTTCGCTGAACCATAGTTTTACAAAAAACCTATATTTTACGGCAAGCATCCACTGTCCTAGATTTTGTAGCCAAAGAATATTAATCGCTTTGTGATATGTAGTCTGGTTCACAATAAGACACTGAAAAGCATAAAACTCTTTACCGGTCTCATTCACAAGATTTGACGCAATATTTTAGAGTTTACAAAGTCTATGTTAAAAAGGAATCAAATGCGACTCTTAAATCACAGAAAAGAAGGGTCAAATTACATTTGCACCCCAGGATACCGGAACAAATATAAAGCTAGATGATTCATATACTAGTCTGATAGTAACCAATAAAGTAACGTTTAAAGTAAGGTTTCCTGATAGTAACCGGCTCATTGTATTTTACTGCACACAGGAACTATACAGATATATTTGGAAGATTTCAATACTGATCATGAGATAATGGCATATGTTATAAGTACCGGTATTCGTATATACGCGTTTTTCTTTTGTATAGATACAAAATATATTTTCTTTTATATATCACCGTTTGTAAGTATCATGTCATCTGATTGTTGTCAATGACTACTCGTATGATTGTTTTCATTGAATTTATATCATTTCACAAGGGCAATAGCAAACAAAAATCAGAATACGTGCCATATAAATCCCTTGGATAACTGGCGGATATAAAACATTAAAATGTTTATTACTATGAAATCTGTGTATTGCGAGAGTTTGCCTTCCAGTATCACTAAAAAGGTCATCATAAATCATTCTACATTACAATGTGTAAGATCAAATCACTCAAGTTATTCAACCGTTTGCTATATTTGCCCCTCTAAAAACAATATAATTGTGTTCTGTGAAATGGCTATTCCCAGCGGTTGATAATTAATGAAATTTCTATAACAACTTTGAAACTTAAAGGGACAGTAGAACGTTTATTGAAAATTTCATATTTCAATTTTTTCACTGATAATTGTAAATTAATGCTTAATGTATTATGTTAATAGTGTCAAAATTCCCTTTAGACAAACCAATCATCCATAGTCAGGGAACAAATTATAAGGTTCATTGGGCCATTTTTGTGTGAACACATTTAATTCACTTTGTGTAAGAAAAGGGAATCGCAAAGGCCATATGCTGAACTTTACATCATATATTTAATTTATTATGGCCTTATTTAGTTTAAATACATTGCCTTTGGAACCATTTATTTTCGTTTTCCGGCCTTCACCTTATATTACCCCTAAAATCGTGCTACTGCCCCTTGAAATTAAATGTTCATAAAATACAAATATCCTTACATTATAGTCATATTTCGTTTTTAGGGGAGACCAGGGCAAAGCGCGCCGTCGGGGCAAAGTGACTAAGCGTTATTTCTCCTTAACGATCGACAAATGGCGTGGTTTGTCAGTATCAACGGATGAATGCAAACGTTTAGAAACGTTGTGTTCAATGTTTGCATCGTTAGCTTGAGTTGGAGACTTACAATTGCAAAAAGTTGAGAAAACGGCATTTTTCTCTAAGGAAGGAATATGTCCGAAATCCAATATTCCATAGAAACACAAAACGCAACATTAAACTCTAGAGCACTTATTACACACACAAAATTCACCTATTCATTGCAAAAGGAAATTTAAAGTTCATTGCTTTAATTATTTACTATAGAACAAATAGAATGCTACCCTCAAAGGGACCGCAAGTGAGCCGGGGGGAACGCTTTGCCCCGAGTGTTCTAAAATATTTCTTTGTGGTCAACACATTATAATATCAGAGGTATCAATTAGTTTTCATAAACAAATGTCGTAAAATAGAATTGAAATTTTTATTCTATAATTTTCTTGTATCTTTTTAAAATTGATATTCAAATGAATTATAAAATTGTATTATATGATTTTATTTCATTTAGAAACACATATATTTTCTTGGATTTTTTTACATTAGTTTGATATTGAACATATATTTTGTTTTATCCCTAAACATTTAAGAAGATAGGCCGTATGGGCAAGCCCGACAGAGATAAGATGTTTTTGAAATGTTAAATTTGTCTTTCAAACCAATCAATTTCTTTATTTCTTTCATCTATTTAATGGTTTCTGATAGTAGATGAGTTAAATGAGTCGAGCCTACCATAGTTCTTAGAAATTCGTATATAGTAATCATGTCAGTTTTGATAAAAACTTCGAAAATATAGGTCCAATATGTATAAAAAACATATTTTGTCTTTGTTGTGCATACAGAGCCTAGGTTTTTATTTTCTGTTAAGTTTTCATTAGGGTGCCTGTGAGCTGAATGGCACTTAAACAAAACATGTTTGTATGGTAATGGCTTATTATAGGTGTTTGACATACCACATTTGTGTATCTTTTCGCATGGGGCACTTTGCCCCAAACTACGGGGCAAAGTGCACCGCCTTTGTCGAAATACATTTTCGTTAATATCTCTTTATGGAGGTATGGTAGGTTAAAAAGCATTTGTCATACAAGAGTTTATCTGATGAGAATTACAGACATGCTGCAAGTTGCATTCTAAACATGTTAATATGCCCAGACAACACACATATATATACTTATATGCTTTGCCCTGGTCTCCCCTAACCCTAAGGAACAAAAGACATACATGAATGTTTAAATCTATATGATGGAATAACAAAATTATTTGCATTTCTAAGATCATAAGAAGAAGTGTCTCCAACAGTCGGAGGGAGTAAATCTACAAGATATGATGGTGCATTACCGCACTGTAATTCATGATAAAGTGTTAACTTTCTCCTTTCTCTCCGTTCTGATAATTTTTCCCAACCAGTTTCAAAATAGAGATGTTTAAGTGAAGTGTATTTTGGTAGACCAGTAATAACACGAGCCGCTTCTAACTGTAATTGTTCAAGTCGAAATGACTGTTCTGAGTTACACCCATCCCAAACTTCACAAGCATATTCAAAATGTGACACTGTTTTTCTAACGGCTGTTAATATAAAATCAAATTAATTGAAACACATCATAAGAAAATAAAATCGCATAATGTTTAAATAAATTTCATTTGAATAAAAGATATTATACAGTGCTGGTTACAAAATGATAACAGTGTATTATATAAGTTTAAAAAGATACCTGCATTGCGTTGTCAAGTACGTTGTTTAGTGCTTCTAAAATAAATAAAAAACCTACAATACAAATCATTACATAGGTTATCAGATGATCAGCTGGTGAATTCGACTTCAACCACCCTCTGTGACCTCTTCAATGGTGAATATTTGCTGTTTCCTACACGCTAATACACATTTTATTACTTTCCTGTATGCAGTTACCGTCATCTATACTTTTCAGTTACCGTCATCCTGCTCATTTATGATTTTCCAGTTACCATCATCATGCCCGATTTTTAAAACTTGAATATCTGCATTAATATGTATTTATAAAAGGTAATATTTTTAGAATCTCGTCTCCACGTCAGCCTGCATCTAAGCGCATTATTGAATTTATCTGAATGTATCTGAACAACTAGAATATCGCGTGAAAAGTTCCGAAGCGTATGACCTGCCGCCATGTTGGGATGATCGTAACTAAAGTTACGGTCATCGGTTTACGCACAGTGCATATGAAGATTTTACATCCAAATTCTACGCAAGCAATATGTATCTTTTTGTGTTTTCCTCTTCCTTGATAAGTTATGCAAATGATTTGTTGCCAGATATCAAACGTTGTGTTATGATACATGAATGAATATATAAAACAAATGTCAAAACAGGTATACATAAGTAACGTTTTACCAAGATAGGAGTAGTTAGAATAAAGGCATGCTTTACAAAACGCGGAAGTACTTCTATATTTGAGGGTCATTGAATATATGATTCATTTGAATTAATAATCTCTATCTTGTTTTATGCTTTACCTTGTTAATTGAAAGGAATGCTATAAAAATTAGATTAACGTTTCGCCTTCCCCTGTTCCGCCGTAAATTGGGCAATTAAGAAATATGTAACAAAAGAGAGTACAATAAGATGAGACCTCTAAAGGAGCTTAAAAAGCCATAAAAAAATGTTCACGTTATCGTCTTTAACAAATTTTGTAAGTGATTTTCTAACTCGTGATCTTGATCTTCGACCATGAATGTGAAAATATAAAAATAATTCTGACAAAGTATAATTCAAAAGATATGTTAATGACTTATGGAAGCTTAATGAGATGAAGTTATAGCCAACATGAGTGTATATGGCAATAACCCTAACTTGTGACCTAGACTCTTACATTCAAGGTCACACAATCAATTAACACTTCTTATTTAGAATAACAATCATTTAATGATTAAATGTGTTATTAGTTAAAATCAGGGACATCATATAACTGTATATATACAGCTGCGTATCTTACGTTTCTTCACTTACCTTCGGTTCTAGTGCAAATATCATGTAATTTGTAACGTCTTTGAGAAATCATATCATTTTGAAAACGAAACCGATAATGATGAGTTAAGATTCAGTTTGCGTTGACATATTCGTATGTCATACCTAGCAGATAGCTGTAACAAATTTTGCAGGTCATTGAAGTGACCAGGGGTCAAAAATTCGAAAACACTCATTCCTATGTTGCTCTACAAAATCCTTCATAAGTGATTAACAGATTTAGATCTTATTCATATGTGTTCCTTCGCCCTAATGCAACTTAACTGTGCTGATTTGTTTCCTACAAAGTTTAAATGAATACTTTTAATCGAAATTTAAGAAAATCTGAATTTCCCAAATATGACCCCATCTGTCTATTTAACAATGCCAAAAATCGACATTCAGCAACAGTGACAAGACGATCCCGAAATATGGTTAGGGAATGGTTATTTCAAACATGCACAATTGATGATCTTTTGTAAGTGGTCATGGAGTTATTTTATGAATGTAAAACGAAACCAAAATTACATGACATTTGCACTAAGATCACAAGCAGGTGAACAAACTTATGTTATGCAGCTGTAGTCTTTGTTAAAATAAAGCATTTTTGCTTATCCATGCCTAAGTCGTGACCTTGACTGTTAATGAATTGTAGCAAAAAAACTTTTCAAAATGTTGTACTTTTTCAAAGATAATATATACCAAATGAAAGCTTGTACGCACAATGTTTTTCAAGATATTGACTTTACAGGGATTTTTTGTGTTATTATATAACTCTTAACCTTGACCTTTGACCTTGAAAGTGAACTTGTCAACGTTATTTAGCGGTAAGACATGTTTATAAGTTCTGAAAGGATTAATAGGATACAGTTACAACCAAAACGGATGTACATATCATACCAATATATCGTGACCTTGATCTTTGACATTTAAGTTCACCCAATCATTGGACACTTTGTATTATGTAGAACGATCATGTAATGTCATTATGATTAAAAGTGTTATCGTTTAAAAAAGAATTTTCGCTAAACCATGCTTAGTCGCAATCCATGCTGTGACCATGTCTTTTGATGGATTGTAGCGTAAACCGTATCATTTTTTTACTTCTCAAAGCTGACATATGCCAAGTAAGAGCATCACAGCACAAACACTTTTGAATTTTTAGTGTTTATAAGGATTCAGTGAATGTGAAGATGGAAAATAAAATCCCCTAAAGGTATCAGCAGTATGATATGTATTGGAATGTGAAAAGCTTAATGGAAAAAAATCATAGCGAATGGAACATGTCAGGCGGTGGTGGAAACTTAACAAAATCTGATAGCAGACTGCTAGATTGCTAATGAGACTTAACTTGGAACTAAAACAAAACCATCCCATCTTCGTTACTAGTTTCGATATAAGACGGGAGTCGCATCCTTACAAACCTAATAACTCAATCCGGATCTGTCCTGGAGTATTGAATTTGGTGTCTTTACCAAGGTTTTTGGGGTCACGGTATCCAATGAAATCATTTTCAAGGTGAAAAAAGTAGTGAATTTAGTGGTGAATTAAAGATGGCCGCCAAATTAGCCGATGAAGACTTTCGGTCAGTATATCAAGGTTCCTAATTGACCTAGGAGAGTAAACTTGACATTTATTCTCGGTCAATATTCAGGAGACTGTCGTACTTGTTTATGTATAACGGCATATGTACATTATGTGTTGTCAGGTTATGTTGAACCCATTTCGAAAAGGTTTCTGCTTAGAAATTTGAATTCACATCTTTTCTATGCATAGAAACATGTCAAGAAGACTTATTTTGAGTAGTATAGATTGTACATGTCATGGTTTACAAATTTGTAAATATTTGTATAGAATTTTGTCATTTTAGGTTAAAGCGAGGAAATTGTAAGAACATTGTAAAAAGTCATGTCTCGATCATTTTTTGGCTTGTAATCTTGTTTCATTTGGCTTATCATCACATTAGGCAATTGAGTAGCACAACATAATTAATGTGCGTCATAATTCACAAACATGCAAAGAAGCGAGCAGATCTCACATACCCCACTTCCCATTTTGTTAAAAGAATTTTAATTTGAAAAATTGATTGTTGTATGATAGTGGAGTGTGCAGTTTAAACGATGAGTCATTATGTAAGTCATTTCCACTGAAACTACAAAACTTAACTCAATAATAGGGTTTTACATTACAAGGCTATATCAAGGGATGATGACAAGGTGACCCTCTCTCTCCCTATATTTTCTTACTGTGCTCTGAGATCTTGACATCTCTTGTTCGATCAAATCAAGACATAAAGGGAATCACTATTGACAATGTTGAATATCTTATTGCTCAATATGCTGATGATACAGAGTTTCTGTTGGATGGTAGTCAGTCATCATTTGAAGCTACAGTTAAGATGTTAGATCTCTTTGCAGCAATCTCTGGCCTCAGGATTAATTATGAGAAGTCTCAAGTTGTTTGGATTGGGTCTGAAAAAGGAAGCAGCAAATTGCCTGATTTGCATATTAAGTGGAATCCTGACAGTTTTAAGATTCTTGGAATTAACTTCTCTACATCAATTAGTGACATTCAGGATCTTAACTACAAGGGTAAGATCTATGAGATTTCTTAAAACAGCTGAACAAGATTTTCTTTGGTTTCATATGGAATGGCAAACCAGATAGAGTGAACTTTTATGTAAACCAGTGTCAGAAGGAGGTTTAGGAATCATTGATATCTTTGCATATGTTAAATCGCCGAAAGTTACTTGGATAAGGAAGCTTTTTGCTGACAGCGAATCCAAGTGGAAAAAGTTATTTAGGACTCAACATCCTGATACCATACACTTAAGTGAATTTGGCGACTTGTTCCCAACATTTTTAGCCAAAAAAGTAAGTAATGCTTTTTGGAAAGATTGTTTGACTTCCTTTGGGTCTTTGTACTCTAAATGTCACCTTCAAATTATGAAGAATTTCTAGCTGAGAGTCTTTTTTACAACAGCAACATTATTATTGGCAGGCAATATTTCTATAGCAAAAGATGGCGTAACAAAGGTGTTTGTCAAATCTTTGATCTCATAAACAGTGATTATCATTTCATGTCCTTAAGTGAATTTGTAAAAAATTATAACGTGCATGTTCCATTCACTCTTTTTTATTAGTTGGCAATGACATAGTTGAAACCTAAACTTTTATGTTTAAAACCTAAAAAATGAGCAATATCCATGCATTTTTGCAGAAATGGCATAATCACGCAACCTTTCCGCTGGTGCTCTAAAGTTGCCTCTTAATGACGCCAAGGATAACGTATAACACATATCAAAGGTCGGCATGTTGTTATGTTCTCGGGCACTTAAGGAACCTGGAAATGTGTAACAAGAGCTCATCGACTGTCCAATTGATAGACATTGGTCACCAAACATCGACACATGGCCGGGATTGACATGACATACGACTTAACTGTGATTGTTGAGCTCTCAAGGGTGCTCATAGACTAACATTTAGTCTCAGAAGTATTTTTTTCAATATTGACAATATTTTTAAACAAATCATGTATTATAACAAAATGGAGCCTCGACGATGCTTCAACTTCAGAAACTAAAGCTGAGCGATCTAGACTTGCTATACTTTTCTAGACTTGGTTGGTCATCAATTAAATTGTTTTGCTTTAGGGTCTGGATGACAGACTAGGGTGCTCCCCGTTTGGACGACCCAAAGAAGTGTCAATACGACGTGTTACACTTTATCCACACATTCACATTAATCGACAAGCTTTGCTAAAGAATTAGTATGAAGATGAAATCGCTGAAAGTTGACATTATTTAACGTTTGATTGTTTCATGACACATGACAGATATGGAAGTGATTACACTCGGGTTGCGCATATCGGTACTAAAGTAACACATTTATGAATATAATGAAATTATTGCGAAAAAATCATTTTAACAAACGTCTGAATAACAATTTTGACCCCTCCTTACTTTAGATTATCAAAAGGCAAAATTTGGTTATCCCCCCTTAATTTATATTTGTTGGTTGTTTAAAGGAATGATCGATTCATAAGAAATAATTTGCTTTAAACTTCTATCGATTCTAATTCTGTAATCATAATGATTACAAAATGGTGTAAAATTTCTTTTGGACGTCAGCTTTTGTTTGAGGTAGCCATCATGAAAATTCTAGATGTGCGGAGGACAAAATAACTTTTGTTGAGTCACTGCAACTTACTGTCAGTCATGTTTCATGAAAGAATACATATACAGGTTTTACCAAGGGCATATGTAAAGATCATGATTGACACGTGGAGCCGAGATGTATATTATAGGAGATATGTTCCGGAAAAGTAATTTATCATAGAATCAAATTTGTGGTCAGCGACAAATACAAGTCATTTGTTGATCCCACCATTGAAAGGTACGTTAAGGATTGGAGATTTGCTCAGGACAAATGACTTCTTGTTTAAGTCACGATTCCATTGAAACAGCAAAAATCAAATGTCGATTTAATCTTCAAAAGGCACATCTAGGGATCATGGTTGAAAAAGGTGTATGAAGTTTGGTGACGCTAGCATGTCTAGTTTAGGATATATTGCTCCGGACAAGATCTTTGTCTAGTTTCTATGGGAAAATAAAACAAGATGTGTTTGTGAAACACGAATGCCCCCGGATGCATCCTGCTCGCTGTGTCAAGGTCAAGGTCACAAGGTCAAATGTCATGGTGTCATCTGAAAGGTCTCATCACAAGGGATCCATATGTCAAGTATCAAAGACCTAGCTCTGACCAATCAAAAGTTATTACCAAGGTTAAAGTTTTTGTGGACAAACGGACAGACGGACAGGTGAAAAACAATACCCCCGTTATCTCCGATTCGGGGGCATAAAAATAAACTTAATGTGTTGGTCTAACCCTCAAAAGGAACATCTAGGGATTATGGATGATAAGTGTAACAAGTTTGTTGAAGCTAGCATGTACAGTATAAGACAGTTCCGGACAAAGTATTGTGACGGATGGACAGAATGAACACTTCAGCTAGACCCTAAAATAAAATGCAAGCCTAAGAAAGTCTATAAAAAGACTCGAGAGCTCAAGTTTCTGAAAATGAAGAAATCCGTCTCATCCTGTTTTCCCTAATTTCAGATTTATTGAAAAAAAAAATCATTTCAGAGTCTAATTGTTAGGCTACACTTCTGCTTACCTTGTAATATTTGCGAGGTAATCTCTTCCATGTCAGCTTCTTGTTTATCAGTATTATCATTAAGCAAACCTTCACTGCAATGCACAATTCCTCTCTGGCTTTAAGATAGCCAGCCATCGAAGCTTCTATCGATAAACTTGATAGTCCTTTCTGAAATCCTTTGCAGGTTGCAACTCCTAGCCAACAAGATCATATAGAGTGTTTTGATGTCTTCTTTGTCGCCTTGTTGGGCGTATGGATGAAAGTCCTTGATTTTTCCCGTCATAATCGATAATGCCTTTTCAGGTTATATAGATTTTACTGAAAACGCCCACCAACAATTATTACTTAAGATATTTTCATTATATATATTTGAAAGGTTTATCCTAGATGAGCTTTTAACACTGGGGTTTTGTATTTGGGCAGTGTCATTTGTTATCCAGGGGAGTCGCCTGTCAATGTAAATGTGTTTTCGAGGATCATAAAATTCATGGTCACAGCAAAGCTCGGGGTTATTAAAAATAGGAGTTACGTGTCAAGCTTGTAACTGCATCTTTCAGAGTTAGTTTCACCCACATATTAAAACTGAATGTTTCTGCCTTGTCTTCTTCCCAATTAGCGCACAGACATATTGTCCAGTCGAGAAAAGACTAAATTCAAAAGGAATTGGTTGAAACATGTCATTTGGTGTCACACTAAAATGCATGTGTATGTAGATTTAAACTTGTTTATTTAGTGATTTATTGAGAAATTTAATAAAAGTTGCCCTAATATTGGTTAGAACTTTTTCAGCAGGAAGAACCTGGTTTACAAAAGTATATTAGTGGTTCTGTCAAGTGTTCGTTTACAAACCACAAATGAAGATACAAACTAAAAGAGGGTGGGAGACTCAAGAACACAAGACGAAAAGTAAATTCAAGGAAATTCTTCTCCCACCCCCTCCTGGTTTCTAGTTCTACTGATACGCTGCATTAATCAGATCAGCCGGAATCATTTAGTTCATCCATAAATCTACAAGTACAGTCCACCTTTCAAGCCTACCATGGAGAAGTGCCTCTTATACATGAAGATAAACTCACTACTCAGATTTCAACAAATCTAAGTCATATAAGGACAATATTTATGAATGACAACCTCTTTTTTCACAAAGTGCAAGGTTTCGATACAGATTCTTGTATCGTTATATACATTATACAAGAATCTGTATCAAAACCTCGTACTCTGAATAAAGAAGTTGTTATCCAAAAATATTGTTCTTATTTGACTTAAAACTTCTTAACTGCCACTCAAAGAAGTAAATCCAAGTCATGACCAACACCTCCAGGTAAACTGTTTGAGAGCTGGAGCAGTTTGCTTGCTCTCAAGTAATCTTCACAATTCAACAAAGAGTTTAATGATCAATGCATTTTATTCTGTCAAATAGTGCAAAATCTGCTTTCAATGATTCCAAATTTATTTCACAATGGTCAATGAGTTCAATGATTAAAACTGTGCAAATGGTTACAACAAGGTATGCACTAGATATTTAAAAGTTAATGGATGTTTTAACAAGCATTGTTGCTTACAGCTGTTTATTAAAACAGCCATTATCAGCACCTTAATACAAACTTGTAGCTGCTTATGTGCAACTTAAGGAGAAGGACTTATTTCCCCATGAAGATTAAATAAGAGCAAAAAGAAAAAGCAATGTACATTAAATTATATCCTCATGTCTTAAAAAAATCCAAATTTTAAAAAAAGATGCTTTTTTCAATGATGCACACATACAGCTACAAAATAAAGATGAACAAAATATCAATATCCATGACAAATGAAAGCAGCAACTCCACCTACCTTAGAACAATATTCCTTTTTGAGACAATTTCGACACAGGATGAAATAACAATGACATGATTTTTGAAATAGGTTACTGACTAACTCAGCAATGTTGTCACCTGCAAATATTGAATTGTATTTGCTCAAGAGTTGACTTATTGGTGAAGATTAGAATTTAATTTTTCTTTTTAATGTGTGTTAGTTCCATGCTGTATATAGAAGAATTAGTGACATGTACAAGCATTGGCGTTATACAAGTTCAGTTTCCTTCATTTCAATTGTCAGTAGCAATGATATGAACATAAGGGGAAATGAAGAAATTTGATCCAGAGGAGGAAGAGCGAATGAGAGTCTAATCATCATGATCCGACTGTTCATTCTGCTGCACTGGTTTTGGGGATGCCTCACGCTCAGGGGACCTGGAACGAGACCTGGAGTAAGATCTGGATCGGGACCTTCTGGCTGGACTCTGGGACTTGCTCCTGGACCGACTGCGGCTCTTTGACCTGGAGCGGGATCGGCTTCTGGATCGGGACCTGGAACGACTCCTGCGGGATCGGCTGCGGCTTCGGGATCGGCTGCGGCTCCTGGAGTATGACCTGGTGAAGAGAACAGCATATTTTCAACTCAGCACATCAAGGTTTCTTAGTGAGTTGAGTAATTGCTTTATCCCACATAGGCATTTAGTGTTACATTTTGCTTCACCTTGAGTGATCTTGGAATGAGCAACAGGCACAAATTTACTATACAGCTCTTTCCATTGCAGACATCAAATTCTACAGCTTTGAAAAGAATTGGGATGGAAAATTATAGGATTTGGAAACAACTTTAACAGACTAACAGGAGAGCATGAATGCAACATGTAACTGCTGACTATCATTACAAGTGGCTCTTTTTCAAATAGATTGAAAGTGTCCATATTTTGCTAACTCACCTCTTTCTCTTTGGTCTATCTTCAATGATTGTTATCTTCCTCCCGTTGATCTCTGTGCCATCCAATTTGTCAAGAGCATTCTTCATGTCTGAATATGTGGAAAATTCCACAATCCTAAAATAAAAATATAAAAGCTCTTATTAAGTAGGTAAATCTTTGTTTAGCACAAGCATTTTAATGCAACCCTCAAAATTCATTTGTTTCTTTTACCGAAAGGTTTCAAAGCTCATTTGTCAAACATAAATGTTTTAGATATATATACTTGCCAGTGTTTTTATATGTAACAAATTGCTTAAGCATTAATAGAGTGAATTTTACTGACCCTTCATTCTTGTGTTTCTTGTGAGCATCTGCGTAGGTTACCTCCCCTGCTTGACGCATGTAGTCCTTCAGATCCTTGAACACAGAGAAAACAGTTGACTGAATATGAACTAAATATTCAGTTTTCTATAACTAAACAGTACTAAGACATGTGCTAATCCAAAAACAGACAGACAATGTAAGTTCGGAACATAAAACGAATGACCATCCTATTTCCAATATTGAAGTACTGGCTATTTTAATTTCTAATAACAAAATTTAAATATGGGATGTTCGAGAAAGAATTTAGTAAATCTTGGTGTTAATATACAATACAGGGTTCGAAAAAAATATTTATGAAAGATAATAACTATCTTAAGCAAGTGTTTAAATGTTTCGGTTTGTGCAGAATTATCAAAATTATTGCAAAGTTTTATGTAATACTATAAAACTTTTACTATGACATTTTGGAAATCAATTGCAAGTACTTAGTGAGATAATTTTCAAATCCTGCATCACAAATCTTTATTTTTATGATTTAATCAATGAACATTAATGGACAAAAGATGATATGGAACAGATGATTCAAATTGAATATTCACTTTAAATCTTGAACAGATGAAAAATAATGATGATATGTATGTCTGCAGACCCTCTGAAAGTGAAACATGGTTAACAGGCAAACAATACTGTTTGTTTAAAAGAGAAACTCTTTCTTTTACCTGCGGTCACGAAAGCAATAGTCAAAGCCGCAAAAGAATGGAACCTGGCTGTAATAGAACCTCGGGAGAGGACCAAACGCACGGACTGACAGCATCGACATCGTGACAGATGGCCTACTGGCCAAGGTGACCACGCCAAGCCAAGGATACATCAGATTTTAGATAGCTCTTATTTCTACCGTACATCTGGGCAAGGAGTGGAATAGCCTTCTCTAAGTGGGTAACCCAATTTAGCAGGGGCTTCATGACGTCTCGCACTGACAGGTGATTTGATCTCTTTTACAACTAAGGACATCAGAACTTCCAAAGCTTTCTTTTACTCAAAAGGGCGACCAATCGTCTGAAAGGATTGTTTTCTGAAACCTTGACGAGGCTGTGAAACCATGTCAAGGTTCTTGGAGACTGAGTGAGTGAGTGGGAGAGACATCTGTCAGGCAACTGGGAACAAGTCGTCTTGTTCAGACTCCCGAGACCGAGCAGACGATGAACGTACAGCGCTAGGATTCCCCGTGTCAAGCCCGACCCTCCTCAATTTCTGACCTCTAAGATTGACCTTTGACCTTTGCCCGTCTAGCAGCCGTTCATCTTTGAGGTTATCTTTGAGGGAAGGAAGATAACATTAAAATGAAGTAATTGGCAATTTGGAAATTTAAAAGCTACTTTCTACGGTTTATTTTTGATCATTTCTTCATAAGATCAACTTGTAAATAGTTTACAATCCTTGACCTGTCTCTTCAGATGTTATATTATAAAACACCAATAAATTTTTAACATCTGTTCATACTGCAGGATTGACTGAAATAATAATCCTTCTATGGACTTATGCTTAAATACCTTGTGTGAAGATGAAAGGTAATGAATGACCCAGGTCAAGAACTGTATCCTATTGTTCAGAAACTGCTCAATAGTCATTCAAACTCCCTGCCCGCTGGCAAGACATCAGGAAATCAAGGTCTTAATCTAGCCTTCTGTTCTCAGCAATAAAAAGTCACAAGTACATCTTCATACTTACAACATTCTATCAACTATACAAAGTGGCATCTAAATCAAGCCTTGATTTTCAAAAACATGAATTTTACAAGTTTTGACACTGATGAAAGTGATAATTAAGACAAATTGGTGAAATACAAACCTGCCAGCTGACCCTCGAGGAAAGATTTTCAACAATGAGACGGAACTCCGTCCTGGTGGGGGGTCCGTACCTGGAAGACATACTACGAACCTTATTACAGTAATGACTCTAGGCATTCTCATGTGTACAAAAACTTCCTGCTTGCTCAATACCATGATCATAACATTAACTCCGTTAGATTCTAATGTTTAAAGTGCTTTCAAACATGAAAGGGTTGATTACACTTTTACAGCTTTATTTTATGAATTTAAAAAGACATACTATGAAGAATATAATGGATTATTATCATTACAACATTTCGGCAATCAAAAAAATCTCATTTAAGATATGCTTCAATTATAGCTTGAAATTGTTGGGCTTATCCTTATCTTTACAGAGGACATTGAACTGATGAACAGCAAGGTTAGTATAATTGCAGTTGAAAGTATGCAAGTAGACCAGAGAAGATCATGAAGCTGATTATTACTTGTCTCTTCCGCCACCACCGCCGCCGCCTCGTCTCCTGGGAGGGTATCCACGATCTCTAAATCCATCATCACCTCTTGGGCCTCGGGCATGTTCAACAATAACTCTGCAAGGTAAATGTATATAAGTAATGGTCATCCCTCTATTTCATATGACAACTGTTTTAATTAAATAGATATATAATAGTTTTAAAATATTTAAAATTTACGTTGAAGTGAGCTAAGTAAAAGATTCTGGAATGAAAAATGATTTAATTTATATGGTGAGGTATTCTAATTTAAAGGTAGAAATATATCTAAACTTCATTGATTGAGAAAGTTGCCCACCTTTCCCCACAAAGTTCTTTGCCATTGAGTTCATAGACTGCATCTTCAGCATCCCGGTAATCTTCAAACTCCTGCAGAACAAGAATCAGACACAATTAGTTTGTAAAAGAATACTACTATCCTTTTGCATACAACACTGATTTGGAACTATTGAAATAAATGCAACATGAAATTTGCAAAAATACAAAGGCTCTGAAAGTAAGATATCTTACCACAAAACCATATCCATTTTTCAGCATGACATCACGCATTCTTCCATAATTTCTGAAGAATTTCTCTACATCCCTTTCTCTTGCATGATGAGACAAACGACCGATGTACACTCGTGTTCCCATTGTTCTGAAAAACATAAAATACATCCGATATTTTAGTTTGGTTGCAGCATTATACTTAGCTTCATGATTGAGAGTTTAGCCATCTGCGGTGTACATAGCATCATAAGTGCACTGAAAAAATTTACTTCATTATCAATACAAAAATTATTTCGAACAATTCTGTATAACACTGTTTCCAATACATTACAAGTTTTCATTGTTAAGTATTCCAAATGTATAATTATTAGGGGATTGGGAAAGGCAGGGGCCATGATACAGACATGTCACGATACCTATCACAATATCAAACATTATGATTTGAAATAGTACATGTCATAATACATAATTTTCAGGATAGTGGTACCAAATGGAGAAAAAATATATACTTTTGACAAACAGCTTGATTTTTGGTCGAATTAGCAATTAAAAGTCAACAATACCTATCATGATAGTCATTGTATCATGATATACCTACAAAACTCTACTTATTCATAATTCAAAATTTCCCATTATTTACATTATGAACAAAAGTGACAACTTCCACATGTTACAGAAACAGGAGAAAGACCTTTACAATAAGTCACTTGTGTTTCTAGGGATGTTTAATTCCTTGATATATCTTTGTACCCTTTTATTGTCAATATAGCTAATTGTCCACTTCTCACCTAGTGCAGTTTACACATTTCAGAATGGGCAGCTCAACATTTGAGTGAACCATATCAATTTAGTTTAACATATAAAAATCAAAATATGTATATATTAAATTTTCAGATTGGCTGTTGATAGAGTTGTTCAGGCATTAAATGCACCTTTCGTTCACCATATGTAACAATTGTTGGCAGATTTTCAGCTGCATTACCATTACACTGATATTACTTACGGAATCTAGAAATCATAAGTGAAATTTTATCAGTGGGAAATTCATTTGCCGTGTGACAGTGTCATAAACAGAGAGACATTTTGAAATTTACCAATTCCTAAAGCAAGAAATTCAAAGGCTCTTTGTGCTTATGGTTCTAATTATTTCAACTTCACATTTACCTTTTCTCCTTTTTGTAATGTCAGGACTTCAGTATACATTTCAATAAACAAAGAAAATTGTTGCTTAATAAGACAAAGGAAAGCACTATATATGATATGTGAGTAGATAAATGTTTAGATCTCAGAGTCCTATTATTTTATTATTTGCAGTGTCTTGTTACACAAGTCTAAAAAGTATTTCATGTGGGTTTTTTTTATATTAAAGTTAATTAGAAGTTATTAAGTATATAAACTCATGAATCTTATTAACTGCATAGGACATACACAATGTTTAAAAACACAGAAATGTAGATACACATTCAAGATAATTTTCGCACTGTACAATCTGAAATCGCAAGGCATACCTGAGAGCAAAAATAAACTTAAAATGACTAATGAAAATAAGGCTGCAAACATATATACCTAAATAATAAGGACGTATGTTAAACGAATCTTTTGTTTTGACGACAAACGAAAACGATTTCCAAACGTTTAACTTTTCAAAAACGACAACGTACATCACACGCCTGAAAATGGAAGCCAATCGTGTCAAAGCGTGGTTTGGAAAATTTAAAAATTGCTATTAGAACTTGACTCTTTTCTTCTCGACGGGAGAAATTCCTATAAACTCAACTGAAACACCTCGTACACCAAGAATTAAACGCATGGGAAAAACTTAGCAACTTGTTTTACAAAATCAAGCATCGCTCAGTTTTCTTGAACAAACCTTTCTTTCTCTGTCGAATAAAATGGCCGAATGTCACGTGACGTGAAATTTATCTCCTTTTCCTAGCTAGCTTAAACTGGTCACACTCCTTTGTTCCGTATAATACTTTGCGCATGCTGTCTTGCCTCAAGAGAGCTCTGCATCTTGACTTTCAATGTTTAGCTTTGATGCGAATATAAAATAACTTAATTTATGAATAATTTTAAACTTCTCACAAATTCATAAAATGATAAAAACTTTTCTCCAAAGGAAATATATTTTAGAAAAGCAATCCTAGCTTAATTAGAGTAGGCTAATATATTATATTCGCAGAAACCGAAATCAATATTAAAACCCCAAAAACATTAGTAGCCCGAAACAATTTCCAAATTTTCCTTTGATTGATTCTTCATCACCTCAACATCTAGCATGCCTATCAAACGACGATGTCCGGTTTTCAAACAAAATCACGTCAAATTACGGAAGATCAAACCTTACAAAGGTGTGAATGTATTAGAAAGCAGTGATTGGGAAAGGCAGGTGCCATGAGCCATTTTGCACATTTGACGAAAAAAACAACTCATTAAAATTTTGTAGTTTACTGTTGATATAATTGACCCATTTGAAATTAAGAAAATTTCCAAAAACCCTGAATATGGCCCCTTGTCAACGATGTCTTTCCCAATCCCTATGACAGTAGACCTAAAGGGTACGATGTTATTTACACGGAAATTGACGTCCACGTCTAACAATGTTTGAAAAATAATATTTAATTATTAATAGGATATAATATAATTTAAAAGATTGTTAAGAATATATAATATAGCAAAAACGAAACTCGACTGAAAAAAATATCTAAACTTAGATGTAGGCCTACATACAGCCTATATCTAGATGTTCGTTTCGGCAAAAAAAAAAGTCTGATATTTGTAAAAGAGGAGACGTAATGTAAGATATATTCAAGACAAATAGCAGTAAAGAGTTTTATATGTCACTATGAATATAAAGTCAAAAATAAATTTCTAATTAAATTATATTATATAGAATAAAATAGATTTCTTAAGTCAATATGTCTAGAAAACAATGCCCGATTACTTATTTTCAAATAGGTAAATTCTGATTATGAGATTTATTCATATATTTTCGGATACCTTTAGAATGTTTATGACAGTTCCATTAGTGTTTCGAATTAAGATTTTAAATTGTTCATTGTGTTAAATCCTCTCTAAAAGTGTTATTGAATTTCCCGCAAAATCGAAAATACCGAACCCAGTTTATAAACAGGCTGCAGGGAACTATGGGTACAGTATAATGGCCAAAAAATTATTTACATCACGTAACCAATATCATTGTATTTCTTAATTCCGATAAACATTATTTAAACTTAGTAGATGCACTTATATTTTTTGAAAAATAACAACAACAGGAAATATTTATTTATTCCCGTAGATTCCCGTAAAGCCAAAAGTAGGTCACACTCTCTAACACTCAAGACTTAATTTTACCATTACAAAGTGTTAGTCTCTAAATGACTGTATCTTATTGTGATATTTTAATTAGCAAATGAATATAGAAATATATGCGATTGTCAAAAATGCATAATTGAATGTACTTTTTGCAAATCGAGTGGAAGATTTTGGGTTTCAGATGAATGCGAATAATGGCGGGAGACCCCCTGCGACGCGAGAGGAAAGTCATGGTTTATTTGCGGCTGCCTGCCATTGCCCGCTCCCAATACTACGACTCGCAAATCGCCATATTGGTCGCTAGCGTTCTGGGGACTTTGTTCCGGATGCATGCAGACATTTTGTGCATAATACAACAAAGAAGGTATGAAACAAGCATTTGTTGTCATTCCCTTCGCATTCGTTGTCGTGTTTTCGTCTGCTTTTGCCGGTTTTGGAATAAGGTTGGCGTTTTTAGCGAGAGAATGAAGGAAATGTCGATTTGCAGGCGAAGCAGGAACACGAAGCACGAGGTCGCGGACATCTCATTGTTGATTTGTTATGTGAAATAAAAAATGTTGCAGGACTTTGCTCTACCAGAAAAACGCTTTCAGTGATAATTAAGAGGATAAACAACAAACACACGTGTTTGTTTCCTGTAGATGATCCCGTACTATCATATTCATGTATAACCTTGATATCAAGACCACCTTGGAAAAGTATTGTGTGTTGTTCTTTTTAGGATGGATTCAGTTGATAAGATCTTTTAAAAGTTTTTTGGAAAGTTATCTACAATGTGTGTCACACAGTTAAGTGTCTTATCTTTGTAATCCAAAACCTAAAATTACCCACTAAAAGAAATAATTCTATGTTTATTTAATGTATTCACTTAATAAATATAAACAAGTGCATCAACAGACTTGCTCACTCTTCCCTCAAGTTTAAGAGAACAGGGTTCATTCATCTTTGTTAAATATACTTGGCACCTTTGCATCAAATTTAACGAAAGATTATATACTTTAAATAATAAATTGTTGGTTAGCAACACATAATCAATGTGCAATGAACCTTTCAAAAACAAAATTATTCACAGCACAATTACAGCTTAAATTCTGCTTTTGTAACATTTGATTTAAATCAAAGATTTACAAAAAGAATAAGCGATAATCAAGGTACATATTGTTGCTGCCATGGTCTCATGAATGTGATACCAAAGAACATTAATATTGAATGACACTGGCTGGCAAGCAGTTATCACAATTGTCTTGTAAGGCATTTGAGGAATCATTCACTTTTCAGAGGATGAAAGTTGTCCTCATGCTGTATTAGCCATTCAGACTTGTGCTTGTCTGAGAGTACTAACCAAAACACATTTCAACTAGCCGTATATCTACATAATAATATTATCTTAGATTTGAACAAGATTAATCCGACTACTGGTCAATGCATTTTACAAGCCCAGCATCTTTTTCACTAGCTATGGGCTACTGGACAAGTGCAAATTTTGAACCCTTTGCCCCCCGGATAATTTTCACTTAACAACCAATTAAATACATCATTCAAAGAAATAAATTTTCCACATGCAATTTTTAAAAAAATTGTTAGATTTAAAGAAAATAATCTTGGCATTAGTTATGAAATAAGGATCAAACATATGATGGCAATGAAAATAAAACAATTTTTTCAGGAATCATCTTGCACGTAACTACCGTTTGTGAATAATTTTAAACACAAACAAATGAAATAGTCAAGTTCAAAATGAGATAGCTTTTTTCCAATAATTAAAGTTTTGGCCACAAAATTTCTAGTCAGAAGGCGTCTGGTCCTTGCTAAACCACTTTGATTCAGTCTGATGTCTTATGTGAGGATTTAATTTTTGATTGATAAATATAAGTTACGTTTTTGTGAAAAGGATATGAAATTTCAATACAAGACACATTTTGCAAGAATTTTGATGTAATTTTTGAGGCTACGGACTACGATAACTGTCATGGTTAGCTGCTACAATCCTCTCTCACAGTTGTTATTCTCAGAGGTTGTTTAGTAATGAAATACAATTAACAAGAGAAATATTTTTTACCACTAACACTACTAATGACTGAAATATTGCCCAAGTGGCACCAAACAATAATTCGCTCCTGTTTTTACTGACATGCCAAGCCCAATTCATGTATCATGAAGACTATTAAGTTTGACACTCCGTTTGAAAGTTCAAAACAAAAAAATCCTGAAAAATGGCTATAGCTCGTAAACTCTTTGCAAGCCAGTATACCTAGAAAGAATCCATTAGCTTCAATTAACGAGTGATTTACATCAGCATAACAGATTATTCAACAGTATTACATAATCAATATTTAACTTTAAACCTTTACCTTACAATTCAGATTTTTAGAGATATATGTTTTGACATTTTCAATTTATAAAAATAATGTTGATAATCTGATAAAGTTTGGTTGATAAATGATGATGATCTTAGCTTTTGGTTTGTGGATCAGAACTAAAAATCTTAAATTTTGATGAAAGTTTGTTCCTGTAGTACAGCAACTGAAACCAATGTGCCATTTTATTTTTATCAATTGCCGGGTATTATGAACAGATAAAATGGAAATATAGTGGATTAAAGAGTCACTCCTTGAGTAGCTTAAACAAATCGATAATAGTAAAATTGACTGAATTGAAACTGTAAAAATTCTGTACCTGGACAGTCCAATTCACGAATTGTAACTATAGAGGAAATTGATATGCAGAACCACAGATTCTTTTCATTATCAATTTAAAATCCTACCTCAACCTTGACCATCTCTTTATAAAAAAAACCAACCTTTATTTTAAGACTGGGACTCTTTGTGACTGGTATTCACATATTGTGTTACAGGACAATGCACAATGTCCTCAGAGGCCTCCTTGGAACATAACTACGGACAACAGCTGGCCAAACCGCTCCACGTACAGAGTCTTGAGAGATCCCTCAGTATAGCCCCACTCCTCTCATATGTGGAGAATCTACTCACAGAACCCATAGGAGAGAGGTACTGTATCTTGTTTGCCATTCATTAAGTGTTAGATAGTTCACATCTACATCAGTTTTATGACAGTCAGTAAGGGTGAGACTTTTACTACTTCAGCTGAACAGAGGCATCTAGCTTTTTGATCAGTGCACCTTGTTTCTTACCATGATATTCATTGTTATTTCAAAATTATATTTTCATGATAAGTATATATAAGTTTCCTTAATCCCTTTCAATCTAATATAATGATACTGATGGTCCTCTTGGTCACTTTACAAGTTTAAGTCCATTTTACATGCACATTACTGTAATACAGTATGAACACATAAAGCATGTTAGGAAAAGGTCATGTTTTGTCTCTAAGCAATATCATAATCCATATCATTTCCAATACCAAGTCTTGTTCCTCAGTAATCGATTGAGGGGTAATTTTGGTATATTAAATTAATGTAAAAAGCAGTTTGATTAAAATATTTATAATATTTTATACTGTCATAATGATACATCGTCCTAGTTCTGAGTAATAAAATATTCAATATATTAACTTTACGGAGATATGAAACCCTCTACACTAGGTCTGACCACACGCCTGTATCTCGCACATTTTTTACCAGTTCAGTGCAACAGAAACCTAGTCGTTAGTGGACCAATCACATTTTCTCTCTTATAAGACCGCTAAGAGAGCATCAGGTTCAAAGCATGGTTAACAGGAGTTCCCTCCCCCTAGCTTGATTACGAAGGCTTTTGCCGGGGGCTTGTGATTGGTTAGCTGAGTTAATTCAGAACATGCTAACTATGGGGCTGCGGTCGGACTAAATGGAGAGGATACCTATGGAAATAACTAGTTCCATTCTCAATAGTTGATAATTTAAAAGTTTTATTAAACAGAACTAGGCTGCTTTTAATAAGACTGTGTTAAAAGTTAAAGGTATTTTTCTACAGAAGATTTTAAGGGACTCACATCGATAAAGATGGACAAATTCCCCCAGGATCCCATTTCGAGGAACAACGCTGATACCTATCTATTTTACATAAATGACATTGTCAAAATATTAGAAAAGTCAGTTTCTTACTGAATATTTGCAGTGACGGGACAGACACAGATGGCGAGTGTGATATTCTGAAGCCATGTTTGAGAGACAGCGAGGACAACAAGATCCTGAATGGAATCACCATAACTAAGGATGGTGCGTAGTCTTGTCTCTTGGCCTGCGCCTCCTTTCACAAAGCCCTAAGGTGATCTAAAGTCCTTAAAGAAACCTCAGCCAAATGTTAAAAAATGGGAGTTTAGATCAACCTTTGTAAAGGTTGCTTTGTGAAAGGAGGCCCTCGACGTGAATATCTGTATTCTCTTTTCTTATTTACCGGTAACACCCAAATTTAGAAAAAGAAAATGACCGTAAGAATTTGAAGTTAAGAGCTACTGTTGTGGCTTACCTTTAGAGGTAATAGATTATCTTCATCAAACCATACAGTTTGGAATCTTGTATGCCCATCGGGCCTATCAGACATTGATGAGACATTACCCTCCTTGTTTTGGAAAAATACATTCATACTGTACATTTATTACATTTTAGACTCGCCTCTTATTGAGTACTTACCAGTAATGCTTTTTAAAATGTCATTATGATGGATAAGGAGATATTTTGTATTACTATTTCAGAAAGAAAAGCGGATAAAACAAGACTGTACAACTTTGGTAAAGTGAAAAAAAGCCGCAAGTGGTTAAAGGTTTGTATGCTAGTGGGGCACTAATTTAACCAAAGATCTCTTATCTGAACTTTGGCTGGGATGGAAAAGGAAAAATCAAGATCCCTCATTAGATATCCTAAATCGGCATTGTATATAGTATATGTTTCAGATTCCTGAATCAAAATGTCTAATACAAAGTAACCTGAGATACATAATGCTTCGCAAGCACAGGATATCCCGTGTTCAAATTCATTCATGATCTTTTATTCAAGATGACGTTATCCTCACTAAGCATATTCTTCCTTACTGTTCCTATGTTTAATTATTTATGTTGTATATCCAGAACATTCTGCTGAGTGACACTTCCTCGGATGAAGATGAAGACAAACCAATCTCACAGGAGGAGCTTCAGTCCATGCTCAAGTTCCACAAGTTCCAGAAGAAACATCAGATGCACTTCTACCAGGATGTTGGGGTAAACTTACTCAATGATTCAATGATGCTTTGTTCGGTATTGGGCTCACAGGCCCTTTATACATTGTGAACATATAACAATGAAAACATGTAGTGCCTGTATTATCTGAAAAGGTTAATGTTGAACAGTAACTGTTAGCAATTGTCATAGAAACTTAGTGAAATTAGTATGAAGCCTAAATTACAATTTCTTCAGGAAGATAACGTGAGTAGGAATATTTAGAAATTTAATATAATGTAATGTAATGTATGTGTAATGTAATAGTATATTTGTCTGCTCTTATACAATGTTCCTTGACATTTCCTATTTTTGAACCTGCATCTTGCACCCTCTCGTCACAATAAAATACATTTTCAAGTTTCGCCCTCTCCAACAGCTACACCAGTACCAGTACTACAGCACCGGTCTCCTCTCCAACTATGACAAGTATCCTGAACACTTCAAGTCTATTGCTGGCCCTAGGAAGAAAATATCACGTGAACAGAAAAAGATGGAAAGAAAAGTTAAAGGTAAGATGTGATGTGTGGTAGGCTCAATCAAGAGAGTTAAGGAGAATTAAAGGTTATATGTTTTCTGTAGCTTGATTCTTTTGACTTAAGTTTGTGAAACAAAAAGTGTTCTGTTAATTTGAACTGAAAATAAACTGCACTAGTATTGCAGTTTTTAGCACATCACATCATGGCATGGTGTCAGTTGTCCGTTTTGCCCTGTCTGTCTGTCACAAAAAACTTTAACCTAGCTCAAATTTTTGATTGCTTGGGGGTAGACCTTTGATATTTTACATGTGCATCTATCATGATAAAACCTTTCTGATGAGGTCATCATATTTAACATCATCACCTTTAACTTTGCGCAGTAAACATTTCTGCAAACTTTTATCCGGGGGCATCAGTGTTAAACTAAGGAATTCACCAGCCTTGTTTTGTGAAATTAAGGATTATTCTTTGCACAAAAACTGAATTACCAATCATGTCATCGATCATTGTTTTAGCCAAGCTGAAGAAACTGAAGAAAGAGAAGGATCATGATAATGGAGATTTGGAGGTAAGTTATTCATAAGATTCCTTCATCTAATAATTTATCAAGAAATACCAATCTGATATTTAGTATTCATTGAGTAAATATATTGGAATATTTTAAGTGACCTCTGTAATGGTGAACAGGTAAACTCTTTTGAAGCCCTTTTAACTATTTTAGTCAATGAATAATATTCCCTTCAGAGTTGAGTATTAGCACTAGACATTTATCAACTGGTAGTCTAAAAGATTAATGACATGTCTAGGATAACAAGATCATTTTAATATTCTTAGCTAGCTGGAATCGCATTTGGGCTATAAAATTTGGAAATCTTCTATTCTTAATTGCTGGTACTGTGATAAGACTAATTTCGACCCTTGTCTGTTATGTTGTCCCCAGAGCCTGGGTGAGATCGATCCAGCGATCCTCGAGATGTTGATGCACCAGTCCAGGATGGCCAAGCGGTCAGGCAAACAAAAGAAGTTGACGCCAGAACAAGCTGATATCAAGCGCAAGAGAATCTGGATGGCAATAGCAAAGAAAGAAATCCCAAAGGTTAGTGGTCCTAGCTTAATGTAGTAAGTAGAAGTTTCATGTTTCAAGATTCTAGTTGTACAAAACTTATTTAAAGTCTGTATTTCAATGACTAAACTGTAAACTTTACATAGGAAAATAAATTTGTGAACTTTATATTTTGATATTTTCCTGTAATAAAATTTCTATTTTGCAGGCTCAAAAGCAGAAAGCATCAGCTAGAAAGGAAATGCTCACTTTATTGAAAAAGGTAAAAACTTGAATATTTCTTAGATAGGAATGTTTTTGTGGCAGAAAATGAAAATCTCGTTTCCCTCATAGGGTCATCAGGTTCTGTTTCATTCGGCAAATTTGCTCTTCAGCTGTCAAATGTGCAATTCCTTCTGTTTATAACTGTCTTAGTAACAATAACTTACAGCCAAAGGAAATCTCAATAAGTTTTACTTACACAAGTGTTGAATTATTTAACATCCTTTCAAAAAGCTTAGAGAGGGTAACTGCTATAATAACATTTTCCAATTTTGCTGTGTGCAGGTATCAACACAATGCATGAAGGAGTGTCGTAGAGCGGCGATCCAGTCTCAGAAGGTGATGAAGGAGACTCCGTCCCGTGCTCGGCGAATCACACGAGAGATGCTGGTGTACTGGAAGAGGTTCGACAAGGTGGAGAAGGAACATCGGCGGAAAGCTGAGAAGGAGGCACTGGAACAGAGGAAGATGGACCTGGAACTTAGGGAGGTGAGCTGGTCTTAATCTTTAGTTGTTCTAATTTGAAGTATTAATTCAAACATTATTGGCATAATAGTTGAATCTAAATTCTAATTTTAACATCAGATACTTTATGTTTTGGCGCTTAGAGAAAATTTGTTTGCTAATGAGTAGATGAGAGGATTCAGTGCTGATTAAAGTTAATACTTTGAATGATTTGCACTATTTCTGAACCTATTTATAAGATTTTTAGTAAGAAACTCTTTGTGGTATGGACTCTTGTTGCGCCATCTAGAATGTCCTGAATAATTCATTTAAACTGTCATGTTCACAAAGTTAAGTTGGAGTAGGCTTTTTCATATTTATGTAATTCTGACACACTGAAACTTGTTACAGGCGAGACGACAGCAGAGAAAGCTGAACTTCTTGATTACACAAACCGAGCTGTATGCTCATTTCATGGCCCGCAAGTTGACAGGAGACTCGGAAGAAAGGAAACAGAAGATTCTAAGTCAGCTTGAAGACGAGGATTCAGGCAGTTACCTGAGTGGATACAATGGAATTGATGATGACTATGGTACTGATTTGCTTTGTATCACTTTGTTATTTATGTGTGACTTAGTACAACTCTTGTGTTTATAAACAGAATTTTTCATACTAAAATCAGAAGCTGGGATTTGCATTTTGTTTCCCTAAGCCATTCCTAAGAGATAAGGCTTAATGCTGTGAAGAGAAAAATGTTCTAAATACTTCTTCATCACAATGAATTGCTTTGTGTTTAGTGTTCATACAAACAGTTACTTGGAAATCAAGTAATAAAACATCAAACTATATGGGTATTTCACAGGGTCTAGTTACATTAGATTGTTATTTGGATTTCTGGCTTTCTTTCAGACGGTGAGGAAATGAAACGGATAGCACTGACCAATGCAGAACAGGCTTATCAAACACATCAGTCCAAGGTATACTGTGTATTAGTTCTTTGTGTAACTGTCATTATTTTTCCCTATAACATTTAAGTGATTCAAAACATGTATGAAATGTTGCTCCTATGTCTTATATTCGGCACTGTATTTGTCTCTCTCACTTGTGTTTAAAGTTTTCATCTATTCTCTAGACATGTTGTTAACAGACTTGATTTTATTTGTTGCAGACTTGCTCATTCGATGATAGACTGAGTAAAAGCAATGGGAATATGTTGTGTAAGTAAATGAATTTGTCTTTTATGCCCAATAAACAATAGGAAATTGAGATCCTTGATATTGACAAACATCCATTTCACAGTTTTGGTTTTTAAATCAAATATATTTCATGGACATTTAAACCTGTTTGAGAGACATTCTGAAATTAAAAGAAATATACATTTTTCACTTGCTTGTTTCAATACAGGAAACATTCTCAATGAACTCTCTTGTACATCAGGATTTAACCTATGAAATCTTTTCCCTTCTTAGCCTTGAAAACTGATATGATATATTTGTTTCCACAGTGGATTCAAGTTTAGCGAATCCTGTGATGGATGCAAAGGACAATAGGCCACAACCGAGTATATTCCAGGGGAAACTGAAAGGTTACCAGCTCAAGGTAGGGGAGATAATCCTTCAGGGAAAAGTGTTAGGGTTACAAACACTTATTCCAACCATTTGCTAATTTGTGCCTCACTTTCATAATTCAATGTTCTGCCTTCTTGAGATGAAGCTAGAAATGTCTTAGTGATACACCAATCTGGTTTCAACAATTTGATATATTCATCTCACCTTATCTATATTTCCATTACAATGTTGCTAAGAGTGGAAATATTACCTGAGCAGCACAAAACTCACTCCTTGACGTCAAACATTTCATAGGCAAGAGCTATTAAGTTCCTTTACTGCAATGACCTACAATAATTGTTTTAGGGAATGAACTGGCTGGCCAACCTCTACAACCAGGGCATCAACGGAATCTTGGCTGATGAAATGGGTTTGGGGAAAACTGTTCAGAGTATAGCTTTCCTTGCTCATCTAGCAGAGGTATGATTATGTTCATATTTGTAAACTTCAATAAATGACAACAATAATTGTTATTAGCAGCCCCGTCTAAGGACGGGGCTGCTATCAGTTTTTGTGAAGTTTCCATCGCCGCCGCCGCCGCACTCGTACTACTAGCTATAACTTTTTTCCACTAAGCTTTCCAGAACTCTTATTTATACCTTACTACTCATACCTCGGGGGAACGATTTTGACACGTTCACTTTCAAGGTCAAAGGTCAAGGTCACGAGATATGTATTCACTCTAAGAATTCCTTGTAAACGCGATAACTTGAAAAGTTTTTGTGCTATGAAGCTCTAACTTGGTATATATCATCCTTGGAAAAGTAAAAAACTTTGAAAAGGTATTGGCTACAATCCGTCAAAGGTCAAGGTCACAGCAAGGTCATGA
The DNA here is from genome assembly GCA_916613615.1 of Steromphala cineraria. Lineage (NCBI taxonomy): Eukaryota > Metazoa > Mollusca > Gastropoda > Trochida > Trochidae > Steromphala > Steromphala cineraria. The sequence continues at coordinate 5,633,662 of OU744724.1, read as the reverse complement.
CGTACGCACGTTTTAGCGAAAATGCTTTATTTCGACTATGAACACTTTTAATCAATACATGATTGTTATACTCAATAAAAAGTGTTCAATGATTGTGTGACCTTGAAGGTCAAAGGTCAAGGTCATGAGATATGAGTTATTACAAAATGCACTAAGTCTGGGCATAACTTTATCCCATTTAGCTTTTCAGAACTCATGAACATGTCTAAATAATACTTCCAGGGAATCTTTATGACATGTTCACTTTCAAGTTCAAAGGTCAAGGTCACGAGTTATAAAATCACCGCAAAATTCTTTGTAAACACGGTAACTTGAAAAGTTTTTGTGCTATGAAGCTCTAACTTGGTATATATCATCCTTGGAAAAGTAAAAAAATTTGAAAAGGTTTCGGCTACAAACTGTCAAAGGTCAAGGTCACAGCAAGGTCATGACTTAAGCATGGTTTAGCGAAAAGGCTTAATTTTAACTATGATCACTTTTAATCAATACATGATTGTTATACTCAATAAAAAGTGTTCAATTATTGTGTGACCTTGAAGGTCAAAGGTCAAGGTCATGAGATATGAGTTATTGCAATTCCTTGTAAACACAATAACTTGAAAAGTTTTTGTGCTATGAAGTTTAGATTTTGTATATATTATCTCTTGAGAAGTTCAAAATTTTCAAAAAGTTTTGGGTACGAACTGTCGAAGGTCAAGGTCACAGCAAGGTCAACATATATGGAGAAAATGGATTAATTTAATTTTTAACACTTTATTTCATTACAATAATGTTATACTCAATGAAATGTGTTCATTGATTGTGTGACCTTGAGTGTCAAAGGTCAAGGTCACGAGAAAATTCCCAATTTGGTGAGGCCTGTAAAAGGCGGAACAGGGTAAGACGAAACCCCAAGTTCCGGGGCTGCTCTGCTTTTGCGGTATCCCGCAAACGCTAATCTAGTTATTTATGGTTCATCCACTTGACACAAGAACTGCCCAAACAACAAATGGACCTAAGTGTTTTCTTGTGTGAAATCCTATGTGTTTTGTATTTCAGTTCCAAAGTATTTGGGGTCCATTTCTTGTGATAGCTCCAGCCTCAACATTGCATAACTGGCAACAGGAATGTGCAAGATTTGTCTCAAAATTTAAGGTAAGTTACATTTTCTTCATTAAAAGTTGATAACGTTCAGAAATTGCAAAACCCACTGTCCAGCATCAGTTTAACGAATAAAGAGTTTATTCAATACCTTCTCATGCAAATAGTTCAATATTTGTAGCATTGTATTGTATCAATCACATCACTTCCAGGTTGTCCCATATTGGGGCAATGCACAAGACCGGCGTATCTTGAGGAAGTTCTGGGACCAGCGTAGTCTGCACACAGAGGATGCATCGTTCCACGTGGTGATCACGAGCTACCAGCTGGTCATCCAGGACGTGAAGTACTTCCAGCGTATCAAGTGGCAGTACATGATCCTGGACGAGGCTCAGGCTCTCAAGAGCAGCTCTAGGTGGGTGAAAGAGCCAGTTCTAACAGGGATGACTTGTAGAAGATGAACAAGAGGGGATTATGTATATTTTAGAATAAGTAATGATGTATTCTTTCATTGAAGCATTGAATGTCAATATTACAAATTCCAATATCATACTTATTTGTCCATGCGTTGTATTGATAGTGGTCAGCAATATAAGACAATGATCAATGTTTTAATGCAATGCAGATTTATGCTTTGGTCATCAGATATAGGGGATAGATCAGCAGCACTTTATATCAGAATTTGAGAAAATTTTGTCTTCAAAGTTCAAAATCTTTTGAAGTTTTATCATTATATCTTGTCAAAGGTAAATACAACAAAATGATCAATAACCTGAATATAGACTAAAACATAATGTTCCTCTCTAATGTATTGTGGTTTTTATTTATACATTTGTAATGTACATATAAAATATATCTGTATATTCTTATCTTTCAGTGTCCGATGGAAAATTCTGTTGGGTTTCAATTGCCGAAACAGATTGCTACTTACTGGCACTCCCATTCAGAACAGCATGGCTGAGGTAAGCTTTTAACTTCTCACAGATTCATCTTTTGCTTCATATTTTGAAGCTTCATAGGGAAGTGATTGCTTTAGTTTGCCAAATTAACTAAATTTCTTGTTGCTAGTTAGACTATGAACAAAAAAATCTAAAAACATATTTTGATATATTGCTGACAATTCTAACTATGGAATGTAAGGAAATGTTTACCAATGTTTTTAAAGCAATGCTGAATATTTGCTCTAATTTGATTATATTATAAGAGTGATTCTTATTATACTTTCATCTAGTTGTTCAATATGGTTTCTTATATTTCTTATATTCTTATATTTGATTTAGTCATCACCAGTTCTCACTCTGTTACTCCACAGCTATGGGCCCTCCTCCACTTCATCATGCCTACCTTGTTTGACTCGCACGATGAGTTCAACGAGTGGTTCTCCAAGGATATCGAGAGTCATGCAGAGAAACAATCAGGAATAGATGCAGGTATGAACCTTGTTTGGTGCAGGTAAACTACTACTGTAAACTCTCCTTTCCAGCCTGGTGGCAAGATGGTTTAGTGATTGGTGTGTTGAACTAAAGGTTTTGGGTTTGTATCTGGCTAAGGATACTTGTTAGAATTTATCGACATGAACTAAAGTTTGGATACAATGTAAATCTGAATTTCAACTCCCTGTTATCTTAGCATTGTCATCCCCAATGCAATAAATAGACAAAGAGGACGTTCTCCCTGCACTAAAACTGGAAACTATGAAATATATGTAAGAATACCATTAAATGTTGATGATCATTTTCAAAGCCACAGAGGTATAAATTGCCACAAGGTGTAAATATTGAATTTTTAGCTCATCAGGACTGAAAGTCCAGATGGGCTTATGGCATGGCCCGTCGTCCGGCGTCCGTCCGTCCGTCCGTAAACTTTTGACACTTTCGACTTCTCCTCATGAACCATACACATTAGAGAGCTGAAATTTTGTGTACAGGTACCTTAGCATATGGAGATTCTAATTTGTAACTTTGGTGACCCTGTGACCCCAAATAGGGTCACAGGGGTCACAACTTTAAAAACCTATTTTCATCTTCTTCTCCAGTTCCAGAAGGACTAGAGTGTTAAAAATGTTATGTGCAGACTCCTTGGTCAATGGGGGTTCTTAATTGTAGATTTCGTGACCCCATGACCCCAAATAGGGTCACAGGGGTCACAACCTTAAAAACCTATTTTCATCTTCTTCTCCAGTTCTAAAAGGACTAGAGAGTTGAAAGTAATATGTGCAGACTCCTTTGCCAATGGGGATTCTTAATTGTAGATTTCGTGACCCCATGACCCAGATAGGGTCACAGGGATCACAACCTTAAAAACCAATTCTCATCTTCTTCTCCAGTTCCAAAAGGAGTAGATAGTTAAAAATGATATGTGCAGACTCCTTGGACAATGGGGATTCTAATTTGTAACTTTGGTGTCCCCATGACCCCAAATAGGGTCACAGGGGTCACAACCTTAAAAAACTATTTTCATCTTCTTCTCAAGTTCCAAAAGGTCTAGAGAGCTGAAATTATATGTGCAGACTCCTTGGCCAAATTGCTTTCTAAATTGTAGATTTTGTGACCCCATGACCCCAAATAGGGTCACAGGGGTCACAACCTTAAAAACTTATTTTCATCATCATCTTTAGCTCCTAAAGGTCTATTGAGCTGAAAGACTGCGTGTAGACTCCTTGGCCAATTGGGATTCTAAACTGTAGGTTTCGTGACCCCATGACCCCAAATAGGGTCACAGGGGTCACAATCTTAAAAACCTATTTGTCTCCATTAGATGACAGTCAATGGCAAATTTATTTCTCCTTGGATATTTTAGTGTGGACTTTTCACTGTCTTGATATTGGCAATCTAGAAAGTGTTGAATAATAATAAATCATTTGGGTAAGGAAATTTATTCCGAAATCGTTACATTTGTTTTGTAATTTTGTTATAGGTTTTCTTGCAATAGGTAACATCAGTTTCATTTTTAGCTCATCTGGCCTGTATAAAGCAAACTTGATATGATGCCTGATGAGCTACAGAGCCAATGGCTCTATTTTGTTATATATTTCCCTCATGGTAGCTTACTGTGATCTTTGTTTCAGATCAATTGGGGCGACTGCACATGATCCTCAAGCCATTCATGTTGCGGAGAGTCAAGAAAGATGTGGAGAATGAACTCTCAGACAAGGTACGATTGTTTCTGAAAGACTGTGTTATCTCTTGAATAGATTCTTGACAGTGTTATATACACATATTGACTATAACAACCATTCCAATTGAGACTTGCCATGTTGTCATAGTGATATCTTGCATCTGTCTGTAGTATCAATTTATGTACCTCAGATATAGCTTCCTTTGTTCTTATCAAACCCTTCATGCTTCCAATATTTGTATTCCTTAATGAATATTATCTCACCAATCATTACCTACATGCAAGATCACTTACTGTCATTGTGCCATGTTCCCCAAGATAAAGATCATCGACTTAGCGACAGACTGCTTTTTCTTCGTGAGATCAGGGAACCTTCATTATCAGATTATAAGATATTTTATATTTTATAAGATAATTATAAGATCAGTCTTATTTATTCGTCATATTTGTACAATGCAATCATCTTCATTATATCTCATTAACACAGTCTTATCTTTCCTCTACTTGACACGTCACTAATGATGTAAATATTGCCGAAGCTATGGAACACAATAATTCACTCACTCACTCCTCCAATTAAGATCCTGTGGTCATGTCGCACCATAGTCTTCTACCAATCAATGATCAAACATCTACATCATCATATTATGTCCTATTTATTCATCGTTATTGTTCTCCAGATTGAGATCCTCGTGTACTGCCCCCTGACATCGCGGCAGAGACTGCTGTACCAGGCGGTGAAGAACAAGATCTCGATCGAGGACCTGCTGAACAGCACGTACTCCAACACCTCCCAGGCCCAGTCCACCACCAGCTCTCTCATGAACCTTGTCATGCAGTTCAGGAAGGTACACACAAGCTTCATGCTGCTCAGAGGTTTTTTGTATGCTCGCTGCTACGATGCAGTCAAGAGTATGTGGCGCTCCTTGTGTCTTTTATGTGCTTAAAACATTTCAATTCTGGGTGATTTTAACATTTTTAAATAGCAAAAAGCAAGGTAACTTGTACAATAAGCAAATTTAACATAAATAAATATAAAGGTATTCAGAGTTTTCATGCTTGACTCCCTCAGTGGTTTTGCACCAACAAGACAAGAATTCTTGGCTGAGCTAAAACTGATTACCATTTGAAATGATTTTATACTTTAAAAAAATGATCTGTTTTTGAGACATCAACTTGTATCTAAGTAGAGAAAGTTATTATTTCAAAAACTAACGGTAAGCTGAAATATAGTAACGCTAATTTTGTTTTTTAGTTTTGAACAACAATCAATGTTTGTACTTGTAGTTACAAGTAAAGTTGTAACCCTAAGCTTCTTTAATGACTCCAAGTGTTTATTCATAGGTGTGCAACCATCCGGACCTCTTCGAGAGGAGGGAACCAAAATCCCCTTTCTTCATGGACCTCGAGCCATACTATGTGCCAAAATTAATATACCGTGAAGGTAAGTCTTTCCCAACATTCGTTAGCCTGTGTAAGATCTTGATTGGCTAACTGTTTTGGAATTGCTCAGGCGTTTAAAAGGTTAAGAGAACCCAAATGTGATGATTGAAGCACTAACAATTTGTCATTGTTCAAGGCATCTATTAGATACTCTACTTGAACCTATTATATTTATACCCCCGCTACGACGTAGTCGAGGGTATATAGCGCTCCGTGTCCTTCTGTGCGTCCGTCCGTCTGAAATCATTTCCGGAGCATTACTCTAATACTATACCACTTACAAACTTCAAATTTGGTATGGCAGTAGGCTATATGATGCCGTTGTGCCTTTAAGGGGTTTCATCTCAATGGTTCAAATAATTTTTGAAATTTTGACCAAAAAACGTTTGATTTTTGGACTTTGTCTCGTTTCCGGAGCATAATTAAAAAACTATACCACTTGGAAACTTCAAATTTGGTATGGCAGTAGCCTATATGATGCTGTTGTGCCTTTTTAGGGTTTTCACTTCCAACGTTCAAATAATTTTTGAAATTTTGACCAAAAACGGTCAGATATTCGGACTTTTTGTCGTTTCCGGATCATAATTTAAAAACTGTATCACTTGGAATTTTCAAACTTGGTATGGCAGTAACCTATATGATGCTGTTGTTTTATTCCAAAGTTCAAATAATTTTTGAAATTTTGAACCAAAACAGTCCGAAAACATTAGGTTGAGGATCAAGCTTGTAAATATATTTCCTAATGACAAACACATACCGTATAAACATTGTAAATGTGACTGTTTTGCCTTCAAGTTATCTTTTGGGAAGTAACCTATTGTGATACTCATATGGACACTGTATGAACATAGAACATGACTGATATTGTTACCACTGCAAAGAATACATATATTGGAATGTTGATACCACTGCAAAGAATACATATATTGGAATATAAATTGACCTACATGGAACTGAATGGAAGGTGAGAGTTTGTTGAAAAACATTTATTATCATAGTTATACCAGTTCACACCTATTCAGACAAATTCAATTTTAATGTTATTTTCTATATTATGTGATGGAAAAATACAGTAACAATCCTAGGACTTATCAGAACATGTGACTTTTCACTATTTTTCGTCAAAGAAAGGCGGTCAAACTACAGGCGGGGGTATGTGAGCTGTGCTCATTTTTGCCTTGTTGAAATTAGATTTTCTATGGTAATTGACTATTTGGTATTTTTGGAGTATTTGACTTTTCTCAATGAAAGAAGTCAAGGGCCATTTCTTATCCATGACATAGCTTTCCTTGCAGGTTTCCTGGGAGCTTTATGTATACTGCATTATATCTGCTTTTCTAATGTCCAGTGAACAACATGAACACTGTTATCTTTTAATTATCATCTTTCCTATGAGAAGATAATGTGTTTCTGTTTCTTTTTCAGGTATTCTAGAAAGTGCTCAGCCAAGCAAGGCAAAACTATTGTACAATTTGATGTATTTATTCTCAAGTGAACATATCCACCGTTCCCTCTTTCCTCAATCCCATTCCAGTAAGTCTTTGTTTATCATCTTATTGTCAAAAAGTAAGGAGTCTATAATCATGAAGGTCTGAATATTCAGATAATAAGAATAATTACATTATGTCTGTGTATTATGAAAATTGATGTACACATGTACAAATGTGTTAAAGCCATATGAGAAGGATTTTTAAAAGAAGTGTTTGATAGTTGATAAGTAGTGAAAATTCCAATACAAATGAAGTGAATCTTTTGATCAATATTGATTACATTTGAAGCATATAAGGATTGACATGAATTTAAACTAAACAATACAATATCTTGCCAATGTTGGTGTACTCTAAAATAACCTTTAATAACCATTTGAACAGACAGCGAAAAAAACCAAAAAAACTTTCTAATTCTTTAAACTTACACCTGGCAAGAATGAAAACACTGGAAGTAACAAATTCTTACTTCCGGTAAACCAAACAGAGTTATTTCCCTTGATTGGAATTGTGACAACAGTATCTCTATATTTACTTCTAATGTTTGCAGGTGGTAGTGTAGATAGCTGTTTCTCGTTCCTGCGGTTCACGGACATGTCTCCCAGTGAGCTACAGGCATACATGGAGGGACTCCTCGTCAGGTCAGTTCTCCTCTAATTAGTTTTCTTAAAGTGACACAGAGTATCTTTCTTAAAATTTTATTTGGTTTTGATAAGCTACAAAATATCTAATATGCGGATTGAAGTTCATATCTCATCACTGGACTTGCAAATATATCCATTAATGCATAATATCTCTAAAAATGCTTGATTTGCTGAAAAAGTGGTGAAAAACACTTGCTCACTCGCATTACATCCCACAAGGGGAAAGTGCACATAAGTTCCAGTTTGATATTAAGGTTTAGAACCCCAAGTTTTGGACATTTTCAGGTCTTTGAATAAAAGAATGAAGCAAACTAACTTTACAACAAAATACACATTTAGTCAAATGAATCTTATGCTTAATCATGAATAGGAAACACGAACGTTTCAATTGATTTCATTTTATGTATAGTATATGCTTATAATTTAGGTAAATAACTTCGAAGAAATGTCCACTGAACAAAAAGTTTAGTTGTGAACCATTTCATCCCTTATTTCATATTTTGCCTCCATGTTGAGTCCAAGCTTAAAAACACCTTTTACAATTTGGACTAACAGATCTTTACAGGCCACTTTATGCTGAATTGGAACTATAGAATCCTTATTACATCCATTCAAGGAGCATATTTCCATAACACATATTCTATAACTTATAGAATATGTGTTATGGAAATATGCTCCTTGAATGGATGTTATGGAAATATACTCCTTGAATGGACAACATAATTCAGAAAAAGAAATTTTTTACTTATCAATTATGTCATGGAAACTGCCTCATCAGCTACAAGACAAAGTGTTGACGTATTGTTAGCCATGAGATGTATCATACGTCATGTGTTGTATCATATGTCATGTGTTGTATGTGTGCAGGTGGCTAGCTGTTTTTCTCTGGCTGAAGGAGGCGTACAGGATACACCATTGTCAGCAGTGGAGGAAGGAGAATGGAAGGTGTGTTTCTCAAAACTTTGTGTTAGATATTCATAAATGATGATTTTATTTTGTATATAGATAACTTAATTCATTTAGATAATTTTCATTATTTGGAAATGTTGATTTTATTCCTGACATAGATGATAAGTCTTTGCCATCCGTACCCCAATTCCACCTCAAGTTTTTCGTAAACCTGTACACCACTAATGGCTAAGATATTGCCCAAGCGGCGTTAAGCAATAATTCACTCCTTAAATTGTTAGTCATACATGTTGACGATATATATCCCAACTTAATTCAAAATTTAGCTCCACTTTTCCCTCTCCTTCAGCAACCACCCCTCGAAGAAGATGTTCCTCCTGTCTCCGTGTGAGGTGATGACGCCAGCCAACCTGACATCAAGTAGTAACCTGAGACAACTCGTGTTTGTCTCTCACACGTCTGATATTGTGAGTTACGAGAGTCATAAGCTGCACTACATCCCCGAAACAACTAGTCATCGACAGATTCGGTTGCGTCATCTCCGGCTGGCGGCAGCAGCACAGAAGAAGCACCACAGTCCTCCGCAGTCTCCCACAAAGGTTGGTTCTATCGTGGGTTGTGTGCCCTTCTCATTATACCCTTTATATTCTACAGTAACCCTGGTTATAATGCCCCTGGTTATAATGCAATGTTTTTGCCAGAACAGATTTCCTGCCATTATGCCTCACTGGTTATAATGCCAAACTAGATATAGTGCCATTTCCCAATGCATTTTGGAACAAAGTCAGTTTTCCCTGACTATAATGTCACGCTGTTTAGGATATTGTTTTTGCTTATTAAGGTTAATTGGCATGCCTCAATTTAATTCACACTGGGTGCATATGTATAAGTACTTTAATTTGTTGTTGATAGGCATGAACTACTTAAATGACTTTCTACTTGCTTTAAATTAATTAATAAAATTCATCCCTTCTTTAAGTAGTGGCTTTGTTGATAACACGTTTCTAAATACCTTGCCTGAGTGTAATGCCAACCTGGATATAGCACCATATTTTCTCTTGGACAAATGGTGGCATTATAACCAGGTTTTACTGTACACTGATTTTTGTCAGTAGTTGGAACAAACAATTACCGTCATTACTTAACATCTAACTTTTAAGATATCACCTCTTTAAAACCAGCCTACCGTATCCTCGCGGGTATAAAACCAGGGGGCCCGGCAAACAAATATCTTGAAAATGGGGGGATGGGCTTTAAACCGCGAGAGACCCCCAACCAAGAAAATCATTGATGAGAGTTGCATTGAAAATTGACATCGATACTTTTGACTGTTGTTCAGGTCTTCTTAAATATCAAATGGCACTTTTTCCAGACAGATATTATTAAAAAGAATGATGAAAGAAATTGCAAATGCTAACTTACATTGTTTGTTTGTTTTAATCAGATTACATAATATTATTCTCATGAAAAAGGAACGTGAATATATTCAGTCGACGGCTTTTGATGCATGTGTTTACGGGTAGAGAGATATTTGTTACAAGCCTTTTCATTGGCCCAGAAAAGTAGGTCAACCAATCAGCAAGTCGATTTGAAAACGTTGTATGAAACCTGGTTGTAATAAATTCATGACGACATATTGTCGATACAATACTAAATGTCTAAATATTCAAATATTTGTTAAACATTTTCGATATATTACATTTTCAAAAACAACATGCAGGTAATTGAAATATTTACGTAAATAAATTTCAAAGAAAAACTTCCAAAAATTACGATAATGAGCACGAAAGAATATTAAAAATGTTATTTGTCGTCAAGAAATTACGATGGAGATTACAAGTACAGTAAAACAACGTGCTTTCGCGAAAGTATATTTGACAAAGATTTCTTTGAACTTCGATTAGATATGATAAATAAGTTTGGAAATATGCCATATTAAACATTTAAAATGGATAACAAGCCTTTTAAAGCGATAGTTCTTGATAATATTTTGGGAATCAAATATTTCAATTCCCGACGCTGATGCAAGTGAAGCCACATACATCGTGATTTCTGTCCAAATTTAAAAGCATACGTGAATGATTCATGAATATTTTAAAACAATAGGCCTATATTATTTTATTTCTATTAATTCACAATGTATATAGTCATTAAAATCAACAACAGGACAATGTATTTTTATTTTACAAGTTCAATACTGAAATGACATCGATGTAAACTTGTGCATTTTGCTTCCGGTGTAAACATCGCTACCTCGATCGCTGACATGATCGTGTCAGATTTCCAAGAATTGGGGGATGGGCTTTAAACCGAGAATGACCCCAACCTGCTCAACCCTGAAAAATGGGGGGTGGTCTTTAGTTCGAGGGTGGTCATATACCCGCGAGGATACGGTAGTTGATTTAAACAATTTCTCTGTAAATAATATGATCAAAGAATATGCATAAAAGTGGCTTTATTGACCAATTAATGCCTTTTTAATGCTATTATTTTTTCAAGATTGTTTTTGCTTTGACTCCCTTAATAAAAAAAAAACACACAAAAACAGGCATTCAGCAAATTTTGAATTCTTGAGCTGATATGACTTTGAATTCATGATACAGCTGATTAAATGAACAACATTATGGAATGAATAACTTTGCCATGGTTTACTTTTACAGTCGCCCAAAGGAAGCCCAGGCTTTGAAGAAGTGTTCTTGCCGATTCATCGACACAGACGGCGGCCTAGTCGACTATTTAAGTGTCAGCCCACCTCTCTGCCGAGTTTCCTCTACAACACCATACCCAAGGTAGCTAACTTAAGATATTGATGACTATATAACATAAATCCCCCTTTTGGCTTTCACAGAAAGCAAACTTAAGGCATAACCTTATTAGAATTATGATATTTAAGAACTCTACAGGGTGTGGAAAATAACTCGAGAATGAGGTATATTAATTAAATAAAGAAGTAAAAACAACTCTTTAGTTGTAGCATATATTTTAGAATTATCGCAATCATATTCAAAATATGAACTAATTTTATTCAATAACTTCTTCTCTCCTACCTTATTTCAATAATATAATGACAACCCTTTACTTTAATACAGACGTTATGATTAACTCTAAATATATTCCTGTTGCAGGTCCGATCTGGATCAATAGAATGGTACACAATAGATCGAAGTGCAGCCTGGCAGAAGATGAAGGAAGATTTGTGTGGCACTTTGGATGCCAAGAAGTCCTTGTTGTACGGGACCCCAGAGAAGTACATCAATATTCGGTGGCCGGGGTTAAACTTCTTCTCTCCCTCACTGGGCGGACTGGCTGCGTCTACGCCAAGGCATGGCTTCTCTGCAGTCTACATACCAGGTAGGCGTTTCTTTATTGTCTTCCCCTTATGACCACTGTCAATGTGAATACTGTAAATTCTTGATCAAACTGCTGTCTTGAAAAAATACCTACTCAAATAGACACAACAGAGCTTTTAGAAAAGAAAATGAATAAAACACACAAACATTTAATAGGGGGTTAGTGATACTGACAAAGCTGATCTTATTTCCAAGCGCTTTCAAAATTAAAAAATAAATAACACAAACATTATCATGGTTGATGCAGCAATTGAGATTTGTAGCTTTGTCTCTTCAGTTTTCATTCTTCTATAAAGAGCATACCTCAGTTGTTAGTGTGTTTGGCTTTGGATCAGAAGGGCTGAGGTTTGAATGCCACAAGGGACTCGACAACTTTGTTTGCAACTTAGTTTGCAGTAGAAAACTGTTCTACACGCTGTAAGGTTTGGGTGCAATGCCACATTGAATTTCAGCAAGGACAATGGTGGGCTAGTTCAACCCGATGCTTGCAGGTTTCACTGCAATGGATAGCCATAATAGCATATAATTTCACCTCATTGCACAAACTTGAAAAGGTCTGAAATTTGGACCATTTCTTAAAGTCTTAAATTATTTATTTGTCTTCAAAAAGGTCTTAAAAGCTTATCAAGTCTTAAAAAGGTCTTAAAAGCTTATCAAAAGTCTTAAAAAGGTATTAAATTATGTATTGCAAACAAACCTTCTCGTTTAATTTTCACAATTTTGCAATAAAATAGAAAGTGATGTTTAATAAATTAAGAACATTAGAGTTACTTCCCGTAGTTCTTCGTGTGTCTCGGAATCTGACGAAGAAAACACTCTCCTGAAGGTTATAAAAGTTTACCAAAGACTCGAAAGTTTTGTTATGCAAATAGTTGGTTACTGAGGAGTCGTGAGGCTAAATTTAAAGTTACCCTGGCCAATCGTGAACAAGATGGGGAAGACTGTTTTCATGAGCATGGTTATCAACTCATTCCTGGGTGAAAGAGTGTTTCATTTGTCTTCAGTCTGATTAAAATTGACTGATTTGAGGAAAAAAGTGTAAAAATATTGTCTCTAGTGGGGATCGACTTCACCCAGCCCGGCTTTCCTCTCGTTCAGTCTGATTTATTACCCTCATGTTCTAGGTCATTCTAGGTCTTAATATCTGACCAACCCTGGTAAGAGAACACAGTAAAATTTTAATATGAGAGGTTTGATACATATTACAAAAAATATAAAAAATAGTTATCTAAATTGATTTGTTGAGAAAAATATCCTAAATCTGATTACCCATAAAAATTGCTTGCTAGGATATCACTTGTTGAACAAAAGGCCGCTTACAAATACAACAGTATTATGGTTGGTCCAGTTTACACTAGCAGGTTTCACCACAAAGAATTTACAATGTTTTTCAGAATTTATTCATACAACTTTTCTTGCTGCTCTTGTGTGAAAGTGCTAAAACCCAAATCTCCTGTATAACAATTTCTGAATTACCAGTAGTCAAAACATGAAAAAAGAGTTACCTCCCTTACACCAGCTGATTGTATTACCGGTACTCTATTTTGTACTGATGACGCGAATAGGAACTGCCAATAAATATGAAATATATGGATATCTTCTATTCTTATGTGCATTGCTCTGACATACTTGGAAAATTTACAAGAAAAGTTCTGTTTCTATATACTTGTATATGATGCTCATTTATTAGCATTGTTACCTCTGCTTGAAATAAGATATTGCTTTACAGCAGTCTAGTTTCCCCTCTGTATAAAATTGTGTGCTTCCTTCATATTTTGGTGGAGAAATAGAGAGTATGCTGGTCTCTTAATGATAAAGGCCCGGGTTTTCATCCCCTTGAAGACGCCAACAATATGGATCCCATGCTGAGACACAGACTTATATTATGCGCTTAGTACAACTCATCCAGGATAATGTTATAGTTAGTAGTTTGAGCAAGTATAAGTATGATTTAGGATCAATATTATGGATACCATATCTAATGTCTTCTGAAAGAATTGCTGTCTTTGGAGGGATATTTTTATACTTGAAGCATATCACGAAATTGCTCAATTGTTTGCTAAAAACAGGCTCAACTTATGGTGATAGCAAATTTTGAATATATTTCACACACTTGATAAAGGAACACAGTCTATAAAAATTGATATCGACAACTTTACTGATCCTTAGGTCTGGATTATCATTATGGTTACTGAACAGTGTTGAGACACTTTTATTTTCCTGCAATCAAACAGAACTTCTATCAACCATTTGACATTGTCCTCACATGACTTGTAATTTGGGAAATTATAACTGTCAGATTTTTCTTTCCTATTCATCCATGATTTTACGTGAAATAATTTTATCTTATTTTTTACCTAGGAGGTTATATAATGCTTTATTATATACTCATGTAATCTTAGGATAGTAATACAAGGGTGCAATACGGAATACGTCTTCAAATTCCGTATTGCACTCCAGAATCCGTATTGCATGCCTGCCGGTTCTACTTTTTTTTAGCTTCGGCAATTCTCGGAATTTTCCGCAAGTAACAATCGTTTTTCTAATTAAAACATCAAAATTAATGCATTGGTAAAAACCTACTTTTTGATATGACATTGAAGAATAAAATAGTGCGAAACTAGAGTTATCATTAGTAAAGAAACTGCAAAACACTTTGAAAAAGGAAATCCTGAATCAATATTCCTAGAGCATCGCTAGCGATACTCGTTATTATGACGTCATAGCTGACAACGATTATGACGTCATTTCCATGGTGACGTCGTTTGAATGAAGCCCGTCGCTCGATACTCTGAACTTTTCGTTTTTCATATTCAGTACTAAATAAATAATTGCTATGGAGTTACTGTTATCACGTTATTTTGTTTTCACACTTAAAAAAATTATCTTAATTGTTTAACTACGCAGAATAACGAGAGAAAAAAAGAGAATTGAAGTATCAAATCATCAGTCGAGTGTGTTCTGGGTCATCGCCTTGTTCGCATTATGTATAAATGCGCAGTACGTCTTCTCAATTAATTTAAGAAATTAAAAAACTACTTGTAAAAAGGTTTTAAAGGAGTATATTATAAATACAGAACGTCATACGTGTGCATTTGGGTCGTTTGTATTGAACTCGAAGATGTCATGGACGCGGAGGAACAACTCGTTCTTCGAACTCGTTGTTCCTCCGCGTCCATGACATCTACTCGTTCAATACAAACGACCCAAATGCACACGTATGACGTTCTGTATATTTCTTTTTAGAATAACTTATGATTATCTCCATACAATCGACAAAATGCATCTTAGTTGGACCTTATTTGGCATTTTATGCCCTGTTTTTAGAGTACCTCCAAATCTCTCATGCAAACAATTTGCTCCGCCCATGCAGCTAGAGCGTGTTGGCGTGAGACTAGCTCTTGTTTCAATCCACTTATCTACCAAAATTTCTCAAGCCAAAACTTCAGCAAAACAGTATATGTGTATAACTCAAGTAAAAAAGCAAAGGTTCTGAATACTTGGTCAGCAGTGTCCGTTGATTAAACAGCACAATGAAGCTTTGTTTTTATCCCCCGCCGCGCGTTTAGCCCGAAGCGGGGGATATAGAATTCAGCTCCGTACGTCCGTCCTTCCCGCTTCTTGTTTGCGCGATATCTAATGAACCGCTCAACCTAGAATCTTCAAACTTGGTACCAGTCTTCATCTGGGGAATACGCAGACCTGAAAAGTTTTTGGTGACCTTGACTTCATTTTCCAGGTCACAGCGAGACTTTGACTAGTTTTGAAAATGTTGTAAGCGCGATATTTAATGAACCGCTCAACCTATAATCTTCAAACTTGGTACCAGTCTTCATCTGGGGAATACGCAGTCCTGAAAAGTTTTTGGTGACCTTGACCTCATTTTCAAGGTCACAGAGAGACTTTGACCAGTTTTGAAAATGTTGTTAGCGCGATATCTAATGAACCGCTCAACCTAGAATCTTCGAACTTAGTACCAGTCTTCATCTGGGGAATACGCAGACCTGAAAAGTTTTCGGTGACCTTGACCTCATTTTCAAGGTCACGGCGACACTTTGACCAGTTTTTAAAATGTTGTTAGCGCCATATCTCATGAACCCATTAACCTTGAGTCTTCACGGGGGACATAGTATTCCGCTCCGTACGTCCGTCCAGCTTCTTGTTGTTAACATCAATTTCCGGCGGGGGATCATGTCACCTTTGTGACAAATACTTGTTATTTTACAATTGTAGTGCTGAAGGCTTGGTTAAGTGCAAAACCATGAATTCAACCAACTTAATCAAAAAAGAACACAATAATATTTTCTTTAAAAGCTAATTCTCAAAAATATTATCCAGGGATCACTTTGGACAGGGATTTTGGGATATTTACCCATTGAAGATATCCCATTATCAATACTAACTAAGGGAGAAAGTCCCATTGCAAAACTCAAAACTATTATTTATCTTCTCAAACATCCCATTGCTTTCTCTGAAAATCCCAATTTATTAAGCCAAGGGAAGATTTTTTTCCCCTTCATACTTTCAACCAGGGTGATCCCTGTTATCTGATACTAAAATGCAAAAGTTGTTGATGTTGATAAAAAAAATGTATCATTGAGTATGAACAGAATTGTTTTATAACAAAGATATCTGCAGGGATTTATTACAAAAATTAAGTAATTTTTTTAAAGCGAAATTGGGGGGGGAAAACCAGCATTTTCTTAAGAATATTTGATTTAATTTTGAGGTGTGAAAATTTGAAAAGCAATTGACCAAGGGAAGCATGTAATAAAAAGTTCGTGTTATTAGTCCCAGATGGTGCCAGTTATCATCCTGATATTTTCTGCAGAGATTTATTGCAAAAAGTAAATTAAAGAATTTTTTCAAAGGGAAATTGGTAAGAAAATTAGCATTTTCTAACATATTTGATTTAATTGTGAGATGTAAAAATAAACCAGTTTGAAAAACAATTGAGCAAGGGAAGCATTTAATAAGAAGTTGATGTGTTATTAGTCCCAGATAGTGCCAGTTATCTCCCAACAAGGGGTGCTTGTAATCAACATACCAACATATGGCTTAGCTCCTGACACTGCACTCATAATATTTATTGTTTAGTTAGATGAAACTGTCAAATATCTGAGGCAGACACTGTAAGGAGCTTGGGGCATTGTGGGATTGATAGTGTCCTGAACTTCCTGTTGGTCTTTGAGTTGATTATTAAAATATTTCTGAATATGTTGGTTTCTTGATGTGTGAGTTTTCATTGTGATGCCTTGAAAGATAATTGATTTTGGTCAATTTTTCCAAACTGCTGTATTCTAAAATTCATCAACTCTTATATCCTTCACAAATAACAAATAATGAACCATTAACTTTATTTTGGTTCTAATAAACTCTTCCAAACGGAAAGGCCTGTTTTGTCAATTTAATCTTGAAGACTTTTCCAAATTTTTACTCAAGGTTCCCTTGGTCCTTGTTGTCCAAAATTTAAAGTTTACCACTTAGAATAGATTATTATGAAAATTGATTTGTTTGGTTGGAAAATAACATTATCTGAGCTTATATCCAAGTTATGTTATTTTAGTGTGTTACTGAAGTTAATCCTGATCAAATATCAACTCCATTACCTTTCACAATACCAACTCGACTGACACCCGATACAAACGCTGGTGACTGATAAAACAGCTCTGGTTGGACATTGTTGGCTAGTGTTGTCTGTGTCGGTGTCTTGTGTACAAACAGGATGAGCTGCCGGGCAATCTGCCTTTATTCTCTAATCCTTGTTGGATCCTTAAGAACTCTCAAGTGTGATGTTTTCTCCTCCGATATAAATATGAGTATTATGTAGGATTGATCAGGCCCTGGCCATCTGCTCTCGGTTTTATCAGCTGGCCTTTAATTGTCTTGTTAGTAGATTGCAGATTAGTTAGGTAAGACTGGTGGAATAGTGTCATTGATAAACTTGGCAACATCCTTGCATTACACTATTTAGTTTGAATTTTATGAGAACTGTCAATGTCCCACTCTGTCATTTGTGAAAAAAAACTATGATGAATTGAAATATTTGAGTTTATTGAAGTTGATGTATAAGTACTTACCAAATATTATGAATGACAACTTGATTGGTTGATATCAACACGTCTTTGACTCCTGTATGTGACACTTTTAGCTCAAATATATTGAAAAAAGAAATCGCTTATGGATATGATATTACATTTTGCCCATTTTTTTGTTGGCAACATCTAAGAGTAGATTTAACCCATATATGGATGGCTTCCAATAAATGGGACACTGCTTTGATGGTGTCATTTCATCAAAATATACACGATAGACTTTTGTGGTAAACTGGTAATGTGAAATTTGAATGCCATATAACAGGTTTTCAAGCGTAAACAGTTTTTAAAGTTAAATGCCAGACTGCCTTGGATAAAATGTAAATTTTGCACCCTTTTGCCTTGTTAGCATGTTGCAGTTTTAGTACATTTGAGTAATGGTGAGTAAGAAGATCAAGCATGTTCCATATTTCAGTAGAAAATTTGTCAACTGAATGTCTTCCCCTCTAATTCAATAATTAGCCACCTCCAAATCATCTGCCTTATTTTGTGATGTTGACAAAGAGCTCATCTTGTCTCTGTACCACATTCTAGTCCAGTGAGTTACACAATCTGAGCTTGAGCAGTCCGAGGACCAGACATCTTGTGGTTCTCTCTCCCTGGGGCTGATAGCGAGAGATTGTGAGAGTAAACACAAACCAGCCTCTAGGTGGAGCCACTGTCGGCACTGGTGGCTCTGATTTCATCCTTAATGCAATTGAGTTAGCCAAGATAACGAGTCAACACCTGCTCTGAGATAACAAGGTGCTTGTCAGCATTGAAAGTGACAGCGCACCAGTCAAAATATAATTAGCAAACCTGTATCTTGGATACTTGACAAGATAAGATTCATGTAAAGATACCCGTTGATTCGATTAATGACAAATTTTGTTCTGCTCAATTACTGTCAATTAAAGAATAATTAGATATGTGATAAGTGTAATTTTTTAGTTAATTTAAGCTGCATTGTATTTCAAGAGATAATTATGTAATGAAATCAAGGAAAGCTGTCTTAAATATATTTTGGGGGAAAATAAAGTATTTTTGAAAGAAATGTTAAAATCTTAGGATTACTCTAGTTTAAAAACGCTGTATAAATTTAACACTGCATTATTTTAAACAGGCGATTAACAAAAACATAAATTCTGTGCACTTTTGATGAATGTTGCTGCTTGTGTTGCAGACAAGGAGAGCCTGGTGTCTGATGCTGGCAAGCTGACCGTGCTGGACTGTCTACTGCAGAGGCTGAAGAACGAGGGACACCGCGTCCTCATCTACTCTCAGATGACGCGCATGATCGACCTCCTTGAGGTGAGATACCCTCAGATTTATCAAGAAAGAATTGTTTCATTGCTGTCTCTTTTCTTATCATTTAAATCATTTACAAGTGTATGACAACACTAATGACTGAAATATTGCCCAAGAGGCGTAAAACAATAACTCACTCACTTATAAGTGTTTGAACATAGCAAACCTTGAGCTGTCAAAAGGCTAAAAGAAATAATACAATGAAATTGATGCCACTAATGACTGATGTATTGTCCATGCCGCACTAAACAACTTAATTTTGGGAAATTGCTACAATATATCATGTGTAATGTAGAAGTATTGGATTAAGATGATAGGCATACACTAAAGTAATAAAAACAAACACATCACACTTCATCCTTCGCCTACATCAGTGTTTAAAATATAGCCCGTCCGCCAGTCCTTAAACTGGCTACCATTTGCCAGGACTGGTTACATTTCAAAAATATTCTTCATATTCCCCTAAGGATTTGACCAATTAATTTTCAGGACAGGCTAGGTTTCCAATCTATTTTATACACTGCCTACATACATGGCGTGTACGCATAATGCACCCACAAGAGAAAGATGGCTGTGACAGGTCCGTTTTTCAAATCAATTTCACTTTTATGTTGAATGTTAAAGTCTTTTCATTGTCCATGGGGAAAAATGGAAACTGTGGATTCAACTTCTCTTGCGTAAATGAATCTCTGAGATTTTTTTTGGGTTAAAATGACACTCCAATATTATTGTTACCTGGAAATTTAATCATAATTCAACAAATGTGCCATATGCATCAAGAATGATTCACAGTAAGAGGTCTGCAGTTAATTATTTTCCCGACAGTTGGTGAACAGAAAAAGGAGAAATCTAAACCGCAACAATTGAAATGCATTAGTTTTTTAATACAATAAATCTGCTCAGGTGTCAATTTGACTCCCTTTGTGTAATCCAAAATAGCTTTAGAATACTTGTGTATGCCCAGATAGTAGAGATTTGACAAGATATGACAGGACGGAGGATCTCCAGCTTTACTCCCACTGTGGATATCAATGTAGGAGGGGTTGTGTTCACAGGCTGTGCAAGAAGCTGTCAGAGGGTATTAACCCGCTGTATGGTTGCCGTCACTTGTGGCTGGATCTGTATAGATGGAGTCACAGGGTGTTGGGTAGTTGTATGGGTGTTAGGCAGCCCTGCTGGGTGTTGAATTACCATCTGTCTGTCACCATCGCCCATTCCTCACCCCACACCACGGGCTGTCTCCACCCTTGCACCTCTTTGTTACCCCATACCTACCCTTCATATCCATCTCCCCCCATCTCTTTTGTTTGTTAACCCTAAACCTTAATATCCTTGCTTCCACATTTCAGCTCATCAGGCCTACCCTTATCTTGTTCCGTTTTACCCCTCTTCTCTTTGTTATTCTATACACACTTAATGCACCAAATATATGCTCAACTACACTGAACTACCATATTCCCAAAACCAACCCTTCAGTTGGGACCATTCCTTAATGAATAACTATTCTTTTCTCCAAATATGATAGTTTTATCACTTTATATGTACCCAGTATGTACAGGACATTTATCTCATACCCTCCTGTTGATCATTTTCTTGTCTTGCCGCCAAACCTTGGCCTATATTCAAGTTCAACTTTTAGTTTTTCTATTGACAATCTTACATCCCTATGCATCAAAGAAGTTTACCTATATCCCCTCTCCTCAAAACTCAATCCATCAATTTGTCACCCCACTGCCCAATTTGACCATTATTGCTACTCGCCTATGGGTAGGGTTACAGCCGGTTAGCGGTCTCTCTCAGCCAAGCAGTGGGATGATAGCCCTAATAATGAGATGTCCCCGGAGAGCTTTTGTGCTGGTCAATAGACCAGTTGGACAGGTCAGTCGTTATCAGTCATGCTCCTGCATGGACTAAACGTCCCCTTTCATGTTATAGGGAATTATGGATCATTAGATCGCTATCATCTCTGTTTGCCTCTTTATATCCATCTTAACCATTGTGTGGCTATGTTCACTTATTAATTTGAAATATTTATGTGGTATTGTCCTGAAATTTAATGTA
Organism: Steromphala cineraria; assembly: GCA_916613615.1. NCBI lineage: Eukaryota > Metazoa > Mollusca > Gastropoda > Trochida > Trochidae > Steromphala > Steromphala cineraria. The sequence goes on along the minus strand of OU744724.1, from coordinate 5,612,189 downwards.
TAGGAGTTCCTTCTTTTTATTAGCTCATCTGGCCTGTAAGGCCCGATGGGCTTATGGCATGGCATGGTGTCCGGCGTCCGTCCGTCCGTCCATCCATCCGTCCATCCGTCCATCCGTCCGTAAACTTTGTGGAATTTAGACTTCTTCTCCAGAACCAAAAGGCCTAGAAAGCTGAAACTTTGTGTACAGACTCCTTGGCTAGTGAGGATTATAAATTGTAACTTTAGTGGCCCTGTGACCCCTAATAAGGGCCACAGGGGCCACGCCCTAAAAACCTATTTTCATCTTCTTCTCCAGAACCATAAGGCCTAGAAAGCTGAAACTTTGTGTACAGACTCCTTGGCTAGTGAGGATTATAAATTGTAACTTTAGTGGCCCTGTGACCCCTAATAAGGGCCACAGGGGCCACGCCCTAAAAACCTATTTTCATCTTCTTCTCCAGAACCATAAGGACTAGAAAGCTGAAACTTTGTGTACAGACTCCTTGGCTAGTGAGGATTATAAATTGTAGCTTTAGTGGCCCTGTGACCCCTAATAAGGGCCACAGGGGCCACGCCCTAAAAACCTATTTTCATCTTCTTCTCCAGAACCATAAGGCCTAGAAAGCTGAAACTTTGTGTACAGACTCCTTGGCTAGTGAGGATTATAAATTGTAACTTTAGTGGCCCTGTGACCCCTAATAAGGGCCACAGGGGCCACGCCCTAAAAACCTATTTTCATCTTCTTCTCCAGAACCATAAGGCCTAGAAAGCTGAAACTTTGTGTACAGACTCCTTGGCTAGTGAGGATTATAAATTGTAACTTTAGTGGCCCTGTGACCCCTAATAAGGGCCACAGGGGCCACGCCCTAAAAACCTATTTTCATCTTCTTCTCCAGAACCATAAGGACTAGAAAGCTGAAACTTTGTGTACAGACTCCTTGGCTAGTGAGGATTATAAATTGTAGCTTTAGTGGCCCTGTGACCCCTAATAAGGGCCACAGGGGCCACGCCCTAAAAACCTATTTTCATCTTCTTCTCCAGAACCATAAGGCCTAGAAAGCTGAAACTTTGTGTACAGACTCCTTGGCTAGTGAGGATTATAAATTGTAACTTTAGTGGCCCTGTGACCCCTAATAAGGGCCACAGGGGCCACGCCCTAAAAACCTATTTTCATCTTCTTCTCCAGAACCATAAGGCCTAGAAAGCTGAAACTTTGTGTACAGACTCCTTGGCTAGTGAGGATTATAAATTGTAACTTTAGTGGCCCTGTGACCCCTAATAAGGGCCACAGGGGCCACGCCCTAAAAACCTATTTTCATCTTCTTCTCCAGAACCATAAGGACTAGAAAGCTGAAACTTTGTGTACAGACTCCTTGGCTAGTGAGGATTATAAATTGTAGCTTTAGTGGCCCTGTGACCCCTAATAAGGGCCACAGGGGCCAAGCCCTAAAAACCTATTTTCATCTTCTTCTCCAGAACCATAAGGACTAGAAAGCTGAAACTTTGTGTACAGACTCCTTGGCTAGTGAGGATTATAAATTGTAACTTTAGTGGCCCTGTGACCCCTAATAAGGGCCACAGGGGCCACGCCCTAAAAACCTATTTTCATCTTCTTCTCCAGAACCATAAGGCCTAGAAAGCTGAAACTTTGTGTACAGACTCCTTGGCTAGTGAGGATTATAAATTGTAACTTTAGTGGCCCTGTGACCCCTAATAAGGGCCACAGGGGCCACGCCCTAAAAACCTATTTTCATCTTCTTCTCCAAAACCATAAGGACTAGAAAGCTGAAACTTTTGTGTACAGACTCCTTGGCTAGTGAGGATTATAAATTGTAGCTTTAGTGGCCCTGTGACCCCTAATAAGGGCCACAGGGGCCACGCCCTAAAAACCTATTTTCATCTTCTTCTCCAGAACCATAAGGCCTAGAAAGCTGAAACTTTGTGTACAGACTCCTTGGCTAGTGAGGATTATAAATTGTAACTTTAGTGGCCCTGTGACCCCTAATAAGGGCCACAGGGGCCACGCCCTAAAAACCTATTTTCATCTTCTTCTCCAGAACCATAAGGCCTAGAAAGCTGAAACTTTGTGTACAGACTCATTGGCTAGTGAGGATTATAAATTGTAACTTTAGTGGCCCTGTGACCCCTAATAAGGGCCACAGGGGCCACGCCCTAAAAACCTATTTTCATCTTCTTCTCCACAACCATAAGGACTAGAAAGCTGAAACTTTGTGTACAGACTCCTTGGCTAGTGAGGATTATAAATTGTAGCTTTAGTGGCCCTGTGACCCCTAATAAGGGCCACAGGGGCCACGCCCTAAAAACCTATTTTCATCTTCTTCTCCAGAACCATAAGGCCTAGAAAGCTGAAACTTTGTGTACAGACTCCTTGGCTAGTGAGGATTATAAATTGTAACTTTAGTGGCCCTGTGACCCCTAATAAGGGCCACAGGGGCCACGCCCTAAAAACCTATTTTCATCTTCTTCTCCAGAACCATAAGGCCTAGAAAGCTGAAACTTTGTGTACAGACTCATTGGCTAGTGAGGATTATAAATTGTAACTTTAGTGGCCCTGTGACCCCTAATAAGGGCCACAGGGGCCACGCCCTAAAAACCTATTTTCATCTTCTTCTCCAAAACCATAAGGACTAGAAAGCTGAAACTTTGTGTACAGACTCCTTGGCTAGTGAGGATTATAAATTGTAACTTTAGTGGCCCTGTGACCCCTAATAAGGGCCACAGGGGCCACGCCCTAAAAACCTATTTTCATCTTCTTCTCCAGAACCATGAGGCCTAGAAAGCTGAAAATTTTTGTATAGCCTCTTTGAAGAGTGAGGATTATAATTTGTAGCTTTGGTGGCCCTGTGACCCCTAATAAGGGCCACAGGGGCCATGCCCAAAAACCTATTTTCATCTTCTTCTCCAGAACCATATGGCCTAGAAAGCTGAAACTTTGTGTACAGACTCCTTGGCTAGTGAGGATTATGAATTGTAGCTTTGGTTGCCCTGTGACCTCTAGGAACAACACTGAAATCTATTTTCATCTTCTTCTCCTGAGGTATAAGGCCTAGAAAACTGAAACTTGTAGCCTATATACTTAATTTTATGATTGGTGCCCCTGTGGCCTCTACAAAGGGGGAATCACTTTGGCCACACTCTACAGCATAATTGATGATGAAGCCTGATGAGCTACAAGGCCTAGAAAACTGAAACTTGTAGCCTATATACTTAATTTTATGATTGGTGCCCCTGTGGCCTCTACAAAAAGGGAATCACTTTGGCCACACTCTACAGCATAATTGATGATGAAGCCTGATGAGCTACAGAGCCAATGGCTCTATTTTTTCCGTTAAGGGAAAATTGATACGCATTGATGGTCCTTTTCTTGCAGTTTTATTTATTAGATAAGACATCAATCATAGTAGCTTTGAGAAAATGATGACATGAAATAATTATTTTCATACAGGAAATTTAATAAAATTATTGTAACCACCAAGTATTATGTTGAAAATATGAAATTAAATGTTATTTATATCATTATATTGTGAAAACATACTTGAATCAAGACCCGGTGGTAATGCCCTAATGTTCATCTTAATGCAGATATTATTGTGGTGCTTGTTGAAATCTGGTTCTATGGAGGTTACCAATTCCTTCTCTGAAAGAGGTCTTGTTACTCAAAAATTCATTTCAGAATGAATTTGTATTAATCTTTATGTCAAGGTGATGGTATCCTTTGATAGTTTTTAAGTGTCCTACTGAAGAGTACCTGTTTATCTAGATTAAGTACTGAGCTTGACCTTGCCACCACACAGTTCTCAAGAACACAATAGAAGACTACAATGTCATTTTGAATTGAAGTAATGGTTTGATGTCCTATAAGGCCTTAGTATATATGCAGCAATATACATGCAATCTTGTGATAAAAGCTTTATTGTGAAGTTTATCTTGAAGAATTTAAATCCAAATCTCTTTCTACTTAATGAGTGTATTACTCCTTGTTGAACTCAATTCTGGAGCAAAACATTGCCAAACCCAGTGATCAATCAACAGATTTGACCGGTTGAATTCAGGAACTTGCTACATAAAAAATTCTTTTGAGTCCCAGCAGTTTTAAATGATTCCTCCAATTAGTAAACAAATAGTACCTCATAAAAAACCTTTGCTTCCAAGGACTAATAGCTTTATATTTTTATGGAGCCTCTACAAATTTATAAGTATTTGAAGCAGGATTCAGTCCCTTTACCCAAGATTGCAAGTTCAAGTGATCACACTCTGAATCTGGCTCAATTTCCTGTTCCCAGTATCCTATATCCCAAGCTGCAGTGAAATTTCCTCAGATCCCAACATCCCTAGACCTTGTTCAAGTGATATCCTTCATGTCCTAGTCAATATCTTACTCCCTATTCCCAAAAACCCTTGCAGATATGTGTCCCCAAGCTACAGTGAAACTCCCTGTCCCCTGATTTCATACTCTATATCTATTTCTCCATACCCCATACAGATAGGTGACCCCCAAGTCACAGTAGAATCCCCTGACCCCAGATTTCCCCGCCTTATATCTGACTCCCTATTCCGTATACCCCACATGGTATACCCCAGCTAGACAGGTGCCCCCCAGCTGCAGTGTAAGTCCCTGCCCCCTGACCTGAGCACCCCAGGGCCATGTCCAGTGATCAGCTGACCATGACCTGTATTGTGTGAGGTCAGTCCAGTACCCAGGTGGGCTGGAGAAAGAGCCTATTCAGTTACCTCTCACCTACCCGGCTAGTTTGTTCATACTCACACTATCTCTGACAACTTTCCTCATATTTCAAAGGTGCTAAGTCTATTTCAAAGGTTAAAAGAGAAGTGAGGGATTGGGAAATGATCTTTTTGAAATTGGATTGTTCTAAAATCTACGCATTTTAAGAGCTGAAGCTTCATGGCTTTTCTTAAGAGGTTGAAAGTCTTGAAGAACATCTACCCTTAAGATAATATTTTTTAGGATATAGGGTATTACGATCAGAAAATAATTGATACTTTGGAGTCTTTGTAAGATGAGGAGAAAGAAAATCAAGGTTGTTATTAAACTTCATCGGGATTATGTTATTTTGAGATAGTATCTTCAAAATTGCTCTTCTCCTATTCAAAGATATCGCCTGAAGCATAGTTTGACATGTCTTAAATTTCCACTGGCCGTCTAAGCAGACCTGCCTACTTGAACACTTTTGGTGTATTTTTTACACTTTTGAGCTATAAAATACGACTATACACCCACTTTCTAAATTATACACCAATCACCAATTACTACAGGAGTCTTAAAGGACACTGATAAGTCTGATAAGTGTAACTGATTTGACATGTTTGAAGCATTAGCCTTTGATGTACAGTATAGTGTGAAGTACAGTACTTGTTTGAAAAAGTTTGTATTAAAATGTTGTCTCATATAATTTATTGTTTGTATACTTTGAATGTGAAATATACAAATTGAAACATACTTTGTACACTTTGAACCTCAGAATACACTTTGAAATGTTAAGTATACACTTAGGACCGAAAAGGGGTAGGCAGGTCTGTCTAAGGTGTTTGAAATCGGATAACTTTCGATGAAGTTCATTGAGAAAAAGAGAAAATCTAAAACAGAATATGAATCATCAGATTGATGAAATTATATACCTTCAACAATGTTTCACAAAAGTATTTTGAATTAATTTAACCATTTAAAGTTGTCCTGTCTTCTTTAATTCTATACTGAAGGATTGATTAATTAAGGTTAGCGTGGTGGGACATATATATACATCGGGTGTTTAGGGTTTATGCTTTAGGGTTTATAGTGTTAAATCTCAATTTCTACCCCCCAAAATTACAAAAAATATGTCCTGTGGTATTCATGCTAGCTTCATCCAATATTGTTGCCTGTAGTATAGATGTAAGATATTGTAAATAGCTTCACCCAATATCATACAGTAGCTTGTTGTCTGTTCATCAATTTAACCAAGGGGTGATTCTGTGGCTTGTAGTACCCAAAGTTTTATATGTTGTAATATATTTACAGGAGTACATGTGGTACAGAAAACACACATACATGCGTCTGGATGGTTCCTCAAAGATCTCTGAGAGACGAGACATGGTTGCCGACTTTCAGACGAGATCCGATATCTTCGTCTTCCTCTTGAGTACACGGGCTGGCGGTCTCGGCATCAACCTCACAGCCGCAGATACTGTAAGTGGGCAGTTGCACTTCATTAAATGATAGAAAATTCACTCAAAAGCAATTAAAATTCTTAATAAGAGTTATTGTCTTGGAGATTTATAAACACTTGTAATGTCACACATAAAGTGGATGTGTTTTATCCACACAATTGATTGTAGTATGTCTTAGGAAAGTATGAGGGATTTCCTCTTTCATGAAATTAATTGTATAATTAACATAGATTTTGTTAAGTTTCATTTCTCAACCATGTCTACTTTAAAGGATTAGGTTACCAATCACTGTTTAGGGCTTTTATAGCCATGTTCAAGGCTGTCTTGTTAAGAAATTAGTATAAGAGTTACTTCCCTTTGACCATTCTGATGCTTTTGGATATTGCTTCCTTGAGGCTCTGCGTCTACTCAGTAAAAACCTGACATGCACCTCAATTTGAATCATTAGATCTGTAATGTCAGGCAGTTTTCAGCTTTTACTTGAACGATTGATTTCAATGTTTCTCTGTCCACAGGTGAGTAACTTAGGTACAATTGTGAACATTTTCTTCAACTCCATATTGCAGGTGATATTCTACGACAGTGACTGGAACCCGACAGTTGACCAGCAGGCGATGGACCGAGCTCACCGTCTGGGCCAGACGAAGCAGGTGACCGTGTACAGACTCATCTGTAAGGGAACTATCGAGGAGCGCATCCTACAGAGGGCCAAGGAGAAGAGTGAGGTGAGAGGCATTATGGGTGTAAACTCTCGACAGTATTAAAGATCATGGAATCAAATGGATGAATCTGCAGTATTGCACCCTGCTTTGCTCAGTTTAAGATTGAAGATTTAAGATACTCGAAGGTCAAAATTCAGCTAATTTATTCATTTGACAATTGAAATTATTTACTTTTAGTGTATTTGTTCATTTAAAATTGTCAATATTTGAGCTTGAAGTAATATATCATTAAATTTATGACACAGAGAAATGCAGCGCTAGAATAAAACTCACGAGTTGTTTGATGTCTACTTCAAAGATTGAAGGCTATACTCTTCAACTCACTCAATTGTAAAATGAAGTAATGGTGAACAATATTATTATGTGTACCTTTTTCACAGTAGTTGAGTTCTTGAAACATTCAGTAAGTTATGTCAGAATATAACTAAAGCTGATCAACTGTTAATTGTAGATCCAGCGGATGGTGATACAAGGAGGCAACTTCCGACCGGACACGCTGAAGCCGAAGGAGGTCGTATCACTGCTCATTGATGACGATGAGATGGAAACGAAACGTAAGATACTAATGGTGAAATGTGCTGTCATTATCAAGTAAATTGTTTTGAATCTTTGGATCATGAATGTTACTGGCTTCATATATCGATGTCTAAGATATTACTACTTGATAAAAAAAGAACTACTTTTGAATGATAATGACACTCCCCTTACTTTTACAATATTGACTTAAACTAGATAAGTTTTACTCATCTATGAAGAATATAAAAGTGCATAGCATGAACTTGTTGATTTGTAGTGAAATTGTATCAGAAGTAATTATGATAGAATATCCTGATATTAAAGAAGTGAAAGCTTCTGCAATAAACTAATGATACTTATGTCGTTTAATTTTATTTATCAGTAAAAGTGCGGCAAGAAGAGAGAAAATCAAAGGATGGGAAAGATGACCGTAAACGCAAACGGGAATACAAGGTTTGTATTTAACTTAATTTAAAATTTTGTGACTTTAGGTTAAGTACAGACTACCAAAAAGAATGCAAAATAATTTCAGAGTATATGTGAATTGTACAGTTATTATTGATAAATTGCAATTTTTGTTCTCAATACCAGAAATGTGATAAACAATTTAATGTTTATTGTTTACAGAAGCGTGAGGGGAAGAAACCAAAGCTAGACGACTCAAACCTTACCATTCCTGCCCCCGACACGGAATCACTAGCCAGCATGGACTCGGTCTCGGTGCCTGCTAGTCCACAGAGTGTGGTGAGCATTATTCCTGAAATAGATTATCTCATTTAGTGTATGAATGGAGCAAAAGTAAATGAATCTTTTGAGTGTTGTTTATTTGAAGTCTAGAAGTGCTGTTTAAGAAGTTATTCCTTGGGTTAGGTTGAATTTAACCCTTTCACCCCTTCATTCCTCCAAAACATATTGTTACTGACTTGCTGATTTCTTAAGGATGAAAGGGTTATTGTTAAAATATCATGAACTTTCTTCTTAATACAGCATGTAATATATCATGGAATGCTTGCTTTAATGAGGCCTACAGCACCTTGACCAAGCCATGGAAATTCTTTAACAGCTAGTTATTAGACATTAAGGTTTTATTTTCAAGGTCACAAATACATGAATGGATATGGATCCTCACTGTTTACTGAACACATTTTCAAAAAATTCAAATTTGTAATTACAGCAAAAAAGATTTTGAATATCAAAGACAAATTTGTGTGGACACTACGAATGTTACATAAGGGAAAAGTCTCTTTAAAAGAATTGAAACAAAGTTATATTGAACCTCTAATGCATATTGTTCAAAAAATTATTTCCTACATGATAAAAGATATTTGTGCAAGATCATTAATTTTACCAGACATAATTTAAAAAAAAACAACCCAGTTAATCTCTTTTTTCATGAAATGATTTCCCCCTGATTGATCAAATAGCATATATATCTTGTTATTCAATTAAAGCAGTTGAAGTAAAAATGTCCTCTTTCAATGTGAATTTAAACAATTCCAAAAATGTCAAAAATTTATTAAATTCAAACAAAATTCATTTCAAGTTCTCCAAGGATGTATATTTTAATACATTACATAAAGCCCCAGTAAGCCCCAACACTTTCCCAGGGCTACGAGCAGTGAACCATGACACATTTGTGTGGATATGAGATGTAATCTGATGAAGATGTCCGTGTGACGGCAACTGTTGTGTATGATGTATGGCCCTCTCCTCCACCATTGTGTAGCTCTGTGTTGCTGTTTACTTTACCCTCTCTCTCCTCGCTGGCTCTATCTCCTCTCTTCATCCGACCTCTACCACAACACTTCCCACGAGTACTGTTTACAGTCACTATTATCTCCTCACTTTCATAGCCCTGTGTAATTTGATATCAATCTGTATGAAAACATTTCATAAATCATCTTCCCACTGTTGTACAGCTCTATTTCAAGGCTTGAATAGTTTGCTGCTTACTTAACTTTTCTGTTTGGCACTTTTTGACTTGTACACAATTCTTGACATTTTCTCACTGACTATACTTCATAGTTCACAGGGTTTTTTGTCGGTGAGAAAGGCATTTGCAGGTGTTAGAATATCAGAATTCCTAGGTTGTACACTTATCAAATCTTTCCTGTCCACTCAAATATCAATCAAGCCAGATGAGTTGCTCCTTATTGACATAACAAACACCAATTGAAGTGGTGATTCAAGATTGATACCAATAAAGGTTTTATCATTATGCACCGATACAATTTCTAAGTCACCCAAAATGTTGTCCACTGCTCTTCATTAGTTTCCAGGAAATAGCAAAATGAGGTAAAAGGATAGTTTGCATGCAACTTTTGTTAAGAATCACAATCACAAAAGTATTGTACTTTTACCTCATATCTGCACCCATAAATTTTAGTTCATGGAGTCCAAAGAAAGTACGAGAAAGGCAATCAATATATTGCCCCTGTTGATAAGGATCTAGCATGTTCTGACAGTGTTCTGTTGTTGCAGATGTCTGTGGGAAGTGAGGCTCTGTATGCAGCAACCCACGAGGACAGCAGCAACGACGGAGGTCTTGTCATCGTGGACGACGCCCATGCAAGCTATCCACCTGGTCAGTGTCCATTTAACATCGCGGGAGGACAAAAATGTCTACCCTTGTTTAATATTTTTAAAACATTTAAGAAAGTGTGGTTTCATTAATCTGTTTTTGTTATTCAGTTATGAATTTCTCTAAGAACAATTATAGTACAGGTGAGTATGTTGACTCATGTGTTGATATTATGTTGATTCACGTACCATTCCAACCAATAATGAAATAAAGTAATGATGTTTGTCCCCTTTCATCATGTGAAATGCTCATGTGCTCTCATGGAATGCTTCCAGTAGCGTCCACCCCAACATCAAAGGGTAAACGAGGGCGTGGCCGAGGGAGACCAAGAGGGTCAGGAATTGGGCGTCGCCCGCGGGGTCGAGGTGGCAAGAAGGCGCTCAGTGCGGCAGAGATTGCAGGTGCTCAGGCCGGCAAGAACGCAGCATACGCAGCTCTCGGCTACAACGTCTCAGGAATAGGTAAGCAGGACTAGAATAAGTTTGATAGTTTTTTTTGACATGTGGTTTTGCATTCAGAAGCTTTCACTGAACACATTCAAACATGCATATATCTGTTTTCACTGCCCTTTACAATGGCCCTAGCATTAACAATAAGCACTCCATTCAACCAACCCATCAACATGCTGCTTCAGTCGAAGCTTTTAGAAAACTGCATCAGTATTTACCATTAAGTGCTCGATGTGTTCCTTGTGTGAAGACCTGCTGGTAAGACAGTGCTGAATGTAGATACACACAAGGGTTGCATAAAACAGTCTTATATCACACGTGTAGTATGAAGGGATAGATTACTCGCTTCATTGTGGTAGGTGAACAGCTGAGAATAGGTGGCCTTGAGAGTAGAAGCTTTAAACAGATGGCAAGGGTTTGATGTAAGTACTACAGGGGTTGCTTGGAACTAGTCAATTCAGGAGTCCTGTCAGTGTCTTTCACATCTGTTTGTACTGATTGCTTCCTAACAGCACCGACTGTAGGGTGGATCTCAGACATATGCCCTATATGTATCGGGCCTTGTGCTTCAAAGGAGAATCAGTCCATTCTTTTGAAACACCTTGAGTGATTTATTTAGCTGCATGTTTTGCCCACACAAACAAATATTGAAATGATAATGGTGTAGATATTTAGAGTGCGCTTTATCCAGGTACTAAATGCTTAGCTCAACCTCAAATTCTTTGTAAATTTCTTCATATTCTTTGATAATTATTATTTTACATCATATTGAAATACATCCTCTTTGATATTATTAAATCATATCACTTGAGAAGCTGATCCCATATATTTCCCTTCACAGGTTCTACGGGTTCGCCAAGAGCAGCAGGATCCCTTCCCACTTCTGGACGCAGCACTCCGACAGTGTGAGCAGTCTGCTCAGTGTTCTGCTTACCCTGCTTGAGAGACTGCTTCGAGTGCTCAGAACGCTTACCTTAGTGCTCAATGAATGACTTACCCTTTTATCTCCTAAGATAAGAAGCCAGACACTAATAATTTATCTATGTTTACGAACCTGTTCTTAGGCTTTTATGGTTAAATTGGTTAAGAAAAAGCCTTGATTTTGTCTACAGCAACCTCTTTCTTGGGAATTGTTCCTTATTTGGTAATGGCAAAAAAAATTGTGACTTTGTACTTGATGTAATCATGGATTGTGTTTGAAAAAAAGTACAAAGATGATGTTGCTTAGAGGTGTATCATTAAAATACTGATCAATGAGGTCCTCAATAGTTTACCAAAATAATGTTCTGGCTTTTCTTGGTTTGTATAAATTTGATAAGCTGATAAGGGTAATAGGTTATGTATTTGTATGCTTTGAAGACATAAAACAAAGACTTAATACCAGTGTATGAAATAAGACCCGTCCGACAGCCCGAAACGGGTAACTTCTGGTCTGGGCTGGTAACTTTTTAATGTTTTTGTTGAATTTGACCATGAAATTAGGTAAAATCATTCTTTCGGGCTGGTAACTTCTCAGGCTTATTTCATACACTGTTAATACTTATGGCTCCAATTGATCTTCTATGGAGCAAACATATCATTATGAAGCTGACAAGTTGATAATGCAAGCAAGGGACAATCTCACACTATGATAACAAAGACAAGAGTGGAATTCTCTCAAAAGCCAGAGACTGAGTGTCTTTAACTGTGAAGGAAAACAATTATATTCCAAGGACGAGGTGTAACTGATGTAAGCTGAGGTTTTGAAGAATAGGCAGTTGATCTAATCACAGTTTGCATAAATAAAATAACTGTCTCCATTATTTGACATCTACACCAAATGCTGATGAACTAAACATGATTAAATTTGATTTGATCCTTTGTTTTTAAGACAGTATAGCTGTTTGTAGTTCAGTTCTTGTGAACAAAGAAGATGGCTGAAATATTGCCCGAGTGGCGTAAAACAATAAATCGCTCACTGAATAAAGAAAATTACTTTTAACAAATACAATGTAACAGATATTGAATAATATATTGCCACAAATCTATGATTACAATGCAATGCTTGTGTTTTTTGCATCATGTCAGTGACTGTCTAGGTGGAACATTATGCTATCTGAACAGTGGTTGTTTTTATGACAGATCTGTGTTTGTCTGAATGCTGTGTGATCTTTTAGAAGGTTTTTGTGAGCATGAAATGATTGTACAGATAATACAACTAAGAACAATTGTGTTGAACAAAAGACTTGATTACCCCTGTGATTAAACTCTCTCACAATCATTTGAGAAAGGTGTCCGAACTTAGATCTAGTTGAGAAAGGTGTGGGATCTAACATTGGTTGATCAAGGTGTCCAATCTAAGATCTAGTTGAAAATGGTGTCCGATATATTAATTTTGTGTATGATGTTGCAGCAATAACACATCAGCAAAAATGATTTGACAAACGATCTTTGTAGAATCTGATAATTAAATTATTTATATGCAAGGTCAATCAAGCAAAAACACTTAAATAATAAATCAACAATAAGTGGCCTGTAAGATTCCAGGTAAGGGTTTTTTAAAAAAGGTTTAATAGTTCATTATATAAGATTTTGCAACTGGGCCACACCCTAAAGCAAAATCAAATTCTTCCAAATTCGTTATTTTATCAACAAGCAAATATGCCTCCTGTTCAGTTAATTACTTCTTTTGTAATCTTTAAGACCAACTTTTAAAGTATACTCCTAAAGTATTTTCAATTTACTCAATGTTCCTGAATATCCAACCCGTGATAGATAGATATGCAGAACTATTTTCAAGTTTTTGTGGCTAAAGCTATGCAGCAGGAGCTTGTATGGTGTATTTATGAAATTGCAAAAAAGGATATATGCAAAAACACATTTAAACATAAGCAGATATTTCTAGATTATTTTTTTTTTTTTTAATCAAAAAGTCTTGAAATAAATTGGATTCCATTGTTTGGATGTGTTGGTGTCATCAAGTTGTTGTAGTGAAAGAGCAGGGAACTATTTAATGAGTTTTATGACCAATTGTAAACTGAAATTGTGCAAGTATTTTAAAGAATCTATCAAAATGCTCTTCTAGTTTAGATATATTTGTTCGTACATTTTGTGAGAACTTTTCTGGTTGTAATCGAACAAGTACATTTGAAACACTCATAAAAGCTTATGAGCAGACCAAGATTCAAACTTTGTGATGATCCCTCATGTAATATGTTTGTTTAACATAATATTTTCACATTAAGTAGATGGAACGAAATCTCTAAGTCAAAGACTTGCTTCTGTAATTGAAATTTTTGGAAAAAAAACTAAATTTGTGGCTTCTCCGATAAGATATTTGGTGTAAGTAAATTATTATGTATGATTATCCAGTTAATAGAGGTGTAATGATACGGTAATACATTATCGTATCATGATACATGGTCCACAATATATTGTATCGTATTGTAGGGTGCGTATCGGGATACATAAGATAATAATAAACTCTCAAAGAAGGTGCTCAAAACTGAGATATACATTAAAAAGATATTTCATTATGCTCAAAAGAACTTCCCCTTAACTTTGGAAGTTGGATTGTATTACAATATCATCAAAAAAGCTGAAAGTAAATTCTAACTCTAGATTAACTGACTCAAATATTTTCTGAAAAGATGTAACGAATTTATATGTATCGGGATACGTACCATATCGCAACCCTCCTGTATCGTTACACCTCTACCAGTTAAGCATGTTACTGAGGGCATAATTTGGTTGCTCAAAGATACGCAATTTTAAACCAATAAACACAACTAATGTTGTTGCTGAAAATATGAATAAAATGACCTGTAAAAAATATAAAAAAATTGCACATTGAGTAAGACGTTGAATATTGTGAAATATGTTGAAAAGTACCAAATCCTAATGAAAGTTTTAGTCTCGCAACTGTTAATTTTCTGTTGCTTCCTGTCTGTTTCCAGAAAACAGCCAGTTTGTTATCTTTGGTCTGAATGTTGTTGCTTGGAGAAGAATAATTACGTTGTTACATGTATGATGTTGGTGTTCTGTGATACCGTGCTTCATTGATAATTACTCGAACTTACCGTTTGAAAATTGTACAAAAATTCTTGCAATTTACAGATTTATTCTAGGCGTTATTAAATTGTACCAATCTGTACTAAATGATTTACAATAGCTTTTGTGCTTACAAATTTTGCAAGTTGTGTGCAACTAAACAGCAACTCGTTCATCTTCTTTCTTGACAACCACAGAGATGACAATCCACCGGACTTCATTTCATGTGCTTTCATGATTTGTAGATATTATTAAACTATTTTTACATAGCATGAGTTATGTTTTTATTGTATCCGACATTTGTGTGACGGAAGTAGTCTGTCAGCTAGACCCTAAAATAAAATGCAAGCCTAAGCAATTCTATGATAAGACTTGAGAGCTCAATTGAAGAAATTTCAGTCTCCTTTTCATCTATTTTCCCAAATTTCAGATTTATTGAAAAAAATTCATTACAGAGTCTTATTGTAAGACTATGACAGAAGCAAAAATCATGATTCACAAGTAAACATGAAATTTAAGAAGTATAACAATTATGTTATTAAATAGCATCTTTTGCATTTGCACAGATGTGTATTTTCATCTGATAAGATTTTAGCGAAGCAATTTCCAAATTTGGTTCCTTTTAAAACATCCAAATTGCAGGCAAATGTTTTCTAGTGCAGCAAGCTGAACAAAGTTGGTGACCGGAATGTGATTGATTGTTTTGCAGAAATAATTAGCAGCCCCGTCTAAGGACGGGGCTGCTATCAGTTTTTGTGAAGTTTCCATCGCCGCCGCCGCACTCGTACTACTAGCTATAACTTTTTTCCACTAAGCTTTCCAGAACTCTTATTCATACCTTACTACTTATACCTCGGGGGAACGATTTTGACACGTTCACTTTCAAGGTCAAAGGTCAAGGTCATGAGATATGTATTCACTCTAAGAATTCCTTGTAAACGCGATAACTTGAAAAGTTTTTGTGCTATGAAGCTCTAACTTGGTATATATCATCCTTGGAAAAGTAAAAAACTTTGTAAAGGTTTTGGCTACAATCCGTCAAAGGTCAAGGTCACAGCAAGGTCATGACGTAAGCATGTTTTAGCGAAAATGCTTTATTTTAACTATGAACACTTTTAATCAATACATGATTGTTATACTCAATAAAAAGTGTTCAATGATTGTGTGACCTTGAAGGTCAAAGGTCAAGGTCATGAGATATGAGTTATTACAAAATGCACTAAATTTGGGTATAACTTTATCCCATTTAGCTTTTCAGAACTCATGAACATGTCTAAATGTTAATACTTCCAGGGAATCATTATGACATGTTCACTTTCAAGTTCAAAGGTCAAGGTCACGAGTTATAAAATCACAGCAGAATTCTTTGTAAACACGATAACTTGAAATTTGTTTGTGCTATGAAGCTCTCACTTGGTATATATCATCCTTGGAAAAGTAAAAAAATTTGAAAAGGTTTCGGCTACAATCCGTCAAAGGTCAAGGTCACAGCAAGGTCATGACGTAAGCATGTTTTAGCGAAAATGCTTTATTTTATCTATGAACACTTTTAATCAATACATGATTGTTATACTCAATAAAAAGTGTTCAATGATTGTGTGACCTTGAAGGTCAAAGGTCAAGGTCATGAGATATGAGTTATTACAAAATGCACTAAATTTGGGTATAACTTTATCCCATTTAGCTTTTCAGAACTCATGAACATGTCTAAATGTTAATACTTCCAGGGAATCATTATGACATGTTCACTTTCAAGTTCAAAGGTCAAGGTCACGAGTTATAAAATCACAGCAGAATTCTTTGTAAACACGATAACTTGAAATTTGTTTGTGCTATGAAGCTCTCACTTGGTATATATCATCCTTGGAAAAGTAAAAAATTTTGAAAAGGTTTCGGCTACAATCCGTCAAAGGTCAAGGTCACAGCAAGGTCATGACTTAAGCATGGTTTAGCGAAAATGCTTAATTTTAACTATGATCACTTTTAATCAATACATGATTGTTATACTCCATAAAAAGTGTTCAATTATTGTGTGACCTTGAAGGTCAAAGGTCAAGGTCATGAGATATGAGTTATTGCAATTCTTTGTAAACACAATTACTTGAAAAGTTTTTGTGCTATGAAGTTTAGATTTTGTATATATTATCTCTTGAGAAGTAAAAAATTTTCAAAAAGTTTTGGGTACGAACTGTCGAAGGTCAAGGTCACAGCAAGGTCAACACATATGGAGAAAATGGATTAATTTAATTTTTAACACTTTATTTCATTATAATGATGTTATACTCAATGAAATGTGTTCATTGATTGTGTGACCTTGAGTGTCAAAGGTCAAGGTCACGTGAAAATTCCCAATTTGGTGAGGCCTGTAAAAGGCGGAACAGGGTAAGGCGAAACCCCAAGTTCCGGGGCTGCTCTGCTTTTGCGGTATCACGCAAACGCTAATCTAGTTCACCATAATTTGCAGAGGTAGGAGTATTACTAGTTTTTATATTCATCTTTCTACTTGTAGTGCACCTATGTTTTACACACATTAATTCATTCGTGTGTGTTGTAAAATATATTCTGGACAAGAGTTGTCACAACATCTTTCATTGAGAAAGATTTTCACTGTTTTATTCAGTGAAATATTAAATTGACTCTTCTCAGGATTGGAGATTATAATATTTCAACCATCTCAATTTTAGCATACTGCAGTGGAAAGAAAATGGTTGGTTTTTCAGAAATGGGTATATTTTAATTGTGTTCAAAGTTCAGTGATCACAGTACATTTTATATCTATTATACTTGGTTGACGACTGTTGTACTCCCGGCGCCAAGCTCTCAAGTCATCTGTGAAGTCTACAGTCATGTTGTAAACACAGCTCGTGCAGGCACGCGCTCTTTCCCTCTCCCCTCGAGCCAGGCGCGCGCTCTTAGAGAACAGACTGTGTCGTAATTTCAGTGTTAATGAGGGGGGTGCGAGGTGACATTTTAGTCGCGTGCCATATGCGCTGCCTCGGGCCGGGAGCGTGGGAAAATGTTCCTCTTTGCGAACCAAATACCAGAAGGGAAATCTAGGCGCCGATTGGAAAAAGTGAGGGCCACGGGATCAGATTCACGTGACGTTACGTTAGAATCAAACACAAATGCTCGAGATATGTTTGAACGACTCCACCAGCTGGTGAATCTGAGCGACCAGATGTGTTGCTTTACACACGCGCCAACGTGCAGGCTCCCGCCACCCAGGGCTTGAACCGGGATAAGGAGTTTGATTCTAAACAAAGATAGGGGACCATTTCTCGTTATGTTTTGATAAGGGTATGTTGAAACTAGATATCTAGTAAACATGGGTTCCTTTCTTCTAAATCATATTTGATTCGTTATAAGGAAGGCTTTATCAGTGTTATGATTTTCATAAAAAGTTGATTTTCTTGTATTGTTTATTTATGGCCTTCTCCATGCTTTGACAAATTACAATTCCCAGAAAATAGTTTTGTTTATCAGAGGGTTTGTACCCAAAGCAACCGGACTCCTAGGTTAACCTTAGAGCCATCCGTTTGCACTATAAGGCTACTGTATTGACTTCAATGTTTTGTGCAATGTTAAGGAGTATCGTTCGGAAGTGAAAATGATGACAAAGATGCATATTCTTAATTAAAATTGGTCACTGCTCCAAAGAAAATAAGATACAACGTTCTTTTTGTGCGTCACGCACTTCATATTGTTCCTCAACTTGACAAGTTAGTGTTAAATTTTTAATGTTTGTCAACAAACTTGAAAATGATACCTTTCTAGCTTACTGTTATACGTATTGTTATTTGCACCGCTTCTTTTGTCTGTTTCAACCTGTGTTTGGAAAGAATGAACACGAAATAATCGGACGATACGAATACAATCGGCCAATGATACCAAAGTATGATGGTATATGTAATGATGTACAGAATGTGTTCAAGGGATATATTGTTGAACAACATCATGAGCTGCACTAACTGCTGGATGTAAACAAGCAAGGAATGCCCCGACTCGAAACTCTGCAGGACATAATCCCCGTTAGATGTCGCTGCGTCAAATGTTACATTCCTGATATGTGTGGAATACTTCAAAACGAAATTCTGCACCAAAATTCAAGCAACTTTTAACATTTGTTAAATAAACGAACACGACACGTCCCCTCAGAGCCACGCGCTCTCGTCACAAGAGGCGGGAATGTCAACCGCTCCTCACGCGTGGTTACACAAGGTTGATAACTCTTACAGATTCCTATCCCAGTTATTATGGGTATGTAAGTCTTGCAACACGTTCAGGATTCTTTTACAACTCTCCATTTCCTCTGGCAGCACTCAGGGTATTTGGAATGGGTTCCCACGGTAGGCTATTGGAGCTCTAAAGTTACGTGGCATAAATAAACAGGATTGTTTCATTGCAAGAACAAGCCTCATTCCTGTAACCAATGAGCGACAACTGTCAATGGATTTGAAGCAGTTGCAGTATGTTCTCTTAGGAATCATGACGGTCATAAAAGGGGGGTTATTTATGAAAAGCGTGCTGCTTATTTCTTATGTTCGTTGATTGCTCATCCACGAGCGCAGACGTCAACGGGTCATGCATACTAGTAGTAGACTGCTGATGCTGATGAGCGTTCAATCTTCTAGATGATGAAAGATCACTCGTGTTTGTTCTCAACGTTGTTTCTTACAAGACGAGCAGACGACACTAAAAGCATGATTTTCGTAGCACTAACCGTCATAAGCGTTAAACGCTGACACTAACGTGAGTCCATGCAGTAATAAGAGAGCCTCTAGACCTTTGAGCTATAGTTGTTTTAATATTTTCTTTCTAGTCCCCTCTCCCAGCAGACGACATCAATTTTGATGCAAACTCTTTCGGCTCTCGACCCGTTGAAATAAGAGCATTCGAAATGTCTCGTTTCAATACTGTCGAAGCTGTTTAATCTTAGAACTTCGAGTTTCGAAAAGGTCCAATCAAGGTTCTCAGCCAGCAGTCGTGACAAACGTTTGTAGTTTTGGGATATACCTTCGAGGACGTTGATTTAAATAAGTGTTAGATGCTGTTGTTCATGCAAATATAAGTGAACATAATATTGTGAAAAGAGTAATGGTGTATATCATTTGAGACAACAAGAAATATATCAGAAGAAATAAGATGATATCCTGGAAAACAACTTCCTTATCGTTACAATACACCATGTTACGGAGTATATTCTTATTGACCTATTACTCGTTATGCAATTACGAGAGAAGAAATGCGAGAATGACGATAAGGTTGTTTAGTTTGTGCAAGAGAGGAACTCTTTCCAGGACATGGGAGTTGCTTTTATGTTTTTATTCACTATCCTCTCGGTCTTCGTGGAGTTGTCTCTATGTTTTCCTGTGCTGGGCTACTGTCTCGACGGGGTTTAAAGGTGTAGCATTTCTTTGTTTCCCTGCTATCTTCTACGTGTCTCTCCAGGTCTTCTCTTCCCCTCTGGAGCCCACGTCATTGGCACATTCCTGTCATCCAGAGAGTCTTTCCTCAAGACACACCCGATTTATTTCCATCTCTTTCTATAAACTCTCCTCGACAATGTTCTCCCTTAAGTCTTTGGTGTTAAGCTTGTTGATCCAGAAGACTTTTAAGATTCTTCTGGGAAATCTGTTCTGGAATGTCTCGTATACTTCTGTACGTCTTGCAGTATTCAGACTTTACTACCCGACGGAGTGTTACTGTGTAGAACGAAGGTGAAAGCAATCGACGTATTAAAAATATAACGAAACATGCAATTCATAAACTTAAACTTGACTTCTAATCTAACTGATTCAAAAACACTTCCCTTTTATTTCAACTTCCCAGAGAGAATGCAGTTACTGTTAACACATTTGGATCTTGGTATTACACCCAAATTAACATCTGTACATATTTTGAACATGTCAAGCAAATGATTGGAAAACCTATCCTTAAAGAGAAATCTGAAGAAAAAAACATGAGAAATTAATTAAAACGAAGCTATTTAACAAAGAACAAAGTTCCAAAAGGTTGAGTTGTCAGTCCACCGAGCTGACCCCTGATCCCAGCTCGCCTAGGACGGACAGGTCTCGACATGGGGGCGGACACATCACAGGGACGGGATACCGGAGCTACCCTCACCCGCTGGGCTGCAGGGGACTCCGTGTACCGCCTGGTCGGTATGATGGGGTGGGGATTGATCAAACACGTGCATGCATGCTTTATGCTTGATAAATATACTGTTGAACATTATTTGCTTTAAAAGGCTTCAACATCCATGACTTCCTATTTTGGGAACTTACTGTACGGTCTCCTTAACCATCTTTGTTTCTTAGTCTATTCATACCTTCATATTATGTCTCCTACCGATGGTCGGCTTTGTCTGAGTTCCCGTCGGCGTCGGCGTCGGCGTCGGCGTTAACGTCCCCTTGTTTTTCCGGCACATTACTCGGACACTTCTTGACCAATCTTCACCCTTCCATAATAAGTAGATGTGCCTTTGGGGTTTCAATTTCTTTTCAATTATATTTTGTTTGTTTCTATGGCAACACTTTTTGAATGGTATGGTTAGTTTCCGGAACATTACTCTAAAACTCTGAAACTACTTGACCAATCTTCACCAAATTTGGTATAAATCCTCTTCATGTTTCCCCGTAGTTGGTTTCAATTTATTTTCAATGATATATTTTTTGGTTTCCATGGCAACATTTTTTACTTTTCCATTTTGAAGGGAAGGATTAGTTTTTAGGGCGTGGTGTTCAGGGGAGACATCTGTTTTTACGAGTAAAAACACCTCTTAGTGTTCCTTGTTCCTCTCCAATCCTGCTGAAATAGGTCATGAATATTACTTATTACTAAAATATAATGTCAATTTGAACTGAAAAATCATGTCATTGGTGAAATACTTCCACTAACGTTCGATTTGATTTCGGGTTTACAGCAACATGTCCAAGAGTCTCACTTTCTAGACATGAGTGCAGGACTTATCACGTATCGGATCCCAGAGACAATATACAGAGCGGAGGGAGACGACATATCATTGCTGGTCGCGCAGCGTGTAAGCAGTTTATAGTTTATTAGATGTAGATCCGAGATTACAAGTGATTATTTTCCGAATACAAGCACGCGCAGAGTCGCGTTTGATGTGCGCAAAGCGCGTGTCCGTCATGAGATTTCCAGATCAGAAGATCAGAAACTAAAAGCGTCAATGTTTCTCCGCAGGACGATAAACAGCGGGTGATGTTTAACAGCGCTATCGTATATACTCTATCTATCGTGATATGGTCCATTCTGTACTTGTTGGTCATTACATTCAAGAATTAATATTATTCCAACCTTGAAGAATTGTCCGTCAGTGTCTCGCGTATGCAAATGTAAACTGTGTTGTTTCAAAGGGTATAAGAATAAAGTCTGAACTAATGTTTCATTCAGCTTTACAGCGTTATTTCACCCTATACGTATTTTGGATTTTGTTTTTATGTTCAATTACGAAATCTTACATTTATCATATCAAACTTTCGTCTCAAATCTTTTCGTAAGACTAACTGCAAAGCTAAAAGGACTACAGATTTATGTAAGGTATTTCGGTGTTGCTGTTGTTTGGTATAATTCCCTCAGTCACAAGGTTAGGTATTGATGGAAATAAAACTTTCTAAAAACGTGATCTTAATTAGATATCGACGAATCTCTATATGGCTCTCACATGAATATGATTTGAATAATAATTCCGCAACTTTGTCAATTAACCAGGAACGAGAATCATATGACGGTGCAGTGAATTAGCCGAACAGAATTAAGCTAATCCAACACGTGTATTTGTAGCTAAAAGTCCACAATATATAACACTTCAAGTCGCGTATATAACTCTAGTATCCCCCTGCTGTTCAAGTCATCGCTTCCTCCCGTAATGTTCCTAAAACCATTACATCTTCAAATAAACAGGTTACGGAAGTTTGACCTCAAAGACATAACCCGGAAATCAATTTAATTACGGCACGCGACCACGCAATTACAGCTACAACTTCCGGCCATGCTGCTTGAATCAAGCGACCCGGCTTCATTTTACCTCAATCCATTACAAAACACTCTTCCTGTCTGTCCCGGAAGTGGTTGACACGTATACCAACCTAGACCGGAAGTGAGTGACATCCATACACTGCGGTATGGAAAGCAAAGAGAGGGGGAAACATGGAAAGGGTTCGATAATCCTGTTACTTATATGCTTATCTACATCATCAGGTCAGAGGTCCTGTGGTCTGACCATATACTTCACACACAACTCCATCAAATTATCATGTTGCTAAACTTCTTCCAGACTTACTAAACAGGAAAACCGTTGATACCCTTGTTGTGGAGTTGGCAATGCCTTTCATAGATAACAAGAGTAAGGGAACAATCACCAGGTACCTGAAACATACATGGCCATTGGGGTAATGTAGGAAAACCCACCATAGTACTTAATTCAAAGTTGGTGACACCAATACGAAATTTTCTGTACCATACGTTATTTTTGTGTGAAGATAGACGATGGTTTGTTTGATGTATAATGCTTACTTTTTCATCATATGCAGGGGATGTCAGGAACAACACGCTAAGCAAAGGCACCGATTTAAAATTAACTGGAAAATTCAGAGGTTCTAATTTACCAATGTAACGCCCTTCATTATTGCGATCACCATCATGAGACGGACGAGCTATGGCCCTATACATTGCTTATACCGTTACTAAAAGAGGATACCAAGTTACCATCCCTTAAAAGTGCTTGTGTGTAATATTATTGTTCAATCGAGCATAATACATATTAATGTAGTACTATCGTCAATTACTCATTTTAGTCATAAATGATGCATATTATATTTTTTTTTTTTTATAAACGGCATGAATTCTTGTGTTCTAGGTTTTATGCGTTCACAAGCTCTCAACATACACCTCCCCGTAAACTCATCTTCACTTAAATATTACAACACTTTCAAGGGCCATTTACCACCATTTTATGAAGCAACCAATTTACTTACTGCGGTTCGAACCATGTTCCCCTTTCATGTCTCACTTCTAAACAAATATAACCCCTGTCTTTACACGCACGATTGAGAGCACGTTTCATAAAATCCATTGGTTTAGTATAGCACATGTAAAACTCATAGAAGTGCGAATCAAGTTTAAACTTTATGAAGAACAACAGATTCGTAAGTCAAATGAGATTGTTGACGTGTCTATAGTAGTCAACATAAAACATAAGCATATAAAACTCAAACCTCACAAAGAGGAAGAAAACGTTTGTTATGATATGTTTATAATCCTCAGATGTCCGAGTTGGACTGAACAGCGACTTCGTTGAAGTGTTTAGTGGTCAATGCTGTTTGAAGTTGACTGTTGTGTCTGCACTCGTACCAAACACGTTGACGGATACACTGGCTATCTGAGGCTTGGACATACGTTCCATAAATCAATTGAAAACACAATATACGGTTTACACGTCGTCTTAAAAAGGCTGTATGATATCGACACAGATGATTCTTTGTGACGGAAAAGATGTTGCACACTTTAGTAGACCACTGAGACCATTTTCGCGATGCTTATTAGAGAAACACTAATCAGAGCAATACTTTAAAGATGTATTTGACATTGACGTCAAACAACAACATTACTTCCTGGACAGCTATGTTGTTAGTCTGTCTTCCAGACCCTAAATCAAAACTATTCAGTTGACGACCAACCAAGTCTACTTAAGTATAGCAAGTCTAGATCACTCATCTTTAGTTAAAAAAAATTCCTTCTGGACTCCATTTTGTTATAATACATGAATTGTTTTAAAATGTTGTAAATATTGACCAACAAAATATTCTTAGACTAAATGTTAGTCTTTACCATGTTGTTGATAGAGATCAGAACAAAATGAATCGAAATAGATGTCAAATAACATCAGTTATCCATGATATTTGAAAATGACTTTCTTGTAGGTTGCTATTACATAAAAGGATGTACATTGTATACATAAACTAAAATCCAAAAGAAACGCCCCCTTTTGTTTTTTCACACACATAAAAAATCACGAAAGATAATTAAAAAATGACACCATTCTTATTTATGCCAAGGCACTATCTGAAGAAACACATCGCTTAAACGCACAAAATGCAGTGGTTAAGGTAGGCCTATACAAATATCGTTTTGTTATATCGAGAATCAAATATAGAGGGGACGTTTCTTTTGGATTTTAGTATATTTAACAGACATGATAAACACAAACCATGTAGACATGGTCTAAATCGATATGTACATTGCAGCTTTGCTATTCGATTCTTGTAACTTCTTAGAGAGATTTGACTTGGACATCATACACATTTTCTTGATAAGTTCGAGGGAAATTGATTTAATCTTTTTAATTGCAAGTATATAGCTTCTTCATGAACTGCCTCAAGACATCTCATGTGGATTCTATTATTGTAAGCGTCTTCACGAGACGGTAATGGCGCTAAAAGCCAGCTACCATTTACTGACATGTGTGTCCAATGAGGAGCACCAAGTCGAGAAGCCTGCTGTCGCCATCTTTCTTAGATGACGGGCCACGCGCCTGTTTTTATTTACCAGTTTAGGGTGCTTACAAGACGACGCTGATGAGTTGAATTTAACAAATTAAACCGGAAGTGCACTTCCTTGTAAGGAAGAGAGGAAGTAAAGGCACGCGACGGCTGAAAAAATCTACTCGCTTTGTCGTCTGCTCCCGTCAATTAGCAGAACTGTCCGTGACCGGGGCAGACGACGCTTCGTAACGGGGGGCCGGGTCGTCTGCTTTGATGTAGATCGGATGTGTCGGACAGACAAAGCATATGGATAGGTATCCCACAATGCATCGCCGTCTAATACAGGGATTTTGGTATTTTCATTAATTGGTTAATTTCGTAAACAAGAGCTTTGCAGTGGTATTTGATTCCGTTGATCTCGTGCAGATATCTGCACAAAGAGAAGCGATATGGCTGAAGTCGAGGATAATGGTTCCAGGATCAGCGACTGACGAGAATCGTTTGTGCTTAGACCCCGTGTTTGACAGATAGGCTCCGTTTCCTCTTTGTGTGACGGAATCTGGGAAATGTGTAGGAGATCCTTGTCATTAGCCCGCCATTGGTCCCCCACCTGGACGTGTTGGAGCTGTCACACCAGTTGACGTCAAAACATGCAGGTCGGACAGACGACATTCAAGCATACGACATATACTGCACTGCTGTACTCATAATCCAAAAGAAACTCAAAACGGATATATATTTCTATCTAAGAAGGGAGCTTTAGAGACATAGAGGCAAATAGTAGTTGACTTAAGATCTATTAACTACAGTCTGAAATCTAGACTAGGTTTACTCAAAAAGAATACTGACAGACATATTAAGGTAGTCCTCTCTGTAATAAACCATAAATATCAGTGATAGAAGGTTGGTCTTCAGAGTTATTTTATACCAGACAGTAAGGACGTAATAATGATAGGCTACAAATAAATATACTGAGCTATTCATTATTAGCAGTTCGAACGAAGTTCTCTTTAGTGTGTTACCCGATACGACTACAAACGTAAAACTGAGATGGTCTGTCTGGAATTTACAGAATGCAAGATGAAAGGCAAACATATTTCAGTAATCAATAAAGAAGGTTGATTTGATCAGCAATAAATTTTTCAGCTTACAGGTTATGTTTTTCGTTGGTTTACTGTTTGATCTACGACTTGAGCTGACACCAATCGCTGTTGAGCATCGTTACGTGCGTGAAGTACGGGAAATGAACGTACCACTCCATAAAAGTACTCTGAAGCTTTTTTTCTTTTTATTCTCCTAGTAAAAGATTTGATTGCAAAATGATCTTAAGTAATACACTTCTAAAATAGTTTTATTACGTAGAGCATACCTCTATTGCGGTTACGTATCATTTCCAGAATTCCGTGTGCCTAAACTGGTTTTTAAATGTCAGAATATGCATACATAAAGCTTAGTTATTACCTTATTTATGACGAGCGTTCATGTTAAAAGTTATTAAATGAAAATTAAACTAACATTTTTGAAGATAGAAACCTATCATACTTCACCGCACTCTAAATAACACTTCTCTCATTGTTTCACGAGAAGCTACAGTTAAATTTAGAGAAGGAATAGATTACAAAAGCAACCTCTTCATTCATGTTTTGAAAGTCTCAGATTTACAAGAAATTCTTCTTATTTATTTTTAGTTGGTGGCCAGAGCCAAAATACCAGGAGGCACAGATATTATTGCTCATTTCGTATTAACCAGGATAATTACACAAAACCGTATTTTATTGTACAACCACTTATGGGTACCTAAGTATCTGCTTACTTTCGCTTTTTACCGTGGTAAAAACGGTTTTGTCGATAATATCCAATAGGAATTCAGCAGTTGAGATATAAACATATGACCATTATTACAATTTCTTTGTTTTATCTAACCTAATGTGGTCATATCACTTGAAGTAGGTGTCTATTTACGAATATGTATTGTCTCTTTAGTGACTTATGTTTCCAGTCCTCTCCAAGACACGACACCTAGCCCAGAGACATTATGTATATAGGGTCTCTGCCTAGCCGCACACTGGAGCGATCACAACCCCCACTGGTGCCCTTGCTACCAGCAGGGACGATATATGTCTCTGCTACCAGCAATAAACAAACACTTCCACTGTATATCTACTATAATTTGTTATCATTATATCTCCCAAACTCATAAACCCCCAAAGTGTGAGTATAATGAAATATTTAAAAAGGTCTTTGAGCAATGATCGTACATGGAAGATGTTTATTATAACAATAACCGACCGGAATAAACTGTGACTTCTGTCTAGGAGTCGTGAAGCCAGGCGTCGGGACCGTCCATTTACTAAATACCACTAAATGAATTGCTGGCAGATCGTGAGGTGAATTAACAGCTTGTATTCCACAATCAGCACGAATAGACTGACCTGATTGGCCGGTAATTGGCCACCCACGAGCCAATGGTCATCTCGGACAATTCCCTAACGAGCCACGCGTGGTCAGTCCAGGGCGCGAGACATGGACGTGATTTAGTGAGAATGTGAGATATTAGTAATGGCGCCATGCTGATGATAACATCCTCGTGTTGCTTTATTGGCAGATGCTGTCTTTATGATTGTTTATGATAAAAGATTAAAGGCCCATTTCACGTCTTCACTTCTTATAGCGACAGTCAACAATTTCATCAAAATGTTCTTATATATTCTAGTTCTTTTCAGTATACACATGAAGAGTCTATTTTGCCCCTATGTAACCATATTGTGTTTATGCAAAGAGGATACATAGCAGGGAAATGTCCAGAACTGCTGCGGGAGTGGGTAGTGGCGTAGAACCCATTGAAAATAACTTTTCATATAAAAATTCGTTCACTTACAAGACTTAAATTGTTTAAGAGATTCCTGATTCGTGAAGGAATTCTACAAGTCATACCTTCAATGTAGGTAAGGACTTTTATTTTGATGCAAGCTTTAAATTTCATCGACCCAAACACCTGTTTTTGTATCTATGAATATTCTGCAAACAGTAAAGTTGCCAACACGTATGTACAATACCCGTTAAAGTGAAAATCAAATTAATGAATCTAAATTCTATTACGCAAAAGTTTCCTGAAATGAAAATATGAGCTGCTTGTTCATTTCATTACATGGCATCTGCAATAGTCGTTTCAAACACATTCATAGAACCGTTACATACGTGAAGCTATAAACCTTTACAAAAACGAATGACATCATCAACAATTTAACTTTTGTCAAACATATTCTTTCCTTGATAACATCCTACAAAGAGGTGTTACTGATGCTTGAAGGACATGAAATGGACGTGTACCGAGCTGATATGTACATTCATATATATATACCGGTACACGTGCATTGCATGTGTTGGTACATCTTTCTGACAGGACGTGTGATTCTTCTCGGCCTCAGGTGGTCGCTAGATACATTGATTATGATCACACATTTTCCCCACATATGCATATGGTTTACTTTTGCAAATATATGATAACCGAATAGATATGAATTTCAGTGATACTTTAATGCTTCAAGACGATGGTATTCTGTGTCGATCATTAGTCATGTTCTAGTGTTTCATGGCCCTATGGGTTTGAGTTAGTCTGATTATCTGAATAAAGGAATTGAATTCCCAGAGAAACGCCAAAAAAGTCAATCACATTTTTCGATGTCAAATGGTATATGTTACCAGTTTGATTTTGTTGTTTCTACAAAGTTGAAGAAGTTCACTGAAATAGTTTATTATTGTATTTTTGAAAATGCATATCATATGTAAATGTTTTTGGATATCCATTATCTTGATCTATATTGCGAAATACAATGTATGTAAAGAGTATATCGTGAAACTAGTTACAAGAAGTGTCGGTCTTTGTTCACATGCACCAGAAGGGTAGACGCTCTCTAATCTC
Organism: Steromphala cineraria; assembly: GCA_916613615.1. Taxonomy (NCBI): domain Eukaryota; kingdom Metazoa; phylum Mollusca; class Gastropoda; order Trochida; family Trochidae; genus Steromphala; species Steromphala cineraria. Next base: position 5,583,301 of record OU744724.1, on the reverse strand, counting down.
AAACATTAAGGAAATTGCACATCTGTTTAAAATCCTTTCTGGAGCAATTGGCCTTATTTTCTATTTGGCGATTGAAATGAACTACTTGATGAAATTAAACCTTTAATTCTTTAGGCTTTCATTATATGCCAAACTTCCCTTAAAACTTTTAAACTCGATTGTTTTTTCATGAAATTAATTGACCTGCACAGTTAACCCTAAATATGCCAAAATGTCACTGGACAGAAACAGATCAATATGGCGACACTAATCATAACGGTACACATGTCACAGAGACAATGAGGAAATCAAAACGTCTTCATACCTGCACACAGCGACAGATGCCGTTAAATGGGCCCAGACAATCAGAGGACAACCTGTCTGAACGTATTGCCAGCTTGCAGGAAACAAACAGAACCATTATGGTCTCCCCCTCTTAATGTGTTTGTAAAGTCGGATTAGCAGATAGAACATGGGGACTTAGACAATGAAGGAATGTCTGCAGTACAATGCATAAAATGAGTTAGAAACTGACAGTTCTACACCAGGTAGAAAATAGGGAAATCTAGTCTGTCAGCCAGACCCTTAAATAAAATGCAAGCTTAAGCAAGTCTATAATAAGACTTGAGAGCTCAATGAAGAAATTTCAGTCTCCTTTTCATCTTTTTTTTTCCAAATTTCAGATTTATTGAAAAAAAATTCATTTCAGAGTCTTATTGTTAGACTAAGGGAAATCGTGCTGTCATTGGATGATTCGGATTTGTTTTACTGATGTCATCATCCGGGTATATGTAATTGAGCAGGAATTAACATACAATTTTATCGATGTTCTAAATGATAAATTTTGTGATTGGTCAAACGAATAATTCAGGTCTTCTTGGGACGTATTATTTACAAAACGCCTTATGCAGTGAAGAGTTATTGAAAATGACAATTAATTGATGCCATTTTTAGTGAATAAATTGTTTTTCTGAAAGTTTTGTGGTCTTTAATTGACCGTCGTATTTTAATAAAGGACATTGTCACACAGCGAGCAGAAAGACACGCTGACTTCTGACCGCTCCATTCATCAGTAGACTTCCCGTGATGCGGTCGTCCAGGGAGCCATTTGTCAGGTGGATGTCAGATGTTGTGACAAGTTCAGGAAGACATCAAGAGTTCAGCTAGAAGGTATGGATGAAAGAGACTCAAATTGATGGAAACTGTTCTGACACAGGACGTTTTTATCACCCCCAGTTGTCCGCCATGCTACATCGCTCATTGAACGTCGTTCACAAACCACGGACCGGAAATGAAGAGCTTCCCTGGGGTTGGTCAACTATCTCCTTGTGTGATGAGATGTCCCGTTATGCCAGGACAAGTTTGCATATTTCACCGCTCATCCTCATCTTCCATCAACCCGGATGACAACATGTTCCTTCTTCTGTGTATACGTTTTATATGCAGTCGCACATTCGACCGATTCTTCTACTCATATCGATCTATACACTTTTTGTCTTCTCAAGTCAGTTCCAAGCAAGTGCTTTGGTTATTTTCCACCTCTTACATTCTCCTCCCCAAGGGTTGTAAGTCCCCACTCCCAAATGCCCAATTTAAACACTGCAGGTCTACCACCTTCGGCATACGACTGTCAACTACGCAAGTGATTGGAATCAGTCTAAAATGACGGATTAGGATTTTGATGAACATGCACCTATAAAAAATCTGGCAAATGAAATCCGAAGGTTTCAACAATCAACTCCCTGGCTACAAAGGATCCAAAGGTACCATGCAATCCTACTCTTATGCCAGGTATAGGAATGGCTCTCCACCAAACTCCTAGCTTTATCTATGATAATGATATTTATTATAAGGTGATGTCTCAAATAAATGTCCGAACTTCAATTATAGAGTTCCCCATGGCCACCGTCCTGTCCTTCACCTCCACAGATACAGATTGAGGTGCCCTTAAGAGCCAATGTCACTCAAATGTAGATGTGTTCCCTACATCTAACACGAGCTCCAAGTAGAGATTATCTCAACTGCCCTACCCTTGTTGAAGATTTGCCCACCCCACCCTCTCCCTCCTTAAAGTCGAAACAGAGGTGCCCCTACCACCCTTCCCTCGACCACTTCTCATATTTACCTTAAACATAAACTGCCAGCATACCTTGCAATTGTCTCTTTCTGTATACACATTCACCTACAAGCAAACACTCGCCGCCTGATTAGCTAAGGCAAATAGTTTTACACACCTCGGAGTCTAAGCACCTGTAATTGGCTCTTCTAGCCATAGGGATCCTTAATTACGAGCAGTGTTGTGTCGCCCTGGAACAAGCTGTTCTCACCCATCTGTGTTGACTGAAGATGGCACGCTCCACCCGCCCCATTGTGGGGCACCAATACAGGTGGTGAGGCTCGAACCCAGACCAGTCACAACTAGCTTTGTTTACCAACACCTGAGGAGTTCACACACCATCAAACTGCCAGGTGAATGGGTTGATTGGAGGTGGGCAGATGAGTTCATTACGATATCTCAGGGTACCTCAGGGGGTGAACATTCGTATGGACTCGCGTTAATTTATACAATTCCTTACATTAAAGTATGATACTTTAGTCTTTATGTCTATATGCAGTAGTGGTTGGTTGGAGATGATCAGATGAGTACATTACGATACAAGCTAGCAGGCAACATCAGGGGGTGAACATTGTGACATGCTTGACGTCTTACTCGTTCAGAGCGATTTGCTTTACTAGCATTTCGTATCAGACTTGCCGATACGGCTAACGTTCATATCATATCAAACTTCATACAAATCCATATATAAGAGTATGATTCTTTTTATCTTAAGTCTTATCATATGCATTGAAGGGGGCTGAATTCCCTTTGTTTTCAAAAGTTTTTGGGTTAGAATGTTGGTGTTTAAGGTAAAGATGCTTTTTGTACAATTTAATTGATTAGTGATATTATTGACAAATTTGAAATAAGAGCTCTTTATCTCTCCTATCTCGTCTAGTAAAGGATTTGAGAACGAATCGGTAGGATTATAACATTACATGGCGTCCAGCGTCCGCCTATCCATCAGTAAAATTTTAACACTTTCGATTTCTTCTCCGGTTATATTGGCTCTAGTAACTCAAATCTCTAAAGGTATCGTGGCTAGTTGGGATTATAATTTGAAGATTTATTTTACCCTGTATAGCCCCCGAGAAAGGGTCCCATCCAAAAACCTATTTCCATGTTCTTCTCAAGAAGCAAAAGTCCTGAAAAGCATAAATGTTGTACAAGCTCCTTAGCTGATCAGGATGACAATATTGTAACTTTAGTGACCCTCTAATTAGGATCAAAAGGCAACACCTTACATATACAATTTTCATGCTCTTCTCCAGGAGCAAACGAGCTTGAATTTTATGAACCAACTCCTTAGCTGACGGGGATAAATTTGCTAACCCTGTGATCCCTAACAATTCTCCATTCTCCAACGTTTTTATGTTGTGGTCCTGTAGTCCTTTACATTGCAACCCTGTGACCCTGTATAAGGATTTATTGATAGCTTAATGAGCTACACGACAGATGGATCTATATATATTTTTTATGCTTCTGAAGACATTTGTTATTTCACTGCATTTTCAGTCGTTTTTTATCACTCGTTGAAAGCTAGCGTATTTTGTATGGTGACCTTTCTTTTGTTTGTGAGTTGTTTTTCTCTTTTGTCCTGACACAACTTATCAATGCATACCTCGTTTCAGTAAAACTCTCGTGATTCTAAGCAGGTAGCTTGTGGCTACTTCATATGATAGAGAGACCTTTGTATACAGCGTGCAGACCATCAACCTTGAATAAATGTGTGTGGATTATTGTAGAATATGACCTACAAGAACTTAAATAATTCATCAACTTAAAAAATTGGTTTTGTGCTAACGACATGCGGTGTGATGAACAAATTGATTCATCCATGTACATAAATTTTGTACTTGGGATATATATGTATATTTCGTGTTATATATATACCCCAAGTGGAAAATGAAAAAAATATACGTTGAGTATAGACATTGTTATCATACCGATTACTGCTGAATATGTTGGGTAATCTAAATATATATCGAATGACTATAATAAATATGGAACCGATGCTGAACCTGCTACAGCGTCAAAATTATGTAAAATCTTTAAGTAAAATTGTAAATCCTCCCGCTCAAACTCTCAACTGAACAAAATGTTTCGTCTAAGAGATACCGTTTTGAAAACGACATCTTTCAGAACCATTAAAACCAATAGGCAGAAGTTCGGTCCCAACAAGTTCATAGATAATAACAACGAATGGTGGCAAAAACGTCAATATTTATTTGACAAAGTGTGAAACAAAAGTAAACAAGTATATCATAAGAAGACCCGTATCCAAAGCTCGAAACCGTCAGCGAAAGCAACACAGATCTATTCAAGCAAGAACCGAGATTGTCAAAGGCATTGTATACATTCATATATCTTGATCGATTCATATCAGTGTTTCGTAGAATAAATAACAGTCAAGTGAACACTTATGATTGCACGCATAATGTGAACTTGAGCAAAGTATGCAGATGAGTGTGACCTTGTATAATGCACGTGTGTCGCTCTTCGCGATCAAATGCTGTTTGGTTTGATTATTGAGTGAACACTTGGTGAAAGACACATGTAGTTGGCACGAGTTTATGTTGGCACTAGTTGATGTTGGCAAGTTTCTGCCTTGAGAACACTCTCAATAAGTGTAGACAGCGTGAACCGTAGAGAAGACACTTTTGAGATCAATAATGAACAGAGTGAATGTTTTGCATATGATGAATGAGTTTGTTCTCCCAAACGACAGACCTCGGACCATTGGTCTGAACTTGATTGCTCGAACACGTTGTCCATGTTGATTGCAGCTATGAACTTGACCGAACACGTTGTCCATGTTGATTGCAGCTATGAAGGATGACTTCTGAAGATTACGCAGATATCTTCATGCGTCATGGATAAATACATAAATACAGAAACTGTATGATTAAATGACCATAACCATAGAAAGAACAAGCAACCATTTATCACCGAGATCTCTTCACTGTCCCTGATGCTAGAGGCGAAGAGTGAGGGAGAACGCTAGGATGCTGGCACCATTTCTGTGATTGGCTCCTCTGTGAGCAGCTTGTGTTTGACCATGTCATGGTGCCAGTCCGTATGTTCACTGGATCCCACCATCTGTCGGACTTGGCGACGAATCTCAAAATCCAGAGCGAAGAGATGCTCATCCACGTCCTCTGCAATATAGTGTCTGACGTAGTCCGCAGTTCTTGTGACGTATTCCACATTAGTCCCGGCATATCCTCTTGCGTGCACAATCTGTTTCGCCATGGCTGTCACTTCCGTTTCACCCAAATAGAAGCTGTTGTCGGTGGTGGCGGTGTATGCTAACACAGTTATTGGAGTGGATCCGGGTTCTCTGGGCTCGAACTCAGCCACTAGAGTGGTGTAGCCACCAAGCTTGCTCTCTCTCACGTTCAAATAGGTCAAGGCTTTGGTCACCGCTTCTCTTCCGGTCAGCTCGTAGGCCACACCCCAAGCTCGCCCCTGGAAGATTACAAGAGAATGATTAGTATGGTTTGACAATGATTTTTGAATACTATAAATAAGAAACAGTTTAATACAATTTAAGATTTAGTCAACCGGAAATTCCGTGTGATATCGTCACTTATTCTTGGTTTTAAACACCGTGAATTTTAAGATAAGAAGACTTGAATGGCATTGTATTGTTGAATGGAAAATTTTAAGATAAGATTTAGAGAACAATTGAATGACATTGTATACGTATTGTGAATATGACGATTGTTGTAACCTAGAATTTGGAAATGCAGTAATTACATTATTGCAGTGTTAATCAAAACCTTTTTGTGGAGTACATGTATATTGGTAGGGACGGAACTTTGCCTATGGTTAATATCAACCAAATTCAAAAGTCTCACGAAAAATCTAAGTGCTGAAATTACCCACTAGTTTTTATGGAACAATTTTACACGTTCATGTGGAAAGCTCATTACACGAAGAATGCTTGTGTATACACGTAAAGTCCTATTATTGCTGATGCATGTCGTTCGATATCTTAGATATCTGTTCAAACCGAGTAAACTATTTCATCACCCAGGTCCCGGAGCAAATAGTAAACCTATTCATAAACCGAGCCCGTGGGCGGCCGGGAGGTCAAGCGATCTCGCCTGGTGAATGATGCAACCTAATACTCAGTGTATATCAATGCATATCAATACAAGTGAACAATGGCTAAATACTGTCAACATTAAGGCTTGTTGTTATTGATAAGCGGTATACGTACACAACAAATATGCGAGATGTAAACAATGTTCTTGTTCGTGTTAACTCAGAGTTTGACAGGTCACGTGACACGGAAAACGTGGCTCGCTTCTAAAAATAGCAAAGCGCGTGGAGCGATGATGAAATCGGTAACTTCAATATTGAGTCGTTTTCTTAGTGTTTTATAGTATTTTATGCATTTGATATAAGTTTCGTGACCACACTGGAGTTAGTTAATGCAATTTGAAAGAAGATGTGATCTATTGTGTCCTCCAACAAGATCTCTTATGAAGCATGTCGGCCTAATCGATACCAGTATATGTTGTATTAGCAATATAGCATAAGCAAGGTCTCATACAAACTTATAGCCAATAACGACATATTCAACTATACAGATGAATTCTGATAAATTGACCAGATAAAATATTGTTAAATTATAATTACCTGTTCGCTCTCCACAAGATTAGCAACTCTTCCTGGCTGAAATTGAAAGATGAAATGTTAGAATTTTAATGCAATTCTTGTTAATAATCTAAAATTAGCAGTTAACCATACAATATATATCAAAAGTACAAATGTGCAATAAATACCTTGTCGGCTGTCCCTCTGTGCGTTGTATTTCCCTGCCAAAAACGTCGGATAAAACCTCGAATAAAACCAACTTTTGCTGAGGAATATTCGAAGTCTGGTTTCCATAGCAGAGAACCATACCCGAACACCCATATAGTAGGGTTAGAGTTCAGCAAAGTGTCGAGGGATTTGGCGTCCATTCTTCGTTGTTATAGGAATGTGTGAAATTACGAAATACTGCTGCTCAAACCTGAGATTCTAAGTGGATACAATCATATACTGAATTCATTTCCAATTGACAGAACTTATATACACTTTGAGCGTTTCATCAAAACGTGATCTTCATGCTCAGCCAATCAGAGAGCTCAACCACTGAAACCCTACGATTTGATTGGTCGAGAGTCTGAGACCCGCCATTTTCCAAGAGTTGCATCAGCACTTGCATCATGCGTCTTGACACCTCACAAATGAGGGTTTACCGTGCAGTATGTACACAGTGCTCCCACAGACCAGGATGAAAGACTGACGTTGTTTGTTCGTGTGCAATATGTTTGTTTCCTGCATGAAAAACGCGTGTAAACGTGACGTCACGAAAGCCTGAGATTCTCGTGATCCGACAGGTGAATGAAGCATGATACAGTCTTGTGTAGGTCACATGACCCGTATCGCCCTCGCTCATCACGGTGATTGAGCTAAACGGCTTACAGATATACGTCTATAAGTATATTGAGATACGTATGAAATGTGATGAGTGTTCATAGTAGCCTGTTGATCCCGGGCGGTCAATCCTCTACATGACCGGTCACTGAGTACGTCAGTTTCCCTAATACTAGAGTGTACACGTGAATGCATGCTTTATGTGCTGTTTACTACACACTATTTGATCGTTACCTACGTCACTGATTAGAACCGACTATGATATACGAACTTTCAGGGATTACTTATTGATTTTATGCATGGGCACATAAGTCACAAATATGCAAAGCGGTAATTTTCATCTGCAGTGCAAAGCTTTTGATCGACATGCGTGTTTTAAAAATAAAGTGGGCCTATGCGTTAACCATATTGTTTAAAGCTAATGTTCTTGACATTTCGTATGTCGATTTTTAGGAGACCAATTCTTGATCATCGATATCTTAGGTTATTCAACATATGACAATGATAAATTATTCAACTTTTTTCATAATGTTATAAATATATACGTCGTGCTAAAACGTTACCCTTTTACTTGTTTTTTTTTAACATTGATTTTTCAAGTCCTCAGATATATGATTATGTACATGCAAATGCCTGTTCCAGTTCCTGGACAGCGATTAGGCTGCTCCTTGAAGGTCGTTAGTAAGTTATGATCTGTTTCTGAATGTCTTGCGACATTTGAAAGCATTCGACCTAAAATTGCTTAATGAAAAATGATAAAAATTTATTGAAATGGTGTGAAATTCAGAATAGTATATTAGATGTTTATGATTGGTTTATTAAATTTAGATGAAATATATCACATCAGACCATTATTTTTAACTATTGGAAATTTACATTGTAATGTATCATTACAAAATAAACCTTACACAGAGACACTATAACTGATCTGGCCCTATCGGATATGTTTTGTTTCTCGTCTCTCCAATATTTGTAGTTTAATACTTAACCGTGTTTGTATTAAAGGAGTATAATTATAATCCAAAGAGTTTTACTTTCAAAGTCTGACATAAAGATCATTTAAACGTCTCTTCTGCATCTATATACCTACATGATATCAAAATAGTCGAAAACCCATATAATATTTACAACTTTCAAGTCATCGAAACCCATCATAGCAGGGCGATCAAGTTTTCGATAGAAGCATCCACGAGACAATCCTCTCCACTGTGCGTGAATATGACATAAAGTAGCCAAAGTTTCATGCAATTTTTCTACTCCACTTGCAGGCATTTGTGCCCCTTATGTCCCAAAAAATATGAACAATATTCTCGTTATTTTTGGTTATATAGATCTAAAGGCCGAGATTTTGTTTTTTGTTTTTGGTTTATGGGTGAACGATATTCCATTGAATATTTAAAGATGGTAGGTATCTGACTGAACAGTTCCTTCTTGCACCAATCCATATCACCTGAGACTTATCATATTTGATCTTAAGTCCTGATATATCAGCAAAAACATTTAAAGTGTCAACCGTAGCCTCAAAAGACTTCTGAGAACCATCAAGAATAAACTCTGTATCATCTGCATACTGTCAACAAGTACTCCTCATTAGCAGCCCCGTCTAAGGACGGGGCTGCTATCAGTTTTTGTGAAGTTTCCATCGCCGCCGCCGCCGCCGCCGCCGCACTCGTACTTCTAGCTATAACTTTTTTCCACTAAGCTTTCCAGAACTCTTATTCATACCTTATTACTCATACCTCGGGGGAACGATTTTGACACGTTCACTTTCAAGGTCAAAGGTCAATGTCACGAGATATGTATTCACTCTAAGAATTCCTTGTAAACGCGATAACTTGAAAAGTGTTTGTGCTATGAAGCTCTAACTTGGTATATATCATCTTTGGAAAAGTAAAAAATTTTGAAAAGGTTTTGGCTACAATCCGTCAAAGGTCAAGGTCACAGCAAGGTCATTACGTAAGCATGTTTTAGCGAAAATGCTTTATTTTAACTATGAACACTTTTAATCAATACATGATTGTTATACTCAATAAAAAGTGTTCAATGATCGTGTGACCTTGAAGGTCAAAGGTCAAGGTCAAGAGATATGAGTTATTGCAATACCTTGTAAACACAATAACTTGAAAAGTTTTTGTGCTATGAAGTTTAGATTTTGTATATATTATCTCTTGAGAAGTACAACATTTTCAAAAAGTTTTGGGTACGAACTGTCGAAGGTCAAGGTCACAACAAGGTCAACATATATGGAGAAAATGGATTAATTTAATTTTTAACACTTTATTTCATTACAATAATGTTATACTCAATGAAATGTGTTCATTGATTGAGTGTCAAAGGTCAAGGTCACGAGAAAATTCCCAATTTGGTGAGGCCTGTAAAAGGCGGAACAGGGTAAGGCGAAACCCCAAGTTCCGGGGCTGCTCTGCTTTTGCGGTATCCCGCAAACGCTAATCTAGTTACCAACAGAAATTCCTTTAATGTCAGGGTTTAGTTTAGTTTAAACATATTTTATTCACAAGAAAAGGATTGGGGACAAGTTATCCAACTTAAAATGCCCTCTCCTAGTATGTACAAAATTGATTTACATAATACATAGTGAATACAGACAGCAGACAGTGAACAAGAGTAGAGTAGAGTAGAGTATCAGAAAGAAACAAACATTATTGACAAGTAATTGACATCAAAGAAATCTGTTTGTTTGTTTGTCAGGGTTCTTTCTTACTAGACCAGCCAGGATCTCAACACAGAGAATGAAGATATAAGGTGAAAGAGGATCACCTTGTCTACAGCCCCGTTCCACAGAATACCAAGGAGACGATGTATCATTAATGTTCAAACAAGATCTTGTGTCATTATAAAGAATATTGAACCACTTAATAATGTCCTCTCCAAATCCAAAAAATGATAATGTCTTATTAATGAATGACCATGAGACAGAATCAAATGGCTTCTCAAAATCATTCCGAGAATATCAGTGTAATTCAACAAATCATAGATCAGTCCATTCTCTCCCCACAGAGGCAACTCAGTCATACCCCAGTTAGCCTCTGTTCCATTACGCCAAAATCCTGGGGTTCCGGCAGATCGCCCTAGCGGCAAAAAGTTGTAACTTGAGATATCTCCCTTATTTGCAGCCAATGAAAACACCTTTTGGATGTCCACGACTTCGGGAATACTCAACGGTCGCTCAGTGACTTTCAAAAGAATCATGCCTTTAGGTCTCTTTTTCATTAACAGTGTGAGTCTCAGAGAGGGAAACTATTTCAAAATCAGATATGTATAGGGTTTTTCATTAGAAACATATTGTTTTATAATTGTGTAAATTGTTCTTCGTTTTATGATAAATTTTATTTTAATAATTCACCAAATAAAAACCAATGAGAAGGTAAAAAGCGATTGTTTTGTAGAAGGAAGAGTTATCTCCCTTTGTTGCGGATCCACACGGGAATAGCCGAACTTTTGCGAATGACCACTTTTGAAACGGCGTCGCTGATTGCACAACTAACTTCGATTGCCTCCAATCAGATTTCTATCTTTCTATCCCGTATGTTAGCCGTAATAGAACAGAGGCTAATTCAGGTATGACTGAGTTGCCTCTGTGGGGAGAGAATGAGATCAGTCTGATGTTATCACCAATATATCTGTTGGACATGAAGCCAGTTTGATCTGTACTGATTAATTTAGGGAGAACACGTTTGAACCTTTCAGCTATAACTGAAGAAAGAAGTTTATAAGCAGTATTGAGGAGTGAGATAGGTCTCCAGTTCTTCAAAAAACGCTTAGGCTTATCTCCTTTTGGAATGCAAGTAATAATACCTTGCTTCTGTGTCACTGACAGATAATCATTTGCAAAACTATAATTAAATGATCTTAACAAAAATGGGGATAAATCTTTCCAGATAAAACTTGTAAAATTCATAAGTAAACCCATCAGAGCCTGGACTCTTATTTTTTATACGTAGCAAACTTGGCCAATACGACTCAGAACATGCGCAGAATACAAATGGCTAAAGGCCAAGGCTATCGCTTCAAAAACTTTAAAAAGTTGAAGTTCAACTATCACATTAATCATTTTGATTTTCAATAAAATATTTTCTCTATCGTGGTGCAAGCTTAACGTTTATTGATTAATAGAATTGTCATCGATCAAACCTCGGAAAACCTATACTACTAAAAAACTATAGTTCAATACGGGGAAAAAAACAAAAAAACAAAACAACCCTCTATTGATAACAAAATAAAAATATTCCCCCCCCCCCCCCCCCCCACAACAAACCCTTTCACATAAACAGTAACAGCTTAACTTTAGTGAATCTTAACCAAGGACGCTTATTGAATATACAATGTATATACATGTATGTACAATTAGAGTCCAATAGTCTCATTTGCATGCTGTTCATGATGAAAGTTTGCTATTAAAATGCTTCACTCGGTAGAAAAATTATTTCGTCGAAAGTTTGATATCATAGTAATATGTTTTAATCAACAATAAAATACGTATTTCGACGTCCAAAAAAAAGCACCCATGCAAAAGTGCCATAATTGCATTTAACGAACCCGGTTTCGGTGACGAATCATTACATGTGTAGGATTTACATCGCGTCTCAGTTACCGCAATTCATGCAACTGCGTCCGACGGGTATCAACTTTGGCGGCAACGAGTACTCGATTCGGAGAAAAATAAAAGAAAATCTAGTCGCACGCTTTTTAGGACGACTTTTGAGCGTAAATTCAGGAAACGTAATTTTACACTTGATTCGCCTTCATGCCGACATGACGGGGCTGTCGTTTTGGTCATGTTGGTAAATTGTCTCATATTGAATGAATTTTGGTCCGATTTTCTTAAGGTTAGTCGCAAAATATTGCTAAAAATACAAAGAATACAGTAAAAATACCTATCAAAATATTCACTACAGTCTGAATATGGATCTTTAATACTTTTCTCTTAATGATATTTCATACAACTTGAAATAATCTATAAACAAAAAAAAACAAGCCAAAAGTATGAATCAACAACGCAATATTTGATAAAATTATGATATATGTCTTGTATAAATTAGATCAATGAACATAACATGACTTGACTATTAGTATCTACCCATCATGTACATGTATCTTGAACTATCAATTTCGCATGTCAGGGTCACCTGAGAGATATCGATCTACCTGGTAAATAAGATTCTGTAAGATCAGGTGTTATGATTAATGTTCACCTGTTATTGTCTAGTCATTGTGTCACAAGGCTGGATATACAACCGATTGTGCTTCATTGAGATTTATTTGACCTTGATAGCGCGATAACGCCATAATCTTAAAAATAACATTAGTATCGTAAGAGAAACACATACACAGATAATTTATTTGGGCATCCGTTGGATTTGAAATTTCGAATTCGGATAAATCGAAAAAAGATATTTTTCAATTGATTATGTAGGGTTTATCTAGTATACATATTAGTATCAATATGTTTTAAGTGGCGATTGCACGATCTATTGAAAAAACTATATGTATTATATGACATGTATCAACTATATATAGTGTTCAAGGGCGGATCCAGGTTTTTGAAAGGGGGGGTCCCAAAATAATTTTTCTCCACTCAGGGGGGGGGGGGGGTGTTGAAAAGGGGGGTGGGGTGGGGTCAGGACCCCCTGGACCCCCCCCCCCCCCCCCCCCCCTCCTGGATCCGCTAGTGGTGTTTATTCTCTACGAATCTGTTGGACACAACTGTTTCAAAACACTTGATATGAGAAGATTGTCCCAACTGCACAATGATGCCCGACAGAAACGACTCGAGATACATATGGTTCACTAGCTGTCGGTGTCATCCCTTTCCTTGCGGTAGTAGTAGTTTGTGCAAGGAGTCTTGCTTTTATCTTGAAAGTTTGGATGATCTTTATTTCTGTATGAGTCTCTATAATTAGCTACATCAAACTATGAGTGTGCATCAGTGTCTATCACAGTTGACATTTCTCCATTGCAGGTGATCTGCCTGTATTGAGACATGCATGTCGAAAACCAAAAACTATTATTATTATGGGCAACAGCAATTTTACAATTTATGGCCATGTTGTTGCCAAATGTATGACGCCAAAGGAGATAATAAGTGATGATGTTATCCCAGTGTCACATGAATATTGAGGACATTTGCATCAGGTGATCATGTATTATATGAAATATATTTCCCTGAGTAAGTAGTAAATATGGTTGTGTCGAATACGTTCCATTGATATGTCATTGTTTTGAAGCTATTTTGACTATGCATTTAGAAATGATAATTAACGTTAAATAATCCACCAATGAATCACTGAAAAAGATTTCATATGAACATCATTAATACATGGTAATAACATCACAGATCTGGCTGCCATAAAGAAAGATAAAAGCCCCAACCTACTTGAACCTAATCTAAAGGAATAAGAGAGGACTTGTTTCTACAAATCTGATTAAAAAATTGTCTTATTATCAGGACAAGAAGGTTCACTTGTGAAACTGGAAGTTACGCGACTTGCGACTAGCAGAAAGGATGTAAGGGTATATGCATAAAACGTTTTGTTACGTCTTGGATTTCGCAACCACAAAAAATGTTTTCTTAGCATTTACATATACATGCAAGGTTAAATGAAAGGATATTTGATTTCATTACCTATATTCCAGTATTTACTTCAAATTCATCCTTATTCTAGATAGTCAGACCTATCAGTTTGACTGATACTACATTTATTAGCATAGTTGATGTAATGAAAAACGGGAGAACATTATTATGCAATGGATAAGAGATTTTATTATTTTTTGAAAGCGATTTATCGACTTGCCATGGATTATCATATCGTTGTCGAAACTTTGAATGACTTTCATTTTTATTTACTGAATCTTTTAGTTTCATACACTGATACATTAAAAAAGAGTTATAAATACCGTTGCCAAAAATCAGAACGCCATTACCCTACCAGGTAAATGCATTACCTTGATTCACCTGTACAGGTATGCTGCAGAGAGTTACCTCCCTTTGACAGGGAATACAGGTGTGTGCGGACTTCAACCAGGGATTTTATTCACCTCGCTCCTGGTTCAAGTTGTTGAGTGGCATCCAGTTTATCCTCAGCATAGAATATCTTTACATTTTAGAGAAACGATGTAATTGTGGTTACCAACTTTAATATATTTTGAGTATTGATTGACGTATGTATTGATCGTACAAATAATAGATAAGCATTACTTATACTGGTCAACCTTTCTCTCACTCTTTCTAATTTATGTTGTTGAGTTTAGTGTCGTTGACCATCAACGCCTTTCCCTAGCTTGATTTGAAAAAAAGGTTTCCGAAAATCCTGTTTCCGAATGTGAAAAAGAACGCTTTCCATACAGTGCTGATGTTTGATGCTACTAAACGTGCATATTTAACTGGTATTCATGATAAAACAGATGATAAAATGTTTGGGAGGTGAATTTCAGGTCAAACCGATCCTCTGATTAAATCTTATTCATTAATAAAACATACGAATTGCTAATGGCCCGTTCTATGTTCTTGTTGGAATGATGACACATCTTCCTTGCACGTTGAAGGATAAAAAGATATGTAATTGCCACATAAACGCCGATATATTACGGATGTGTATCAGTATATTTGTTAGTGATAGAATTAAATGTTTTAATATTATTAAACGATTCATCAAATTCTGTGGAGTGACCTTGCTTATTGTACGTTTATATAACAATAAATGATAGGTTGGGGTTTATAACCTTAAAATGTAGTTTAATTCATACCAACATTATTGGCAGTAAATTCGTGTTACTATGATAAGGCTCTATCATCCTCCTGTATTACGTATTAACGGGCTGTCTCGGGGACGTTACAAAACAACCTCCTTACTATAATTTAGGTAGTTACCACGCATTAAGTAAATCCCTCCTAAGAGTAATTTAAGTAATTTCGAAGTAAGTGTCCTTGATTTCACTATTTAGTAGAACATCGAACAACCGGTTCGTGTATAAATAAAATAATGCTGCTCAACTCAATCAAACAAGGAGATTTCGACAAGGCAATTACTGAATTTTAGCGGACAAAAGAACATTTGAATGCGTACACTTGTCTGGACTGAATTATATTCACATAAAGCGAGTAGCACAATTACACACGTGTAGGAACCCGCAATAAATTAGCCGAGTAGTGACTCTTGTGACAGTTGTAGTTTAATGGAAGAACTTAAGTGAATTATTGTTTCTGGAAGAGTAATTGTTCATTAATTCCACGACTATGTCTGGACACTGGATAGGACAGATGGACAAGCGCTTTCAGCCTTTTGTTTTACGTTTTTCCCGCTGAATGTTAATAAGGTAGGCACGTGAGCGGGAATATCATTACCTGATGAAGGGTTTTGTCCCGGGCTAGCGGGCGGGTAGTGTCAACCGCATACAGCGGTATAGCTGGCTGAGATTAGGAAACTGCATATGAAATGTTCTGTAAACACACCGAGGAACAAGTATCGAGTGGTCAGGGAGGAGCAGAGTAAAGATCGAGGTATCGGTCAAGCTTTCAACAGGTGTCTCTCTCCGGCCAACCTGTTGTGTCCAGACATTGTAAACATAATCTGAATTTCATTGTCATTCCCTCCTCTCAAATCGTCTCCTAATGTAATAAAATCTGATGAATTGTTCTGATTTGGGTCGTATTTCTTAATGGGGGGAAGACCTGATTGTGTGTTGTTATTACATCTGTGACCCACTTCCGGGTCTTTGACGTTAAGGTCGAAGGTTACGTGGACAAAGAGGCGCCAACTGTCGCGTGCAGTTTGCCGCGGTCCACGCGCCAGGTAGAATAGCCGATGGTCATCTCCCTGGACACTGGTCAGAGGCCGTAGGGAACGATATCCAACAGATGCAAATAAAACAGGGTCAGAGCCCCGGTCCCACTTAATGGAATCGTATAAAACTCAAGGTTAATTCCACTGACTGGAGTGAAAGGTGAATTTTATAAGAGGTCATATTCTAATAATGGAGTCGACGGTACTTAAAGCTGTACAAAGGAGCCCCTTGTGGTCGACAAAGCATCAAAGCCACGAAGGTCGCGGGCTGACCCTAAGGGCTCTGTGTAGAGAATAGCGACCTATCACGGTTAGACGACAATTCGGTCAGATGTGTTTAATGAGTGTCCACGCGCAACGTTTCCGCAATTGTCAATTAATTCAGAATATTTCATAAGGTCGCCGTCCTGTCAATAGACGTCCCCGCTGTGCTGCCATAGTTCACAGATGTGTAGGCACGCGACTCCAGAATCCTCAATGACGACCCAGGGGGTCGGGGCATAGCTCACCCTTACCTTTTGTCATTTTAAAAAAAAAGAGAGATTTTTTCCTCCAAAAAGCCGTTGCTGTCAGAGCAGAATGGCGGGAACGGGTGACAAACCAATAACCGTCTGTATTGCGTGACTGCCACTACAGAAATGAAACTGAATACCTCATTGGAGTTTTGTTCTGCAATGTGTTGCCGTTATTGTCGCTAGTTTGTCACCAAGTGTTACCTCAACAGCCTGTCCGTTTTCCCCCGGTGTCTCAAGTGTCAGACAATAAGGCTTTGTCGAAAAATTATACACTTTGGCAACTGACAAACCTTCCTCAACAAGTACCATAAGTTCTGTTTAGAAAAGTAATGAAAATATATGAAATAGGTGGTTTCAAATGAAATCAAAGGGAAAATCAGTTTCTCTTCAAAATGAATAGTTTTTGTTTTCGGTTTCTTGAATTCGTGATCAACTTATCTAAAAATTAATGTTTGATAAAAATGTAAGAAGCTTATAAACATACGCACAAATGAAGTATATATCATATATTTAAATGTTATAGTTTGATGCTAAGCTATTGACGTAACCCGCGTATGAAATCTATTAAATTTCAAAAATGACAAACTAAAATCTTTTTTTTCTTTCTTATCCATCATACACGACCATCGTGCAGGATAAATAATTTGTACATTTAAACAGAGACTCTATACAGAGACTGTTATATACTGTCTCTGATTTAAACAACCTTTAACATCTATATTAATATATATCAAATAAGACAGAAGTTGTATGTTGCATCTGTTTACATCTAAATTATTTCATAAGACATGTAGAGAATAAACATGAATATGTAGTCCTAGCCCCACCGTATGACGGCTGAACATCTCTCCTTTGCTTAATGGTGCGTGTGACTAGGCTTATCTTATCACGTACTTCTCGCCGTCATTAACCAAATGTCCAACTCTGACTATTTGATAAGGAAAATCAAATCTTCATTAAAGAAGAGAAATTATCCTTAGGTAGTCACTTTAATTCGTTAAGTGGTTATGTACTTGTAAGTTTGTAAAAAGCAATTATGAGAATAACAGCAGACAATTTGTCAAAGTCTTGCCTAATTGCCCGAAAGTAAACGTTTCATGAAATATCGGCCACGGCCCGTCAGTCGCAACTGTTGTTGGCTCGAGTTGAACAGATGACGAAAGTTCCCATTAATTCACTTGTTATAGATCTCTCTGACCTTGACCCAGTTAGGCGCGCGAGCTATGACGTAACGGCACGAGCCGGGTGAGGGGACGAGGTAACAATGGCGGGATGCCTCTCACACATCCGGGTATTGTTCTGTGCACCTCATCATCACCTGAAGGTCAGGGTAACCTTGCACGCTGACATTGGGAGCTCAACAAGGCTGACGTATAACCAGTTTTTGTTATCGTCTGCTCCCAAGCCAGTGTTTATGTCTGATTTCTCTTTCTTCCCGCCAGATTTGCACCAACAGTCGAACATAAGATTCGAGACTTCCTCCCAAAAGCTGGAAGGCATTTTCCCTGGATGGATGATATCATCTGTCTTAATTCATTGTCTGCAAACAAGAGGTCCCAGATTCAGGCACGGCGTTGCTAACTACACTGTTACACAGTTGGTTTGGGTTCCTACCCCACCACTCATTGCATTAACAATTCGATCTTAAACCTTCCTAATGAACAATTTCATATATGTTTAAATCGAATCATGAAATAAACATATTAATTTGCATGTTGATTTTGTCGGTGAATAGTGGTGAATAATCATTCCAAAGACACGGAACATATATCGTATGGGCGGCAGATCTAGAACGGAAGATCATCGGCCGGAACGTTCACAATCTATCTCTGGTGTCAGTCCTCTCTATATTCAATTATATTCGCCTCGTCTGTCACTACCCCGTAATTATTACGATCGTTTGCTAGTTGACTGAGTTTGCTTAGAAGTGTTATCGTCTGCTAATGCCGTTCATCGTCTGCTGTCCTTATTATTCATCGTCTTCTTTGCAGATTTAATCGTCTGCTTTAGGGGATCTATCGTCTGCTTTGTAGATGAGAGGCAAACGTCTGGTGTCAGGGCACCCTGTAATAAACCATATGCTGCCCTTTTATTGGAGACAGTCCCTCACATAACTCCAACAATGGCTTCTGGTCAACAAGCTGCAATGAATTCATCGTGGAGAGAATCCCGTAATCCACCTTTATCCGGCTTGAAAGGCCGTAACTGGAGCTTCCTTCTGGTAACCCGTCCAACCATGTTTAGTGCTAGGTAATTGGCACTAGTGGAGGACAGGGGAGGGACCAGAGGCGTTTTATGGAGTTTAATAAAGAGATGAATATTGGCGTTTGTAAATCACATATGGTGCTGCTTCCATGTACATGACGTCGCCTCGTCAATGAGATGTTAGGTTCAAGCGCCATGAGTCTCCGAGAACTTGCTGCAGATCTGTGTCGTCACAGTCATCACTAGCTTTTCATAATTCTGCATTAAAATTCAATACCCCTTACTTATTTGAAATGAGATAAAAATCGAAGCTAATGAATGAGAAGATTGTGGAGCTTGAGTGTGTAAAATGAAGAACCCTCGCAGTGTTCTTTTAATGTTATCACAACATATTTAATATTTACTGGCGAGGGTTTGCTTTCAAAGGCTATATTCGTTTTTCTATATCATCATTTATGTCTTTTGAGCCGTGATGTCAACTCGAAGTAGGAAGTGGACTTTCAAAATATGACAACCGCGATTGATGTACGTTCTTAAAACAAATAAAGATATGACTTGTTTGTAAATATCCATATCGAAAGGGTCATTAATATGTAGGTTATGGAATATAGCTTCGTTTTACTTAGTAGATATGTCAACTGATGAGGATAACAGGTGAATGGTGTCTTGGTATTAGAATAAATTTGATAGAAGTTCTCTGATTTGTGACCATCGCATAAAACTGAACCACCAAGTTTGTCCAACTAAACGTTTGGCGTTTCCAAACTCAGTTCCACTCTGACATATTCCTGAGCTATGAGATCTTCAGGTCCGTGATAATCCTGACCTGTCAGTGAATTGTGTCAAGTGTATGAATAAAACATCGCTGAGATTTCACTTGAAATTAAAAAAAGGCCACCCACTGTTGTGGTAAGTCAATGTGGATGGGGGATTTGAACCCGCATGATAAGTCGTTACACGCCGTGAGTCCCTGCTTCACGACTGTGTATTGAATAGCAGCCCTTTTACAGTCAAGGGCCTCATTTAGTAGGTCTTCATTGAGGAAATAGACAGGAATGAAAAGGCTAATAAAATAACATAAGAGAAGGTAAAACATTATATTAATATTTCATCTACTGAATTGTAGTTCAGTGCGGCACAGGAAGTGTGACTTATGCCCCGTTATTAGTACGACCCGAATTATCCCGAAACACCATGCATGCACGAATACTGAGGAGTCTAAAGTCTTTACTATTCATGAACATTCCGTCAATCTTATGAACAACATCTTTGATGGGCATTCTAGAAGTTGCGATGATGAAGAAGATGAAGGCAATATTATGGATATACAACTTCTTTATTCAAGTTTGCGGCGTTTATAGTTTATATCCTGCTTTACTCTATGACCTGCATCACTTGCTTGATAACGACATTAGTATCTATGTCGAAACGTCGCAAACTTGAATAAAGAAGTTGTATATCCATAATATTGCCTTCATCTTCTTATGAACAACATTTACGCTTCTACGAAATATTAACGAAAATTCGTAGCTTTTCGATCTGAAAACCTACTAAAATGTAAGAACCTACGAATCATCGACGTATTATAAGAAATAATTAAGAAGTTACGAATATACTACGGATTTCCACGAATAAGTTGCGATGTCGCAATTCGTAAATAGTAGAAGTAGTTGTAGTAGAAAAAGTAGAAGTAGTAGTAGTGGTAGTAAAAGTAGTAGAGATAGTAGTAGTAGTTCAGTAGTAGTAGTAGTAGTAGTAGTAGTTATAGTCGTAAATGCAGTATCAGCCGCATCAGTAGTAGTAGTTGTAGTAGTAGTAAAAGTAGTTGTAGTTGTAGTAGAAAAAGTAGAAGTAGCAGTAGTAGTAGTAGTAGCAGTAGTAGTTGTAGTAGAAAAAGTAGAAGTAGTAGTAAAAGTAGTAGAGATAGTAGTAGCAGTAGTAGTCGTAGTTGCAGTAGTAGTTGTAGTAGCGGTAATAGTAGTAGTAGTAGTAAAGACAGTATCAGTAGTAGTAGTAGTAGTAGTAGTAATACTAGTAGTAGTAGTAGTAATAGTAGTTATAGTCGTAAATGCAGTATCAGCAGCATCAGTAGTAGTAGTAGTAAAAGTAGTTGTAGTTGTAGTAGAAAAAGTAGAAGTAGTAGAGATAGTAGTAGTATTAATAGTAGTAGAGATAGTAGTAGCAGTAGTAGTAGTAGTAGTAGTAGTAGTAGTAGTAGTAGCGGTAATAGTAGTAGTAGTAGTAGTAGTAGTAGTAGTAGTAGTAGTAGTAGTAGTAGTAGTAGTAGTAGTAGTAGTAGTAGTAGTAGTAGTAGTAGTAGAAGAAGAAAATGCAAAGACAATTGCCGATAATAATATTCACTGGTTGCATCCATTCGTGTTGTAATAAATACAGCTATGACGGACCTGACGCTTCAGGTAATCAGACAATCAGGTCTCTCACCTGGTTTGGTATCAGATTGAGGGAGGGGTGGGAAGCACACCTGAGATATTGCTTCCCTCCCATATGAAACAGAACAATAAGCTATTTATTAAACAAGCGTTATAGCGAGATGTTTACAGCAGAGCTGGCAGGTGCGCGGAACCGCTTCACCTCAGTATAGCGCGCTTACAAACGTCACGCAAGTTCAAATCATTTAACATGAATAACTTTATCAAGAAAGGGGATATTTTAGAAAAGGCCTATTATAAAGTGGCCGAGAGAGTATTTGATGTGGTTTAGATCTCTTTACAGAGGATTTTCTGGGCACAATATAATCATTATGATTCATAGAAAATGCATTTCTGTGTTAAAATGAAAAATGGATTTGTGAGGCATTGTGCGTGGAAGACTATATTTGTGTTATGTTGGGTGATATTTCTTCACCGCCAGAGGACATTCCGCCATTCCGTGCACGCGCTGATCTCATTCTTTGTCCGAAGTTGGGGAAAACAGCACGAATAGAGAACCTTAAATTGAAATTTTTGATAAAAAATGTATCGACATATGTAAAAGCAAAACACGCTCAGCAAATAACCTGCCTTGAAAATCAAATAATGTAAATGAATTACAAATTTGTTTAAGATAATGAATGTTCACTTTGAAATATTTCTCTTTGTAGTGAAATCAATCACCATACGCCTTTTTCAATTTATAATTGTCAAATATTACTTAAAAGTTCTTCTCTTTGGTAAGGTTTTATTAATTTATTCATTAGGTTTGTAAAGGAGATGTTGACACTTAAAATGTAAGAAATGAATATGACAAAAACTAAAAAGACAGTTGGTTATGAAACATTCTCATATCTGCCTTACAAATCCGACAAATCGATGTTCCTGAAAGTTAAACTTGGAAGTTAAAAGGATTTTGTTGAGAAAAAATCGTGCTTTTCTTGATAAATTACTTTTTTATCCCAAATTTCACTTGAATGACCAAGACATGTACTCATTATCTGAAACCAAACAACTAAATGTCTGTACACGATTCAACGTGTTGCTTCTCACTGCCCAGTTGATTACAGGGGATGGATATCTCTAATTAGCTGCCAATCACATCAAAGTGGGCGTGGCTAACGGACAAGGCCTCCACTTGGCGGGATATTTGCTCTATGATGAGAAATGACCGTCCTTCACGGCGAGTAAACTGATGGGACAATGAGAGACAATGGAGTTATGAGAGGAGATGATAGAGTCAATACCATAGCACAATAGACAGTCGGTGGGGCACAAGGATGACAAGGACCCGGAATGGAGAGAATGAAAGTCTCCAAACCTTTGAATGATGGGAGCGGGCTGTCTTTAAGCCTCGGGGTAGATCTTGATTTGAAGTTCAATCAATTGATTCTAGGCGAAAAAGTTATTTTGATTTTAGATGGGCTATGATTTGATTTTGAAAAGTTTAAATTAGATATGAATTCTAAACTAAAAAGAACAAGAGATCAGTGATTCGATGGAACAAAACCCCTGTTGTTCTTAACTGGATTTTACTGGAAAACTTCTGGGTTGATAGCCAGACAATAGTTTATTAAAGTCTAACTTCTGTATATTCCTAAAATACACTGAAATTCATATTTACATTTGGTTTATTAAACATAAATAGAACCATTAAAACAGAATTATGAGAGACACAAAACATTTAAAACCATATAACAAGCAGAAAAGAACAGAATTTGGTTGTATTAAAACACATATCAGGATTGGTAAAAGTAAATTACCTTTTTTTTAAGATCCGATTTATCAAAAAAGTCTGGGCATAAAATAACACATTGATTTAAAAGAGAATCTCTCACATCATCATTTAGTTCACTGTGAAACAACACATGTAATTCATTTTTTACATCATTAATACAATTAAAACATTTTCTATTTTCTAATAAACTATTTTCATTTCGGAGAACTCTGTCGACAGAACAGATAAAAATGTTTTGAGTCACAGATAAACTTCCATCTTGTTTCCAAAGACATTATGAGAAACGTGAAAGATTGTTACTGCATGTAACTATTGTTTAAACATGAATGAATTTAATATTCAATACTTGATATTCAAGTATTATAGTCTGTCATTCCCAAAATAAATACAGAAATAGTTTTAACCAAAATACAATTAACATTTCATTTCTTCAAAACAAACATTTAGAAATGTCAAACTCGTTTAAAACTGTTCAAATCCACATGTCTATCGGAAGAACATACCAAAGGAGAGGGCATATCGTTAAGAAAGGGGAGGATTTTACATCGTGTGATTTGGAGTTTAATGGGTTAGTGGCAAGATAACTTGAAACTTTCAATTCATGAAAAACGTTTAACACTTAATGCCACGGTGGTTCTTGAACACATATACGCCTAGTCAAAATTATACATTTCAGCAAAATCAATAAGCGTTGATATAATACAAAAGAGGAAAATGGTCTTTCTAAAACACAAACTCTTTATTCTCTGTGATTGAATTAGAAACCCTCTTTCATAAAAGCTTGCTTACAACGTCTTGGCTGATCTTTGAAGTCATTCGGGGTGTTGGGATTGCTTTATATTTGACATACATAGCTTTATCTGAGCGAGGAAAACTATTATTGGTAACACAAACAACGTAATATGTAACTGTAAATTCAAAGAAGATGTATTGGTAAACCTGTCGGAGTCCCACTTGATGAACAGGGCTAAATATTTCTCAAAGCATTGGACATTTTTTGTGAACTGTATTTATTAATCTGATTATTTGTTGCAATGAAGATTGGTCACGTGTGCATCACGCGAGATGACGTGATTGCCGCACGTGCAGACAGACGATATCCACACTTATTTCAGAATCACGAGATTCTTGTTCAAGCGTATGGCGTAATGAGAAAAAATGGCCAAGTTGATTGGTTGTAATGTTTGTAAATGTCGGTGATATAACGAGGACTCATTTTAAAGGCAGGCTCTTAGTCCAACAATTAAACTCTGAAATGATTTATTTCAATAAACCTGAAATTTGAAAAAATATATATAATGAAAAGGAGACTGAGATTTCTTCATTTTCAAATTGAGCTCTCAAGCCTTATTTAGACATGCTTAGGCTTTTATTTAATTTTAGGGTCTGGCTGACAGACAGACGTCCATCAAGTGGGGATGTCTCGTCGTGGTCACTGATTCATTTTAGGACATAATTTCAGCAAACTTTCTTTAAACTTGATTAACAAGATTCGATCAATGTTTCACTTAAATCTAGAATGTGTCTCGTTTACATGATTGTTAGAACGGTTCGTTTGAGTAAATAGAGATTGATTGGCATCTTGCTGTAATGATTTGATGTCATCCTTTTCGTAATATCCATTCTACTATTTATATCTCCTTACCAATCTGTATCTAACCGTTATAATTTTTTGTTCAGTTTGATGAATAAGGCTCAAAATGCAAGTCGTAGTACAAAGTTCACATTGAATTTTGTTGACCTCTTACAATAGGTTACTATCATTTTCATACAGAACATATTGACTTTTTAGTTTTCGAAAAGTTCTAGAGACATTTTGTTTTCTTTAAAAAAAATTCTTGAAACATGACAGCCCTTTGTGTTAACCTCTATAGGAAATTAAGATTTATCTTTGCGGTAAAAATACCGACAACAATATCATTCCAATATAATAAAGAAACAACCGTGAGAAAATAATTACCTGAAGAATTTATGATATACTATATTCCAAGATTCAATTAGGCACCTGCATATATCATACTTACTGGCGGCATACCTTCAAACACTTCAATAACCCCTTGTACTAAGCTGCCTTCGAATTTGATATGGGGAAATGTTTTGCCCTTTTATCAATGGACTTGTGAGCATAGGGCACAATGACAAATTGGCGATATGGTATAAATATTTACTGAACATGCTGAGGTTTCTCTGCGGTTTTCGCACCGTCGAGCTCTCTGTACCATTAAATCAACCTCCTGCAGCTACATCCCACGTTCACTTGTTCATTAAAAAGAAACCGTTTTAGAACGTTGAAAGGTCGAGGCTCTGTGGTTGGAGGTCAAGAGGCCGTGACCTCGACGAGAGGTCAGCAATGTAAGATTAGAGGCCGCGTATGTAAACCTTTGTGATTGGTCCCTTTGATCTGGCGCGTGCACCATTCATATTGGCACGCCTCAGGACATTTCCACAAGGACTTTCCTGGCCCAGGCTCCATTGGCTGAAAGCTAGTATACAGAGGTAGCAGCGATTCGTTAATTTACTCATTAGTTAGAAGTGTGGCGACACGGGTCACCGCAAATATACTTCTTTATCAAGATCTTTTTACCAATTATAATGAGTGAAGCTTTTTGACCACTATTTTTACAATTTGCGATTGAAAGTTGTTTATGATTCTTAACTTAGCAGAATAAAGATCTTTGGACAATAAGACGCTCTAGGTTTCAGAACATTGAAGTAGTCGAGTCAATATGTTTTGGATTCAATATGATTTTATACACTTCAAAAGTTTTAGTTTTTTCCTAACAAAACAATGTAAATACAAATGTTAGCCATTAGTACTAATATTCATGTCCAATAACATTCTATACATTGGCACCGAGGTAAACCTTAATCTTCAAGTTAGTTTCTATTTCCAATCCCATTCATTTAAATCTGAAGTTAAAGTTTCAGTGTCATACCCAATATGACGGATACCTAGCTCTGTCGTTGAAAGACCAACCACATAAGTTCATCTTCTTGAAATGAACACTTCGATGTACTGATGTTCTTATTCAAGAGACAAACGAAGATGAGCGATAATGAAGTTTTATTATATCTTTTTTTAATCTTTGTCGCCAACTTCTTCAATTCAACTAAAACAGTTCTGATTCTTTAACAAATAACTTACAGTTTTAAAAAAACATGACAACAAAAACTGAATATGGTGGGATCTTATTTTACAAAAGTGATACCTTTCAGAACACATCACAAGGCACTTACATTTCTTGATAACGGGTAGTTAACATAGCAAATTGATTGATCTGTTTACAGGTTATAGAAGTAACTTCATGTCAACCTTAACATATATGAATAATATGGTGATTTATTGATACGATGGAAACAAATTATTGATACGATAGACGTTTCCACCAGTCCATATGCTTTGACGTCAACCTGTATATTTGATCTTCAGGCAGTAGATCTTGTCGAACATAGTCTTAGTTAAATACTTCAGAAGCTAGATGTTTTAGTCGAGCTAAAACATCCTCTTCTTTTAATCTATTAAATTTGAACAGTAAATTATTATTTTAGAGAATTACAAAGTTCCTCGATATCTTTTTACATAATCATTTAAATTAAGCATCTTGAGTTCACGGATGGACTAACGATATCACAACACCATCTTTTTGAGTGTTGGCATATATATCATGTAAATATCAACTATTCATCCCTATCGCTGGTTGGAATCTCCCTAGGTGTCGCCTTACATCTTACATACAGTGATTACGGCCTAATCCGTCGAATTTTCAAAATTGAACTGTACCTATCCGTCGAATAACGCTTGAGTGATTTTATACCGATCGGTCGAATCTTGGCAAGCATGAGACCTTGGGAAAATCTAAGTTAATTAATGAAGGGGTGTACGGGTTGTTTATACGCACTACGATTGATCACTTGAAATGAAGTAAATTGCTTACATGTAAAAGTCTTATTTCATCGACGGACATATTACTGAGTAAAGGGTTCATACTGTAAAAACCCTTTCTGTTTATCTAAATTTAATACTTTGATGAAGGGTACAAGTTAAATGTATAATTGATCCTTTGTGTTCCTATTCAAATACATGTATGACATATGCATCACTTTCAGATCATTTTACTTATACTTTGGCATTACTTCCAAGTTTTTACCACTTTCTAACTTAAATTTCATTAACTTCTAACTTTCTAACTTCAATAAATTTGATGAGGTCCATGACCTCTTAAAATAATATTCCCATATAAGTTTAAACACAAATTCTGACAAGAATTTATAATGTTTATCAAAATTTTGCTGTTGTTCCCAAATATAGCTAAATCCAAAAGTGTAGAATACAATTACAATTCTTTATATATTTAATCATTATATACAACATCGCAGCATCCTAACTTCAAGTGATCAAAATAAATGAATGAGAGTCCAAACACCCCTTTGCCTTATTTTGGAACGTTCTAACGTTATGTAAGCCAATCAGCAACTAAAATCACAGTACCGATCCGTCGAATGGATTTTTCTATTCTAAAACTAGAAATTCGACGAATAGGTATGCGACCCATACAGTGTGGCCAGATGTGACGCTATTCTTCAAGACGCTTTGATGTTGGCGGCGTGTCTCGCACAACGTTATAATGATCGTTTCTTGGTGTTCAGACACAGGCAATAAAGTGTGGAGCCCATCAAACACGTGATAATTTCCATTTTAATCTGTGCGATTTGACGACATTTGATAAATCCAGCACTTGTGCCTTGGTCACAGAAGAGCCTACTATAATCAGTGTTAAGCAAAGATGTAAGCACGACAATCCGGATAAATCTTATTAAAGCGGATAAACATTGCCTTTAACAAAGAAGAGAGATTGTAAACTATTAATGGTTATCTTGAGACTGGTGGGTCAATTCAGAGGTTTATCTAAACGAGACAAGTTAAACCTTCATTCGACACCCTTCACACTTAGCCAGGCCACATCTCCTACATGATGAATGATTCTCGGGTTAGTAATTTGTCGAAAGGTGGTTCTTTTCTTCAGCGCTGACATCAAGATTAATCCGGGTACTTCGCCCGATCCCATAATTCCTTGCAAACCCGACTGTAAATCAACCACCGGCGCCATTACAAGGAATTGCATACTATTAATTCAACACCTGGGTGAACATGAAACCCAATCTGGATTGAAGTGGACAGAGGGGCGTGGCTTGTGATTGGTCAGTCCCGGCACGCGCCAACTGGCGAGTGTACATGTGTAGTTATGAACAAGTATTTAGTAGATATATCTGTGCGCCGGTATTTAAATTCAACCGTTGGTACCGATAAACGAAAATTGGCGGTAACCGACTTTCTCTGCTGTACAAATTGTTCCTATTAATCAGTCCCTTTCAGGCAAAGGCGTATTATTGAACATTATAATGTTAAGCACGATACTTCACGTTTTACTCAGAGAAACGGGCCCGATGGTTTGTTTCGTACTATACACACGTTTTTATCGACAGTCATTGCTCGCCCGCAAACAAACGTCAAACTTTATCAGCCTTCGTTATCAAGATACTAAATATAAATAGATTTTCCCTTTGTTGCTTCACCACTAAACCCCTCCTATGAAGTAAGTATATTTGTTTATCAAACACTAACTCTTAACGCAAACCTCTTATCAACTGGCAGTTATGACAGTCGTGTGAACGTGAGGCTATCTTGACCAACTGTCCACTTCCTGACCAGTGATTGAGATATAAACTGACCACTGATATAGGACGCTACAGTCTGGAGTGGCCACTTGACGTCATCTTGAGGGCGACTAACGGCCACAGATATGCACAGCCGGACAGTAATGGTTCCATGGCACCGAGGGGGTTAATGCGATCTGACCACTCAAGTACTGGTCAGATCTGTGGATGACGGATGGCCTGGCCAGCTGAAGGACGCTGAAGGACTCAAACTGACCACAGAGACAGGTAAGTATCCGTTGAAGGACTATCTGGAGTGACTTAATCCTGTAACAGACTTCATCAAGCCATTAAGAGACTCGGGTATGAGGGACTTAAACTGACGATACATTCTGAACCTAAAAGACAGCTTGACTTGAATCCGGGATATCTTATGTATGACTATTCCTGATCACTAACGGTTAAAAAAGCTCTAACGCATTGAAATTGACCCAGAGTCTGCAGTTTAACATCTGACCAAAGAAGGAATCTGCTATACTACAACTGACCATTGACCATAAAACATAGAGAAAGATCTTAAAAAGTCGGAATTACTAAAACACCAGATAAATCTGATATGCATCTGACAAAATACTGGACGTACAGACAATCCACTCGGATAACCTGGTTGAGATAGTAATGAAAGTTTACTGAACAACACTTGGTGAAGATCACCTTTTATTGCCAATACAAAAAAACCATCTGTAAGTCAACATTGATTTATGTATCCAATACCCGGTGCAATAATGCAAGTAAGCATCGATAGATAGAATGCTGCTTAATACAAATCTTTCTATAGAAAACGGTGTGAAGGCTGGAACTGACCACCAAATGGCGCTAAATCTTTGAAGACCGGCGATCTGACAGATGTGTAGTTGATAGCAAGAGAAGATCAGAGGAACACTCAGTGGACACTCACAGAACACTCGGGGACACGTGCCGGCTCATCATGAGCTCCAGGAGATCATAAATCAATCAGACCTACAGATGACTCATTGTTGCGCTCACGAACTGCCTCAGATAAGCAGAGAATGCTCGGGTAGAAAATCTGCCGGACATTGGAAAACACGGATGGTCATCAACTACCGTATTCTCTCTTATATGGTATGCTAATGCTCTAGAAATACCATTTTTACCATTTGTGTAATTTTGTTTATTCATAAGTCAATTATGTCAATAAACCATCGTTCCTTGCGTCAAAAGGTCTGCTGACCTTGTACACGATTAGAATGAAATAGAATGCACAGAAGGAATCCAAATTGACATAACATTTGGAAACGTTTGTAAAATTTGTGTAACTGTTTATTCTACTTTTGCATAATTGAAAATCAGGCTATATTATTAAAAGTAATAAAATTCATTAACTCAGTTTATATTCATTTTCTAAAGGGAAGAAATATGGTACAGAAATAATTTTCTTAAGACTTTGCCATCCAATGAAGGTCTACGTGGTAAGGTTACTCAAAATACGCAAGATCTTAGATGTTGTATCCAAATGTGTCCTTTTGTACGATTCAATTTTCAAAATTCAAATCTCTGCTAAAAGCGGAGTAAAAAGTTCTACATAGAACCAGGGCATCAATTAGAACCTGTACGGTCTCGATACCACACTCCTTCCTTGAGATGGTACACGTGTTAATGTGTAAGTAATCACAGACTGGGGTGGGTCAAGTTTCAGTTTTACTTCCATAGTTGTTTTAGTCCAGCCTGCTTTGTTTTTGTATTTACAATATTCGAGGTTAGAATACTTGTCTAAAAATATACAAGGTCTTTCCTGTTATTATCCCGAAAACTGATGATAGTTTATTGTTTAAAGAAGATTCGAGCACGTGTTATTTATTTCGGATGGTTTACACGTGATGAAGGCAACTGCTTTCTAAATGTTATTTCAAGCTTGGGGACGCTACATAAAACAAGCATGTAGCTGGACACGCGCATTTCATGGGCCGCGTCTTAATCCTCTCCTTTACTTGATGAAGTATCTTACTAATATGTTTTCTTTTTCCAGATGGCAATATCATAAAATAAATTCCTAAATGAACCATACTTTATAAGCCCCTACACCGTAGACCGCGAACATCAAATTTGATAAACTACTTTTTTGCTCTTTCTATTTTATGACGTAATCGTATTTATGACAAAACAATAATTGCCGCAGATAATCGTTTAATCTTCTTCACACAAGTCAACTGGATCTGACCTTAAACGAAATAAGGATTTATCAAAAAAAACTTATATTTATATATACACCGAGGAGGATTCAAACATCACTTTGATCAACTTTCAATAAAATTTGTTCAGTTCTGTTGGACCTCCACTACTACTGTGGGCTAATTTCCTAATCATCCGTGGGTTTCAAAAAATTAATTTATAGATTATTTATTTATAGTTTGTAGCTCTCAGTTAGATTGGAAGTCATATTTGATATGACTGAATGCTAAAGTTACAACAACCAAATATGTATGATTTATATTGATATACCAGAAGACGTGTATTCTTTCACGAAACCAACGTTATACACTGTATCTATCATTGGGGTTTTATCTTTAAGGGTTTTAGAGCTTTTGTCATTTGTTAATCTCACTTAATAAATAATGGATCATTAGGGTTATTTTTATCAGAACAACACTAGTGATGTATTTTCCCACACACCTCTCAGTCAATGGGGTATTCGAGAGGGGATTCATGTCAGGTTCGCAACCTACAACCATAGAGAGGTGCACATAGATGAATAGACTCCTTATTCAGGATGTAGGAGGGGTGTTTGATTTGGTTTGGATTTCACCTTTATGCATGTAGCAATGGATTTCATGGTGATCTACAGTTTCCAAGTCAAAGGGGTTTGGGGCTGATTTTTTGTCACGTCCTAACCACAACAAAAGACAGGAGCGCTAGGGTGAGTATGCTTACTTACCTTGTGGTCAGATGGGTGAGGGGGCGTGTTATACTTGTCCAGTGTCCCCTCCATATCCCCAAGATTCAGGGTGACACATAGGTACCCCACATCCATGTCACCCGAGGGGTATAAGGGAGGAACTTTGGGTCGTTTAACAATGGGAGACGGATACCCGGGATCAATTGGTTTATTTATCCCGAGGTGAAGAGGCGTGTGGTTTTATATCCGGTATATCTACCCTGCACCGAGATTGACGGTGATGTATCAGCTCACATATATTCTGGTCATCAATAGATATGGGTGGGAACTGTGGGTTAGACATTCACATCAACAATAGGCAGATGCACATAGATGAATAGGTCCTTAGTCTGATGAGGTGTTCGGGTACACCCCCTACAAAAGAGGAATATAGGGTGATATATAGGCTTATATCCGGGTGTTAGAGATGCACTTTATTTAAAGTTCCCAAAAGTTCAATAGATAACCGCAAGTTGATGATTTGATCTCTTAATCCGTCGGCCATAAAAGGTGAAAGGGTCACATTTGGTCGTTTACAGTACCAAGTAAACTTTCTCTTGGTAATGGAAATAAGAAAGAAATATCAAAATTGAAAAGAAAGAAAATTTAATATAAATTGAAAGGGGCCTCTTTGACCATGTCATTTTCAGACCATATATCAATATTATTAGACTGTCTTTGATGGGATAGACTTCTTATTCAACACATCGGTCTAGATGGTATGTTTAAGACCAAGATCGAGGTATTCTCTTAATGTCGTTTAGATGGGATTTTTAAGGAAAAGGCAGACAGGTAGCTTTCGCTGATAAATTGCTCCTAACTCCTACGACACGAATATATTTGTTCTATAATCTTGCAAACATAGTTAAACATGTATTCGTCGTCTACAAAATATCTTGTATAGTCTGTTTTACCAGTTTTGAATTGGTAGTGACAGTTTTATACAAAAAGCAGGCGAGGAATTAGTTGACATATATATTTGTCAGTTTTGGTAAAATTAGGGCGTTTTGCCAACTAAAGCTTAATTTATCGACTGGTAGGCGACATGATATAGTGACTGTATGGCATATACTGGACACCGGTCAGTTGATGAGTTATGGGTGCGGAAGTGGGTGTGGTGATGTCTAGTCAAGTTTTTCCTGAACTAATGTTAGGTACAGAATGCTGTACGTCCCCTGGTCAGTATAAGGGGAGGAAAGTCTGACAGTGCCATTTGCAGCCTTAAGATTGGGTAGGGGGAGGGGTTGGGTAGTTGTATATCACTACTGACACCTGACTCGAAGATGTGAAATGATGTATTTGACTTACTTGGCGATCATAATTAGGGTAGATTCGAGCATCTATGTCAGATTATTGCCCCGGTGTATGGTAATGAGGTTAAGTGAAACTTTTAGAGTATAATTTGATTCAGAAATTGTATATCAGGTACTTTGATAAATCTAAATGTTTGAAAGTTAGCACTTATAGGCATCAATGACACTACTTCCGACGATATTGGACATTTCCGGTATTTTATGGACATATCGATCGGAGTAACATATGAATCAAATGCTTGATTGATAAAGACAACAAACCAAAACTAAAGCAATAAGTTATCTGACCTGCTTGTCAGTAAATATACGCTGTTATTGTGATACCATGATGTGTAGAGAAATGAATTCAATTATAAATAATAGACCTTTATGAAATGTCATCCAATTCTATGACTGTGATAAATAAGTTCTTCTCAGTTTTCTGATACATCCCTCAATGTCACTGGTCATCTAGACACGTGATACATCAACCAGCGTCCACTTCAGGGTATCTACCCCACAAGGTGCGTGCAGCATCTGTCATACTTTATTCCACCGAATGGATGTACCTTCATTTGGAAACAAACTTGGCATCAAATGTTAACTATAGGCCCCCGCACACCCACCCGGAACTTCAAATGATTTTTTGATTTCATATAACTATTTTGTAAATTTTTCGAAACTACACCCTTGACTAGATAAATCATTGAAATTTCAGAGGTACTTTTTAACTACGCGAAATTACAGAAGTACTACCCGAAACTTCAGATGTACTTTATAACTAACCCAAACTTCAGAAGAACTGTAAATCTACCTTCAGCTAAGCTTGTACTACCTACCCTAAACTTAGTTACGACAAAAGACTTCAGGGGTATATTTTACTACCCTAAACATCAGAGGTACCTTTTTTACTAAAAGAAACTTAAGATATACTTTATAACTACCCAAATTTTGTTATACTTTATACCTACTAGCTCCATCAGTGGTATTTTTAATAACCTGAAACTAAAGAGATGACATATATAGCAACCCAAACCTTAACAGGAACATTATACCTACTAAAACACTTACAGTAAACATTAGAAAGTTTACAAGGCGAAAAGTTCCAATAGAGAGTGGTCTCAAAATACGCAATTTCTTTCACTTGGCCATTCGGAAGACCATATTATCCTTATCATTACAAATGAAGCAGTATTGTGAAATGTGACATGTCTTGAACAATTCCACTGTAGATGTCTGTATGTGCAAGGACTTTCGTGGCGAGGTATGAAAGTCCTTGCATGGTTTGTGCAATAACAGCCTCGCCAGTGACTTGTATTGGAATATCTTATACTTGAGAAAGCGGCAAGAAAATATATTTTCAATGTGACTGAAAAACTACGAGACGGAACCCACATTGTGTGATCTAGTAAATGTTACAGTCCTACTTTATATAGCTGTATCCGTGTCAGCTGATCTATATTTGAACATTCATGTCTTTGACCTTTTGGGAACCTTGTAAATACTCATTTTCCCTAACTTATAACGCCATCGCAGTTTGATTTCTCCACACTAAGTTATATGACAACCTAACCTTTACAGACACTCACATGTGAATCTGATTACCCGAGTCATTTACTCTATGAATTCTCTTATCGTCCACTGTGAAGCCATGAACTATTTCCAATAGTTATCAAATTATCAATATCTCGAATAAAACCCAAAATATATGAATACGTGAAATTTATTATATTTTCCCACGAAGATTTAGTAGGCAATAAAGTCTAATGGCCGTTGTAAGACAGAGCGTAAAGACCCAAACATGACCAGGTGTTACAATATAAACATTATTTATTCAGTGGACCGGCAATAGTTACTTTCTGCCAGCCATTCACTGCTCGCCGCAACTACACGGTGTTCGCATGGGACATTACACATTCTATACACGCTGCGAAAAGAAATACAAAATTCATGTCGGGTATTAAAAAACGCTGATGACCGTTGGCCTCGCCAGAAGCTATAACGACGTCCAACAAAGGAAAACTGACCGTAACTACAAGGGGAGGTAATCGTGACCGTTCGACCGAAAGCACTGGGTAGTTGAGTTAGTTTAATCTTCAGAAGATTAGAATAAAGTTGATGAATCTAAACTTTATTGCGGTTGGACATTGTGCTTTGTTTCTTTCAGTACAGGTTATTGCAATAATCGTATCTTCATGAAATACAACAAGGCCAAATAAAGGTCAACCTGGAGTCAAACTTCAGGAATATGTTCCTGTCATAAGCTAAAATCATAACTACAATTATTAAGCTTGCAATACCTCCTTTGGTAATATGTTATAATATTTTCAACCTTAAAAGTTTAATTTTTGTATAATGCGTCGCCCCACCACTTACCCCCATGTGTTAAGACTTATATAAGTACAATTGACTCATGTATAATAATGACAAACAGCCTTCTCATCACTGACGACAACAGATTTGTCGATTGTATGTGGTTATACAATCTTATTCCAAACATATTTAGTACAGAACAGAAATTATTATCGAAAATCACATAAAGTGATACAGAGAAGTTACATTCTAGACCATTAGTACAACGTCCAGTTTTGATGAATTTACCCCCTTGTGGTTACTTACATTTGCTGCTACTTTGATGCCACTTTCAATGCTGGACAGGATAATAACAAATGAAGTTCGTCGCAGACAGATAATATACTCTGTTGCCAGGTCCTATAACATAAGTCACATAACATTTATCAGTACAATCGATTCCGTACCTGTTTATTTCGCCTTACCATAACCTTGGTTAACATGTCGATCTGATGAAGGTGATGCACCGGAGAGCAGCCAGAAAACAGGTGCGTGTTTCGGCGATTACAGGTAAATCACGGTATGACGTTAACAATATGAGTAGTTTGTATGTATGAAGGGTGACACGGGTGGGTGAACACATCGCATTTCACATGTTGGAGAAGAAACAGAAGGTCTGCATGTAGTGCTTCACACTTTGTTGAGATTGACAGGAAGACACCCGGCACGCGACAGATCTGTCAAGCATACATAGCACATTGTCAAGATATGTAAGGTAACATATCATATCGTACAGCTGGCCAGTGGAGGGCAGCCATGTACACAACTAAATAGAAATCAGAGATTGGCACATTCTAAGATTTGCCACCGTTTCCATGCAAAAGGTTACATTTCGAGGGACCTGTAACATTTCGTACACCTGGACAATTTTGGAGGCAGCCTGAAAAACAAGGAGAACCCAGAGATTGACGAGATGTGGACAAGATTCAAGGTGGACACTGATGTGTTACCGTTTTCATTCAAGAGGTAACTCTTCGAGTGTAGTGAAATAATTCAATAGTGGCTTAAACAGGTACATGCACACGGCTTGCTGTTGGGTGAGGTTTATTGAGTCAATGTCATGGACTACTAGATACAGCTTCTATTTTATGAAGCCTACAATTGAATATGAAGAGAGGAATGTTTTGTGT
Organism: Steromphala cineraria; assembly: GCA_916613615.1. Taxonomy (NCBI): domain Eukaryota; kingdom Metazoa; phylum Mollusca; class Gastropoda; order Trochida; family Trochidae; genus Steromphala; species Steromphala cineraria. The sequence continues at coordinate 5,546,724 of OU744724.1, read as the reverse complement.
ATGACAGAGTGTCGTGACTGACATATGGACAAGCTGCCGTCACTACAGAGTGTTGAGGTCGACATATGGGTCTCTAGTTTTTATATCCTTCTTCAGATTAACTTTACAATGAGGGGCTTCAATTTTATTTTTTTTATCTTGAATACCCAGATGTTTAACGGCGTAAAATTATTTTATTGACATAACACGATTTCACTGCATGATCTCACTTACCTTGAAAGAACCAAACCAATAATTGTAGATGACGTTAAACAAAATCGATTTAATGTAAGCTATCCTTTATTCAAATAAGTTTTGACTCAAAAACGTATTGGAAACGCCCAACAATTGATTAACAGCTTAAAAGTATCCATTGACTTTTAGCTCTTAGAATATATTCTGGACAATGTTGATGAATGTATGTGTGCATACCATTCAGCTTCTTTCTTAATCTTCTCCGTGACTGCATCGACGTCAAATACCGTTCAAATGTATTCTTTGATTGAAGAAGTTGAAAGATTGCATTTAATATAGGAACCAAGCGGATGTCAGTCTGAATAGTGCCAACACGGTATCGGCCCACTATCGAATTATGACTCCCAACATCATCACAGCCGAAGTATTCTAATTATACACCCAATCCGGCGGAGGGAGACAATTAATTACCGACAGGAGGTCTCGGCAGTGCCAATATTTACCAACATCCATTCCTGGCGGCTCGAGTTGACATGCACTCCTGGGCTAACCATGACATATGGGCGCGCCAACAGTTATCAAACAATGTAACACTTTATTTCATTGGATAACAATCCCTAACGCCTCTGGCAAGTTTTGTGTTAATGTGTGTGATTGGTTCATTCATAGAAGTATGACACGTGCTGGAGGTTGGTCCTAAAGCAAAGAACGTAAGACTATTTACCACTTATCAAACATGAAGGTTTATTTATTAACGATAAAGTCATGCATGAGTTTTGTCTGATTTGTCAGGTTCACATAAGTATCACTGACCGACGTCCGATCTAATTCAGTGCAGGTCAGTCTATTACAGGTTCTTCCTTTCTGGCACTATTCAGTATCGACCGGGGCGGTGCTGTATTGGAAACTGCGATTGACGCCACAGTTATGGATTGCAAAGTAAATAAATCAAAGTGAATATTTAGATTTTAGATTTTGAGTTTTATTGTTAACCCTTCTGAAAAAGAGCAGTCGTTATGGGTTACCAAAATATTTGATTAAGGTAAGATCGACAGATGGATCGAATGCTCAATAGAAGGGGTATTTAACTGCAGTCCAGACATTATCGACAGATAACTATGTCAGTTTCCATGAAAGATCGATAAAACACCCAATTTTCAACAGATAAAAACACTAGCAACGTTCCATATGATTATATTTATTTCCTTTATAGGTATTCTGATTTATAAGTTTCAAATTTTGAATAAATTATATAAATGAAATTGTTTTATACAGATTGTGGAAACAGTTTGTGTTTATAAATATCTTATCAAAGTTAAAGGTAAGGCTGTCGCTTCTAATCTGCCAATGACACTGAGTGTGATATATTTACTATGCTTCACTGATTGGCGACAGTTCAATCTGACATCACGTGATCTGTCATGGTAAGTACCCGTATGAAAAGAACTGTCAAGTTCCATCATTCTTCAATCTTCACCCTATTCACTTCACCACGGGGGTTTACCTCTATTCAAGATAAATCAATGTCTATTATAGGGTGTAATGTTACCTAAATCTGATGTCTCTGAAACCTTCGATAAAAGAAAGTGACCTGATATCATTCATATTTACTGTGTATGAGAGAGGAAATAACCAGTCAATCTCGGATTATTCATGCTTGCACTTCTAATTGGAATGTGTATATATGATGTATGAATCATCCCGCTTTTATTGTAAACTCATAGGAAAACTTTATATCCTCAGTCAGGAACAATATTGTACAGAGAAAAATAACAATTTACAAACTGAACATTTCTTCATTCTACCCTGCCTTTTCTGTGTTAGATCAATACCGGAAGTAGTCCCGGTGAGACTCAAAGCGACACCTGTCGGGATATACGTCACAGCATCCGCCTGGAGCCAGGTATACTGATAGGTTGATTCAAGAAATTAAGTCTCCATTAAGGACAAGATTGAAATCCTTCTAAACTTTAATTTAAGATGGTTCGCTTCGCTTCACTTTTGAAAAGTCACTCTGCGTGGACTCCCATAAGAGCTTTATTATGTGTGTATTTCACTACAGGTTCCGGTCGGATGGTTCTGTCATTGAAACCTTGGCTAAACGGTATCAAAAGTGTTTAAAATAGGAGATATACTCCATAGATTTTCAACTGTGGGTGAAAAGAATTAATGGGTAAATTAACCTTATGTCTCTCACCGGACTGTTTTTTGTTCACTTTGAGTGATTTTATTTGTGTTTTATAGCCTTAGATATGAATTAGCAATAAGTATTTGTGATATTAAAATCTGTAATCTGTTATAGCATTGAATTTATGATGAGGTACTAAACATCGGTAACAGAAAAAATTCGTTCACGCGAATAAACGTGTAGGTGTGTTTGAATTAACAATATATAATAGAGATTAAAGAAAATACCATTGCTCCATTGGTGGGGAACGATGAAGAGAACTTTGGTAAAGCTAACTCGCCCAGAAGAATGATATAGCATTCCATACAAAATATAATATTATATTGTTAGTTTCCTGTCCTTTCTCTTTTGGGGATTAAACATGATTTATCAAAAATATTTGACACGATGTTAGGAGTGGTTAAAGTTGACAAGGAAGGAACAAGAAAGTAAAGCGGAAATGTTTAAGAAGACACTAGTATCGGCCGAGTCTCTAAACTGGTTAAAGTAAAGTTAACAAGTTTGAGAAGACATTCAAGCTTCAAACGAGTGTTCAAGACTGGTTAAACTAAAAGTCAGTCTCTGAAAAATATTTCTCAAAATCAATTCCTTTAATATAAGAGGAGGGTCAAAGAAGAGGTTATTTCCTTATGTTTGATTAAAAATATCATTACCTACAGTGTGAGTGTGAGGCTAGTTGCCTGGTTAGCAGTGTTAGTATACAAATAATTGTCAATGTATTGTAGAGGAAAAAACAGCCTGCTTGCTTCTCATTTAGAAGTATATCTAATGTCAGGGCCACAGAACGCCACTTATAGAAACTTACTGTTTGATTAAACGAGTAAGAACTAACATTCAATACCAGGTAAAAAAGAAACAATCATTGCTAAAAGGGATTGTGAAAATTACTGCAAGGAAATGCCATAGCATAATGTAAAGAAAAGACTGGCTAAGAAAATCCTGATAAGTAATGAATCCTATCCAGTCCCATGATCACTTTTGTAAAAGAATAAGATTTAGAAAGTTTCGAGTGCTAAGTAATAGTTAGACCATGAGGGCCTGTTGTCTAATCGTTTAAATAGTTAGTTAGACCACGAGCGCGTAGCGCGAGTGGTCTAACTAACCATTTTAACGATTAGACAACAAGGCCCGAATGGTCTAACTTACTTAGATCATTGCCTACAAACGTAATTCATTAAATGCTATGTTAAATCAAAAGTTGATATTTTTTTGTTGAAATGATTGCGAACTATTTGACACCGACCGTGTCACACAAGTAATTGACATCAAAACAAAACCCTAGAGCTCGTGAAATTTGCATTAAGACGCATCCTCACGAGATGCACGTGCAGCTTCACTTTCGACATGCGCATGTTGTGATTTTGTCATTTGGGCAAGGGACATGGAAAGGATCGGACGTATGTTGACAGCTCTAGCCTACGCATGTGGAGCCTTAGAAAAGAAGTTGTGATTGTGAATATGGTGAGTATTTAAACGATAAACAAGTAATGAACACAAATCATTTCACGAAACAGTAGTCTATTCAGTTGAGATATTATTTGAATGCCATTTTACAATACATGTATCAATAAGTTGCGACATGGCGTGCATCCAATTAGGCATAATCAGTCATTTTTTAATAACCAACCAAAATTAACGAAACTTCGTGTGTGGGTAGAGCAAAGTTTCAATAATAACATGCAATTTCAATTTTCAAAATAAAAAATTTCGTTAAAAAGATATTTTATTTCAAAGACACCCACCCTCGAAAAAATAAAATAAATTTATTTTTCATCGATTTCTTTTGGTTAGGGTCTTATAAAAATATTTCTACTCATCCTAAAAATACCGTTGAGTGTTCAATGTCTTCGTTGTTCTCTTGTCTATCAATTATGACTATTCAAAAAAATTAAGTGCCACATTTGGTACAACATTTTTACCCTCAAAGGGGAGTACCCTCAACACGTTTTTTTAACATGTCTTTTTTTTTTCTTGAATATTGTTAATAATTATTTAAATTTTCCACAAACTATGTTGTCATGGTCACTGTCATTGTCATCCGAGTCTGTCTAGCCTAAAAATGTGAAATTAAAGTCAACACAGAATATTTTACAACCGATTTAAGATGAGACTCAACTTTGCAGTTTAAAGGTCTGAAGATCAATGTACATATCGAGCGATGCCTCAAATTTGATAAGCTTTAACAAAACTGGAGTATCATGTATTGCCAAATTTAAGTATAAGTTATCGAAATACCTTTTTAAAACTTTAAAAATTCATATATATGTATAAAATATTGAAATGTGAAATAAGAAATTTCCGATATATAAAATACCTAGAAAATCGATTTTTTAAAAAGAATTTAATTAACTTAATTTCATGTATGTGATTTATGAAACAGCAAATTAAAATTCGCATTTGTGCACTTAAGAAAACGAATACTGTTGGGGAAAAAAGTACAAAAACAGTTTGTTATTGTGTCATATGTTGGTTATATAAATCTTTACTCATCTTGTATTATATCTGAGTAGTTGTAAATTATAAGTTAAAACTATTAAAGCTTTATTTTAAGTTAATCCGTCTATATACTCAAGAAACAGCACATTAGATTCGAGCAAGATGTTCCTTACCATATATTTAGTCGTAAAAACGATGATTACAAACACAATCTTAGCTCACGCTTTTATCGTGACAGCCAATGAAAGCGGGCGATTGCATGTGGGAAATACTCCGATTGAGACGATATGGTCGTTCTTTTATTTAATTTGATGTGAGTACGTCGTGATAAAAATCCGATAGGGCAAATTGTAGCTGAAGAATTATTCTACATCATGAATTCTTTGTAGGCATGTGCGCTTTGCGAAAATACGTTTTTTACATTTCTGAAGTTTTTATCCTTACAAAGTCAACATTTGACGTCACATAAATGAAAATCTAAAAATAAGTGTCTCTGGATTTGTTATCCTATTTTCTTTTGTAGTATTTCGATTTTATGTGCAATAAGAGGCAACAGTACGAAAATACGTAAAAGCACCCCCCTGTTTTGACCCCGATTTCTAACCAACTTTTTAGGCCTGCGAGAAAGTTGTCCTGGTTATCTCCCCTGTCTGGTTATCGCTAATCCAATTTGACCATTGCTTGGAAGTTGGATAAGAACTGCTTCATACTGTTCGAAATGGTAACCCCTTGGTAAACATTGTAAAACCTGCGTTTGAAATGTTGTCATTCCATAACGGAATCAGGATATGAAAGTCTACAGTCCTGATTTCGATGTTTATTTCATTTACAGGTGTCGGGGAAGCACCGTGCAGTCATCTCAATGATATTACACGAAAGGCTTAAATACGAATGATGGATGCCGAAATTCGACGGAGGAGATCCTACTCAATGCATTTGAAGAGCACATTTTGAAATCACGCTGTACATGCCTTTCTGCTTAATGACCTGAAATGCTGCTCGATCTGTAAAATCACTTTTATGTAATTAAATGCATGTTTTTGTTATGTTGTTTCTAATAGAAGTTTTTTTATCACGACATAGTCTTGCTCATAAAAAGTAGTTCCGTCTGTGGTCTAACTGAAAATGAGGTTGGTTAGACCATGGTCACAACAAAGCAGCCATGGTCTAATTGAATATCGATGATTCTTATTTCAGTTGGTTTCTATAAAACTGTTGGGCTGGAGGTATAACCCTGGCTGACCCAACTGGACAGATCCTGGCCTCTGATAGTGGACACGCGAACTACTTACACTCGCGTGCCTCAGTGACCGATGTGTTACTAATTAACAGTCTATTGGTGGGTTATAAGTGCTTCATGAGCCCCTAAATAAATCTATTGTGGCGTGTCGGATTTTTTCATTAGCGTTTTCCGACAATTAGACAGCATCTAATCCGTAGCGTGTCTGTTACAGTGGAAGGCTAGACACCAGACGGTGAAGAAACCCATGAAAGTTTTATTCCGGCCACGCTGGTGACCAAGCATTGACCCCTGAATCAGAAAACATTTGATGTCCGGAACAATCTGGCCAAGTCGTGCGTCAAGAAATCCTCACTTCAAAGAATCGAATTGAATTAAAATCCGGCGCTTCGGCTGTAAGAAGGATGTCCAATTAAGCAAAAGAATTTGTTCAACAGATAGCTTTAACTAAAACGGGCTTCTGTTTGATCCACTGAAGTCATAAACGTTTCCTCGAGCTGTTTTGAAACACGAAGCTCACAACAATTTCTTTGTGTTGTTTAATTCACATACACACACATTATTCTGCCTATTGGAACTCCTGAATCGAGGAATCTTCGCTATTTTTTAAGGTATTGCTTCACGAGGATCTCTATTCACGGTCTTGGAAACATTTACTTTTTTTTCTATAGACCGAGAGTCCTTTCCATGAGCCCGCCGTGCTTTGTGGTGATTTTATACATGCAGTTACCGATAAGCTTTTTAAAACAAGCAACTCTAACTTTCCTGTTCTCTCGCACATCATAGTCGGCAGTATTCAGAAGAGCTGATTTGGGATTAAAATAATCACTTTGCAAATGATTAGATAGTGGCCGTCGTCACATCTATATTAAGTTTAGGCTACTGACTACGTGTTTAACAAACTTCTGGAAATAAATGTTGATCGACCTTGATTTTTGTCAATCCCCGGTGATCGAGTGGAAATGCTGATGCTATGATTGGATGCACTGCTTTACTCTAAGAGGAGTTTCCAATATATGTATAATGTATATCATGACAATATTATATTTAAACATGGCCCAGTCGTTCTTGCTGTGTGTTCGTATACTTGTTGTACCAGATCTGACAAGGTTATCTAGCACCAAGAAGCAGCATAAACTTTTGTATGTGAAAGGTATGAACATCCGATTCAAACGCCAATGAATAGACTTGTACTGAGAGAATAAATTCAAATTTTGTGAGTTCTATTTAAACAATGCATCTTTAAAAAGAAGGAATGTATTTGTTTTCAGATCACATACCTAAGCGGGTCTATCACAAAGGACTAAGTTCAAAGCGAAAAGAACAAAGGTAGCAATGGTAATCCTCTGACATGTCACAATTAATTTTCCTTTGCTAAATCATAAAAACTGACCGTTTCACTATTGGACCCAATCAGAAAGATGCCTCGGGCAATGACTGTTAATTCAGCAACCAGAGTGCACGATTTAATGAGTTAGGCGAAGGAGGATGGAACCATTTTTTCCCCTAAATTTTTACATGAATCCGTTTTACAACCATCTCATTTTTACAACACAGACACCTTATTTCTAGTATTACCTGTGTGTTTTGTTGTTTGGGACGGGTCCACTTTATGCTTGATGATAAATCTGTTATTATCAGAATTCGATTTTATCAGTTCCATTCAGTAATGACATACCTCGGGCAATGGCTGTCAATACAGAGTCCAGAGTGCACGACTTAATGAGTGAGGTGAAGGAGGATGGAACCAATCTAACCTATAAATAATATTGACCTGTTTGAAATGTCTAACTTAATAACAAAAATTCGTTAGTAAGTCACCTCATTTTTATTCTAATATTAACTGTGTCCCTAGTTGTGGAGTAACGGTCAGTTTATGCTAAATAATAAATCTTTGATTATCAGAATACGATTTATTGGTTCCATACAGTAATAACATACGGGAGGGGCGGTCTCCTTGTCGACTGCCTGTGGCTTGTCACGATCGGGCGGTCATAAAACTCATGCTTTTTTTCTAAATTTAGCGTCACTGTTCCTAATCTAAGCGTCACGAATGTCTTCAATGACAAGGCACGCTCGTGCTAATGGCGAAAAAAATGTCCCAAAATACAGGTAGAGTCCCAAGAAGGAGCTGAAGAGATTAGTTAGTGTGACCCTCCCCTCCCACTGTATACCTCTTTGACTCTACTGCCAAGATTATAATCGCAAGAGCCGATGTTCCACCCTTTTTCTACTTGGCTGGCTCGGTGCCTGTAGTTAGTGGCGCAATAAAGTCAGGGTGGGTAATTATACTCATTATTACGGAGGCAAACCATCCGATATCGGGGTTATCAACATACTGTTCACGCGCTCCCGTTTGCCACAACTGTGTCTTCAAAGACTCCGTCAATTTCTTTTGTTGTCGGTTTTGTATGTTCAAGAAAAAACACGCATAAAAGGTTGATTTTGGCGGAAATTGGTCTGCGAGTGAAATTTGATCCGCAATTTTCTTCCAACAATGCCCGTGCCCTTTCTTGTGTAACCACTCAGCGTGAGGCTTGATGCCCCGTTTTGCCAGGGAAAGGAACGCTTCCATATTCAAGTTGTTAAATAACTGAGAACAGGTCCTGGTAAGAGTTCTTATTTCACCTCATTTGAAAGAGTTTCCGTACTCTTGAGCTACTTTACACATTTTTATTAGGCATATTACAATTTAAAAAATATGTTCAATCTTTGAAGTGAGAAAAAAATAACAAAAGCACAATTTTGTGGATAACGATTTAGTCTTCTCCCTTTTCCCAATAACTAAGATAATATTTTTACAACAAAAAATAGGTATCAACTGCAAGGGAGTAAGAGACCCTAAATTTGTTAAAAAAATATAAGTGTTTATATTTCCAGCTGCTACGCAATATCAGAGGCAAAAACTAAACTCATTCTAGGATGTACGGTAGTCATTTAGATGAACATGCATTTTATTAAGTGAAATTATAGACTTGATATGCCTCTCACAAAACGTAACAATTTCTTTATTCTTTAATGGAAAGAAAATATGTGAAATTTCGAAAATAAAGAATAATTTCGAGAAAATCCCTTTCCTCACTACAGTGATGTGAAGCCCGTCCCGTGTAGGGGAGAACCGGGACAATAGTAACAAAAGTCATTCAACCCGATATCTGCTGGCAATGAATAATCTCAGATCAAATCACTTGGTAAATTGTGATAGTATGGCATCTCGGCTACAACATCCACACTCATTTGACTTTCTTGGACTTTATTTTTACTAGTAATGGTCGAATAAGTAAGTAGGTATAGCATGTTACAATCGTCCCCGTGTAAGAGTCAATTGTGACACTTACGTTGGTCAATAGTAACACAAGAGGGTCAATATTAACAAACTTTAAATTCAACTAAACAAAGAAACATAAAATCTTAATAGTTCTAAATAGAATATAATTAGAGCGTTAACACTTTTCGGCCATTGTGCACAAAAATCGAGCTCAAATATCATGTCCGAGATGATCTCACCGCGTCCTCATGTCGTCCTACTCTGGTCCAAGATCCGGTCTCCAGGCTACCTGGGCTGTTACCTGGCTCAGGTGCATCTAGTATTGATAGAGCAGGATCGACCCAGCGTTCCACCAATACCCTATCTGGAGGGTTTCACGTACAGCACCAGATCAATAACCGATATGAGACCGGTCACCCCGCCGATCGATCCGCTTTGATTGGGCTTTTATGTCAATTTTCTTGTAAACATCATCAATTCATTGACATCTTGTTCACTTTGGTGCAACTGACAGAGAAAAATTAGGGCATATTTATCACAAAGTTGCCATGGCACTTTGCTGCCAATATCCGGAAAGGTCAAGGTCAGCGATTTCGCCACCAGATGGCGTTGTTACGTAGTCACAGACAACCGGCACTTCCGTTTCCAGGAGCTGCGTCTGCCGTGAGAATTTGGTGAGGAGGAGTTTCACATGTTGCCAGTCTGCTGGGGTGAAGTGGACAGACGGTGAAGTAGATCGTGCACCTGAACATCATGTCATGTATAGATGCCAGTAATTGTTCAAAACAATCTGACGTCACCCTGGTGTAAAACATCCTCTAGTTTGGGCGTGCGTCGCGATATGTTCGTATTGATTTGATACAAAAATTAAGTAAATATAAACAATAAAAGTAATGGCCTCCGTTATTGACGATTAAAACGAGATTTATTCACACTTTGACTAAATAGGTTAATGTACTTCGTCAATTGACACGTAACCAAAGGTATCAGAAACCCGACATCGTTCTGCTCGTTTTTTTCAAGATATTTGATTCCTTTTCAAGAAGCCTTTCATTCCCAAGCGTGTTAAAAATAAAGGTAGAATCTAGATTAGACGTTTATTTTCATTAAACGTGACACGGAGAGTGGCGCACGCAACCATCCTAAACCGTAAATCAAGCCGGGCACCTGCCGCCAGGATAGTTAACATTTGAATTTGGCTTTAGTCACGCGAGTATCACGCGTCACGTTAGAACGAATGATGAAGTTGAGGTTGATGATATTGTTTCACGTCCAGTTCCACCACTAAAAAACCTGTGACCTACAATCGAACCAGTGACCTGCTTGTAACCGCGCACGTGCTGAAGGGTAGCTCTGACAAGCACACGTGCATGACACGCGCAGAACTGGTTGGCGCATATCGCAACACGACAATAGTATTCTAGTGGTACTGTCACCGACAGAGCGTTATCCTGCAAGCGTGAAATACTTCAAATCATCGGTTTTGTGCTGATTTGAAAAAACTTGATTTATTATTAATGTTTTTTTGTGTTGCCTTGTACATACTCCATTAATAATCGACGCATTGGTGTTCAAACGCTTGTTAAACTTTTCTTGACATGGGAGACGCCCATTTAGTGGCCCTTTAGAAGACTTGAAACAAACCGCTTGGCATTGTCAAGCAGCCCTTAGCTAGATTACTGCTTGTCTTGGTTTTATGTAAAACGGACAAAGAATCTTTGGACAAACGTGTTCATTTTACACGGCTGACCACACTATACAGAATCAGACGAAAGTCTGTGAAGACAATTTGCTCGGTGCCTAAACGACTAACAGCCATGGAATAGTGATCGACGCGAAACAGAGGTTTTCAGATTTACAGTATTGGAAGGGTATTGGAAAATCTGACCATGATTGCCTTTTTTGAATGTCGGTTGAAACATGTCTATACCATAAAAAGTAATTTTAACCAATGTTTCGAAACACAAGAAGGTTTTTAAGGCATATATAAAACGCTTCTGAATGACACAAACCTCTAGCTTGTTCCAACTGTTTCACAAACTGTTGAGGCGTCTTGCTCAGCTCTCGAAGTGACATGGTGTGGAGCCATTTGTGTTGATGTGACATTCGCTCATACTGGTTTGTGTTTTCAGTACTAGATATATAATTAATGGTCGACTACCACCTCGACTGTTAAAATTGTAACATATTTTACTATCAAGTTGACTGTTTTACAATATTTTTTTCGATGCTCGTTCTTCTTTCTTTATTCGAATATCATTATTTGTATCACGGTAATTTGAGGATAAGAATATATCAAAGCATGTTTCCAGATGATAACTGTTTAAACGGGTATTATCACACCGATAGTCTGGCTTATCTTACACGGTAAGATCAGGTATATTCACACACAATGTCGTCCAATTAATGATTTTTTCTTCCCAGTGTCAAGCCGCCATCAAGTAGGTTATTGTGAAATGAAAAGAGCAGTCTAGTTTGAAGGGTTCTGTGGTAAGTACGAGTGAAGTTCGAGCTCCCCTATTGAGGATGTCATGGAGGTATCGTGTTCTGACGCCTCCTATATTAACTCTCATTGCCCCGGGGACCTTTCCCTGTCCCCGCTCGGCTCTTGTGACATCTCCACCTACCCGTATAACCTCCCCGAGAAACACTTGAACTATCATATCTCCCATTACCCAGTACCGTAGATGTTGACGCCTCCGTTTCTTTACTGTACGCCATTCATCCTCGCTCTTTCCGTCCCATCTTTCTCCCCTATATATTGATGGGGAAAGGGGGAGGGGACTCAACAATAACGCGTACCCTTCATGTTCTGCACAATTACACACCTTTATTGCGCACTTAATATTAGCTTACAGAGAATTATGGTAACGTAATGGAGCATGAAATTGAGGGTGAGGGTTTCAGATTCATATGCATATTTCAGAGCATTTGATAGGGTCCCTAACGTGGTAGATAGCTCTTAAGGGTGGAATCTACCCGGGTACCAGAGCAGGGGGTGGTATGGGTTACAGCACGTGTCTGACAGCTTCCCGCTGGGGGACTCCTTACAGCGTGGGAAAATCTCGGCACTGATGAAGATGTTAGGTGTGCACGTGCTGAAAAGTGCAACAGTGTGCGGAGCTCGCATTGTGAGAGACAGTTTTGGACTGAACGTTAAGATCAATCTCTTTTAAAAAGTTAACATCTTTACAATTCATCTCTTAAAACATATAGATAAATCTTTAACTTCTATCGGAGACTATATATCTGTATATAAAAGCTAGTGTCCAAAAGAAACGCTACCAAGTTTTCAACATCCTTTAAATTTAAATAGATCAATTACCTGACAGGGTCGGTTTTGAGTATATTTGACAGACATATGGCTTGTTAAGAAGTATGCACATTTCCATTCTTCAGGAAAAGATACTTTTGAGTGTATATCTCTTCAAACGCACAAGGAGAGCTTAAATCGCAATTTCGAATTTGTTTTTTTCTGGACAGAATGTTCGACATTTCAGTTTAAAATCGATAAAGTATGTTATTCAGGTAAGACAACTATGTTGTCAACATAATGCACTTTATTTGACATAAATTAATTGCTCAAGAACGTTTTAAAACAAGCAAAAGTGTTCAATGTCTATATGCTATCTCGCCTAGTTAAGTAGATTCCAAATCCAAGATTTGTTAAAAAGCGTGTTTCTCGCAAACATGTACAAATAATGTTTCAAAATTTTACACATACGTAAGTTGGCATCTGGAGAACTGATAAAACTATGTCTAAGTCGTAAAATATATTTGGGTTATTTGCAGGGATTCAGAGTGGCTTTAAGTTTTAAAAGTAATTCTTACCACATGCATGGAGACGGTCCTTTTTGAAACACTTATCTAGAAAAAAATATAGAAGTAAAAAGTTTGTTCGTAGTAATATGCGTGATAAGATTTATTTCCCTCGATTTAAGTAAATCCGGATATTAAAAGACCTTCAGAGAATATATGTGAAAAAAGTTGTTTTCCTTTTATTTCTGGAAGTATAAGCATTTATATCAGTTGAACAATTGCAAAATGGTATCACTTAGTTCTCGGTTGGTCAGAAAACTAGTTCAGTGTTATACCTTCTATACATATCCTTGTAGCATTATGTATGTCATCATATCATTATTTTTATATCATGGGCCACTTTTATTTCGTACCAATTGAAAATAGACATTTTGGCACTTGTGGACTTTTTGTACCATTGTACTTCTATCGTAATAAATACGTAAAAATGAACCATGATATGATTGCTTCTGTCTTTATGATAAGTAAAGCCATACGCTTCTTAATAATACAATTCGTAAATGGAAATATGTATATTAAAATCAGTGTTTCTGTTATGAAGGCCTTTATGAATGCACCCATCTGCAGGAGGGACAAGAAGAAGTCCAGAAACGTTGCGTTAAAGTAATAAAGAAGCTGTCATCAATCATAGTGTTTTGGATTTCAACATCTAATTCCAAATGCCAATAAAGATTTTCACATATCTGTTATATTTGTAAACGCTATAGACAAGGTTATATGCACTGTATGCTATGTTTCATAAGTCATAATCAGAAGCGCATCACGCTGTATCCTACAGATGGAGTCTCTTAGACGAATCCTTGATCAAGTCAAAAACAGCAATCTAGAAGACACCGGCACATGGAGTCTTCTATTACGCATCTTTTGGTCTTTTGAGGACTTATGGAAGTTGTTAATATAGGCTTTTCTTGTTAAGATATGATGTAAAATGCATCTTTAATGTTTGCTCTTCTTCTGCTTGTTTGTGGTCATGGTTTTCTGTATAGCAAGCTATTTATCATGATAAATCATATCTGTATAATGTTAATGTTATTGTTGCAGTCCAATTCAATTCAAACTATCATCTGAAATACATCTACATGTGTAACTTGTATGAATATCCGATCGTTCCAGCTGTCAGTCTTAAATTGAATAATATGAACATTATCGACGTTATGAGTTACTTCATAGCCTGACCTAGTTATCGTTTTAAAAAGTTCTATAGGCAGTAAATGTTGATTTATATACTCGATGTCATATAAAACTAACACCTTATATGTATTACGTAACAGCTTGCATGACACTTTCAGTATTCAAACAACTGTTACAGTCTCCCTACAGCGACGTTATCAAGTGTTATTTAGCCTCTTTTGCATCTGTCAACGCTGCCCAGAGCTTCGATTTTCTAAAATAGTGATCTCCTTACAGCGAAGATAAAAGAGGTTCTTTATTGGTTTCATTCTTGCCGCTCGATGTGTCAACGTTGTGTGGAGTTTGATTTATAGGGAATTAGTTTTCCTGGCAGATTTTAAACGATGACGCAAACAGATTCCTGACTTTGATCGGTTTGAGAGTCGGCTACAGCGTTGTTAGGATATTATAGCAATGTTTGCCGGTCCGTTACCCCCTCGTGTCGCATGACACAACAGAAGGACGAACAGATGGCTGGACTGACCCAAAACACAATAACACAGGACACAGGTTACTCTGACATAAAACCTTTTTTAATTGGCTTCCTATATGTTGTGGTGAACAATGAGGATAAGTCATGTTTTTCTTTACTCCGATATCAAAATTTGTCCAAAGGTTGCTTTCAGAGAAGATAATAAAAAGTTGCTTGTCCATAAAATGCCCCTTTTAGTTCATGTTTTTTTGTAAATTCTGGAAAATAAAAAATTACAAAGAAAACGTACTTGCGTTAAAGACAGCATTCACTTCTACTAAGCTAAAGTATTTCTACAGAAGTGACCGGAAGTGTTGTATCATACTGGTCCAATACACGTTACATATGTACAGATTTCATTTCAATGACATGTACAGAGGCCACCTGGCAAATATACTTTTGAATATAAAGGCTTATCAATAAACAAAATAAATAAATATTTTAAAAAAATCAGAAACAGATTCTCAGGTGGTTTCTTTATGCAATCACGATGGTAACTGGTAGTACATCTTTCCGTATTATCTTCAAATAAGTATCTCAATACCCATTGCAGAGGACTTCTGGAATAGGAACACTGTAAATAGGTTAAGAGGTCAATCTCGAGTCGTAGCAAACTAAATGCAAATGCCAGAAATGAAGTATCCATACCAACATTTACAACGAACCTCCTTTTGATCTGTTAACATGACGTTTACAGGTACCAACAGCCCCGGCCAACAAGGGTTACGTGATCCGATATTTATACGATTTCCTCAGTGTAGTTTTTATTTAGGACATCCGTAATGGTATCGTGAACTCAACAACGCTGGGTTACCAAGGATTGTGTACCACCCTAAGTGTCAAACCTATACCCGGTCTCATTGATAAAACTATGATACTCAAAGATCCAGATGCTTCTGTTTGTATTGTGTGTCCTGGTCTTCCAAAGTCCAAATTGTATATTCTGTGCTTTGTTCCTGTCCTTAAATAAACACGTTTTTGCTTCACTTTTATTTTGAATTCAAAGATAGATATATCTTGGTATATATCTTTTATCACTTTATTTCATTTGTAGGCACCATATAGATAGGTATATTATCATTTGACCTAATCTATCTAATGATTGCAAGCAAAGTACCGATGACGTTTGTCTCAATGACTGACCACCAACAACTTGTATCTGCGTAAGTCATGATACGGTCTATCGAACTCCGTGTCAGTACCGCTATTCCCTTGTTACTTGTTGTGTGGAAAACAGCTTCTGACCGCTGATGATTGATATGACATACGAGTTACAAGGTCACATGATCGAGCTCTCGGTGGGACGCGGGCTTTGCCTTTTGTAGGGCTTTATCCGGTCAGTGAGCACTAGCTAATCAAAGTGATGATAAAACACAAAACTATAATTGATGGACATATCGGACATGAGTCGCCGGCCATGATGGACAGCAAAACGATTGGTGCTGAGGGGAAGCAGTTCGTCCGTATAGATTCCTAGCTGTGTCCACGTGCTTCCCCTAGGTGTAGAAGCATGGACACTTCAATAGTTTAAGTTAAATGGTTCTAGAAACAAATAAACATTCAGAGCAATATATGCGAGTTTGTAAGTTATTACGTCAATTTTCAGTATCTATTCTACACCGGTTAGCATTGTAGTGGTTCGAACCCAGGTCACGGCAGGTTGTAGGATGTAGAAGACATGAGACACCACAACGCTTTTTTCATTTCAAAATAGGGTCTTCAAATCTCCATTTCATATCTTTGTAACTTAGATTTCTCTAGGTTATAACGCAAATTAAAGTATCGTTTGGTCTTCACACCTTGCTAAGTCATCCACAACATTATTGGACCTGAGTAGAGTTCTACCATATTAAACTGCTATTCGTTAGTTTGGTCAACTTATTGTAAAAAATCCCCTTGACTTTGCAAATTACTTTTGGGCACCATGGCCGAAAATAGCCACACTTATGCATGTATAATGAGTCTTTGAGGTTTTTAACTCAGTTTTTCTCTCCTAATGGTCGCCCTTGGCTGCGAATGACCTATTAATCATTGTCTGGACCAACTTTCTTAATGCCTGCCAAAGAAGAAAAGACCAACTTAGCACTCTCGTCTATACTTTCCACTACCCCAACGTATCAGTAAATCATTAGAGACATGATATGTCCCACTCGATTAATCTAATATATATAGATGACCACAGCGACAAACAGCAATGAAAAGAAAAGACAGGAGGTTGCTGGTGCCCGCACGGTTCATTACCAGAAAACAATCGGTAAAGTAGCCGGGTATTTTAGATTTCCCCCAGGCAGGACTTGGACCGAATATAGCTAATGAATGTATCTATAATTGTTTCATTGATGACAAGGGGTCGGGGTATATGGGACATCGTCAACTATCACGGGACACATACAGGGGACAGAGGAACAGGTGCGTGAAGGAGATGTCACATGTGGGTAGGGATGTCAGAACATCGTAGAACAATACACTGACATTGATACCACATTACCTTGTTTATGCATATGAGAAGCAGATAATAATCTTGCCATATTGAGATTTTATGCTTCTGACTTACGATTGTAAAACATTTTCCTTTCTGAACCAATGAGGTGTCTTATGAACTAATTGTCCATTAATTGTCACTGTATTGAAAATAAAAGACTTGAAATGCCACACTAGACAATTATTTGATCAGAAGAAAACATATTTACATATATTTACAGTTGCAAAATGGTAGTAGATAGATGTGAGTGGTCTGAGATGAATGTATATGAGGTTGATAGCTGGAACTTTAATGGTACAACGCAATAGGTCCTCGAAACATGTTCAATTCCTCTGCACAAGACAGTGTATGACATAATCGCTAAAAGGGTTTTGTTTTATTATATTATACACATAAGAAGCTTACCTTTTCATTCAATGTTCCTATGTCACACTGGATGTCTATTTTTTCATTCATTCATATTTACGTTTCAATGTCCATTGATAGTTTTCGAGATGTGTATCTTCAGAGAGCGGGACGTTTAGATTACAACAGGTTAGACGCATGCAGGTTCCTTCAGTTCATGTCCATCTGCTTCAAAATACATACATACCTCGTTATATTGAAACACAAAAGAATATCGACTCCAAAGCCCTTGTAAAAACTACATAGTTATGTAACAATTCACATCGTCAGTTTGTTCCAGTGGCGGATCAAGGGATATTTAAAGACTATCGCAAGTATGAACAACTGTTATAGTAGTTGTTGAATTATCAATATTCTACAATGCAAAGCTTTAAACTTGACTTTCGCTTAGACATCTCCATCATGGGATAAGTTAAACCTCAATCTTAAATGTTTTATGCTCATTATGACAAAAGTCGACAATAAGCATGTATCTGCTTGCAGTTAGCTTATAGTTTTTAGTCTGTTTGTTGTGGTGTGAGTGAACCTATGATATAAGAGAGAAGTGCAGATGGTTCTGTGTTCAGAAGGAAGCGCCAACAAACAGGCAGCTATATGTATATGTATATGTATATGTATATGTAGCTCTTGGTCTGGTAGACAGGTTAACCTGCTTTATACACGTCAGAAGTGTAGTATAGGAGATGCGTTAACTTCTACTAGACAGATGCACACTATACGTTCCATCAGTTCTGGAGACATTGCACCATTGGTCGGATGTAGAAGAGACGTTGTGAGGATTGTACCCTTCTTGTTGACATGAATTCTGAAACTTTGCTGCATACCAATTGCTTAATTCTCTTACCGCCACGGTACAATATCAAGCACATCCTTCAAATTGTATCCACGTTAACCTGGTTACTGCCGAGGTACAGAGAAGTGTACTAAACGACTCGGCGGGGTCGGGGACCCAATCAACAATCAAGTTCCGGGGAGAGATAAACCCCTGCTACTTCAAGCGTGTCACATCAGCACCCAAACAGCGTTGTAAAACGTTACGCAGTAATCATAATAACGTTGTAAAACGTTACGTGGTTCCCCCTGCAATGTGACGTAACGGAATTCCCTCCCTTGATTGTTGTAGTGGAACGAGGAACGTACACAAACACCCGCGCCAGATGCGTAAAGCGAATGAGCAGTCTTGCCTTACCATCAACTACCGTAGTTCCTGAATGTTCCACACGTTAGATGTAAGTCACTAACTCATCTATGAACATGTATTCATTGGCGGTTCAGCGACATTCCATGAAATTCAAGTCTGACGTCAGCATGAATTGATTATTATAGTCATTCAAGACTAGATGGATTAAAATGTAAATATTACTTAAATTGTTGAAATGTTAAAGGATGCAATGTTTCTAAAATACAATCTACTGGGTCCAATCTACTATTATTTGAAAATGCTTTGTATGTTAAAGGTACGTTATGTTATTCTAACGCTGTCGTTGTAATACCGGTACAGTTCATGAGCCTTGAATGGGAATAAATTGTGTCCTCTTTTCTAGGACACCTTTCTTTGAAACTTGAAAGAAACTCCTTCAATAACTATGTATGCAGATGCAAAAAGACATTGTATAACGCTAGTGCAGCGATCTGTAGGACGGGTACGGTAAAGGTAAAGAGAAAACTTCCTGTTCACAGATGGTGTGGATTGGCTGCAGTGTAGAAGCCAGGGATTACACGGGCTGCCATATTAAAGTAGCTTCCCTTTAGCTTCTCTCCAGCCTGATTGCAATTATCCTACATAACGCAATCTGTGGCACCTTCAGGCCAGTCCGTGTTGTGTGTACGCTCCCAGAGTTAGATTGTGCCACGCGTTGTATGTATTAAGTTACTGTTTGTAAAGACGGACATTATTGCCGGATTAGGGTTCCATTACACTCGAGATTGCGGGCGGTTGTCTTCGTAAGTGGCTTCATTGTCACTCAACAACCGGCTTTGTTTTAGCGTCTTCAGCGGGAATTATACCCTTTCATCTACATGGGATCTTGATAGCCAGTGATCTTGGAAATTGGAAGATTTAAGGCTTTTCTAAAAAGTATTCAACAACACCATGAATCAGTTACCTGAGCTGGACGGATGTCAGAGGATTTTACCTTCTAATGAAAAAACATTTTGAATTATGTTAGCGTTAACAATTGTGGAATGATGCACGGTTTATCATTATTTTTACCAATTAAGGAAAAGTACACTCCACGAAGATATTATGTAAAGAATATGTTTAAATTTTGGGAAATCTGTGACATCTCTTAATTTGTTGTGACAAGTTCAATCTTGATTGTCATAGTTCGATCACCTTTATACCAAACGATGTACAGACCGGATGTTCTCGCTCTTAAAGAGGGACTGAAATGCTATATGGCAACTTTCGGGATTCATGAAATAGTGATAACAATTTCACATGGACTCAACTTTAAATTTCTGAAATCGACCTAAAAACGGCTTAATTACGACTGTATAAAGAACACCGCCTAATTAGGCCGGCGAACAGAATAAAACGCACTGAAGCGTGACTGCCTCGTGACGTGTTAGTAGGCGATGTGATACCCCCTTGTGTGCCCTCGTTATGTAAAACAACACAAGCTGACAGTACAGCTCGATGTTTAACCGTCGATTAAACACCCTAAACAACATCCAAACATCTCAAACCTTCAATAAATCGGTAGTTTATTTATTCAACTGGCAATTTGTATTGATGAAAACGTAAGACCCTGATTAAAAACGAAGTTGTGCGCATAATGCTGCAGCATGTAGGCCTAGATGGTCTCGCTTTGCGCAATGTTGTCATATGACTGCACGTGAGAACCCGGATGTATATGTAAACAATTGCTCCCGTGTGAACTGTTTTATCTTCGTGCACAGTTGTTGGTTGTTATTGAATATTACTTTAGTAGCACAGCAGAAAGGATGTAATTATACAATACTATTTTATTTTTAAAATTTAAACCATTTTTTTTAATTGCCTTTGACTTCATTTCGTAACAGGATAAAAAATATATACGTTTTTCTTAGTTATTTCATTTAGTGATGGACAAGTTACAATTCTCAATGAAAGTCATGTATTGGATGATCACTGATGTCTTGTTTAAAACATTATTTTAATAGGGCATTTCACTGAAAATCTTAATGTTTTCACTCTTGTACATAGAGGTGATATTTTCCACAACAATAGCCGATACATGGCCAAACAGAATGAAGATTTATTAAATGAACCTTATCCAAAATAATTATCAGATAGAGCTAAAACGGTATTCCTAATTTCAGGTTAATAGGTTATAATTTACCAATCGGAGAAAAAAGGGATGGTTAGGAATACAATTGCTATTTGATGTTACCTAATTAGCTGATGTCATAAAAAAGCCAGGTGTTGATGATTGTGCATTATATAACCTACCTGCTATAGTCATCATTTGATATCATCTAATTAGGAAACAGACAGGAAATACGATAGACAGTAAAGTAATTGTGTAATAAGTGAGTATCTGATCTAAAGAAAGTAAGTAACACCTGCAGACCGATGTCATTGTTTATTCAACCTTTTTACACAACGTTCAAATCTAAATGTGAGCATTGTATATTCGGATTATTACCATAAATCAGCCCAATACTTTGTGCTATGTTGTATACTTTACTAATCTCCCTTTTCTCTGCATGCCAAACTGTTCATTCAGTGATAATGCGAGCTCGAAGCAGAAAATCGGTGTAGTGATCGGAACACGTGAGTTCGATGTAGATTGTCACATTGCTCTGTTTGACCTAACACAGCGGGTCAATTTAGCGTGAAACCATCAATATGATGGGAATTTGTCTACGGAGACTTCATCAGGAGATATTCTAGGACAGTTGACAGCAACACAATGATATAGCATACTGTTAATCGCTTTGAAAAGGCAGAACTGCGGATTTCGCCTATCATTTTCCATACAAGCAGACGAACGCTTCGCCTACTGCCACGTCACTTCCGGTATCACCTGCCCGTGGCCTCTCAGCCTTGTTTTGGTTTGTCGCTGGACGGCGACAAGCAGACGCCTTGTTACGCAATGTTTACTTAGCTGTAGCTTCATTGAGAAACTGTGTATCGTTGCTGTTTTGGCCTAATATTTATGTTATATAGTTATTTGACCAATATCTTTTGAAAAATATATTTAAAAAAGGTTATGCAGCCCTTCTTTAAAAGGTCGTTACAAACCAGTCTAGGTTTCATCTCATCTCTTAAAATTCCAATTTATAGGTTTTAATACCTAGGTATTTTGCTGAAGATTCAAACAATTAAGTATTAACGGTTGAAGTAGCATACAGTTCTGGTTTAAAAGAGAAATATAGCAAGCTAATGAATTCAGTAGATTAATCCATTAAGCTCTGACGTCATTGATGAAAATTTATAAGCGTTTAATTTTGTAGATGATGTGTTAAAAGGATATAGATTAATATTTCAATTACCCTTTTAAACAAAAAGGTCGCGTAATAATCCTTTGAATTTCATCTTTCAGAGTACAAAAATGGACCATTCAATTATCAAGCAATAATGGGGTATTCGAACTAAGTTATTTCTATATGAAAATCTTATTTGGTTATGAAATCTATCATCTAGAGACCTATGGTTGAAAATTAGACGTGACATGCATCAACAATGAAAGAGGGAGAGGGAGAGGGAGAGGGAGAGGGAGAGGGAGAGGGAGAGGGAGAGAGAATTGTTTATAACGTCTCATCTATATATATATATATAAAGGTAACAATTTAGGTACCATGTAAAATGTACAAGCCGCCAAAAACGCTATAAGAGACAAATCAATTTAAAAGACATAATATGTTGCAAGATATGAATAAAGATGAATGAAAACATTTGCATAATGTACATGTAAACATAGGTGGAAGTGTTCCTTAATTTTCAATCGACCGGTTTCTTGTGAAAGGGGTTCATTAATCTAACCAGATAGAGTTTCTTGTGGTCTGTTCACTGACGTTGTCACCGAGACGAGCTAATATAAAACCCTGCTTAATTGGTTTCATCTTATTAATAAATTCCTTTGTTTAAAGTTTGTTTGCGTTTATTATATGAATTTTGATCATTAACTTTTATCATTTATCCAAGTCCTTAATATGTGCACCAGTCATAAATACAGGCATATAGTACACAGCAAACGTACCTTATCTTCAGAAGATAAGCTATAAATAAAACCCCTATTCTAGTGCACATCGCCACATGTACTTTTAACTAAGAAAGAATTTTAATAGAGAAATGAAATTAGGCGAAGTGCAAACAGAAAGGTCTTTGGGTCGGGGATTTTAGATTTGGCAGTGGGGGGTGAGGGATGCCGAAGGGTAGAAGATAGGTTGGTTCGCTGAGCTGGGACTTTTTCTCTCAAAGCAACAGAAACAATTACATAATTTTATATATCTTATTGGTTAGATTTTATCAAGACATTGCTCTGAAATTTTGCTGTTGGTGTTCAGAGATTTGTGTTTTTTCTTTGGGGATTAAGCTACAGGGTTTGCTCGCATGGTACGTTTATGGTATATTATATTAATCCCGGTATAAAACCCAAGCATTTAAAAATTCACATAAAAAACAATTGTCGACTATGAAACGGACAATGTTCCCTTTCTCAAAATCTCAGGTTTTTCGTTTTCGAACGATGTTATATCACTGCCGCAGTTTCAATCACCATTTATTGTTGTAAGTATCCTATGGGCTCTTCCGGATACTATAGTGCATACAATGTCATGTATATGGCAATTCATCACACCACATATTATGTCGAAGATTCGATAAATGCATCATCTCCTACCGTGATCCAAACTTGCCCTTACTGATGATTGTGTTGTGAAAGAGTTCCAAGTGATAAACCAAACGCACCGACTGATGCCCGAGTTGTGACGTCACATGGACGAGATGCCAACATGGTAATTTGTCTTGCTTGAGTTTCATCCCAACAGAATTGTTCAAAGTTAACACATCCCTTACAGCCACGAGCCCTTTCCAGGAGCAAATGAGATCTTTGATGAACTAGAGCAACGACCTGAGAGGCTAGGTACATATACAGTGAGATGTGCAGCACGTCAGGGCGGGTTGAAGACCGGTACATCAGCGGCATCTACATGCACCAACTCGGGGAAGTGTGCAGTGGTGGTCACATGTACGTATCTATAGATATATACATGTACTTCCACTGGCTGACTATGATATACGGGCTAGACCCGGTCTTTGATTTGTTCGGAAACTGCATGCAGGCTAGGTAGACTTACTTTTCGTCCCGGAAAAAATAATCCCCAGGCCGATCATGTTAAACGATATATAAGAGAGGAGCCTCAAGAAAAGGGCTATTTCAAATAATCATGAATTTTGCATTAAATGCCTGACACCATTGCTTTGCAATATAATTTGTTTATGTCGAAATGTCATTCTATTCAGTCTGTACATTGATATGGTTTCGTATTTCAATATTTCAACTGTCCGTAATTCGCTAAGACTTACACACTTGAATGCACTAGAGCGTTCATGAGTGTGTAGAAAAGAAAACAGAGATGGCTGATTCGTCACTCATAGTTATCCACAACATCCTTAATTCAACTACATTTATCATTTTCCATGCACTTTTGTCATCTCGACTGTACACCTTGCATCATTCAAGAGTTGGCAGTTTTCAAACATGCATAGTACACAACATCGCCATTTCTCTTTCTCGTCGTCGTTTTTTCATGTTCGTGCTTGTGTGATTATCTTTTAAATAAAGGCTGCATATATTCATAGAAAATTGGCAGTAGAATTAGCAGTGTTAATGAAATGGCCATTTAACAAAGCGTTTGGGAATATTAATCAGCGGATCACCTGCCTGTATTTCCTGAGAGTGTCATGGTAGCAATAAAAGATAATTCGTGTCTGTCACAGCTTGACGATTAATGGCAATTAAGCGCAGGTACGTCAAGTTCTATCTAATTCGGAAACATGTGAAAAAGTAGCATGATTGCTTTGTCCGGCGTCGTGTGTTTGGAGCCCGTGGTCACACATTAGTGTTCATTCAGTCTACAAGCATTTCACTCTTTGCAATAAAATGACACCCTTGTTCCAATCTAGGTCTAGTACTGGCCTGCTAATTGTAGTTAATTAAAGTCGCAATAAAACGATTTCCCTAAACTTTTATTTTTTGTTGAAACCAATTCATTTTGATTTAGTATTTACATAAAACCGCCCTGTATCGCATTATTTCAAACGTTTAAAGAATCGAAATACCTCAAACAAAATTGTAAGAACAGCCAAAGTTAAAACGTTCTTCACACAAAGGCCGGTAGGCCCAAGGGGTCTTTTCGATTTTCTTAGACATAATTATTTGCTATGAGAGAAGTACACCGTACAAGGCTTGTTATTAAACCGTGAATTCCAGAACCAACCGCAAAGAGCTATTACCAGCCACTAGAAATTGCTACACTGGTCAATCTGTTCATTTGACAACTTAATTAAAGACCTGGTGAACGGCAGCAACTAATGATGAGCGGTTACTGCTGTATAAACATCCTCCAATGTTGGCAAATTGAAAAATGAAAGTTGATAACCTATTGTTCCTGTTATTGCTCCTGTCTGCAAGTCTGTGGACACTGGCCCCGGAAGTCATAATTAAGAGATCGTCTGCCTCTTTCAAATGAGTGTCCACACCTTGCTGCTATCAGCACAATGGGAGGATGTTACAGACGACATTTCGTTACACTGATTATAATGCCTTCCCGCCTTCTCTGACAGCTTGCATTCCACATCTTAATTCTTCTCCTTATTTTATTTCTGGATCTTAATTTCACTTTCGCCTTCAATGACGCAATGGTTGAATAGCGCCAAATTGACCCCACCTCCAGTTGTCGTCTGCTCAGTGGGTTATGCAAGCAGACGACAGATGAAAGGGCAGGAGCAGACGTGCACTCGTTCACCTGTGTTATCTCACCTGAACTAATCACGTGCTAGGACAGAGATGAGAATTATTATCATACACTGAGGGACGGTACCAGACAATAAGACATCACAGAGGTCATGCAGTGCCGCCATTGTTGCAGAGAAACAGACCCAGTAGGTCTCAATGAAGCTTCATCCCTCCCTCAACACCTGGCTGTCTATCACATACCTTCACACACTCAGAGGGGCGCATCAAGTCTTCGCACTGTATCAGACCTTTTAGGCTGCAGCACAAATATATTACACAATATGTCATTATGTTTATGTGTTCTGCGAGTCAAGATCAATCTTTGTTTGCAATTATAGGCTACGGGCCTGTAGCACAATGTGCATATACTATATGTTCAGGCAGGATAGAGTACATTTTTTTCTGAGTAAAAAGGCATAGTATAGAAACATTAACAGATTTTCTAAATGTGCTTTGCTAGAGTAAGTTAATAGAGATATAAATTTATAAATATTATGATGTGTAAAGTAATATTTCTTAATGTACTTATTTCTCAAAGTGAGATAGGCAGGGCAAACACAAAGGAAATGATATTCATCTTCAATAAGATTTAAATTACACATTTTACAAATTCTATCTTCTCTTTTTAGTCCAATATATCTGTCGGTTTCTATTAGTAAATCATGCGATGAGCAACGGAATTTTGCAAGCGAGATTCTATATTTCCGGATATTCAAATGCGATAGATAGCTTTCATCTTGTATAGATTGCTTAAACATTCTAAAATAAAAACATTTATTTGATACAGATAGGTGGTCAAGCCAATTTTGTAAATAAATATCTTGTAATCTTTGTTTAAACGAGACTTTGAATGAGAGTATATGTGTTGTTCCAGCCATATATAACCAAAACCAGTAGAAAATAGTAAATCTTTAACATCTGTAACCCAATTACGTTTTCTATTTTTATCATACAAAGTCATCATATTGTAACATTTTTTGGGTAATCTATAACATGGCATATTCAATACTTTCAACCAATATTTTATTACTTTCATTTTTGACTCTATAGATAACGGAAATCTACCACACTCACCGTAGACCATTATGTTTGAGGTTGTAACTTTCACACCGAGAAATCTTTTAATTGCATATAAATGTACCTTTTCTATTACATGAAATGTCTGGAGTCCCCAAATTTCGGAACCATAAAGAAGCATTGGACTTATCTTAGCATCAAAAATTCTAAAAAAGGACTGATGTGACAAGTTACCTAAAATGTAGATATATCTCATAATGCCGATTAATATTTTCTTTGCTTGGGTCGATGCTTTTTTTGCATGTAAAGACCACGATAAGTGATTTGTAAAATAAACTCCTAAATATTTGTAAGATGTAGTTATTTGAATAAGTTCACCTTTATAATACATGTCATGACGGTAACTCAGGCAAGGTGATGGGATGGGAGTTGTAGACCCAATGTCATGACAACTTGCATGGCCTTCATTTGTAGTGATACTGTCACACTACACCTAAAAGATAAACTGTCCAGCATTGTCATTGAAAATATCAATCTTTCTTGGTATAAAAACAGCTTAATCAGACACCATAGCCAAGGTTACCTTAAACTTGTAATTGGACAATTAGGAAAGAAAAGAATCAATGTTTTCAAGGTGATTTTGTATAAAATGATGATTATGAAACAAGGAAGGAACATTTTGTCATTGACGATATAAAACTTAACTCAAAGTAAGGCTACATGTACAATTATATCGTCATGAAACATGTGATGGTTACTTTACTTATCATTAAAATTACAAATAAGTACATTTTTGCAACAAATAACACACAGGATTTTATAATGATGTAAGAATCAAATTGTTTGAGTGGCATTCTAGAAGTTGGTATTTTAATAAAAACAAAGGAAATTTTATGAGTGAACAATAAAGAGGTTCATTCATAGAATTTAAAAATAAACAAGACAATGAGATGTTTTGACATGACTTCTTTTATGGGTTTTACATAAGTCAACTGCTTCACTATGCCGTTAGGACATTGACATCCCAGTATAGACGGGTATAGAGAAAACCGAACACTTAATTTGCATGATTTATTGCAGTACTGTTACTTGGTACCATGTATTCAACCCTTTGTCTCCAGGCGCTGATAAACATGGTAAACTGATGCATCAATATCGTCCATGGTCCTCCGCGTTTTGTGTACTTGTCATATAGTCATTTGAGAAATATAGGCCTACTTTTGTTTTGAAATGGGTTGTATTGTTCAGCAAAAGTAGGATAAAGTATTATTATCAGCGACACATTGTTGTTTGCATCTTTCCTTACATGTTCATGTAATCTGATATATTCCATAGTCACATACATGTCTAGAATTGGGTTCAGTATTTCACGGCGCATAACAAATAATTGATTTGTCTAGAGAACAACGTACATTAGCTAAAGAACAAACAATGGACGAAGAGGAAGTTTATTGCTAACACATGATGACGAATTTTCGGTAAATCATCAAATGAGTGGTATCAGTCATTTATAATCTAAAAAACACATGAATAAGATAAAATTCACGAAAGAAAATAACCAAATATGCTACAAATGTAAGATATTCTAGTCTGAACGTGCTTTTCAAAATTCTGGCATATTTGTTATAAGGTATATCGAAGTACAATGAAGTCACGGTTACATAAGTAACAACGACTACAATTGCAAGCGATCATTTGTGCAAACGTTAGAATTGATCGTGATAGCAAGCACCTCCATCGTCAACAATGGTTGAAGAGTATTTTCAAAGCGCAGTGTCGACCCCATCAGTTTAGAGTTGGAAAGATCTTTTGTTTTTCTTTGAAACATCTAACGACCGCCTAATGTTCACGGCATAAGCCTGCTAAACGAAAGAAAGGCTGAAGAGTGATATGAATCTTGAATACGGGGTTAGGTTTCTCGAGCGAGTCTGAGAGGAAGATGGGGAGAAAATGAAGAGCTGATGGAGAGATGATAACACACTAGGTACATACTTGAGTGGTTATCAACATTCCTGTGGAAAAAAAAATCTTTTTAGGAACATTATGTTTCTCAACATAGTGAATATATTTGTAATTCTAGGTACATGGCAGACCCTTTGAATTGAACACAATAAGAATTCAGAATGTTAGGTATCCGATATTGGTGATTTTATCGTTAGTTTGACACAACAAAAACAGAAAGAACGTTAGATACTAAATAATCCTACACGTCACTTTCAGGTTCTATTGTCTTCTTGATTGGTTCAGATGTTCATATTCAGCTTAAACAATCTATTTCTCATGTACGAGCCCGGATAAGTTATAGTAATATGGCTAACGAACATTTCGGATATATGTTAAAGATGAATAGAAATGCCAGTTTTAAAGGGCAATAGCACGTTATAAGTTGGGATATGAGGTGATATCAGAAAATGAAAATAATTGGTTCCAATTGTAAGACAATGTATTTAAACTAAATGAAGCAGTGATAAATAAAATATATAACGTACAGTTCAGCCATGCGATTCATTTTCTTACACAAAATGAATAAAAGGTGATCACACACAAAAATGACCGCCAATGGACTTTATGTGAATCATTAATATGTGTTCTCTGACTATGGATGATTTGTTTGTGTACTGACACTTTTGACACTATCAAACTAATACATTAAGCATTAACGTACAATTATCAGTGAAAAATTCAAAATATGTTTTTTTTCAAAAAACGTGCTACTGTCCCTTTAAAATATCATTTTAGACATGGACATTTGTCATTTAATATTTACATTCCATCCTATGAACGCGCCTTACTATGGTTCAACACGACATAAAGCCAGATAGTGCACACTTAATCATCAACAAATACTCTGATCTCAGGAGTTAATCAACTTTTATTTGATTTTAATGATTTTACAACTTTCCCTATTCTCCAGACGCCACCTGTCCCACAGTTCTCAGAGTCTTGTATTTCCGGTAAACCAACCGGAACGAGGTCCGTGACATGTCATCTGTGACCTCGCCTAATTTGCATATGACCTCCCGACCTTTCACCCACCTGTCGGTCGTTTCGTGTGGAACACCCGGAATGGCTTTTGTTCAGAATAAAAATAATAATATGGGAGCAATAAGATATGTTAACAGTTGCTCTTGGATGACAATAGAACTTCCTCTCTCAAAGTGGGGGATTAATGAAGATACTCCATGGATTAACCGTTATTTACACAAATACCGACATTAAAACGGGAAATGGTGATTTTTCATTCAAGGGTAATTCAACCAATAAAATTTGTTTTCAGTTGGCGTCATATTCACAAAATTTACATTTTAAGGATATACCTTCAATCCAGAGCAGAACAGATTTCACTGATTAAAACAATAATGTTTTAAATAGAATAAATGCCAATTTTTCGTTTGATATTTCATGCAAATAGTGGAAGATCAACTTAGATCTTAACAGTTGTGAAAAAGGAAGTTTAACCTTTAAATGGATAATCTCAATTATCAAGAGAAAAGAAAAAAACATTAACCTGACGTTAACAACTTTTGGAAGAAATGATAAAGAAAAACTATATATAAAAAGTAAGAGACATTTATTCTTATTTGAATCTCTATCTAATTGTCTGTGTAAAATAAACCATTTGATGACGGCTGGTGACATGACACGTCCGATGACTTTTGACTGCATTTTCGTGAGTTTTCTCCACACAACACAGCCTGAACCCCTTATACTTTGTCTGATCTATGAGTTGTATATGTTATCATGCAAAACACAATGTTATTTTTGATGTAACGATAAATTGATTATCTACTCACACCTTTACATAAAACGCGACTGAAAAATAATCTCAATGCAGTGCAACTGTGGCGCGTGTAACCTATGGTATCCAGTGATGAAAATTTGCAATCTACCTATATAAGTTACCTGTCTAGCTGATACTCGCGCGCCACCTGGTGTCACCCACAGAGACAGGTTTTATATACCTGTTGAGATACAGGTTCAGGTAGCAAGGTGTGATTTCTTCACACCTGGTTGGAGTGGAAACCTTGAGCAATTAAAAGGTTAGCGTTAACAGCTTGCACGCGCTGGGAAATCGGGGCCGAGGTTCCCTTTACTGACTACAGGGGGCTTATGAGGGTCTTACCTCTTGCCTTACATAGTGACGTGATTGTAGACACAATGGGGTGAGATGTAACGCATTCAGAGTGAATCCTAGTATATATTATTCAACCTTACACGCGCCTCGACACTGAGGAAAGATACTTACTGGTGTTGTGGCCCACTGTGTCGGATATAGGACAAAACTTCGATATGAATGATGTTATCTAAAAACTCTTATAAGGAATAAGCGATATATCATATAGCAATATAAGGCGATTGTATTTATGAAATTGTTGTTAAATTTGTATTTTGGAGAGCTACATATTTTTCCATTTTCATACTTTACTCTTGATAGATAATAATCATTTTATGGAATTTCATCAACCTAATTTTCTATAAAGGAAAGGTGAAACCGTCTGCAAATTCACCTCTATAGTTTCAGGCTTTCTATTTCTGCAAACGGTTGAAACACTTAGTTACAATTGACCCAATTGAGGTTAGTTTAATGATATGTGCACTTTCCAACGCAAAGCCTAAAACGCCAGTTTCCGAACTGTCAGTTTTATGCCTTGCTGCATAACCTTGAGTTTTCTTTGCTTGCTCTTTTGTCTGCACTATAGCAGCACAGAAAAGTAAAGGGTCTGCAGCAAGGCATAAAATGACAGTTCGGAAACTGGCGTTGTTGGCTTTGCGTAGGAAGATGTAACATGTATCGAGTAAACTACTTCCAATACATTTCTGCATTTTGATATGGCAATACAGCTCAGGGTAACATAAAGATGAATCAATTGCATATTTTATGACACTATCCACATACAAACGAATTTTTATCGTATGTGAAAAAATTACTTAAAGTGTTAAAATCGACTTTTTGTCTGTTTTATCTGTCGTTGGGGAAACTGTTGATCAACATCATTTCACTAAACAACAGGAAAGCAAGGGGAAAATGCTATATAAGTTAGACTCTGTTCGAACGTAAACTTATTATAGGCCGCGCTCTCCCCTAGATACCTAGATATCAAGAAAACTTTGGATGCGTAAACTTTCATAAGGTGAATACAAAAAATGTTTGCACTCCACTTACGATATTTTTATCTTATTAATTTTTTCTAAGGTGCGTGATTTTTCTTTTTTTAATTTATTTTCTGAAAAAAAAATCTTATTCCAAAACGAATACGTACACCCTTTATGTAAAAAAATCAATTATAGTAGTCATTGGGCTTCCCTTTTAAAGGCGTCTAATGACACGGACGCTTTAAAGGTCATTGCGTTTAAGATTCTTAAGAATACAAACTAGTTAACTCGAGATCAGAACACGGAATATAAGATTTCTTAAAGTTAAACAAGTCAATAGAAAGCCAAGATCCCTCTTTATGAAGACAAAAAGAGTAAGAGGCTTATTATACCTTTTTTATATTACAAGTTGGACATTACCCTTAGAACATCATTTCAAAAACGTTTGTCAAAATGTCTCTGTCTTCTTTTAAGTTTTCCACCTTCATATCGGTCCTATAGGCCTACGACATTGATCATTGATCTGTCGACAGTACGTTTAGAATATTCTGAATACATAATAATGATAATGATAATAATAATGGTATAGATGTCATTATTCTCTTTGATTATGTCATTTTATAACGCTACATAAACTCTTGACTGTTGAAGAACAACACTCCATCACCTCATTCGAGAATGATTTAAAGATTGTTCTCGTATGATAAAATATTCTACTTTATAAATAATTATATGTAAATAAATTATATTAAATATAAATGATGATTTCCGTTTTGTTTCACATTAAAGTCTTACAAGAAAGAAGAAGACAGAGTTTAATGTACAATTTCAATGGATTAACAACTTCCTTATTGAAATAGTGCGACGCGTCGATGTAGATACTCCGTTATCAAGCAAGTTATGATTACAGTGTCATAATGGACACCGAAACGTCGCAATCCATAGAATGTGTTCTCTGTTCGTCCTACCAACTTCTAAATGTATTTCAAAGAGGAAATACCAAGCTGATTACAAGAAGTCGTTTTAGAAGAACTATTTGCGAATTATTTATGATATCCTACCTACTAAAATGTTCTTGACCAATGTGTCTGTAAGGACCGATAACCTGCACGACAGTCATGAAACCAAACCCCCATCACCACAGAGAACACACATATAGCTGAGTCGGTGCTATTATAAAGCATGGGGGAAGATCCCAGACTACCACCCACCTAAAATCAAACATAGGTTTAAGGACAAAACGATTCTTCTTCCGCCGCTGCCAAATTTTTATTGTACATTGTGGTATGCGTTATGGCGCAATTCAGTAATGATGATATCATTGACATCGTGTCACGCTTATACACAACTTTTGGCTGGCTGGTGCGTAGGTGTCTGCAGACAGTTAGTTCTACCTGGAGTCTGATCAGAGTTCCGAGGTGCACACTTTGTCAGTTCTAGCCTGGATACCTTACTCTTGTATAAGAACAAATTGGCCTCATCATCACGACAAGAAAATTTATTCAAGGTACTGTGAAAATTCATTTAACCCTTGCATGAAACTATACCCAAACGGTGTTTTATATTTAAATATGTTCCTTTTCAAAGTTTCAGAATATAATAATAAATGTACAAATATTGAACGATTTTTAGAATAATAATGTTATTTTTAATTGAGTAATAAGTTTTAGCTGGTTAAGTTTCGAGATGGACAAGAATAGAAGTTGGATGGTGGCCAATGTAGATCGATATGTCTGGCTTGACCAGACGGCACATCACTTAGTCTCGTGTAGGTATCCACGGGGAATCGCTTAGTCAAACATCCAATATCCATTTAATGAAATGATTTTGTAAAAACATATACATAACGAATTTTCGATACTGATTTCTTGAGAAATGTCCTAAGTTACGGGACATCAAAGGTCAAAGTTGAACAAAACAACTTGCTCATCCTGTCTGAGACGAGATTAAAACAGCCAAACACGGAAATCTTCAAGAACTCGCCGAAAACATAATTCGTTTTTTCGTGGATACATTTGGAGGTTTAAAAGATACAATATTCTTCATAATAATGGTCTCACAAATTTCAAAAGTGAACTTTCACCAAAAAGACATTTGCGACATTGGAGGACGTTTTCTGTGACGTCACAGAGCGCACCAGACAGATTTTGGCAAAAAGCGGAGGCAGACAATGCAAGACGGTGCTAATTGTCTGGCAGAGAGCTATAGATAAAATGGTCACCGTAACTCCGGATGCTTCTTACTTTCCAGACATCACAAGAAATGCACTTGTTGGAGGTTAATGTCTACCGAGTATTGAACTAGTCTACGACTCCATCACATTTGTTGGAGACATTTCAGTGTTATTTCAGGTAAATAGTTGGAGTAACGAAGTAAATTCTTGATGTGGACTGGCGCGAATCCAGCAGTGTGAATGAGGTAGGTATCCGCATATTTATACTTATGTTTACCTATATACCGGCAACTATCTGTGCTAATATCTCCATAGATCTTTGATCTCGAGTGCTGTAAGGCGGGAGTCATCCGATGCACGTGCAGTTTGCTGTGGTTCAAGGGGGTACAGGAACTTTCACTCGAAAGCACGTGCATTCAACAGGTTGTTCAACTGTTCACACGATAACTCCTCGATTAATTCAGCAACAGGTTGAATGTTTTTCGTAACTTTGTCAATTCGAAATAAGTATGTCATGTCTCAATATTGTTTTGGATGGAATTGTATACTTCAACATACCAAACGTCATTTGGCTTTACAGCAAGGTTTATTTGTATGCTGAAGGGTGTTAAGGAATTCAGTTTCTTAAGAATCACTCTGAATCAGAGTTTGCTTTCAATCTGACAGAGGGAGTGGATAATTTTGATCCCTTGTCCCCCTCAGCTAGTAAACCTATGAAGTCCATTGTATGTAGAGTTTATAGAACATTATGTCCACTGTAGGCAGTCTACAGGACACAGGCGCCTGTAATGTTATATGTATTGTGAGCCTTGTCCACTACACAGGGACTGTTCCTTTGCTAATTGCTTATCAGGGTAGAACAGACCACAAATCCATTCAGGTCCAAGAGTTCAATTACACAGCCCTTGAAAGTATACCTACCATTTATTGTAGGGGAGAAAACTCATTTAAGGTTAGATTTGCCTTGAGGGAGTTAGTATAATGTTATTGTGTTGAGGGACTTATTTGGATTTGTGGTAATAATAGACAAACTGTGAAAATGGTCAGCTGGGATATTTGTAAGCCAAAAGCATTGAGTGTTGATATTTATACTGTTTATGTTCACTATTTGTGAGAAGTTTTAGTTGTTGTGTGTCTTTGTTGAGATTGAATATCATTTGAATGAGGGGAGACCAAAGACTAAGATTGAATAGTCAGGATATTTGGGGCGTGAACTTCTCTCGATGGTCTCTTATATTTTATGAATTCGATTCTGTACATTCATCATTATTATGGATTTTGCTTAGTCACATATATATTTTTCATCTGAAGCATTTAGAGGGTATCTTACAAGATGTACAGGGAAATCTACATATTGATTTTGTTTTGTTATAGCTTTGCATTAGACAAGTTAAAGTAGGAGCGGTATTAACATAAGCTTTAGCTTGTGTTTGAACCACAAGATAAAAAAAAGTAATGAATCAATTGAAATACAGTAAAAAAATTTGTTCATATCAAAATAAAATTTAATAAGAATTCAATATTTATCTGTCATTGAATCTGGAAAAGAATAAAAATTCTTTACTGTTAGTGAATGATTTCACATGACCAAAGTACAAGTTACAGTTGTTAAAACATCCTGCAATAAAAATTACTTTCAACGTTCCACATATTCAAATTTCTAATTGCTCCTGAGGGCCCTGTAAAGTTTCTGTGAAGATTTGCCGACATCATTTTAACGCAAGGGTGAGATCTGTGTTAGTAAACTTGGTCCCACGGGGAAGAGAGTTGGTATTTGAATGCAGAGCAGAGCCTTGTACAAATTGTTCTGGTTAGAAATTTATTCAAATCCAGAGTTGATTGAACTTTGTGAAATTCCTCACAAATGTCTTATCTTTCATCCCAGGACCTTGATCTGGCCAGTCGTTTGCTCTGCTTATAAATATTTTTAATGTCTTAAGAAGATAAACACTCTCTATTCATAACCCCTTTTTTCTTTTCATAAGGGACATATTTGCCTCTTGAATTTATATAATCTGCTTCAGTTGTTTTTGAGGCTATGGTTATATTCTATTCTTTAGTTAACACTTTTGTGCATTACCTTACTAAGTTTTATCTGGAAGGTTCCGAGTTCTATTGGTATTGAGTGATAACGTTTACTTATGATGTTTGTGGTTATCTTCACTCCATGTGTATCATAACACTTCCATTATACTTTCTTTGATGTCAATGTTCTCTGTAATGTTAACATACTGTCTTCAGTGGTTTCAATTGTTATCAATGAACATCCATTGATTTTAGTATACCTTGCATTTTGGACATACTGTCTCTGATGTCAATTGTTAGAAATATAATTTTTGTTATGGACATACATTTTGACATCAATTGTTATAGTTATACTTCGCATTTTGATCATACAGTCTTTGATGTCAACTGTTAAGAATATACTTAGCATTTACAGTCTTTGATGTCAATTGTTAGGAATATACTTAGCACTTACCCGGTTCTGTCTTTGATGTCAATTGTTAGGATTATACTTAGCACTTACTGGCTTTGATGTCAATTGTTAGGAATATACTAAGCATTTACTGTCTTCGATGTCAACTGTTAGGAATATACTTAGCATTTTGGACGTACTGTCTTTGATGTCAATTGTCAAGAATATACTTAGAATTAGTTACTGGACAGATTCTATTCTTGTCTTCTACTCTCTACTTTTAGATCTTCAGTTACTGGACAGATTCTATTCCTGTTCCCCTGTTGGTGGACAATGCCCTCTTCAGTGAGCTGGAGTCTATTCTCCAGAGCATATTGTAGGGTAACTGATGTCCTCTCTGCTGACATTCATCTCGTGAACACTGTTCTTCTCAAGTGGCTATTGTGCTGTTTTTATGGATCATTCTTTAATCTTGACCGTGAGATTTTCTTTGGTTACCTAGGCACGGTGATTTGCTGTAAAGCTCTGTTTAATGGATGATGATAAGGTATGACTGGGCTTGAAGCAGTATCATGCTCAGCTGAAAGTTTAATGCTGATGGGTGATCGGCTGGACAGTGTTTAATGTTGATGGAATCCATTGGTCAAGCAATTGGACATTGTTCAATGAAAAGTTGTCAACAGGTGTGCATGAAAGAAAGATGTGCATTAGATTGAATAAATCAGTCATTGTTATGTTCATTGTTTAAGGATGGCAGATTGAGAACTGTAGTTCATAATAATTCGAGCTTTGTTGTCCTTAGTCTGATGTCGGATAAGAAAATCTAATAAATTTTAGAATTCCTTCTTTTTAAAATTAAATTGATCATTTTTAAGAACAACTATTTTAAAATCTACATTTTTGTTAACAGTAGTAACTGGAAAAGTGATACATGACATTAAACAGTGAAGGTTATTGAAGACTGACAGTGGTCAAAAGAAGAAGTTAGAGGCCTGTTTCCAGGCGACCTGATTGTGTGTGAAATATCAGATATAACCAAGTAGGATCAGCGCTCTGCCTTATGTTGATGTTGATGTGGTCCCCGGTCATAGAAGACATATCTTCTAGCAGGATGGAAACTGTAAAGCATTGCGGATACATAATAGTAAATCATCATTGATGAAGAATTAGCACAGTTCCCTCATGGTTTATGGTGATTGCTTTGATCAACAGAGTAGAGAGCATAAAGACATATTTTCTGGGTGGGAGGTTGCTGGGCTGCTATCAGTAGATTAGTCAGGATACTAGGGTATGGGAATAGAAGCAGTTTGTCATGGTTACTATATGCCTCCATGGGAACCAAGATAAATTCTTCTGATAAAATTGTGATTAATGGCTGTTATCTCACTCTCTTGCACTTAAGGTGTGAATATTGGACTTAAGTGTATATCACCTAGATTATAGTATGGTGTTAAGTTTGCAATTAATTGCAATTATTTAATTATCTCTCTATTATTAGAACTTTTGTGTGACCCTTTTTTCAAACAGACTTATAGATCACATGCTTGTACTGACAATTGTTCTATTTATCTAGCTCTCTGTTTATAGTTATCAAGTTCCGGGTATACTTTCATTAATTTTTTAAATGATCTTTATCTCTTATTTCCATTGTTTCCCAACTTTAGAATACTTCCTTTCATAATGAGACTAAATGATATAGACTTTTAGCTACCAACAATCAAAGTCATTGTATTATTCCCTGATGTGTCAAGGGATTCCATGAAACTAATATTCTTGTTCATCTACATGCATCTTTGGACAAGTTTTTATCATTTACTGATATTTTTTGCAAAATAAAATACATGTGCTAAATAGAAAATGAAAATGAAAATAAAAATTCATTACAAGTAAAAAGATGTGATAGCGTGATGCCCAGGAATCTGAACATTGTGAACAGATGTCCTTGTCAGCCCTCTGAAGAACTGTCCATCCAGTATTGAATGATTGTTTGATTGTATCATTGTTTGATTGTCTGTCTGATTGTTTGATTGTCTGATTGTCTGACTGTCTGATTTTCCGCTGACTAATTGACATGTGTAAGGTTAGTTCAACCTGCCTGCTGCTGTCACTCAGTAAATTTGCCACTTAAATCTACAATATTGATCCTCTCTGTCAACAAGTCTGGCTTTGTTAATTTTATTGCCTTAATGAGATTGATGACTCCTAATGACTTTTTCATTGAAGAATTTTGATAATCAGATTTGGTTAATGTGCATGAATTGATCCCATTTGAATAGCCATGCATTAATGGAATTGAGATTTTATTGGGTCTGGTAAAGTTTTAACATAACACTAATGCGTTGCAGTTGGTTGACTGATCATTTCGACAACATGGGCGGAATATCAAATGAGAATTAATTTTTGATTTTATTTGGTCAGTACATAAATGTTATAGATATCAAGGGGTAGACATTCTAAGTGATAAATAAACCTTTTCTATGTGTTTCCATCAATCCATCAGATCAATGTATCCATACATTTATCCATCTTGCCATCCATCATTTACTCATTCACCCATGCATATATTCACCTGTCGGTAATGTGCTCTATTATGCTCAATATCAATATTTACATTCATCCATGAAATTACTCCAAGTATCCATATATCCATTATAATATTAACAAATACATCTTATATCCATTGATCCAGCATCTAAGATCCAATATCCTATTTATGAGAAAACGCCAATTCTTCTCTTCTCAATTGTCGGACATGATACATTGAATGTTCTGAGACCAACATTACGACATTGTATGACCCACTTTGTAACTACAAACACTACATTAGATCATTATTGTCAATGTTAATCCACCAAACTAATTGTTTTCCTGAGAATGAATATTCATGAGGCTACAAACTTGTGAAAAGATGATTAGCGTATAATTAGATTGTGGAAGATTTCCTGGTTCAGATTTCTTTCATGTCCGATTGGCCGTGTGTTTTGCTTGACGTTTAAGCAGATTCAATCTGAAGTCATTACGCCTCAACCAAATTGGACTCCCATTAAGCATTGATTGTGGGACTTTGCCTTTAATATTGAAAACACTTTTTTTCTCTTTGTGAAATGTCACCTTTATCAGTAATTGGGTCAGCATGTTTATGTGATGTCTTTTTTCCCTCTTTATAGAATTTAAAAACAAAATTTTGTTATAATTTGAAAAGTATCTTCCAAAAATTATCATATAGAAAAACATTCAAATCCAGGGAGAAGAAGTATTCTTTATCGTCACTGAGAAGAAATTGTAAAAGAAAGAAGAAATGATAGCCCATCTTTATATAATTACAAAACATGA
This sequence comes from Steromphala cineraria, assembly GCA_916613615.1. NCBI lineage: Eukaryota > Metazoa > Mollusca > Gastropoda > Trochida > Trochidae > Steromphala > Steromphala cineraria. The sequence continues at coordinate 5,507,091 of OU744724.1, read as the reverse complement.
TACACATTGTTTAATGATACCTAACTTTAATAGAAATTATATACACATGAGTAACTACTAGGCAGAAATGATACCCTTTAATGTCTAATTATGCTACTTTCCATATCATGAGTTTTATAGAGTAGCTCTGGACTATTCCAAGTTTTGACTAAGAAGCCTCCTGAAGCTGAACCATAAACTGTCACAAGTACATTACTCCTGTAGCTTCCTCTCTGTGTGGCGACACGATTCTCTCCCTTGCCATCTCTCTGAGGTATTGATCTACTAAATCTATAATCAATCAGTTTTATATTCCCATACCTAACCGATCGATTCCTCTTTTACACCATTACAATCCCTCTCCTCTCTGTTGATTGACGAAGCAACACCAGTCAACCATTGCCAACCATCACAATAATATTGTGTAACACTCAGGTGGTTTTATCATTGCAAACACTATGTTCCTAATGTCATTTTGATTGTCCAAGAGAGACAAAATGATTAATGATCTTAAAAAAGGTAATAATCACAAGATATCATTTATTTTATGTTTTATGTATTTTTATCGATGTATCATGTTGAAGCAAGACTTGAATAAAAATTTGTCTGTCTGTAATCACTTTAATCAACCTGCCTTAACCATGGCAATATTGTTTAACACTTAGGTAGTTTATAACCACAAACTTCTGGACACTGTAAACTTTTGATGTTGTTTTGATCGTCCAAGAGAGACGAAAATGGTTGGTGATCAGAAAAGTGTCATTTTGAAGTTTCTCAGGTGGTTTATAATCACAGACATCATGTAGATGTTGTTTTGATTGTCCATGAGAGACAAGAATGGTTAATGATCATAAGGTGTCAGTTAGAAGTTTTTCAGGTGGTTTATGATCACCGACATCATGTAGAAGCTTGTACATGTGATGTTCTTCTGATTGTCCACGAGAGACATTCATGGTTAATGATCAGAAGGTGACCTTTAGAAGGTTCTGATCTGTTTGAGTGCAAGTTGCCCCCAGCTATCTGTATATTGCTTGGTGTTCTGGTAGTCCATCATCTTGTCAGCAAGTACAAGCGTAATCAGATCAACACTGGGTGGAAATAGATGCATCGAGAATATCTCATGGTCTCTCGAACCATTATTATCACTTTGTCATTACAGATAATAGATTCAAATCATGACTAAACCAACTCAAGGTTGCTTAGTGATTGAATCTCTCTAATCAACCTGTCTGACTTTAGTTTTGATCTATATTTAGTTTGTCCCTTATTAAGCTGGAATTGTTCAAAATTGGCTTTCTAAAGATTTTGAAATTCCATATGCCATACTTTTCGGACATATTTTACAAAGACCATTATTACATGGAAGCATGTTAATTTCTATAAACTTCATTTATCACTGCAATAGGGTGATTTATCACAATGTTACAGTAGTTTTACATGAATAGTATGACTATATTGAAGGTTAAAGGTTTGAAAATGAGTAATTGTACCATAATGATGGGAAAACTGATGGTGAATCATATCACTTCTCTTAAATGTTTAATGCTAATATCTTTATTCAGTGTTCTTTAAGATTTTAAATATTTTTACGTTTGAATTATTTTTTTATCTTGGAAATAAATCATGAATAATAAAAAAATTGTAATCTGACCATAGCAAATTGCTTTTAAATTTGAAGAAAACAATTTGAAATTATATCATTAGCAAGTTCATATCAGTGATTGTGAATGAAATATTAATTATAATCTTAAACTATATAAATGATAGAGCTTGAAATAATGTTTTAGCTTCAAGAGATTGAATTTAACCAAAATGTCTTCCTGCTAATGAGGCAAAACAAGTGATAAAGAAGTTTAAAAATGCAAATATCATTTAACATAACATTTCCTGAGTGGATATATAGGATTTTCTAGATTTGATTTTAATAACAAACGAAATGTTATATGAGGAAAGGGATTTTCTGTGTCTTGGCAACTGTTTATAATGAATCAAGCATTTACAGTTCTTTTCTTTCTTTTTATGTGATTGAACTTTGAAAAAATGAACATCAAAATTGTTGATTAATAATAAACTTTGAAGGTTTTTATGGAAACTATACAGAGAACGCCACAGAAACAGTGCCTTTTAGAAACTTTCCAAATTGATACAAAATTATTGCTGGATAAACCGAGCTTTGAAATAAGTAATCAGGAGTAATCATTTTTAAAGTTTATGAATTGACAATGTCGCTTGTTGAAGTCAACTTCACCCCAACATCTTGTCTACTTTGAATGTCAAGATGACATCCCCTTCTTATTTGTTCATACATGATAAGTAATAGTAGATTATCGGCTGATTCCTATAAGTTCAATTTTCAATCGTTTTATTGTTGCAAGGCCATTTGACCCATAATTCATACACTTGATATATAATACATGAAATTACACACATGCTGTTAAAGCATTTCTCCTCGTATACGAAAAACATATATAAGAATTTCCCTAACATGAACATATACTCATTTGATTTCAGTAAATACTTCAAGCCATTTATATTTCTATTATGAGTGAACAGCAAAGGAACATCAATAAGAAGTGATTGAAACATTGGACAATCATATACAACATGAATTTCATCTTCGGTTACCTTACATAATGAACATTTAGAATAAGAACTTTCATTCCTATTAGTAATGTGCGTCATAACCTGTATGCATTGTCAAACAGCATTTATCAGCAAAACATAAATAATAATGTGAAACAGCAATCATGATAGGGTGTTGAGATGCTTAAGTGTCCCATTTCAGTTTGGTAATGTGCATTTGTGGTGCTTGATATGCATTTATTACACCTGAGATGCGGGAATGCTTTGTTAGGTCCAGGTAAACCTTAACGAGGATACTCACCTGCCTCCAATTGTCTCATTGATTGTTTTTCAGGTGAATTGATTGTTCTATGTGTAATTATGATTGAATAATAAAATTATTGTCCCATGTATTCAGACAGAATAACCTCAGCAGCGTGAATGAAGTTCCAATTCTGAATCACTTATTGTAACCGAAGTGGATATGAAATGGCTTGACATTCAAATGAATATTGATATGCTTGTACACACTATTTACAAACCCATTCATATGGAAATTTGAAATCAAATCAAACACAGTTGTGATTGACTGAAGTTGGAAGTGTGGAACTAATATTCTTGTGTCAAAAGTTTTGTTCATTGGAACAAGCTTGTAGCATGTTAGGTCATGATACTCCATATTTCACTCATTCATACAAATAAAAGGTGTTACTTTGATTAGCTTTTACATAATTCAAGTCATTGTAAAGAAGAATCAAATTTTGAATATTGTATGAAAAGCAATAATTATTAAAAAGGACATTGAAATAAAATTTTAAGAATTTTCATATCTGAGTTATGAAAGAAATATTCTTTACAAATGAGCAAAAAGAAAATTCTTGTCACAAATTATTGAATAAACTGAATATCATTGAAAAGAAAAAAATGGTTTTAATTGAAATATTGTATTCAGTTATGAATGATCGTTTTTTCATACCGAATGAATATTTCACAATTCTTTTCTGCCTGAAATCATTTCGTAATCTAAAAATTTGATAATAAAAAAATTATATTAACTTGTAACGTTCAGCCTAATATTAGATTTGTAAAGGGAAACATTTTGAATTGAAGGGCACATTGGTTCTATGCTTTGTTGCTAGAATAAGCCGAGTAGACGTCGACCAATGAAAAGAATGATTGTGTGCATTGCACAATCTGTGGTATTACAACCTTTTTATTAAAAACCCTTTGAAATGTCCTCAAAGGGGTTCAAAATGTACACATCTTTCAGTTATAAAATTTCATAATATGAAAATAGTGAATATGAAATAAAGAGCACACAAATTCAATTTGACCAGTGTAGTGAATAATGCACGTTATCTGCCTGGGATGACGTATTGTCTTGTGGTCATGTCACTCTCGTGTGAGTGACATTGGGTATTGCTGCAGATATTGAACAATTAATTCTGCCGCTCTGTGTCATAGGAAAATATTTTCTGGTTATTGCATGAAATTTCCCTTTACTGAGAGGTATGGAGGTGGAAAATCTACTCAATTAAGTACTTGTGCAATGATTTATTCTGCTTTTTTTTTTTTAGACATTTTATGATACTCCTTGATTGATATTCCATGTTTTTTAAAGTATATTATTGATTTGCAAACATATTTGAGTTTAAAACCTTTTAGATGTCATAAGGAAATAAAAAATTATAAAATCATAAGTTTTTTCTTACTCAAATAACACATACATTATATTTTTTATTATCCCCCGCCGCGCGTTTAGCGCGAAGCGGAGGATATAGTATTCAGCTCCGTACGTCCGTACGTCCGTACATACGTCCGTCCGTCCGTCCCGCTTTTTGTTAGCGCGATATCTAATGAACCGCTCAACCTAGAATCTTCAAACTTGGTACCAATCTTTATCTTGGGAATACGCAGGCCTGAAAAGTTTTTGGTGACCTTGACCTCATTTTCAAGGTCACGGCGGGACTTTGACCAGTTTTGAAAATGTTGTTAGCGCGATATCTAATGAACCGCTCAACCTAGAATCTTCAAACTTGGTACCAGTCTTCATCTGGGGAAAACGCTGACCTGAAAAGTTTTCGGTGACCTTGACCTCATTTTCAATATCACGGCGAGACTTTGACCAGTTTTGAAAATGTTGTTAGTGCGATATCTAATGAACCGCTCAACCTAGAATCTTCAAACTTGGTACCAATCTTTATCTTGGGAATACGCAGGCCTGAAAAGTTTTTGGTGACCTTGACCTCATTTTCAAGGTCACGGCGGGACTTTGACCAGTTTTGAAAATTTTGTTAGCAGGATATCTAATGAACCGCTCAACCTAGAATCTTCAAACTTGGTACCAGTCTTCATCTAAAGAAATCGCAGACCTGAAAAGTTTTCGGTGACCTTGACCTCATTTTCAATATCACGGCGAGACTTTGACCAGTTTTGAAAATGTTGTTAGCGCGATATCTAATGAACCGCTCAGCCTAGAATCTTCAAACTTGGTACCAGTCTTCATCTGGGGAATACACAGACCTGAAAAGTTTTCGGTAACCTTGACCTCATTTTCAAGGTCACGGCTGGACTTTGACCAGTTTTGAAAATGTTGTTAGTGCGATATCTAATGAACCGCTCAACCTAGAATCTTCAAAATTGGAACCAGTCTTCATCTAAGGAATGTGCAGACCTGAAAAGTTTTCCGGTGACCTTGACCTCATTTTCAAGGTCATAGCGAGACTTTGACTAGTTTTGAAAATGTTGTTAGCGCCATATCTCATTAACCCATTAACCTTGAGTCTTCACGGGGGACATAGTATTCAGCTCCGTACGTCCGTCCGTATGTCCGTCCCGCTTCTTGTTGTTAACATCAATTTGCGGCGGGGGATCTTGTCACCTTTGTGACAAATACTTGTTGTTTTCTTTTTAATTTTTATTTCTATATAATTTTCAATGAAGTTGTATTTGTTAAAGAAAATTATTAATTTAATATTCCTCTTGTGCCTTACCTCGGGATAGTGAGACAGGCAGGTGGGGTGTGTACCCCCTCCCCCTAATCTGCAGCAGCTGACCCCCAAGGCTAATATCCTGTCCCCCCTTTAACCCCTAATAGCTGCACAGCCTTTTTTACCCGACTATTGTTTTGTGGTGCCCAGTAGAGACTGCTAAGTGTTTGACTGACCAGCCCCGTGACCTCAGCCCACCTGCTTACTGGGCCAATAAGGCTCTCTGAGACACCATAAACCAGCCTTTCATTCAACAACTAATTGATTTTTTCCTAACATACTTCGCTATCTGACAGGCTCTTAATCTTTTATAATGAAATTAGGCTTTGTGTAGTGTTTTTGCTGTTTGGTCAATATGGGGTTCTTCTGGGTTCCAAGTGTCCCCTTTCATACTGGTCATCAGGAAGTGGGACATGGTCAGCAATTAATTTTCACATTTGGAGAAACTGTCCCCTTCACAGATGAAAAAGACAGTCAAGGAGAACATATTGTCTTTTAGAGATTTCAAGTTCAGTGTTGGTATTTGATTAAGTGCTTACTTTGTTTGGTTCATTTCGATTGTCAGGTATTCCAAAAGGATTTTCAAGTAGTGACATCCCAAACCAAGTTATTAATTATCTTTGTAAAAAGCTCTTATGATATTAATTTCAGCTGCTAGCTCCATTTATAATTGCTGACATTGATACTTGAAGACGACAGGTTCCCAATAATAATATCAGTTGCTGTTATGTGACCATTCATCAGATCTTCATCTATCAAATCATTTAACCATCAAGCTCTTGTATTGATTGATGATATTTCATGTTATTAAGGATTTAATGATCTTCAATCATATGTTTTCAATTTAATCCATAAGATGTTTTTCAAATTGGTACTTATTTTTATGATTTATTTATCTATTAATTGAAAAAACTATCAATTAAGTGAAGGCTTTAAGGAATTGATTTATGTGATTGAAGTTAGGATGTGAAACTATTTCAATAACCTTAAAAATAAAGAAAAAGAAATAACAAAAATATTCCTCATATCTTTTAATTATTTTAAAAAGTGAGATATATCTTTGTATGCATAGCATTGTTTGATTTAAGACCTATCAAATTGAAATGCTCAATTATATCCAAACAATATCATAAATGTTATATTTATACCAATTTGTATTCCACCTATAACACCACAAACTCAAAAACTTGTTCCATTTATGTGTTATAATGGACATATTGATCCAGGTGTTTTGTAAACCTCAATACCTCCAACCAATCAGAGTGCAGATAACGGCCAGGCCAACCAATCAGAAAGCAGGACTTATATTGATTATCTGTCAGGCCCTGAAGTATTACCTGGGATTTACCTTGTTATTTTTATTAATCAAAAAAATATTCCATTGGCGAGGCTATGTTCTAAATAATTGGAAGAAGGCATTACACTTGGAAGCAAACTTGTTTTGAAAGTAGCATTCAGTTTATCATATGATTTGAAAGACTCCAGGCAGCCCGAGATTAACAAGCTATATTACCTGGTTTGGACAGGTGCTTGTTGGCATGTGCAGTAAAATGCACAACTGGTGCAGTTATTTGTTAAGTGTTCCAAGACAAACACTAGTTACACAATATTCTCTGGCAATTAATCTAGTGTGTAATGAGTTATCGAACAGTTTGATGAAATGTGCTCACAAAGAACAGCTGTATGGTTCCATTGAAAATAGATATTTTGTGATGTTTAACAACTGAAGTTGAACAGATTATGTTCTTGCTGTAAATTATTTATTTGAATAAGTGGGGATAAAACATATATTTGGGCGTTTTAGATATTTGATTTTATGAATATTTTGAATTAGGGTTTTTCACAAGTCATTTGAGTCAATTTGTATATGAAAACTCTCAGTTGTTCTAAAATACAAGTTTGCTAGAATGACCAAATTTCTAAAATAGATTTATGGAATTGTATTCTCACTAGTCTCTAGTAAAACCAGAGGCAAATCATGTTAGTTACATAATCTGTACAACCACATTCAACAATATTGGAACAATTCACAAAATTATGAAATATATTTATATAAAATCAATGGGGAAAAAAACTTAAGCTTTGTAATTATTGTTTTCTAAATGTTGAACTAGACAAATGATAAATAAAAGTAAACAGAGTTTTAATAGATATATATATTTATATACCAACATCAGTTATTTATGGAAACCATTGACAATCACCTATCACCATCAACAATTTGACAAAAATATGGACAAAGACAAGTGGATATGACCAAACTCTTGGCCAGACCAATTCAGAATGGTTCATTCATTGATCAACTCAAGACACACTAATGATCTCCTAATCCTGCTCAACTAATCAACTAATCGTCCCTCTAAGGCTATTCCATTGGATTTCTAATCAATTTATTAATGAAGACATTCTGATTGAAGTGGGCTATTAAAGGTAAATGGAACAAGATCACGGACATTGACCATTGCACGTAGTGGTCAAGGCAGGCCTCAGCGGGCGGTAATAGGCTGGACAATGGAGTGGACAATGGGCGTGTATGGATTGTTTAATGTGGTCTTTGTCAGTCAGATGAGATTATCTACTGCAAGCAATAACAGTCTCTGAGCCTGTTGACAATAACAGTACTGACGTTGTACAAATACCACCAGTGTCAGTGAATTGTGTCTTGGAAGATGATATTGCACTTTTAACAATTTTTACCTTACATCTACAGTTTAAGATGATACAATTCTTGATGACCACTGGTCAAGAAAGTAGACTTATGTGGTGATGATACTGTTGGCAATATTTTTTGGTAGGAACCAAAGGTCATCAAATTCAATATGTATGCATAAAATCAATTTTTATTTTTTAATTCATGAAACAATTTTATGATGGTTTTACATGTGAGAACTTCACTGTTCCCACAGAGTTTGACCACTGGCTAGTGCTTGACCATTTGTACAATACAATGGGTGAGGGTCATCATGCCTGACCTCAGTGGGCACAGGTTGGAACGTAACACCTGAATACCTGCAGTAATAAGTGGATCCATTACCAAATGGAGCAGTGAACTTGACCAAGGGCCAGTGCTTGAACATTTTGACATCCCTTTAGGTGCTGGGTCCTTATTATAACTGACCCTTGTTAACCAATATAATAGGGACTTCAAGACCTCTGACATTTTACAGTTAGAAGTGGGCTAGATTTGTATGCAGCAGGGAATTCGACCAATAGCTTGCACATGAACAGCTGGACGTTACAATGGGTGTTGGGTGAGATCCAGGACATTGATCCTCAAACTGCGGATACAGGTGGAGGGAGGGGAACACTTGATCTGTGCAGTGGACAGTGTCCAGTTAGAGGGGTCCTGCTTCCATTTCTATTCATGTGTGCCATTTGAAGGTTATGGGAAGTTTTCCTCATTAAAAATGGGTTATGCTGCTATGGCTGCTCTATATATGCTGGTGTGATTATTTATAGGTTGAAATTGTTTAAGTGTTTTCATACTGTTGTTAGGCAGGGGGAGATGTATAAGGTACAGTGCTTTAGGAGGTGGGGTGTTGGGTTTGTTGATGGCCAGATTATTCATATACAGGGAACTCATCCATCTAGTATTTATCAATTGCAAACAAGTGATAGTTTTAATTCTTGGGGGTTCAGAGTTTAGATCTCTATCTTCTCAATTTCTTCATGGCCTGTGAGTTAAACCACATAGTCCAAAAAATCTAACTTTCCAAGGCAAGGAGGTGATTTTCCCCCAAGTAGCAATTACATACTTGCACTGAATGAGATCTATATCACACTGAGTGAACACTTAACCCTCAGTCTGCCTCTATCCCCTCTCCTTCAGCCTCAGCTTCAAGTAGCGATTACTCTTGGAGAGTTTTATCACTGTCTTTAATGCTTTAACTAAAGAGAAAGTAATAGAGGGAGGACTAGGACCGTTATTTAGTCCTCCGCTTATCTCCCCTGTTATTAGATGTAAACCACACCCTTGTCTAGATCAATCGATACTCTGTTGCATACCATTTATCTGCTTTCAAAAATGAGCGGCACAGATTAAAATTAGTGGAGAATTTTCAAATATGGGATTTACCCTCGTTGAGCTAAATCTGCATTTTCAGCAAGGGCACCTGTCCCTAAAAGCATCAGCGTTTAATGTTAGCTACAATACAGATCGAGGTCTAGGCATCATTTCACAAGTGAGGAGTGAGAATACACTAAGAAAAAAATACATAAATCAACACTTTGAAGAGTGAGCAAGTTACTATATATTTTTGGAATTTAGTGATTAGTTTTTAATTAACCTTTATCTGGTCAGCAAACTGTCTCAAATAATCTTTTTAGTGAATTTTAAAAAAACTGTAACCATTTCTTTTGATTTCTTCTTGATATGAAGCAATGACCATATAGTAGAGTTGATGATTTGTCGAAGGCCGGAATATCTGATCAGAGGATTTCTGAATTCATTTTGTAACATGGGTCACATAGTGCTGCCATTCTTAGAGTTCTTACAATCATTTATTTGTTTATTCTTTTGAACTTAATTCATGATGTGAATATTTACTTTAATCCATTTACATTGTTCAGTATCAGTTTAACAATGTCACTTCTTCTCATGAATAGCAGTTAATGCAGTACATGATAGTACTACCAAGTAGACCCTACTTCAAAGAAGACTCACATTTGTATGAAATGTGCAACCGCGTAGGAAGATAATAAAAGTAAAATAAGATTAATAATCAAACGTGTCAACTTGATGAATTGTGACTATCACATCAACCAATTAGTGTAAAAAGGTCATAGTTTCATGACATTTGTTCTCTCAAACTAATTTTGTTTATGTTTTCAAGTTAATCATATTCATATGCATATTCATATTATGTTTGATTGCAATTGAATTAAAACATTGATTATCAATTGAAAATATACATCTATAAACTTCAATTGCAATATTTCTTAACTATCAACTACCTGTGTCAGAATTTAAAAAATCAATGTACATTTCTCCATCCAGTAGTAGGTTAAAATTGATTTAATTGTTCTCTTGCTTGTTCAATACTGTAATCAACTTCATCAACATGAAGAGCAAACACATCTCTTATGAAGGGTATTTTAAAACCTTTTCAGGATTATTAGTTGAATAATTCTCTAAGAGATTATTTGAGGTAAAACTGAAGTGATTTCAGACTTCGGGTGTTCTGCTAAAGCATTAATCTTTTTCTTTCTTTACAAAATTCCAGTGTTTGAGGTGCTGTTCAGATTTGACATCTGTCTGACCTCGTGCCTATGTGATCAAAATCATGTTTTACCAAATTTATTAATTGATTGACAATAAAGCATGTTTCTATAGTTATGGGAGTGACAATGAAATATTGTCTCCGATCCTTCCCCGAGGGTTTCCTCTCCAGATCCAATACAGGAGGATATGAGCTCATGAAACTGCAGCTGAGGAGCAAACACAATAACTTTTGTTTTTTTAAGGTAAAAAGGAGATTATATTTTCGGATGACCTGGGTCACGGTCCCCTTTGAGACTGCCGGGTCACTTTGATCTCGCAGGTTTGGAGACAGAGGACACTTTAATACCTCGGGAGGACAGAGGTCATGGTATTCAAGTGTTGTGAAAAAACTCAGAGTCATTAGAATTGTTTTGGAATAATAGGAGAAACGTTTAGAGATGACATGGGGCTTTACCCTGTGAGGCTGAGGCTGGTTGGAGGCTATTAGTGATGACTGATTATTGATATGGTCATTACTATCTCAATCACGTCTTTCATTCACAGATCTCACTAATGGGTGGGAATTTTGAAATATGTCTGTGCTTTGTTCAGGAATTTGATTTACAAATTATAAAATTTGAATGTGTGGTTTATTCAAATGCCTTCAGAATCCCACTGTTTGAGAAAAGTTTATTCGTAAATTGCTCTTTTGATAAAAGTGAGAAATGACAGGTTTTAATTTTCACTGCAATCATTTATGAATTAAAATCCACAGGTAAGGTTAATGGAGGAATATTCTCCTGTGGTGTAGAAGGGAGTTGTGCTGGTGACACAGCCCAAATATAATGATGTGGTCATAACACAGTGCCAGGTGCTTCCCGTTTGTATCATATGTCTCAACTTGGGCTTCCTTTACTATTCTCAACAAGAGCTTCTTTGATCAGATAATAACATGGCTGAGGGATTAAAACACAGGTACAGTCACATAGGAGTTGCAGTCCAAAAAAAGTCTTTTATGTGCTTTGTCTCAGTGATTGTGATACATGAGGAACATTGATACATGATGGCATGATAAAGCACAGCACAAAAATGTGTCACATTGTTTCATTTAGTTATAGACATTCAACAATTTTATACAAAGTGTAACTTAGTTTCAATTAGGTTTAAAAAAAATCTAAATAATGGACATTGTGTAACTATGTTTCATTGAGTAATAAATGAGAAGCACTACACGCAATGTGTAACTTTGTTACACACAGCAATAGATGAGATTTCCCCTAACAAAGACATCTCCCCAGGACACCACTATGAGGGTAGACAGACAGACAGATGGGTGGAGGAGATTTTTTCTCAAATCAGTTGGAGACTTCTTGCTCCTCTTTCAGGAAATTGATGTATTTTCTGATTGACCCGGGTCGAAATGAACTTGACTTTCCAAGGTCATGTCATAAAAGCAATTTCAAATTTAAGGTTGGAGACAATGATGTTTATTTGAATTATAAGTGAGTTGAAAATTTGATTGGTCCCTTCCTAAAAATCAATGAATATTTATTAAAAAAGTTATTTGCCAAATTGGTTCGGAAGATGTAATAGAGGAGTCCTTTACAACTTGTTATCACTTGACACTTGCTGATGATTCACTTTATGTTTGTGAAAAAACAACATCCTTAATGCAAGTGTATGGGTTCAAACTATATTATGAATATAGTCAGAAAGTAATTTTTGCCATTTGGTACTGCACTAGATGTGAAAAAGAGAAAGATTTTTTTTCAGTTTTGAAGTCTCCTTTATATAACAGATTGTCAATGCATGACATACAATTATAAGCAAACACCTAGAGCAGGTTTACATGAGGCAGTTGAGTACTTTATGGACCCAGGGTTGTTCTGTATCAGATATACGAGCTCCTCAAACCTCCCATCAAGCCAGAATGACATTATTATCAGACATATCAGCATTATTATCGGAGAGGTATCAACAATATTATCGCACACATCACAGTGGTGGAGGGTATCTCTGACAACGCCATCTGTGGTGACGCTTCTATAAGTACTGTTTACAGAAGTGATGGGGTCTCAGCCTGCCACCTTGCCACAGATTAGTGGAGCAGCTTATCTCAAGGCTTGGCGTGTACACATAGTGGTCACTTCAGACAGATGGTCAGGGATGGACAGTGTCCGACATTTTACAGGACCTTTAAGAAAGCATGAGGGGATTCGGACATAACACTGTGTGAAGCAGAGAAAATGGCCAATGGTAACCCTAATGTTGAAACTAGTAGTAGTTCTCTATTTACATAGCCATTGCTTAGAAACCTTGTACCAAGATTGACACTTACCGTCAGAAACACTAAAAACAGCAACAACAAAAATTATTTATTTATTTTGATTGATCATCATATTTCAAGCAATTTGGAATATCTTGGAAATGTTCATCAGTCTGACCTGAAATTGATATCAAGGGTCAAAATACTTTATATATATATATATTATTGGTGATTTTTTTTATGTGGTTGGTCCTTGTAACAGCTGGGGAAATGCTAAAACACCTAAGAGGGGCAATAACCCTCACATGCAATGCTGACATGTATACAATGTTGCGTGTCATTAAACATTATCATCTATATCTAACCTCCCTATGGTAGGACAGTGAATAGACAGCTGAACATCACCTCCTGGTGTACTAGTTTCTGGACGCTGCAGTGGCTATTCAAATTACTTTATGACTTTATCAATCCTTATGAATGATAAATAAAAATCATTTTAATAATGGACCATCTAATTTCTGAGACTGTAGCGAAAAGTGACATTTTGTGATGATGTTTTTATAATGTATAAACATATTGATGAAAGCAATATATAAATCAGTTTACTTATCAATTTGATTTTTTTATCATAATACAATTATGTGTTATTAAGGGTTAGAACCGGTATTAACGGTAAACTTAGAAGCATATGGTAAGCAATAACTGCAACAGAAATGAAGGACACACAAACACAACAGAATGTTATGTCAAATGATAGACATATGTATATGAAACATAAAACATCATCAACTAAACAGTATACTGTTGATATGTTGTAAGTTCCCTTGAAAGCTGCTTCTTTCCCCTTGATGAATTCTAAGTGTGTAGGGATACAGCCCCGGGTCCTCTGCTTTGCTTTCTTTCATCTCTGTAGTTATCTCACACTCTATAAGAAGTGCTTGACCATGAGGTCTTTGGTTCCAGTTGTAGGGTCACAGAACATCTCTGTAGTCTGTCATCCAGACCCTAAAGCAAAATATTCAATTGACGACAAACATAGTCTAGAAAATTATAGCAAGTCTAGATGCCTTAGCTTTAGGGTCTGTGGAACTCTGCAGAGGAACAAGTGAAAATCCTGCAAGTTTTCAGAAATCAAGGCATTGCTTGGGCTCCTTGTTGTTTTACTATTTGTAATTTAGTAAAATGTTATTTCTGAGACTAAATGTAAGTCTAAACATCTCTGCTGCCTTTTACTTAACAAGGAGTGCTTGACAATGTGGTATATTATTCCAGTTGTAGGGTCACAGAACATCTCTGGTGTCTTTAGTCCAAAGGTCCAACTGCAGGGTCACAGAGCATCTCTGGTGTCTTTAGTCCAAAGGTCCAACTGCAGGGTCACAGAGCATCTCTGGTGTCTTTAGTCCAAAGGTCCAACTGCAGGGTCACAGAGCATCTCTGGTGTCTTTAGTCCAAAGGTCCAACTGCAGGGTCACAGAGCATCTTGAGAAAGTGTCTAAACAATAAGAGCTACTTGTCGCTAAGGTCTTTGGTTACGGATTAAGATTCACAGATCAACAGTAAGGGTTATTCAAAAGGGTTTATGAAAGAATGATCATAGTTCAATAGTATATGTATATTTAACAAAAAAGTTTTGTACATATGGAAAAACAACTTGAAAAGTCCAAATGCAAACATGATAAGATTAAGATGTCATCCAGTGTTTAGTTCTTGACCAAAGAGTCATTGGTTTGGACAGAATATCAGTCTTCAAAAGTATATGCACTTCAGTATGTATGGTCTTTAGGCATAGCCAATACAAGTTGATTCTGACTGAAGTTCAATACCTTACTGCTTGACCAGAGCAGATCTAGTTCAAACTCAGTGTCATTGAAGGCTTGCAGGTAAAGCTTTGTCTTCTTTGTGTACATTTTTTTCTCCATCATCTACTTATGAAGTGCTTGACCATAAGTCTCTGGTTCCAATGGTTGGAAGATTTTCAATGGTATATTCTTTCTTAGTAGATGCCAGCTACTACCGGTAGAGACTATCTGTAGAAGTAGTGAGGGTTGTTTTAATTCCATATGGCAAAGTACAATAGTATATATGCTTCCTGAGGTCGTTGTACTATTTATTCCCTTCAATTCCAAGATTGTTAACTTTCCACTAACTGCATAAAAATACAGTTGCCCTAGCTCAGTTGGTAGAGTGTTTGCTTGTCACCTTGAAGACCAGGGTTCAATACCTGGTCAGGTTAATCCAAAAGACCATAACAGATGAGAGTGGTTGTTGCCTGGCTTGACCCTTTGAGCTATAAGGCAACTTTAACTGGGCTGCACTATTGCTGCCAGGGTGCCTTGGACACAAAGCAAATTCCCAATATCTACATGTATATATGACAATGATTATTATGAATCATCATTCAGATACTGTAACATTTTTCATACAGAAACTGCATCATTTTATCTGCAACACATTTAAGGGGAAGGTTATTGAAGCAAAAAGCTGTTATTGTTTCTCCTGAATGGTCACCGAGTTAGTCAGCACCAAGTGAACAGGTCACAAACCACTTGAGGAAATTGACCATTACTGTCATACTAGCAAAATTTAAAGCTTGCCTCCCTCAAGTTGCAACATGATACTTATAGTCCAGTCCTTCCTCTGTAATTAAGTATTAGGATGGCTGGAGGCTGTGCCATCCAGACTCAAGCTGAACCTTAACACTTACAGACAAAACACAAGTGGCACTTATAATGACTTCAGGCTACTGAACTAGAAATCATAAAAAGCTATAATTATTCCGGTGAATGTCAATTTTGAAAGGTTCTGTAAACATCCATTAAGTGTTGATTATTGATATTCTCAGCCACATTTTATGCAAGTCCTGCTTTCTGACACATGGAATAACATGGTGAAACTAGATGATTTATCGCTTCAGCTTGCCTTGTACTTTTCCTGAAGTTTCATTGGTACTAGGTTCGCTTGAATAAAGAATTTGCATATACTGTTACCTAAAACAAACCCAATATAAGTTAGAAATAGAATAAGAATTAGCAAAACGAAGGAACAAATTCTCTGATGGACAAAGGTTAAGGAATGGAATATGGAGTAATTGTTGAAGAAAGGATAGCTAAGTGAGCCTCCCAAATGCCCATAAAAAAATCTGCTCTCTCCTATGCTATTGTTCCTGCTCTACTCCCAAACAGTGTTGAAATAAGCATTCAAAAACTGCTTGTCAATAAGGACCAACACATAAGCTGTAGGTTCAATTCTGAAACTGTGGGCATTATTAATCATTACATATGATATGCCGTCCATATTCCCAGTGTCCACCTATCTGGGAAACAGTGCTACAGTTTTATTGAGATGTCTTCTACTGTCAATGCCCCCATTGCCCCCCATGCCCTATCTGTAGATTAAGCACAATCAAATCATCAGCCATAAAGGCAATTATTTCCTCTCTGAAACATGATACACTCCTAATCTAAGCTGTATAACTTTCCTTTCCACACTTCTGTTGATAAAATGAGTAACTTAACCACATGATAAAAGCTTTTTTTGGATATGAATCTTAACTTTCTTGCATAAAGTCTTTCAATGTTCTCAGTTCTGCAGATTCTGTCTAGATACTTTAATGTACAGAGATTGTATCAACTTGCATAATATGATGAAAAAAGCAAATTCAATGAAAGTGAGTTGTTAATAACACAAGGCAGTAAATCATGGCGGGAGATGTGATCTGTGTTTGTCGAGCTTCTGTCATTCTTTGTCTCAATCACCTGCCATGTAGAGAGAGATGGCCAGCTCTAATCGTTAGGAACTCATGAAATGGAAGAGTTTGTATTTTTGAAAGTTCTTGGAGCAAATCATTTGAAACAGCATACTGTATGACAAATTTCTTTTAATTTCTAACTTCTCCTCTAGTTGTTTTAGTTTAAGATGTGATTAAGTTGAAAAAAGGATATTTACGATCACCAAAAACGTTAAAAGTACAGCACTTCAAGAATTAATGAAAACATTATTATCTTAAATGTATTTTGGAAAAAATGAAACAGTTTTTCAACCATAGTTTCCGTTTTAAAATTGAATCTGTCAATAGAAGTACTCTTATATCAGCTTTTAATTTCATAAAACTGAAACTGGGTTTGAACTAAAGTATTACTCAAACCTGGTAACTTTACTTTTCTTAAAAACTTATTTAAAATTTTTTAGACATTATTACTTTAAAAAAACCCTCCTTATTTTGTTTGCTGGAGTTGCTTCTATTGCTAATTGTTCTATCGACATTGTGTCAATATTCTATTTATTCATCATCCTACTTGCAGAAATAACTAACAATATGATTGGTTGTACACATTTGGTCCCTGATTCAAAAACAAGCAGCTAATTATGTCCGCATTTATCTCCTCCACTAATAGACCTATAGTAGTGAAGGGAGATAACTCTGAAAGTCAATATTGACCTGGCCAATTAAATGCTCATGTTTCATAAGCTTACCACACATTGTGTGAGAGTGGCCAGGTCTCGTCCAATCAATATACAGCTGGGTGGGTGAGCTATCCCGTTATATCCCTGCAAGACATGGCGCTATCAAGGTACCGGTCTAACCAGTTGCTGTAAATCTGGAACTCGTATTATTTGTTGGCTCACATCTGGCAGCCTTTTTTTCTTAACCATTAAAACATATCTTACACGAGTCAAAATTATTTTCTGATTTTATATTTGTATATTGGTTCTTGATGACATTGTCTGATTTTATCATTTGTGTAGTTAAGGTGTGTCAGTCCTCATACAATTGTAACACTATTGATTAATTCAAGATGTTTATGTTTATTTTGTTAAGACCACAAGGAATAATGTCTCACTTGTCTGAGTAGAGATAGATTGCCGCTCTTCTTACGTAACTCTGCTTCATATGTTTCTGTAAGTCGGGTTTGCTCTCTGAAACCTGCGCATCTTTCCCCAAGCTTGTGTGTTGTGTTGAGAGATGATTCTAGACTTGTAGTGCAGACTCCAGATTGCAGCAAGAAGGATTTATCAGTCTGCAGCTTGTATACAAGTACACAGAGTTGTTTATTTTCCCTTGTTAGCTCCAACTGATGTAAAACGTAGACAGTGCAACTTCTACAGACTCTTGGCATCTACTTTTCCTCTCTTTACTCTCAATGTTGAAAAACTACCAAAAGATTTTTACAGACTGACGTTTTTGCACCTTCTGTTTCTGGATGATCTTTGGATGCTTTATGAGCTCTTTACAGAAATATGGGATCTTTTTTGCAAATGTTTCTTGTTTAGAAAGCATAATTATCTAACTGGTAATAGGTTTTATGATGATAGTACTTAGAATAGCAAATGGTTAACTGAAGACACAACATTTGAAATTTACAATGCAGTGTATTTCAATTATTAAAAAGGATTGATTTAAAAGATTTGAAAAAAGAAAAGTGAATGATCTCATGAATCTTGTGTATTTGAGGTGTCAGCTACTGTATATATTACTTCCTACAAAGAGACAAAACGATATTGCTCCTGAAATTGTGATATCTGTATCCAATTCTTCGACGGGCAGATACAGAAGCTTTTGGAGGGGTGTCACTAGTGCAGCTATTGAAATGTGTTAATGTCAATCCGCAAACGATGTACAATCTGCTAAATTCAACTAATCCTGAAGTTATTAATAATGTTGCAACTTATGTGAAACAATTAATGTACAAAATGAAATCTTATGTCAAATCTTTAAAGTCACGTGACCAACTACGATAACTGTAATCTCAACTGTACTTTGGGCCACTGAGCCTTTTAAACTGAATAAACATGTCTGTCTGTCTGTCTGTCTGTCTGTCTGTCTGTCTGTCTGTCTGTCTGTCTGTCTGTTTGTCTGTCTGTTGAAATGATAAATTTGGATCAAAGAATACATGTCAACAGGAAATTAGATTGTTTATAGATTAAAGTTCCCATCACTTTTCTGAAATAATTTCATCGTGTATAGACTCTTAAAAAATACTATATATATTTATGACTCTCTTGGGAGTCTTGATCCACTATTGTAGGAGGGTTCATGGTCAAACCACTAGTAGTGACCAAAATAATTTGTGAATACAGTTTCTCTACGTAATTTGTCCTTTGATAAAGTATTTCATCCATCTAGTCTACCCGCAGTTGTTTATGTGGAGACGTACCTGAAGTGTTTATAGAGGGGCCCCACCGGCGCAGGGCGGCAGGCGGCAGCGGCGCACGGAACCCAGACCTTATATGATAAATGATGTGACGTTACTTAGTCTGGGAACCGTGAGTCGCCGCCACCCGCCGCCCCGAGTCGGAGGGGCAGGTATCCAGGAAATAAAGAAGAAGATGAATTGTGGATTAAAAGGGGCACAGTGAGGGTGACAGTGTCGAGGTCCCACGCTAAACAGCCTATTCCCGAAGCATGGGAGGTAGCAGCGTGCCGAAGCATTTGCCCAAACGCGGGCGAGAGCAAGCCAAGATATATTTCACGACCCCAACGGATATCAGCAGGGGCAGCTTTGGGCTAGTGGGTTGCCCCAAAAACCATACCAAGGCCGGCTGCCTATCGTGAGACCTCGTCAATGCCAAGCCACCGTACCTAATTTTATTAAAAATTTGCAAAGCGACCTGAAAGAAAAATGGGGAGGGCGGGTGGGAAAGAGCTGTAAGAAAACACGTGCGAAAAGAGAGGTTGAGAAGAGAGAAGAGGAAGTGACGTGGAGGAAGTGACGTCAGGTTGTGAAAGTGAGGCAGGTCGGAAGTTGTGTTGTGATTGTTTATGTCCGTTGCGTGTTGCGGTAAAGCTCCCCATAACCCCATCTAGCGAAGATCGCTAAATGTAATTATGTGGAGACGTACCTGAAGTGTTTATAGAGGGGCCCCACCGGCGCAGGGCGGCAGGCGGCAGCGGCGCACGGAACCCAGACCTTATATGATAAATGATGTGACGTTACTTAGTCTGGGAACCGTGAGTCGCCGCCACCCGCCGCCCCGAGTCGGAGGGGCAGGTATCCAGGAAATAAAGAAGAAGATGAATTGTGGATTAAAAGGGGCACAGTGAGGGTGACAGTGTCGAGGTCCCACGCTAAACAGCCTATTCCCGAAGCATGGGAGGTAGCAGCGTGCCGAAGCATTTGCCCAAACGCGGGCGAGAGCAAGCCAAGATATATTTCACGACCCCAACGGATATCAGCAGGGGCAGCTTTGGGCTAGTGGGTTGCCCCAAAAACCATACCAAGGCCGGCTGCCTATCGTGAGACCTCGTCAATGCCAAGCCACCGTACCTAATTTTATTAAAAATTTGCAAAGCGACCTGAAAGAAAAATGGGGAGGGCGGGTGGGAAAGAGCTGTAAGAAAACACGTGCGAAAAGAGAGGTTGAGAAGAGAGAAGAGGAAGTGACGTGGAGGAAGTGACGTCAGGTTGTGAAAGTGAGGCAGGTCGGAAGTTGTGTTGTGATTGTTTATGTCCGTTGCGTGTTGCGGTAAAGCTCCCCATAACCCCATCTAGCGAAGATCGCTAAATGTAATTATGTGGAGACGTACCTGAAGTGTTTATAGAGGGGCCCCACCGGCGCAGGGCGGCAGGCGGCAGCGGCGCACGGAACCCAGACCTTATATGATAAATGATGTGACGTTACTTAGTCTGGGAACCGTGAGTCGCCGCCACCCGCCGCCCCGAGTCGGAGGGGCAGGTATCCAGGAAATAAAGAAGAAGATGAATTGTGGATTAAAAGGGGCACAGTGAGGGTGACAGTGTCGAGGTCCCACGCTAAACAGCCTATTCCCGAAGCATGGGAGGTAGCAGCGTGCCGAAGCATTTGCCCAAACGCGGGCGAGAGCAAGCCAAGATATATTTCACGACCCCAACGGATATCAGCAGGGGCAGCTTTGGGCTAGTGGGTTGCCCCAAAAACCATACCAAGGCCGGCTGCCTATCGTGAGACCTCGTCAATGCCAAGCCAAACGGGCCACCCTCGCCGCTATTTGTTGGCGAGGCAGGCCCGTCAGCCACACTGTGCGGTTAATGAAAGTATGTATTATGTTTGTGGAATGTTTAGCTATGGAAGGTATGAAGTGCAGTATGAATGATAAGATGTATGGAGGGCAGTGATTAAAAGAAGTGTGTGTGTGTAATGGATTTAGTTATGGAAAAGAGGGGGTTTATGTTGAAATGGAGCTGAAGCAGAAGAAAGAAGAAGGATATTGGGTCAAAGCAGCATGGAAAAGGAATCATACATGAAAATTGCATAAAATTTGGGATATGGAATGAGCAATTGGAATAAAGGTTATTGTGTTTGACATTTGAAATATTTGAAGTAAATTGGATGGGGTGGTATTGTTAAGGATGAACTTACATTTTTGAATGAGAGGATGTAAGGATAAATTAAATTGAGTTGGCTGATGGAAGAATATTAATGAGATTCAGATTAAGAAGCATTTCCTTCCCTCGCAGATTGACAGCTTTTCCAAACTTTGGAATAGAATAGTAAAGTCACCGTTTTGGATAAGCACTATTAATGTTGCATCACCAACTAAGGATGCAATGCTCTTCAGGGGGTGAATAAGACTACACAGTTTATATATATTACCCGAGGAAAGTGGGATAGACACATCATAAAAATTGGTTGTGAAGCATCATGCCTTGGAGGAGAGAATATCACAGACATAAGGTATACACAGTTATATGAAATATATGATTTATACATGTCACATAGCAATAAGTACTTTGACTCTTCACAGCTACTTGTATAGGTAATGATTATGAGCTATATTAGATGTCCTTTACGCGGAATCAACGTAAAGAAGATGAAGTCCTGAGTTGGTTGTGAAGCATCGCTTGCCTTGGACGGAGCAGAGTATCACAAGCAGAGTTATACACAGTTATATGATTTATACACATCACATAGAAATTAGCACTTTGACTCTTCACAGATACGTATAGGTGATGATGGTGTCCTTTACGCGGAATCAACGTGAAGGAGATGATGTCCTGAAGTAGGTTGTGAGGCATCACTTGCCCTGGACGGAGAGTATCACAGGCAGTCACTTATACAGTTATATTATTTATACACGACGCATAGCCATTAGCACTTTGACTCTTCACGCCCTGGACGGAGAGTATCACAGGCAGTCACTTATACACAGTTATATTATTTATACATGTCACATAGCCATTAGCACTTTGACTCTTACAGAAACACATGTAGGTGATGATTATGGCCAATATTGGATGTCCTTTAGCTCAGATTTAACATGGATTGATATAAGATGAGTTTGAATAGCAAATATGCCATAATACTGTAGAGTTCATTGGCATTGAGACGCATAAATATTATTGATATGATCAGCTGAGATTGGTTAAGGATGATAATTGGTTTAAGTAGCGTCTGTACAACAGGAACAGGTGAGCGACATGCTTGGAGATTCATGCTGTGTATGCGGAAGTCAACATACAACACGGGCAATCCTCTGCCAAAAAACTGACATGCCGCTGCTGTTGAGATGGACCCCGTCCCTGCTGTACATGTCCAAAGGTATATCATAGGAGACCACCTTGCCCCCCAAGCTTCGCACAAGGTTTGAAATCCTTCTATTCAGCTTCTTCCGCTTGTTGTCTATAGCGGCGTGGTTGTCGGCCCCTCTCCAGACCAGACCAGCACTGATTTCGGGCATCGCAGTCTGATGTAGAGGAGGTCCAGGTTTACCGCGTCGAACAGGTCCCTGGAGTTGGTGGTGCAGAGGTCGTTCGATCCCAGATGGATGAGGATGAACTTGGGCGAATTTCCCTCTGCTGCCACCAGTTGATCGACCCGCTGACGCAATCCGGACCACCTCATCCCGCCTTTTGCCGACCAGGTTATCGCTGCTCTGCCTCCATCTGCCTTGCTGGACTGCTGGAGTCGGGCCAAGTAGCTGTCCCCGAGGAACCAGGCTGAAGCATAGAGAAATAAATGAGTATGTGCATGAGTTAGATTACTTGAGGAATGCGAATATATGACAAATAAGCGCTAGACTTCCATCTGCCCATCTGTTGGATCTGCTCGTCGCTGATACCACGCATTGCCGCTGTGGTTGCCGCCCCTATACGAAAGGAATGAGAAGAGTAGTTATTAATGTGCAAGCGACCTGGCAGTGATGCTATGGACCGCTTAAGTACCGCCTGAAACTGAAATCTAGTTAGTGGTGAACCATTAAAATGCACAAACAATAAGGGAGAGCCCTGTGGCCTAGCCTCAAGGTAAGCGTGGAGTGCCTTGACCGGACAGAGTGTAGAGTTTGGGGCTGCTTGGATTATGATGTTTGTCCCCTTGCCAAGCTGATCTGTTTTGGACTGCCTCAAGTTGATCATGATGCTTGCTTTGTTAGTGGGAAGTCTAATGTCCGACAGCAGACAGGCCCGATTAGAGCTGTCCTTATTAGATGAGGCCACGATTTCACCCACTCTGAAAAACCCCAAAAATGTTAGCAAGTATGCTGCCCTGAAAAGCAATTTTTCATAATCATTAGTGCATACTGTACCCAAGACGGATGTGATGTCTGCAAGCATTTGAACTGTAATTGGTTGTCTGACGTCCTGCCGTGGTGAGAGACGCGTCATCCCTGACAAGGCTTTCTGAACAAGAAAATGGTTTGTATTAGCATGTAAATTATTGAGGTTATGGTAAGTTGTTATTGCTGATATATAAGTTTTTGCTGTGGCAGGGGACTTACCCGTAACTGACATGTGACCAATAAATTGTAAAAGTTGGTCGATTGGTACCGGCCACAACCCGGCCAAACCGTATGTAGTGCGAAACTGTTTTAAAGCCTCTACCGCTGTCGCATATGTCCTCCATGTGCTGGCCGCCATTGATGCCTCTATCAGCCTGTCCGCTTCTGCCATTAAATGTCCCAGGCCTCCTGCGGGATTGGTGTAGCCAGTAGGTCTGCCGCCGGTGCCGCCCCTCTGAATCTGGTCCACTGAAATCTCGAAAGTGAGTCAGCTATAATGTTGTCATGTGTGGGAATGTATTTTGCTTTAAACAATATGTTAAAGTTTAAGCATAATAATACTAAACGGAGGAGCAAAACCATTACCTCTTTACCTTTGGCTGTTTGTTTGTTTATTATGGTGACCACTGCCTGGTTGTCGCAGTAGAAAAGAATGTTATTGTTGGCCAGCTGATGCCCCCATATCTGTATGGCGAGGGTGATTGGGAAAATCTCCAACAAGGTAATGTCTCTGAGCCAACCTTTTTCAGCCCATGCTGCTGGCCATTCTCCATTTGTCCAATGTCCTTGGAAATATGCTGCAAATCCTTTGCTTCCTGCTGCGTCCGAGTAAAGCTGTACTGTTTCTGTACTGAGCCAGTTGGTTTTTCTGAAAATGGACTTGCCGTTAAAGTGTTGAAAAAATTGGAGCCATGTTTCAATATCTTTGCGAATGCCTTGAGTTAGCCTTATTCTGTGGTTTGGTCTTGTAGCCCCACATTGCGCATCTATTAACCTACGCAGGAAGGGCCTGCCCATAGGTATTGCCTTGCAAATGAAATTGAGTTTGCCCACTATTGATTGAAGTGTTTTTAGTGTAGTCTTTTTACTTGTTGTTGATAATAGTTCCTTAAGCTGTTCCTGTAAGTCTGTAAGTTTGTCGTCTGGAACTCTGATCTCTCCTTTACTTGTATCAATGGTGAGGCCAAGATAATCTAAACATGTCGTGGGTCCGACAGTTTTTTCCTGTGCAACGGGGACGCCTAGTTGTGACATCAAAGCGAGTGATTTGGCAAGGATGTTCTCACATTGCTGATAGCTTGTTGCGGCCATTATGAAATCGTCCAAGTAATGAGAGACTGAGTTTGAGGCTGTTATTGTTTTTATTGCCCATTCCAAGAATGTACTGAACTTTTCGAACAGCGCACAGGATATTGAACAGCCAAAGGGAAGACACTTGTCTATATAGTAGTCACCTTGAAATTTGATGCCCAGGAGCTGGAATTGTTGTGGTGAGACTGGTAGTAGTCTAAAGGCTGATTTTATGTCGAACTTGGCAATGACTGTAGCGTTACCCAGGCTTTGTATCATTTGTACTGCCTCATCGAATGTGCTGTAATGAACTGAACAATGCTCTGAAGGGATATAGTGATTAATTGACTGTCCCTCTGGATAAGACAAATGGTGTATCAGGCGGAAATCAGCCACACCGTCTTGTGAAAGCTTTTTTGGGACTAGGCCAATTGGTGATGTGATTAGGTTCTTGATAGGTAGTTGCTTGAAAGGTCCTGCCATGCGACCAGCTTGAATCTCCTTGTTTAGCTTGCTTTGGACCACTTGTGGCTGTGCTATTGCTGACTTTAAGTTTCTTGATTCTCTTGGACCTTGTGGGCCATTATACTGTAAATTAAAACCTTGTGCAAAGCCGTGGAAAATTATGCTGCTATCCCTAGGTTGAGTTTGCTTGTAGCGATGTAACCATTTTTTCAACTGTGGAAGATTAATTGGTGTTGTTGCCATAGTGGCCACGTTGGGATTGTCTTGCGTCACCCTGAGTTGTTTTAGGGGGGGGGTTTCCCCCTTTTGCTCGAAAGCAAGTAATGGAGCTGTGGCCTATACGATTACATGTCGTACATTTATGTGTATAAAGGCAGTTCTGCCTGTGGCATCCCTTGGTGTTGAAGTCCCAACAGGGGAGATCGCGCTGTTGACTTTGCCTGTAACTTTGTGTGGCATATGTCGGCCCTTGTGTAGTTTTACTTGCCGAAGTTTTTAATTGATTTGGCAACATAAGCTGTAACCATAAATGGCTGTCGATCACGCCCCATGACCTTGTCGGGTACCTCTCCATCCGACGCCTGAACTGTATGTCGTACTGTGACCAAGCATTACCCCCAAATCGAGAAGCCGCACCCCTAATGGTCTCTGCATATGTGAGCATGTCTTGCACTTTGTTTGGGTGAGCTTCAAGGTAAACACTCATGTAGGTGTGAAACGATGATGTCCATTGGCCTATGCTGAGGGGTTTTGTATCTTGAGTGGTAGGCTTGAATACTACCTGGCCTGAAGGATCTAACTCCATGGAAAATTTGACATTTTCTGTGCCTTGTTCACCTTCGATTGGGAGGAGAGATCTAAATTCAACAAATTCCCCTTTCACTATTTTTTCTCTCAGGCTTGTTTTGACCGAATCGCCTAGTTTTTCCGTCTGCGATTGGATGTTATTGTTATGGATTGGTGTTGAATATGAGACATTAAGCCCTGTGTCTTGTATCTGCGAAGGAAAGTTATGGTTAAGCAAAGCTTGGGATTGAATATCAATTGCTGGGAAATCAACGATTGGTAATGAATTGAAATTATTACCTGAAAGATTTGGGGGAGGCAGCGCCGCAGGAACGGGCTGTTCCACGACCCTACCCCCCGCCGTCGATGTCTCCCCTCGTGGTTGAGCCGACCTGGCGCGCTTGTTCACAAGCTTATGGTTGAGGGCAGCGGTCCTTTTAGGTGGCATGATGAATCGGAAAGAAGAGTAAAGACTAGCGAAAAAGACCTACGACAGATGAAGGAAATTAGCAAGGGAAAAGAGAGAAAGAGTGCTACGAAAAAAGAGAGCTGTAAGAAAACACGTGCGAAAAGAGAGGTTGAGAAGAGAGAAGAGGAAGTGACGTGGAGGAAGTGACGTCAGGTTGTGAAAGTGAGGCAGGTCGGAAGTTGTGTTGTGATTGTTTATGTCCGTTGCGTGTTGCGGTAAAGCTCCCCATAACCCCATCTAGCGAAGATCGCTAAATGTAATTAAATGGGTACCTGAAAAGAGAATACACAAAATTATGTTATCACATTAAATTATTTGAACAACTACAATATAAATATCCAACTTATTATATTATACATTGGAATGTGTAATCAGTGTCACTTATGATAAGGAAACTATTTTTTTAAAGTCCGATGTTGGAAATTGAATTGCATCTCAGGTAGAACAACCATTGCCAGAATTACAGGAACTGTCCAAGACCTTTGGCAAACCGTGTTCTGACAGAACTGGAAGTGCTTTATGACACTGTAAACAACAAATGTTCTTCACAATCAGTAAAATGCTCAGTTTCAAACTGATTTTCCGAAATCTTTAAATAGCGTTTGTTTAGAAATTCCAGTGAAAAAAAGCTCAATCTGATCTATAAAACCTCATTTCCATTTCCAATTCTTTGTGCATTTCTGAATCTTGCTGTAAAGATAGTACCACCTGATTTTCTCCCTTCCAAATTGAGCTTTTGGCAAGTTTCTACCTGTCGTCAAGCACACCTGTCAGGTGTGTTTATCTAATCAGCGGCCAGGTAAGCTTGGCACCATCATCCGCAATCTCATCATGGCACCAGTATGAGCTTATTTCTGAAACTCATATTAGCACTTTCAAACTATCCACCAGAACTTGAAACAAATAACTTCTTGTGTGGTAGGTACGCTTTTAATTGATCCTGCTGACATTGTTTCCTAACTATGTTTCCTTTCAAATACCATCTGTCTCATTTGTGGTCATAGGACATAGAACCAATATTCTGTAAATAATCATTAGTTAATGAATTCATTCAATTGATTTCCAAAAATATTTCGTTGCCCAAAGAATGATTTTGAATCTATTATGTGATACAAATACAAACTTCAGAAAGGTGGACGCAATGAACATGATCAACTCATGTCTTATGTTTAAGCAATGACAACCAACACTTAATTCTAAATGGTCAATTTTTGTCGAGTCATGACAATAACTGATTATAATATCCCAGTTGATTTATCGCCCCTGTAGTTCTGAGAGTTGCAGGCGCGGCGCCTCCAGTGCTGCCTGGTTACTGTGACATGGGCTGATGGATCTGGCACTGTGTCAATATTAGCCTACCAGTTCCAGCGCTTATTGGACTTGCGGATTATCCAACACGTTTGTTGTTTCATCTAAATATTGACATGTTTGCTTTGCTAAGAATTAATGTTTTCAACTAGAATGAACTGAAAATATTTGAAAATTCATTTGTTTTTAGTGCAGTTTGATGTTTGTTTGAAGAGTGCCTTCAAGTTTGGTTAACTAAATATTGAGTTTATTGTTGATGTCATTAGAATTTTGTGAAGTGAAGTTATTGATGATTTACCCTTTTTTTTAAAGAAGTTGGTTGAAACATTGTGATGTTTATAAGTTTCAATTATGTTAAACATTGATCTAAGGTATGATGTTAATAAAATTTAGATTCAAAGAAGTAGTAAGCATTGCGCTGATGTATAAATTTAATGAGGCATACTGTTCACTGCTTTGCAATTAATCAATCTGTTCAAGAGTTAAAATCATTTATTTTAGTGATGCACCATGATGTAATGATTTTATTGGTCCGCTCCTCAAATAAAGAAAACCACCTACAACCAATCATGCAATACAAATCTTTTAGGAAAGGTATATATATATATAGATGTTGATATAAAAAAGCAAGATACTGTATTCGACGTTATAAGCGCCCTTTCCCTATATGCGGCCCCTAACAGTGTTTTTTTAACTCAAAAAACAAATTTAAGGGCCTCCACCCTTGGCTTACCTTATGGTTTGGAGAATCAGTCCTTCTCTTATCACGGTCATTGGATTTGTAACTTTTCGCTAAAAAACTATATGAAGATCAAGAATATACAAGACATTTAAATAAGCGCCCCCTTTTTTCAATTTTTTTATCGCCCAGAGCGCTTAATCGGTCAAGTTATGAAAGCATGAGATGCAGAGAGCAGCTAGCGCTGGGAGTGCATGATTAGTTGTATATATCAGGCCAAGTGTTGTCCATTCATGTCCTAGTTGCGTGTCGAGAGAGTTTATCTCACATCATTTACTGATTTATCATTTATCAGAGGGATCAAATTGATTTGACACATGGCAGCTAGAAGCTCAGAGTGATGAAGAGAGAAGGCAAACTGGCTAGCTACAGTAGTGCTCATCTTGCAGAATCAGCAGATCCTCTCCATGAAACCATTAAAATCATGTTCGAAAAAAAAAAATTATTTTGCATAATCAAAATATTCTTTTAAAGAAACTGAGAAAAACATTTTGGATTTGATCTATATGGAGAAAGAAAACTTTTTTGCAAAATGGTTACTTCCTCTTTTGAAAGTCTTTGATAGTGTTTTGGTAATTGTCCTATACCAGGAGAGTGCATTTTATATTGAAAAATTTACACATTCCCATCCATCATCTATGAAATAATTTTGTGGAAATGAACATCAGAAAGGAGTCTTTAATAACAATTAATTTAATTGACAGATGAAATTATAAGTTTGTTGAAGTGATGAAACCATAATGGTTTAAGATGGAACCATAAATGACATCTCTCCTTCAACAGAAATATTATTGGACAGTTTCAGCTCATACTTCTTGTATGCGAACATTACAGTCAGTTCCTATCGTCATACATGAGATTGATTACAACTGAACTTTGGATAAAGATGTTGTAAAAGATGTAAACGTAACTTCAATTCCTAATTTGAAATCTGATTTGACATTAAATTTAATGATATCTCTTAATCAATCAGGAATAATGGTTATCATCAAGAAGATTTAATGATCCAATATTAAATTTTCCGTTCAAAATCTGAAATCATGCAAAAAATGTTACTCTGTGTAATAATTGATGATTATTCAAGTTATAATATCAATAGAGAAACAATGCTATTTATTATCTAGGAGAGCTGCAGGGCTTAAGTTGAGCCAGTACCTGTTACCTGATGGTTACCATTCTGCTATCGGCCGGATCTGATCTGATCACATCACCGTGACACAATCACTTAGTTTACCAATACCATTGATTCCTTTGTCCAATGTGCAGGGTGTCTGTATCATGTTCAATGACTTAGAGTAATAAGGGTATAAGCATCAAGCAATCAACTATGAAATATGCAGTTTTTTAAATGAGTACTATACTTAATAAACATCTTCCATACATTATTGTTGATATTAAAAAAAAGAGGAGAATAAAATTATGTTTTACATTTAATTAAGTATTAAAGATTTGCTCATTTAAACAACCTTATTATGAAGTAGTTTTCAAAATTAAGCCATGAAAAAATGTTAATCAATTATTAATTTTCAAATTATCCAAACAAAATAGATATAAATATTCAAAGATAGCAAATATTGTTCTCTATCTTGTGGCACCCTGTCTGTAGAATTCATTGCAAATAAGAACTGTCTCTTATCCTTTAAGAAAGTAAAACCATTTACCAAAATTTCAAAAAGTTATTTGTGACTATATTTGCTATGAGACTGTTGAACTGTGCTCCTTGAACCTGAACCAATATATAGGTTAACTATAATTGGAAAAACACAAATGGTGGCAGAATTGTAATCAAAGGTGGAACTGTATTCATATTCTTCCAAAATAGGAGAAAATTGTTAATTTTCAATTATTTGAAAGTGCCACTCCTGTCCACTTCTGCCAGGTAAGCATTTAACAGACAGACAGACAGCTCATCTGTCTCTTCTCACGTGTGGGCAGTATATATATACTAGATATTTATACATACAGCTGATACTTGAGGTGTTGAATCAGCTTTATTTATAGCCCACATAATGTCACCACACAATCATCCTTACACCTCACTCAGGTGTTGCGGCAGTGTCGTTAAGGTGTTGTGACGGTGTTGTGAATTTGTTGTGAAAATGCATCTCAGGTGTTTGCAGTGTGTCTTGCATAAAGTTTCAATTATGGATTATACATTGATTATTGGATTTACTTTGTTTTACTGCAAGAGAGAGGTAAGTGATTGCTTATTTCAGTTGATGATTTAGTAATCTTAAAATTAGAATTTTCCATGCCATTAAGTTGATTTAAAATGCCAATTTATTTCATTTCTAATTGTTTTTATAATTTCTTCTTTATGTATAAAGTGTATATATAAATTATTTATGTGAATTTTATAACCTCAATGGACAGTTCCGATAAATGTGATTTTATCCATCAAATGTCTGATATTTTGTTCTCATCTTTTCTTTCTTCCTCTTATGTTGGAAAAAAAATGTAATGTATTTTTTGTGAAACAATTAAAATATTATGGAACATTTTTGTTTAGAATAAAATCTATCATGTATCAACATAATAATTTTTACGTAAAAAATTAGAAAAATGTTAAATATTAGTGTTAGGAACTATATTTTAGCAAGATTGTGCCAGATATCCAAGCATCCCGATGTGTTTGTATCTATTTTTATCAGCTTATGCAACACAAGCACAGCCACCTGTCTCTCCTATATATAGTTTGTAGGTATGTATGGATCAAAACATATATATGCACTAGACTTGCTGCATGTTTTGAAATTACAAGTTATTTTTATACAATGATTATGATTGGTATTTGTGACACTGTTAACATATTCAATAAGGTCAATTGGGAGTTATGATGATCAGGAGTGTGTGAATTTCAATAGCATGTCATCGAGTTGAGGCCTTTATTCTCTTCAAGATATTTTTAAATCACAGGGGTCATCTTCAAACACATTAAGAATGAATAAAGCCCTTCTATACAAGGACATACAGTATGAGTACCTTGTTTATCATAGAAATTTAGTTAGGAATGTTCTAGCAATTAAAAGGCTTGTAAGCATTGATTTTAACTGTTTATAAAAACATTGGTAAAATATTTTGGTAGTCAAAATGAAATGCTTTTCAGAGGCAAAGCATTCCAGTCCTGCCACAGCAATTTGGATATGTACCTAGTATATTAATTAACTAATTTGGGTCTAATTAGCTGCCAGATTAGTTATGCTTAGTTAAGTTTGGAATTTTGAATTTACACAGTAAAGGAGTTTTATGATGTATTCCAAAGATGGCTCCATCTTCTAATTTAGATTTTCCAAAATAATGTAATCCCAGAGAAGTGTTTTTTTAGCAAAAAATAGCACATATTTAAAATCAGAAGGTTATGACAATTTGAAATCTACCTAGACATAACAACAAACAATTTGGAATGTCCAAGGTTTTCTCAATCTCTGTAAAAGAACTTAAGACCCTTTAATTCCAAATTGATTAATATAATATGGTGTCTTGGATTTTAGCACATCACCAAAACAATAAAACCTTTCACACTTTAACCATTGAAACCATGGAAATTTTACCAGACCAAAATAGAATCTTACTAATTTTGCTTCCTTTATATGCTCTAAAGACTTTACAATCTTTAGTAACTTTGCTACATGGTCTAACTAGGAGAGACCGTGCTGAGTAAAGCATTCCGGTCTGGCATTTGCAATGAGAGTAATTATGTCTGTTCTTCACCACGTGTATTGTTCTTGGCCGGGTCTGACAGCAGCGATCTGACCTTCCAGTTGCTCAGCTGTACAAGATTCATCTCATTCAAGAACTTCTTCTTACCTTTAGTATACAGGTAACCACAAGGGATTTGTATTTGTGATTTCTGATATTGATGAAAGTTGATGATGATGATATTAATACTTTATGCTTTGATAGTTGAATTTAATTTTCTGAGGCATCTGTCTATTTATTAAAATAGTCGTTTTTGTGATTAATGAATAACAACTGAAAAGAAAGAACAAAGTTGCAAGTTGACATCAAATCCAGTGTGCTTGTTCCCATCGGCTGCTTGTGGTATCAACAGGCTTCTTACATGCAGTTTAACATCACGTTGAGCTCTTAAACATGCAAGGGAACCAAAAATTATTGTTCTAAGAGTATACAAACATAGTTCTGTCAACATTTCTTTCACTGTGTTCGGTTCCATACTTAATCTAACCAACTCTTATTAATATTGTTGGAACCAAACTTTGGGACAAAGCATTTACCTGATTAAACCAAATCCATGAAAGCTTGTTCCATAATTTCACGGAAAACATGTTTTTGATTAATTAATAACATCAAAATGGCATTAGATCGGTCTAATTTCATGATTAACATTCCAAGATACGGCGCTGATTAATTTGTGTTTCTGGCACAAAAAGTTATCTTGCATATGCTCTATGTTGATACCCCGTGCTATTTATCCATGTAATGGTTTATCGTGTGCACGCGGCAGGTGTATCTCTGTACAGCAACTGCATGTGCAAATATCACGCACATCACTGCAGCATCTACCAGAACACATGCCATCCTCAGATTGACTCATCAAGGTCTTCCAATACACTCTTTCTTAGACATATCTACACACAAATTGCAGAATATTGACTAGCTCAAGATATTTTTTTGGACCTGTTTAAGATTTGTTTGTGTGAAGATTCAACCCTTGAATATCAATCTCAATTGGTTGATTGCAATGCCTTATTTAAAGAGCCGCTCTGTGAGTTGGTTCTTTTAGATATATTTTACCTTCCAGTCTATTGACTGTTTGACATTATGCACCAATATAAAAATAATACAGAAGGTAACTGCGAAATAGTTTTGTTGATGATGAATCTGGATTTTGTTTGGATGAGCTTAAATTAGACACTTAATATTTTTAACATGGCTTATTAATCACTTTCACTTAAAACTCCTTGTATCAGCACATGAAGCAACAGTTTAACCACCAAGCATGTAGTTCATATTTGTTTACCTTTGATTGACATAAAAAACATAACCTCCGAAAAATCAAATCTAGATTTGGGATGAATCTCATTTAGGCTCAATTCAAAGATACAAGATTTTTGTTTTGATGATGTGTACCCTTTGGATGTCAAAATTAGAACTATTGAATTTCTACCTTTGAAACAAACAATATTTTTAGAAATGATTACTGAATCCCCTGCCATATTCATGTTTTTCTTTACTTTTATCCTTATCAAGAAGCACAAAACACAAACAAAAAAATCTGTCAATGTGTTTTAAAGAGTATGTTTTTCAGAAAATTAGGGTAAATCTACATATTCACATTTTGCCAATTGTGACTGCTTCATCTGAGGCATTGGGTTTTAAGTAGATTCATGAGTTATCTTGTGAACATTGAAACTGTTCATGTTTCACACAAGCAACAACTGTGCATCAACAGGAATACAGCAGATACTTTGATCTCACAGATGTATATCACTGGTATCTCATGTCATGCCACTCCTCCAGCCATAAGCCGGAACATAACCGGAACTAACAAACCTATTTCACCTAACCCATTTACTGCCAAACACTTCTACCAATGCCTGAACCCTTTCTGTGTATATCTGTTTATGAAGACTTCACACGTTATTCTTAACAGCCTGTATCTGATATCAAGATCAACTGATTGAACAAGACATGAGACAATTGTTTCAATGCTTTACAGTGTAAATGGCCTATCTATAGTTCTATCTAGGCTAAGTTTCCTTTTTTACATTTATTTTGCAATTGGTGAAATGATAAGATGCAAATGGTAAAAAACAGTTACATATCTCATTCTGTTGTTGAGCCCCTTTCCCCCATCAACTTGGTCTGATTTTGTACCCATTCAGAAAGATCTCTTTCTTTAAAGATGTTACTTCTATAAGAACAGTTGAAGAATACAGAATATCGGTCTACAGATAAAAAGCCAAGAGCTAATATTGGCCATGTTGGTCCATACATCCTGTTTTAAAGTACCCATTTAAACTGCTGGGTGAACTGAGAGCAATGTGGATGAAGTGCCTTGTCCAGAGCACAACTACGATATGAGAACCATGTCTCCACCAGGATTTGAACCCCGGCCTCTGGTACGAGAGGTCAGCACTCTAACCACTGTGCTCAAGATCTAGTTCTAGAGCTGACAAGAAAATGAAATGAATGTTTGCAAGTTTCCGAATGTAGCAACTTACACTCCAGTGGTTGACTCTGTGTAGATGTAAACGTAGATGTAGCGGAGAGTTAGTAGATGCTATCTACCTGAGGACTACTATTAGTTCAGGTCTGTTGGCCCAGCTGTTTGGTGTATGTTTGTAGGTAAATAGGAAACACTAGGGATACCAGCTCTGCTTTGAAAACAGATAGTTTTTCAGTTAAGGGCGTGCTTCTGTGTTAACTGATAAATGATATCTTATCACATGTTTTCATACCTTTTTGTAGAAATATGTGAGGAATATTTTTATAACTGAAATAGGCACAGCAAAGAAGTAATGAAGTTTTATTATTGTTTTTCTTAAGAGTTATTTTCTTGATAAGTTTTTACAGTATTTATTCAAAAAAAATAGTATGTTTCATGTACATGTACTGAAATTCATTGATAAGGTGTGATGATTAAGTGGTAAATGACTTCATTTTTGTAAAGAACAACACATTTCACTGTCAATTTACTCTTCATTTATCTGATTACAATGCAAGAATATTCAGAAAGGACATATTTATTTATAATGAAGGTTTTTATCAAAAAATCCTTGTGTATAACTATTCAACTGGTTCATGTGAAAAAAAATAGTTCGATACCTATTGAAGAGGGCTATTATTTCCACAAAATCTTTGTTCATTTTCACAGGTGATTCATTACATGTAAAGATAATGGGTCGATCAATATCTCTATACCTTTAAACTCCACACCTAGAGGGTCTGCTTGTATATTTATCTACTCTAGGTAGGTAATGGTAGACAACTCTTGTCTATCTATTGTATGTAAGTATTGTAAACTTTACTTACATCTAGCCCCATATTGGCCTCATAGCAGCATTAGCCCCCTGCAGACGAACATGCACATGTGTTGCGATGCACATGCAGTAACGAGCTCACCTGTATATTCAGCTCCTCAGGTAGATGGACCTTTCCTGCAACACCTGATCTACACCTAATCACCTTCATAGGCCATAGTTGCCCTTTGCTTCTGATTGTTGTGTCGATCGAATACTACTCACTGTGGTGCAAAGATGCAATTTCAAAAATAAATTGCAATAAGTCAGAATAGCAGCTTACAATTCGAGTTTGAAAATAAACAAATTTTAATTGAAAGTTTTAGAAAATAATGATTTTTTTTGCAACATGCAATAATTTTGAGATTGATTTTTTGTACATGGCGATTTTTATGAAAGCAATATATATGAAATAATAAATTTGATATTAATGATAAATTAATGATAAATGGATATGAGGGGTAAATTTATTTCATTCTTTGAATATAAATGTTTCAAACTGGTTTTTTTAAAACAACAACTGACAGTTAACCTCTAATAGATCATTGATATACCGGTAATGAGGATTTGATACTAGAGAAATGCACCAGCTCATATATATAGCAATAGAAGAATCTGTTTATGAAGTGCCTGGAGTATTATTCACTGACTTGTGGGACATTCTGTGCAGTGCAGATAGGTTGAGGTTACCCAGAACTGTGTTGCTTCTCAAGAACCTGTCACGGATCTTCCAGGCTTTCAGGAAGTGTTTGCATAAATAGAGAATCTCACCCAAGTGTCTTCTGATATCAAATATATCAACACCAGTTGATAAAAGTATCTGAGGCTTGGCGAGGATATTTTACTTAGGTGATATATTTGATGTAAAAAGATACAATGGTGGGATTCTATTTTATTATCAAAAATCATTTTTCATTTTGTTTGAATGATAGACGTACATCTCTGAACACTGCACTACTTAGGGGGTAATGTGATAGCATTGTGATGTCATAGTATAGTGATGTAATCACTGATGATGCAACACGTTTGTGATGTCATGTACTTGCCGATTGCAGAGCATTGTTTAAAATCTACTGGCAAAACGATATCTCCTAGATCATCCACAAGCGATATCTCCTGCGAAATACAGTTTTGGATGATAAACACATATCTGTCACTAAACAAACAATTAACTTACAGAATTGAAGTGAATTTCAATTTCATGTCATAAACTTTATTGACATATACTTTTCATGAGACGTTTTGATTTCCTTTCTAAAAAAGGCTTGGTAAGGATAACAGCACCAAGGATCAACTTAATGATGTACTGATTGATCTAATAACAGACGATGGTAGTAATAAAGACTGATGAAGTGAGTTTAACCCCCAAAACATTTCACTACAAAATTTTATCATTTGGCTGCTAATTTCCTGATGATGGATAATATATCCCCTCTCTTTTATTGAGACATCAACTGAAAGTATTGAAGCATTTGCTGAAAACATAGGGAATTTCTGGTTCATGGTGTTAACGTTTATGTAATAATAATGTTGCTCTTCATTGTCCAAAAATGCTGTCAGAATCCTATTTTTGAAAAATTGTTTTCTTTAAATATTTCAGCTGTTGAATATAAAGGTATCAACAAATTCTTGGTGGATTAGATTGTTTACAGGAATATTGATGCATTAACAAAGGTTTGATACAAAGTTCTTTAATATCAAGAAGACTATTTAAGGTTTGAATGTTTTGTTTGTAATCCATTACGACAGCTCCTGAAACTGGATATTTCCCTGTTCCCTGTTTTTTGTCTGATTTCATCCATGGCCATCTGGCTTCTTAGAAATGAAATCCTTGTATCTGTATGTATTATCTGTTTGTTAATTCTTATCTTCTATTTTGACTTGGAGTCTAAAAAACTTCCTGTATTGTCGATAAAGGGGCATCAAGAGTTTCCCATGCTATAACTCCATGGTTCCTGATGGGGACATTTCCTTATGAAAGCAGACAATTTGATCCTTTTGTTTTCTTATGCATCATTTTTCTTGACAAGTTTTCTCACAAGTGTTGTTTTGGAGGAAGACAAAGATTCTTTGGTAATGTTAAGGGTAAAGACAGGAAAGGTTGTGCTAAATTTCTTCAACAAATTTCTCTGAGTTGATAGTCACTGTCAGATTCAGTCACACTTACTTACAGCTAACATTTATGCATAGAAGACTAATTGGTTGTTTTTCAATACCTTTTGAGAATTTTAAGTATTTGATTTGAGTTCAATAACGTTTTCACTCACCCAAAAATAAATTTAAACCCCAATTTCTTGTCCTAAAAACCACGAATATCTCAAAAAGCGAGGAGCACAGGAACATACCAATAAAGATAAGTAAGTATGTAAGTAAGTGTGTACCTGTTCAGGACATCAATCAGTTTGATGTATAAAAACTGTGTTCCTGATTCGCCGACCTTCCCCTTTCTTTCATGTGGAACTATGGTAGCTGGGGGTGCCAGGAACACGTTAGGTGCGAGCTGATCTCCATTAGGGGTAAAATAACTCCCATGAGCACTTGCTGTTTGTACAGATATAATTAAAGCAGAGTAATAACTTGTGTATTTATAGACGGCACACTTGTAGTTGGAGAAGCGTAGATGCTCGTGTGAAATCAATGTTTAGGGTATGAAATTTGGAAGTGGGTTTTCAGGGTGGTGGAAGGTGGTTTAGTATGGTTTTTGAGTTTTGAATGATATTTGGTGTTGATTTGGTATGATGATTGAGGTGGGTCTGGTATGAGGGTTGGACGTGGAATTGGAATGAAGGTTTGAAATGGGTTAGTTACCGGCATGATATTTGAGCTGTAAGTGTGTTTGATATGAGGGCTGC
Source organism: Steromphala cineraria (assembly GCA_916613615.1). Lineage (NCBI taxonomy): Eukaryota > Metazoa > Mollusca > Gastropoda > Trochida > Trochidae > Steromphala > Steromphala cineraria. Next base: position 5,468,728 of record OU744724.1, on the reverse strand, counting down.
AGCTGTAAGAGAGTTTGGTATGGTTGTTTTAAGTGGATTGGGTATGATTGTGGAAAGAAGTTTTGGGTATTAAGCTAGATGTATTCAAATCATTCACTGTTTTCTTTAATAGGTGATAATTTTTCTTGCATTGATGGCACTCGTTAAAATGGTAATTTTTCATTACTCATGTCATTTCTGATATTTTTTATCATGCTTGATTTGTATTGTGAATTAAACATAGGCATGGAAAATCCATTTTAAACAATGTCAAGCTTTCATACAAAAAAGATCTTTCAGAAGAAAGTAAATGCAGTTAATTTCATCTCGGAGGAGGTGTGGAAGCTCTTCCACTGCGTTTACGCTTTGGGAAACAAGGATAAAAAGGAGCTAGTGATTTCCCCCCTGTGGATTGGCCTTGGCTTGGATAGCTCAGTTCTGTTTGTGTGAGCAGAGACTTCACTTCATCAACAAGTGCTTGTTTTTATGTGCCTGCAGTATGCGCTAATACTTATAATATGCACCTTTTTCTGTGCTTCTGGTGTACTTCGATATCATGTTGCATATGATTTTTGTGTACTGTTGGTGTCTGTTTGTATTGTAGTAATGTGTTGAGGTGAATGAGATGGAGGCTGCCGAGGACTTCTGATCTGTGCTTTCTTCAGTGATGCCTTGTGTGTACTGTATACATGTAACTGTATGCTTCAGGTTCTTGATTATTACAATTGTTCATGTATACTTGAAATGTGTCGTTTGATTGATGAGTGTGGTATTATCTTCGTAGGCAATTGGTAAATATGCCTGTATTTATTTAAGGAAAACGAAACCATAGTACAATCATCATATCTGCTTATAAAACATTATTCTATAAATATTTAAACTTGTGCATGTTTATGCAATTCATCCGTTGACCTTGGTGTTCAGTTCATGCTTGCATCCAGGCAGGAGGTTCAGGTAGTGTATCTTGTAGCAAGTGATTGTCATCAATTCTTGCATCCTTGTATCCTTGTTTCTTTGCATCTTTGTATCATCAAAGGATTAAATATCTTGCCTTTTCTTTCATTACAATAAAGTGCAAAACATCCCTCTTGATTTAAACAAATACAGAAAATACATGAATTTACAAAGCAATCAGCATGAAAAAAAAATCTCAACCAGTTCATTTTGAAGAGTAACTTGCACACCTTTGATATTGTTGTTATGGCTCTGTAGATGAGAGGGGACCAAGCCAGGTGGATACACAGACAGACAGACACCAGGCTGAACGGATACTGATAGAGAACAGGGAGGATACTGGAGAGAAGGTGGAATGACTTGTTGTCAAAATACTCTTCTCGGTCCGTATTTACGGAGCCATATTTCAGGGAGGTAGTTTGGTGTAGGCTGACACCCAGATCATCAGTGGACTCAGTTTCCATCACATCTGCCAAGATGATCTGCCTTCAGATTTAGCTTGTCATCTCTCAGATATTGTGTGCGTTTTTTTAGTAACTCTGGTACTGTGAGAAAGGGGTTTGATAGTTTGGTTGATATATAAATGTATTTGGAAAGAAAACTCATAGAAGTGTTATCTTGTGTTTTCATCTAATAGTGATATCTTTGAACTTTGAAGTATTAGAAATTCTTTTTGTTTGCTGATAACTGTGAATTGATGAAACAGTAATGTCAATTTGCAACATATTTCACTTAGTGCCACTTACCCAAGTAATAATATAATAATAATAAGAGTATTTGTTTTGCGCTATTATCCATCCAATCGGTTGCTCAAAGCGCAGATCCAGTTCCTAATAGTTATACTTGGAGAAGAGATGTGTCTTCAATTTAGATTTGAAGACAGCTAAAGATGGAGAGTTCTTGATTTCCAACGGTAGAGAGTTCCAAAGAGAAGGAGCACAGAATGAGAAAGACCTCTGGCCGAAGGATTTAAGATTGACCTTAGGGACAGTTAGTAGCAGTTGATCCTGGGATCTCAGATTTCTGATTGGAGTGTGTTTCTGGAGAATTTCTTGCAGGTACTCTGGTGCAAGATTATGATAAGAGCTGTAAGTCAAACACTGAACTTTAAAATCAATTCGGGCCTGTACTGGAAGCCAGTGAAGTCTCATTAGTAGGGGTGTTACATGTGATGATTTCTTGCATCTGTATATCAGTCTGGCTGAGGCATTCTGGACTCTCTGAAGCTTCATGACGAGATCTTGTCTAATGTTGATGAGCAGACTGTTGCCATAGTCGAGTCTGGAGAGAATCAGAGACCTGACCAGCTGACTAGTGGCATCCTCGGTCAGCAGATGTCTAATCTGGCCGATACTCCTCAGGTGATAATGGCATGTCCTACAGGTGTGTTCAACATGCTTGTCCATTGTCATGCCGGCATCCAGATAGACACCTAGGTCTTTGACTGCATCCGAGAATGGTATTGACGAATTCCCTATATCAAGAGTGGATTCAGGAATAGCTTTCCGTTATGAGTTAGTACCGACAATAAGAACCTCAGTCTTGCTATCATTCAGCTTCAATTTGTTGCTGATCATCCATGATCTGATGTCAGATATGCAAAGTTCAAGGTCACTTATTGCTGTATTGGAGCTTGATTCAACAAATGATTTCTGTAGCTGTGTATCGTCAGCGTACGCGTGGTGGGGAACGTCATGGTCATCAATGACTTCGCTCAGGGACGCTGTATACAGGGTGAACAAGATTGGTCCAAGGACCGAACCTTGTGGTACTCCCCAAGTAAGGAGGACTGGATCTGACACGGCACTATCGATGACTACTGACTGAGATCTGTGATGTAGATACGACTCGAACCACTTGAAAGCAGTACCTGACAGTCCAATGCGAGTCTTGAGGCAGTGGAAAAGCTTGTCATGGTCGATGGTATCAAAGGCCGCTGTCAGGTCTAATAACACCAGTAGACTCAAACTCTGTTTGTCAGCCGAGCGCAAAAGGTCGTTTGCAACTCTGAGGAGGCATGTCTCGGTGCTGTGTCGAGCTCTATATGCAGACTGGTACTTGTCGTTGAGATCGAATAGTTCAAGATGTGCTGTGAGTCGAACTTTTACTGCTTTCTCTATGACTTTGGACAAGAAAGACAAATTTGAAACTGGTCTGTAATTTTTTAAAGTGTTGTTATTGAGTCCGTTCTTCTTCAAAAGAGGCTTCACGAGTGCTGTCCTAAACGATACAGGTACAGAGCCAGTTACTAGACTTGTATTAACAATCTTGGTAATGACTGGCGCCAGGATATCCAGATAATCCAGGACTAGAGTGGTTGGAACTGGAAGTAAGTAATTTTACCTATTCAAATGATTGTTCAGTAACCATGAAGAACAATAGAACATTGTTGGTATATTCTATCCATTGTGTAACCAATCATTAGGAAAATCATATGTTATATCAGACCCATTTCAAATCATGGTGTATAGTGTATATGGAAACACGAGATGTTATGACGGATCTATACTAGGTACAAATGTTGGAGTATCAACTACCATTACACCGTCTTTGATCTTCATGTTACCGACTAGGAACCGAGGATACCTCATTGATCAGTTCAAGCCTCTTTATCAACCTAAAACACAACACAGAGGAATCACAATATTGTCTTAGTCCACATTGGAGAACTAGACCTTTGGGGACCCGACTTTAAGTGAAACGGTACTCCGACACAGAACTGAATCTTCCCAGAATCCTCTTATATGAATGAGCGTAAGCTGGAAGGATTGTGGGACAATTGCCTTTGATGTTGGGTCGCATGTCAACATACAACGAACGACAGCTGATGGTTCCTGCTATGGATATTCCGCAGACTCTAAATAAGGAAATATTACGATGATAGTGTCCTCAATTGATTTAGGATTTCTTTGATTCTGTAGTATCAGTGTACAACCATGGAAGCTACGGAAACTTTTGTCATTGAAATATCCTTAGTAATCAGTATCGGATAAAAAGGACATTATTCTGTGATAGGGAATTCCATTGATTGAAAAATATTTATTCCATTATATCAATTAACAATTAAAGAGATTATAATTATTGAAATATTTATTATTATTTTCAGGTGTCTTTGTTTGTCAATGATTAGTTTAGACTTCTTATTCATTAGTTTAAGTAGGATTCTGACATCAATGTTTTAATGAAATGTAGTTCAGTTCACCCAAGTAAATGCTGTTTGTAGGTCTTGTCACAATTTCTTTAAATCATTTCCCTTTAATGTCCATAAAGTGGTGATCTATGTTGTATGTACAATGGAGTTTTTAAATTGTATGCCAATTATGGATGATAATTTATTCCTACTTAGGCATCAACATTGAATGAGGCCCAGGGCAACAAGAATTAAATACTCTTTCAACAGTTCTGGACATCTTTTGTGTTTATTATCACCAGTATGCTTACTAAAGAAATACAGCAATTAAAAGATTATCAATATTGTCAACAAGCATCTATATGTATCTCACATTATTCTGCCTTTCTAGAAATGTGTTCGTTCTGAATCTAGATGTTACCTTAATTCTCTACAGTTTTGCAATGTCCTAGTTCTGAACCTAGATATTATCACAATAGTCTTATAGTTCAGCAATGCTCTGGATATAGATCAATGTTTACACAATACTCTGCAGTTATAGAAATGTCCTGAATCTAAATGCAATACAATACTTATGAGTTCTACAAATGATCCAGTTCTCGATGTATCCCACAATAGCCTGGTTTGCTGTTCACCTGTTACGACCTTGAACTGGGGTAAGGTTACATCGGCAGATGGTTGCCTCAGAATGCAGTCAGATACTCGGCAACAGCGTGATCAACATCGCCGCGCTGATAAACTTGTGTTCACTTTATTACCACGTATTTACACACACATAATCATGTTGCATCTTTCTTGCTACAACTCTTGCAGGCTGCATTCTGTTGGTTTTTGTACCTATCATACACTATCATAAGTTCATTTATGTGTAGAAACATTGATGATGATTTATGATTGTGTTACATATCTATTTCTGGTGCATTGTGAGTTACATATATCTATTTCAGATGTGTTGTGTAACCTGTATTGAAAGTCCATATTGTTTATTTTTTTATAATTGTTTTAATAGGACATAATGTTTTAATCTTATGTTCAAATTACATGATTAGTGGAGATTCCATCCCTTATATGTCTACACTGTACTAATGCTCCATCTCATCAAGTGTCAATACCATGTGTTCCTCAGTTCATATTTCTTTCAATGGAGTTTGTTTAACAATCAATGTAAGATTAGATGTAATATTTTCCTATGGACTGTCAAGCTGCTTAAATCAAGTTACAGATCAATAGGAAATGTAGACATGCTTGTTTTGTTTGACAAATGATGAGGAGGTTGATATCACAATGGCATTATGGTGCACTAGTGTGTGACTATATGCATATTGATTCATTGAACTTGATTCTTGTCGTTCCTTGCTTTGCATCATGGGTATAAGAAAATAATGTAACATTATAACTATCAGTTGGGTGAAGGTATGATTTTTGCATGGTTGGGTTCCATATAAAGAAACATCACTAATCTATTATTGATTTTAAAAAGACATGTACAAAGCTTAATGATAATATTTTTTTAATGAATGATCATTTTATGAAATGATTCTTTTAATCAATATCTTTTCTTTCAGTTGTAAGAAGATAACAATTTACTTGTTAAACAACACATTTGATACATAAGCCTTAGATGAATCCTAAGACCATTATTAAAATATTCTCATTTAATGTTTAACCAAGCATCCCGATCTTTCTAGAGTGAAGCATGATATTAATAGGGAAATCTTGTGTTACTCAACACATTTTGAATATCAAACCAAAAAATCATTGATATACAAGGATTCATTTTCTTTCAGAAAACTTTTTTATTATATTATTCTATCCATATCATTGAGATCTTATCAGTAACAAACTTACTTTTATATGGTAAAATGTCAATGTTGTCAAAGTTTTTTAATGCGCATAGACACCTCATGCATCAAGTGAACGTTATCCTTCCCAGATAAACTGTTTATCAATTGACAAATGATACTATTGAAACAAAGGTTGTTAACTTTAAAAGAGAGGATGATATTTTACCCAATATTTGTTGGTTCCATCATTGTATCCTTCAGTGGATCATCTTGTTATCCCAACCACACATTATTATAGACAGGATGTAATGAAACTCCGTTAACTTTAAAAGAGTACCAGATTTTGAGTTTGGTGCTAATGAAATGGTCAAGAAGTAATAATTTCTGAAATATTTCCACCTCAGCGTGGATGAGATCAGTTCATGACCTCCGCGATTCTCTGAGGAGCATGTGAGGTATCTCCTGGTCTCTGTCCACCTCAGGAAATGCCACAATACTCGTTCTCTCTTCTCAACATCAGATACATGAGTTAGAAACTAGTTGGGCATGCTTTTATCATGTTCATACAATGTAAGGAAAACAATCACACGTGGCTCTCATTGTAAACTTGAAACTGCAGCATGTCTGCCTTAGAATTACATCTGGATTTTTGTGTCAAAATAGCACATGTTTCCTGAGCAATACAACTACAGACATGTGCTCGTCATCAAGAAGATCACAGAGTTCTGTCTGTCGGATCACCTTTTGGTTTGAGGAAGATTTCCAAAATTTATATATTGAATTTTCAGAACTTGTTATTTCTTTTATCAATTGAAAAGGGCACAATTTCTTACCTGAGTAAGAAGTTTTTAAACTACTATTCATATGTATGCTACCTACATAAAAGTAAGTTCTTTTAAGAATAATTTGTCGCATAAGAATGTATTTAAAAATAATTGTTGCTCAGATTCACAACAAAGACTTTGAAATTTGGTCTCAATGTTACTCAAAAGAGCTTTCAGGTCGTACCAAAGAGTTCTTCAGCTTGAGAAGATCAGAAACACCATTAAACATTTTACACAAGATGTTATAGAATAGGAATCTATTTCAGAGCAAACAGTGCTGACAGTGGAGTATCAATACATACAGACAGCACCGTACATCGTGTACTCTTCTGTCCATACAGATGTCCTCCCAGCTGGACATGTTTACCAAGGTACACACGCGCCCTGTGTCGAGTGCTACAATAACACTGTCTGTCCCTCTGTCCGTCCGTCCAGCAGCCAGCGGCACGTGGTCACCGACATTCTAAACTCATACACATGTTTGTTGGAGAAACAACAAAAGTTGAATTTTAGGAGTATCTCTCATTTCAGGAAAACACATGCAAATGTAAGGAAACTGTTCCTATGGATACCAGATGTCAGAGAGGTTTTACTATCAGAATTCTTTTTGTCTCTTGAAATACTATTTTGAATTGGAATCTTGATTAAAATAAAATGTATTTTTCTGATGGCCTTTTCAACATGCATGTGTTTAATTTCAATTTTATTGTAAGTTTAATGTTTTTAAGATGACCTTTTCTATTTGGCATGAGGTTTCCTGGATTATATTGAAACCTGTTAAAGAGACAAATTGATTTCTGAGATTTCTTCTAAGTGAAAAATCAATCCTTAATATGAAACTTCATTTATGGTGTCTCTGTTATTTATTTTATCAACAAGAACAATTATCTATGGTTTCCAAGAGACACAACTTGAGGCTCCTTGTGTCATAAAACGTCATTCTTCAATAGTTCAATAAAATGAAAATGTTTCTGAAAGGAGAATTTTCTTGCAGTCATGGCAACATGACATTATCATGTTTATCATAGTTAGTATTGTAGTGTCAGCGATAGATCGATTGGGATCAATCGCCCTTTTCCAATCTGATGCCTCAAAGATAAAATTCTAGACAAACCATCAATTGATCATCAGTTTAATCTGACCGAATAAAGTAGTCTGGCATAGTTCTTTTAATGGAATAAAAAGATTAAGTTATAATTGAAATTGGTTTATCACATATTTACCGGTACATTGCGCTGGTTCCAGATGATGAACATGCTCATCTCCAGTGGTTTTACTGCTCTCCTTGCGGTGTATGTAGTTCCAGTTTGATAAAGATAATGGAAAATAATATTGTATGTAAGCTTATTTGTCTAATGCAGAAAAGATAGAGTTTTTATTATCTTTAATGGCTTTTTGTTTTACTTGATGACAAGATTGTTTTAGGGTGGCATTTTTTTCCTTTTAATTGATATTTGCTTTCTCAGCATCATTGGGTACTTTGGTATCAAATAAAAAGATAAATTAGTAAATGAAATGTGTTTACCATCATTTTGGGATGGTTACAGAGAATGAACCTGTTTATCTCTGGTGATTTATTACTACGCTCCTTACTGAATACTAGATTGATAAAGATCATTGAATATAATTTAGTATGTTTACATAATGGTTTTTTATACAGCAAAGTAATACTTTTTTGTTATCTTTAATGATTTGTTTAACTTGATGATACTTATTTACGAGTATTGATTTAAAAAAATAATTTTAGCATTATTTGATACTTAGTTTCCTTCATACGTTTTTCTCAATCTAATTTAATATTTCATGTTTGAGTTTCTGCTTTGACATTTGAAACTTGATTAAAGGAAAATACTGAACTTTATTTAAAAAATCAATTTCATGGTTGGCATTATGAAACTAACATATTGACTGATGGCGGCATAGGTGACATTTCATCATAATTCCATATTGTTTACTCAATCAATTCAAACAAATCCAGTTTCAAGAATATAAAAAAACATTAAAGAAGACTCTCAATAAATATATTTGTCGAGTCATTTCATTGTTTGCTTCACATGATCATGCTCTGGGTGTGCTTGTCAGTGCACCAAGTGAACTCAAAGAGTTGTAAAAACTTATTGATTGGAAAAGAGAGAAAATGTCACCTTCAGGTCAATAGGTTCGTTCCAGTACTAAGCAAATCTCAGAAAGGCTGACTTTGAACTCATTCTTTCATTGGCGCCGGTACGTGATCAATTTCTCAAGGTGTGGATAAGATGTCAGCCTCCAGTTAAATATTTAAGGAAATAAACTGAACATGGTCTTTCAACTCGCCTAGTAACAGGTATTGATAATGTAATAGGTTCTTTATTTTCCTCCTGGTGCCCAAGTTAAATCCAGTTCACAGAAATTGGACTACATGAACTTCACTTGTACAATGCATCCTATTGTTATGAATTATTTCTAATAAATTGATTTTTATTTTTCCACTTTGAGTTTGATTAAACTTAGATGGCTGAATAAGCAATTTTGGTACATGTGCGATTCTTAGTTTCTCGTTAAAGTTATTTCCACGTAAAGAGAGGAAATGTTTTGATATTGAACGTTTTTACCACACTCTAATGGGTATTTGAATATTCAACACATTGCATTTCTTTCAAAGTACTTGTGAGATCAACTTTTTAGCAACTTCCGTTTATGCAATAGCACTTTACCATACTTCAGTTTCTAAATATATGTGAAATTGCTGAAACGTGGATGATAATGAACGTAAACCATATGTTGAAGGAATAAATCTCTCATAAGCAACATATTTCTGCAAGAATGATAGAAGAATGAAGTAGAAGGTATATTCTTGGGAGATCTTCTTCAATGTACTTGTAGTTACTATTCAAACTTGCTTCACATGTGAACATTCAAAATGACTAATCCTCAATGGAACTTTGTTAAGTTTCTGTGCCATCAAGTACAGTGTGTTTTATATGTGGATGTTTAAGATGAAATTGAGAGAAATAAATGATACTATATCAAAGGTTTACCTTACTATCAGTGAGAAGTTGTTCATATTTACACACAGGTAATTTCTAAGCCATTAACTACAGTATGTTTCATATGTGGATGTTTAAGATGAAATTGAGAGAAATGATTAAATGAAACTATATAAATTCTAGGTTCACCTTCCTATCAGTGTGAAGTTGTACATGTTTACACACAGGTAGTGTTCAGTTATGTTTTAAAGTTATGTTGAAGATTTTTTTAAAGTAAATGATATGTAATAGCTATGCATATTGTTTGGTCTCTGTCTTGTTTAGTTTTATGGATTTCAAAGCACTTGCTTATTGTACAGAAAAATGATTGCTGATGAATATTCCTTTAAATGTTTCATGTATTTATTTGTTTCATGATTAGTTCATTTCGTTTTTTATGTTTCCCATTTAAATTTTATTTGTTATTATTTCTTAAAGTATGTTGTTATTTGGGGAACATGCAAATTGCAATAATCAAATTTTCTGAACATTTTTAGTACAAGTCCCTTCTGAGTCTCAAACTCAAAGTCCACAACTTAACATTTTCCTGCACTGACTGTCCTTTGACTTCCCAACTCAACCACCAGGCCTCAGTTTACTACTGGTATTGTGCTTTTTGGTGTCCCTGAAACATGTTGTAAGGAGTAAAAGTAGAAGTAAAATACTACAAAGACTGATTACTGATATACAGTGACATAACCACCTGCACTGACTGTCCTTTGACTTACCCACTCAACCACCAGGCCTCTGGTATTGTGCTTTTTGATGTCCCTGAAAGATGATGTGAGGAGGGAGAGATAAATGTAGCATGTTGGAAGGACTTAACCTCTTGGTGTAAAATGGTTCAAAGCCTGCCTCCCGGGGTAGAATGCTCATGTTTGATGTGGCGTGAAGCTGCCAACACAAATATTATGCAGGTATCTCTTACACTGTTTGTCCTCACATATTACGTAACTACGCCTTTCTGTGTCGGATTCTTTTTATCCAAAAGGAGGTATGTGTTGGACAGAAGCCAAATCTGACTAAATCAATAAGGATTAAACCTTTTTAAAGACCATAAACAGATAACTTGAATAGAAATTAGATAAAAAGATTTTAATGACTTATTCTGTGTGCTTAAGTAGAAGTAGAATAGAATATACTCAACTTGAACCTGTTATTTTGGTGCTTATGATTAAGCCTGATGTTCGAGAATTGAGTTCTAAATAATTACATATACTTAACAATGAAGCTACTTTTTAGAGACAACAACTTATTTGTACTTTGTAGAAAAGTTTTGACATTGGTTTCAATGTCATTTTTAAGTGAGAAGAAATTAATATCTATTTCAAACATCTTTAATGCAAGTAAAAAGAAGTGTATTCGTGATATTTTCTTAATCATTCTTCATCTTCGTAATTACTAGAATGTGTATGTAAGAAGTTGACCGGGATCTATAGGTATTTACAAGTAACTTGATGGAAGTGCACATGCTTCTAGACTACATACTGTTTGCTGTGATGCACAAGAAACTGCAGATAGATGCACGTGCACAGATGGTAAAATGGTCCTGGGAACTATGCAAGGAATTCTATTTTTAAGTTGTTGCACAACTTTGGCATCTTGCTTGTGTAACTTGATCCCGAACAGTTTCCCGCTATTTCTCCTCATTGATGGCTGGTTTGGCATTGTTACAAGTTGCTTTACTACAAGATGCGTAACTGTGTACCACATTTATCTACATGTTGGTTTCATGTGCGACTCACTTCTTTCTTCGTTGCCCTTCTTTCCAGTTCCAAGAGGTTGAAGGTCTCTTATTTCTTCGTTCTCAAGTCGAACGGAGTTGCTTATGTATCCCTTTAAAGGTTATGTCATTGTGACTTCAGATAAAAGATACATCGAACAATCTGTATGTGCTTTAAAGTTTAGTCCTTACACAGAATTTGTAAAACATATTCTAACAATATCATAAATGCATTATTTCTATGCATAAGTTTCCAATATTTGTTGTTGTCTGTGAAGTCGTAATATAATTACATGTCACATCAGTGGTTTTGCCCAAGAAAGGTTGTCTGTTTTTTGGTGTTTAAACCAAACTGTTTGGTGATTAAGATACATAAAATAAGTAATAAAATAAGTAATAAAGCACTATAAGTCTTTTAAAGTGAGGCAAATGAATACATTAAAACTCAATTCAAAACTTGCTTCTATTTAAAGGTTCATACCTGATTTAGACTTCCATATGGCACTTTTGCTTCGGGAATATTCTTGATCTGTGAGCAGTGTTGTATTTGAAGGTGGCCATTAGAAGCTTCTAAATATAAAGCTTTATCAGGCCCCCAGATGCACCCCTGTCTCAGTCGGAGGAATCGTCTGTGAAGACATCACCAAAATGTATTCTACTTTATCTCCCACAGATAACTTTTAGACCTTTTCTTGCCATTTTCTCAAAAAAGAGAAGTTTTCATTAATTGTGTAACCTTATCTTGACTGTTTAAAACCAAAATGGCAGATACAGATAGCTTGGACATATTGTTAGAAGTCATATTCAAGATTTTTAACCGAGAAAATGGTTTAAAGTTTGAAGTTTATCAGCTGCAATCTTGTTGCTTGTCTGACAAAAACATCAAATTCCTAAACTGAATGGTAACCCAGAATAACATGTTAGTCTGTCGAGAGGAGCTAATTAAAGTTTTCTCTGTTGGGCAGAAAACATGTTAAGCATGTTCCTGCTTTGCAGTCAACCAAAAAACAATTAACAGCCCTAAAAAATATGTTTTTGTTTCAGAAATTCAATTTAATGAAAAACACTTAATTGAATATTTTGTTAATTGCTTGTTTAAGCTTCCTTTCACAAAACAGGAAGCTTTCTATTCAATGGGAGGGAAAAAATTATTTGTTCTTTATATGCGTTAACAGATGCAGAGTAAAATGCATTGAGGTCTGCACATGATGAATTAGAGAGGACTTCTTGAGCTGTGCTTGATTGTCAGCCAGTTACAGTCAAAGTGATTTATGTTGTTCGTTGATTTTCTTGCATTCACGATTTCCTGAGTCAACCATTAAATGTTTGTGATTAGTTAGATAGAAATGCTTTCCGAAAATACTTATTCACTTCACGCTGCATTTAGAACTTGATTGGTTGGTTTCTTATTCCACTGAATTTAATGCAGTGATTAATTATAACTATTATGATACGAGATATTATACTATTTATTTTATCTTGTACATTGATAATTTGTTGAAAAAAAATCAAAAATGATTTTATTTGTTACAGCCTTTCTATGACCTTTTCCAGATTCACAATTATTTGCTTTCTATGAAGAGATCAGTATCGGTGGACACGTACATGAATATTACACGAGCAAATCAATTCACCATTTCCTTTTTCAGCTGATAATCTTTCCTCATCTCCCCAATCTTGATAGAAATGGCAAAAATAAATGAGAACCGCCCAAAAATCTAAATAAAATATAAGCATGACTATTCGCTTGCAGCTCCCAGATAAATCTGGAACATGATGGTGTAGAGATTTGGAAGATGGATCCCTCATGATAATTAAGTCATGCTTTCTTCACTAGATCTCAGAGTTTCTATACTTTATTCAGTGTTTGCTGATCAGTACTCTCTCATTAAACAAATAATCTTGACGTTAGTTTAATCACGACGACCAATCAAATCTCTATGTGAGCAGGAGCTCGTGACTGATGTCATCGATTGTAGAGAATATAGATGGCGCTGTATCTGGGAACTCTCTGGGGTGGAAATCAAGATAATCATGCTCTGCTGATTGTATTTGTGATTGATATAGATCATTAATCGTAATTAAATAAATTGGTCTTTTAAGTGAAAGAGTACATGTGAGTGAAGTCCTGTAAAAACTTTGCATTAAATCTTTTTTTGCAACATGCAAAATATATTGTCTGGAATAATGATTAGATATATGGATTGTGTATTTCATCCCAAAGCTAAATTCCTTTACAAAGTTGTAAAAAGAAATATTTTCTTAGTTTAGTTATTGATTACTTAAAAAACGGTCCTAAAGTTTCAATCAAATTATGCAACCTTAGTAAAAGATGGTGGTTGTAGTGATTTTGGAACCCAAGATTATTGTCGGGCTTGTTTGTATATTTCCTTGCTTACCACAATTGACCATAAAATAAAAGTCAAGGAAAACTGTTCAGTTTACCAAATATTGACAAGACAAAAGGAACATTAGCTTCTTAGTAGATAAACCCTATCACCTTGAACAAATGACAAACTTCTGTGACTTTAAAACAAATTGAATAAAACATCTTGTGGGAGGTTAACCAAACAGAAAAAAAAATGCATTTAGTCCATTACCCTTTTTAGATCAATTTGTACATAATAGAAAATCCTTGTATTTATCTTGACGGTGAAAGCTCCCCATGAATATTTGATAAGGACATCTTTTAAGGGGGAGCTAAATTGACTTCTCCTCGTTAGTTAAATCTGCTAATTGGACGACCATGTGAGGTGGAAGTAATGGAGTGTATTGTGGAGGATGAGAGTCGTGTACCGATGATACCTCCTCTTCAGGCCAAACTACTTTAATTACTTGATTTACACAGTTTTTGAAAATAAAATGTCTAAAAAGGGACAAATTTAAAAGAAGGGATTTGCTATAGAGTAGATGAATTTTTTTCTGAAATGTTTCAGTTATGACAAACAGTTTCAGAAATTGATGAGATATCAAAATGTCCACTCTTCTTTTAGTTTTTGAGGTAAAAATTTGCAACATTTTTAGTATGCGAACAGAACAGAATTTAATTTGTATAGAAGCCTCATGGCCTCAAGTACAATAAAGTTGAAGTGATCAATTAAATCTCACTTGACATATGTCTGTAACTTAAATATATTCTCAAAAACATCTTTTGGCATCCTTCGTATGTAATAGCCTGTACATATTTTACTTTGGTCGGATGTTTTCTTATGAAATTCTAAATATTTGTCACAAATAAATAAAATATGAAATTCATCTTCAAATGCACTGTTGTTACACAATTTACAGAAAAAGTTGTTTTTAAATCATTTTCTTTCGATTTTAAAAGAAGGTAAATTTTAGTAGCTTTTTTCTCTTGAAATTAATCAAAAAATCATATAAGGAGATTTATTAAATCAACTATTTTTTCTTTCGCCTTATGACCCATCTCAAGATATGTAAACGTAGAAGCCATGTAAATTCTCCTTGCTAAGTGCTCTGTCTCTCAAGGCAAATCAGGGAGAACGTCTTGTTTTTTGGCATAAGTTTGGACATGCATTAAGCTGCTGCATTATTAATGACATTGATAAAGTTAAAGATTAGTGTTTAATCAGGTAATATAAGCTGAGTGCTCAGGTGTCCCCATTCAAGTTCCACTCAAGATTTGTCATTTGAAGAATAAGGTTGAATTATTTAACAGTTGCAAATTATTCTATTAAGATGTTTTGGTTATCTTTATGCTCTAAAACAAAGGATTTTTATGGAAATGAATTAAGTGGACGTTGAGAAGTGCCAGTTTACGACTCTCGTGTCCCATGGGAGTTTTGATTTGATGAATAATCATTGTTGAATTGGTAAAGGGACAATGAACCGCCTCATTAATTTACAGCTTGCTTTTTGACAGGCAATTGTCCTTACAGTTGACAAATGATGCTTGTAGGCACTTGACTTTTATCAAGATTGATCCTTGTAAATATTCTATTAGTTTTTTGGTAAAATTTCTAATGCATCTTTGTTTTCTTAGAATTAAGCATTTTGCAAGGAACAAACATGTGTTGCATTGCAATTAATTTTATTCTGTCACCTGAAGATGTTATCACATCACTATTTTGTGACAGGTTTAATCATTTGTTTTATGATATGTTTATTTTATAGCTCATTTAACAGCAAAGTTATTTTGAATTAGTTGTCAGTATATTCATTTGCCATATGAATTAAACACTTTCAAAATGGAACAGTTACAACTGCTTGGTACTTTTAGCTGTAGTTATATATATACCACTGTTACCATTACAAATATGTCGTTTACTTTGTTAGAATCACAAATATGTTATGTTTAATTTCTTTTAACCTGGACATGCTTGTGTTATGTAATTATGAGCAGCACATCCTCAGATTTTGTTGAAAACCCGTAAATGCATGATTCATACTTTACCAACATACATGTTTAATACATTTCCAACATTCACAAGACATATTTACATGATTGAATCATACTTTTCAAACATGCATAAAGCATACTTTTCCAACATCCATGAAAAATAGTTTCCAACATCCACGAAAAAATACTTTTCCAACATGCATGAATCATACTTTTTCAACATGCACATGTCATACTATTACAACATCCAGGAATGATACTTTACCAACATGCATGATTCATACTTTTACCACATGCACAAATCATACTTTTCCAACATGCATGTTTTACCATTATGCATGTGTCCTGGTATAATTTTTTTTCAAAATGCATGTTTTAATCTCATGTTTTAATGTCCATGGTTGTGTACCTGCTTCGTTACCTGCACATGGTCAGGTTGTGTCTTTCACCTGCACATGCATGATTCATACTTTCCAACATGCATGTTCCAGCCTTGATTGGCCCTACTTGCATGTTTCATGTGCTGGCTGGCCAGGTGTAAATTGACCGGTGGACAGGTGAAACTGAGGCTCTGATGCCTCCTCCACAGGTGATTCAGGTAGCTTGCCTCGTTAGGCATCCACTTTATGGATTCTTGCACGTGATGTGAGTGTCCGTCCAACTCCATGAGAGATGTTTATTAAACCTCTACTTCCTATTTTCTAATATCAGAATATCCTGCAAACCTTGAATTTCCAGGTGAGCTCGTTAGCACTCATGCTGACTGTATTCCTTTGGTGAATATTTTAGATTGTTAGCATCCATATTCCATGTTCAAGTTTATGAAGTATGGGATTAGACATAGGTACATGCTTTGTCAGCATAACCATATTAGGAACAATATTAGTTATAGTTAACTTGAAATGAAAGTTTAGTTCATCTGTCTTTTAAAACCCTTTTCTATGAATAATATATAATTAAATTTCCTCTAAGAAGAGAGTTAAAGATTAAGTATAAGAAAAAAAGAAAAAGACAAAATGTATACAGAAAGGTTATAAAAAGGGAGTATCTGAAAGAGAAAAGCCCAGACCTAGTAAGAAAGGAGAGAAAGGGAAAGTGAAGAGATATATGTCAAAATGTCACATGCATAGAGATTACAGGTGCTAGTGTCAGGTAACCATGTTGATTGCAGGTAATTATAGGGAAACAATCGGACAGAGTCTTACACTGTGGATAATGACACCTTATCATGCAGGGTGTTGCAGGACTGATACAGTTAGCTGAAGTAACAGTTCTGTGATATTTAATGCTTGTCCAAAGCTTGAGGATCTGTTTGACTTGATAAATCAATTTGAATTTGAAGTAAAGTGCAGTGTAATTTCAGCTTAATTATATATATTTGTTGTGTTGAAACACTTCAGTAAACCTTTTGTAATAATTTTGTTCTTATCGATTTGTTAAGTAGACCAAGAGTTTACTAAATAGTTTATTTGTCATGCCTTATACATTAGCATTTTGTAATTCAAAAACATCATTTGATATAATTGAAACAAACTTGAAGAATTTAACAGATTGATTGTGTTAAAATTAGCTTCTTAATTTGCTTAAGTGATTCCTCAGTTGTGGTTATTTGCAGTTTAAGTTTCATTTATTGAGTCAAAAACCATTAAAAGAGATTTTTTGACAATTCTATGGAATGTTATGTGCTTTACTATCTATAACAAATCATATGATATCAAATTTAAATAAACTCTATGCAGGATTAGCATTTAAATTGCTACAAGTGCATTTTATTTTTCTTTGAAAGTTCATTCTTGGCAATCAATAGGGAAACAAGTGAAGGTATGAATTTTACATCAACCGCCTGTCTGACGGAGGCGGACGGGATGAAATGATGGCTCTGCGGTCCAAGTTATAATTACGTTTTCACATTCTCCATAGACAACTAGTCAAGTGAGGCTAAAATTTGAAGGGAACTAAGTCAAGCAAGTGTTTCAATGAATTCTTCATGAGCAGTGTCATCTTATCAGCACGCTCTTTGATTTGCACATTCAGTCTCTGGTACACTGGTCCCTGCTTTCAGGCTTCTAACAAGGGGACTCCCGTCTATGAAATATAACCCCTTTTGTCATCAGCTAACTGTACATTTTCTCCACTTTCATAAATATTAGATAGTTTGATACTATCTTCTTTAGAAAATTATACAGGCTGATAGGGCATGATAAAGACATTATGGTAATCTAAATGTATCTTTTGTGAGTAAATGTATTCGGTCAAGTCTGATGAAGTTGAAGGAATGTAATTTCAGAAAGGGTATTCAGCGAGATTCTCGTATGTCCACATCTTATTGTGGAACCACTCAATGTTCTGGACAAAAATTATTCACCTTTGTTCGTTAAATTGAAAGGTTAGCATATTTTTCTTTTTTAAGTTCATAAAACGTGTGAATCATATTCCATAACTACTTCTCTCTGAGTGGAGGGATTTATCCATTATACAAGTCAGTGGAGAGGAAGTCAATGAAGTTCTAAATTACAGAGAAAGTGTGAAATTGTAAATAGGCATTTAACGTAAAGTAGGTGCGAGGATGAGGGGATGCTGGTATGTATGGGAGGCAGGTACAGGTATCAACATCGTCAGCAGGTGCTTGCTTGAAGGGGGGGGGGGGGGGGGAGGAGGATTGGAGAAGAAGGAGGAGGACGGGAGAGATG
The DNA here is from genome assembly GCA_916613615.1 of Steromphala cineraria. Classification (NCBI taxonomy): domain Eukaryota; kingdom Metazoa; phylum Mollusca; class Gastropoda; order Trochida; family Trochidae; genus Steromphala; species Steromphala cineraria. Next base: position 5,450,279 of record OU744724.1, on the reverse strand, counting down.
GGGAGGGGAGAGGGGATGAGAGAGAAATTGAAGGGTATTTGCATCATTCTATAATGGTGAAAGTAACTGTAGTTAAAGTTAGGGTTTATCAATTAAGTTTAAAGCCACATATGAATGAATTCCCTTTGTACCTGCTCAAATGCAATATCCTTTTCATTAAAAAAAATCTCCTTTTCATTAAGTTGAACTATATGGGACTTCAAAGTAGGGATGTTGGGCTTGTCAGTTGCTTGTGGAAAGGATGTATACTGTGGCTGAGTATTGTATTGTGTTTACAGTTAGCATCTCCGCTACAGGTAAACATTTTAATAAGGTAGCTTCCCTCTAAGTAGATTGTTGCCTTTGTACAGGTAACCAGCAGGTGTGAGGGGTGAGACATTCTCTGGATGCTCGTTTTATCCAGAAGGGGCAGAGGAGTTCAAAATAAGGACACAATTGCACATTATGTTACAGTATATGTAACAATAGAAGTTTTGGTAAAGGTTGCATCCCTTTCATGTAGCACCCAATGAAGGTATGTTTCCTACTACAAGGTAACATAACATACAGATGATAAGGAATAAATAAACCATCATGTAGTCTCTTGGTTCCTCAAGTGGTAGCACAGGAGGAAGGAGTATGTTGTAGGGTATTATATAGGGTGTATACAGTTAGCACCCTCTCACCCATACCTCTGTGTACAGGTATACAGTCGCTATTCAGGTAAGCGACAGGTGAAGGGCAAGGTGAGAAACACTTGAGAACCCCCCGGGGGTTGTGTACCCAGTGATTAGGGAGGGGGAGGGTCTGCTTGAGGGGTTGGGCGACTGAGATCCTTAGGGGTCTGCTTTACACATGGACACAACATCAAACGGTTCAGCTTTTGTGCAGAACAGTCATTTTTCATAAGTTTTGTAGTCTAATTGGCTACAGTGAGCCGAAATCTGCTAAGCTGTTTGGTCTAGGCTTAGCAGAACAGTGGAGAATTCACCCCTGTGCAAATAGTTTTATAAAGCGTCAACATCCGGTGAAGTGAATTAAATAGAAAGTAACTGTAACAATATCAACACCCTGATCTGATAAAGGGAAGGGTTGTGTGAACTGCAGAGGCCGGGTTACTAATGGGCAGATTATAGGGGACACGGAGCAGACATAGATCTTGTTAGCAGGATGTGCTCTCAGAAATGGGTTGATGAGATGAAGGAAGGGAGAGGGTTGGTGCCCAGTCCAGTGCTGTATGGTTTACAGGAGGGGTAGACCCATTGGGTAGAGACAGGACTGGTAACCAGGGCTTGTAACCAGGGCTTGTAACCAGGGCTTTATGGGTTAGAGATGGCAGTTGGATGGTTGGGTGGATTGATAAATAAATACCTAAATATCATTACTCAAATATCAAAATGAAAATATTCAATCATCCATAAATATCTAAGCTAAATCTCATAAAGAACAATTGAACCCTATCATTGTACTTGCTACAATAAATCAATACCACAATCTACACACACCATCAGAAAACTGAATATGAACACAGTTGATTAGATCATGAACCTAATCAAAGCTCAGCCGCTGGTTCTAGCTGTTTATCCCTTGTTCCGCCGCTCTTTGAGTTCCTGCTCCTGTGAACTCCACCATTGATGTTCCTGTACAGAAGCTCCGTCCCTTCTCATGTCTTGATTGCATTACTAGCCTGTCTGTTGTACTTGCTTTGTTACATCTGCCTGCCTCAGATGTCTTAATTACATTACCTGTCTCTGTCTCTCTCTCAGTCACTGATTACAATAAGGTGTGTCAATATTGGTGATGTAAATAAGATTATTTCCATTTCATTTGTCAGCGTGATGTTCTGTTTTCAATCAAGTTTATTCTCTTATCCACAAGCGATGAGTTTTCTGAGTCTTATTATTCAGCTGTCTGATGTATTGTAATACACTTGAAGTATTGATACCTCAGGTTTCTGGTGTGAACAGTTTATTTTATTGTACCTTTATCAAAGAAAGTGTTTTTAACACAATAAAATGTTATTGTGTTAATTTTTTCCCTATTAAAATGTAAAAAGATGTTAATCTTTCAACCTCAAAGTTCTCAAAGAGTGATCCTTAAAACTTGACCAACAACCATTTGTTAATTCTAAATTAATACCTTTGATAGCATATTTTACTTTTCAAAATTGCTTAATTGGCTTCAAAGAATGTAATAGGTGAAATTTAAGATTATGGATATATCAATTGCACAAACACAAAAGTTAGAAATTATTTCATTTCACACTTATAGTGTTAAAAATATTAATTTTAATTTATTATGTGAACAGTTTATTTTATTGTACCTTTATCAAAGAAAGTGTTTTTAAACACAAAATAAAATGCTTTTGTGTATTTTCTAATAAAACCTAAAAAGATTTTAATCTTTTAACCTCAAGGTTCTGGAGTGATCCTTGAAACTTTATAAAGAAAGATTTGTTAATTCTAAATTAATACCTTTGATAAAAAAAAGAAAATTCTCAAAATTTGCCATTTAAAAATGGCTTAATTGGCTTCAACTAAAGTAATAGGTTAAATTCAAGATTAAAGATAAATCCATTGCACAAACACAAAAGTTAGAAATTACTTCATTTCACATTTATAGTGTTGAAAATATGAATTTTAATTTCTTTGGATTTACCAAAAACAGATTAAATTGAACCCAAAGTATTATAAGTTTTTTGGCATATAGATATTAAATGTGAGGAAGCACCTAGCAGGTGTGTCTCCAGGTACAGTTCCAGTAACATCTCTAATTATATTGTTTACTCTCTTGCTGTAAACATTCTCCAGAAGTTCATCAATAATCATGTGATTATCTCCCCCTGTCAGCGCTATCATCACTCGAACCTCGTATTGATATCTCAAATTGCATAATTACACACCATCCTCCACCATCAGCTGCCTTCAACTGCTAAACACTCTCATCTTACCCCGAGGAATTATCCTCGCTTGATTGGAGAAGTAATTAGAGAGTCATTAAGGAAATTAATATTTGCCAGACTAGCATTATTTGGTTTCTCCGATATTCCATTGAAAGCATGTTGAGTGTGATGTTGTGAATGTTCTAACAGATTGATTCTCCCTGCTATACTCAGACCTGCTGCAGACAGGTTACTGCTTGATTCTTCTGCTAATGAGAGATAAGGCTCTTAATGAAGTTGAGTTAATGAGTTGATGATTTATTATTTTCATTCATGCTTTCTGTTTGGTTTGTATAGAGGGTGTTCCTTTCTCTTTCTGGTCCAGCACTTTACTAATGCATTGATAATTAACTGACAGACTGACAAAGTCTTTAGACATTTAATGATGGTCTGATAACATGTTTCAAATGTTTAACCATTGAATATTACTGGAATAAAAGCACTCAATCTGAGTTAAATTATTGCATTTTAATAGTTGAATTAATTGAGAAACATCATGATGTAGAAATTAAATATGACTGGGTTGAGTAACAGACACCAAGATCCTTCTTCTAGTCCTGCTTCATGACTGTGTATTAAATAGGAGCCTTTTATATACAGTAGAACACGGATATAGCGAACACGGATATAGCAAACACATTTTCAAGTCCCGTCCCTATAAAATATCATTAAAATTATATGCGAATAGCGAACACCGGATATAGCGAACTAAATTCTTTGGTACCTTGGAGTTCGTTATATCCGAGTTCTACTGTAGTCTAGATCCTATTTCTGCAAGTCTAGATTGACTGAATACACATGAAATGAAAAGCCTCAAGAAATAAAATAACATAAATGAAGGTACAGTAATTATTTAAAATATTTCATAGACTAAATTTGAGTCTATCCTTCTCCTTCCTAACTTAATTAGCTCTCCATCATACCTCTTATAACAACCCTACATAGAAACACCATTTTGTTTCCAATACTGTGAAACTATTTCAATGGTTGCTTATCTTTATCAAGTCTGAACATGCAAGATGTTTCTAATGAACTGAAAGTTGCCAAATAATTCTACAAGTCATGACAGAACAATTCAAACAATTAAGGACAATGAAAGAGTCATGCCTCGTAATTTTGTAATGAAACTCTGATTCTGCTTACATGAATGTGTGCTTAATCTACTTTCACCCATAAGTTACATGGTGAAAGTAAGATTAAGGAATAAAACTCAAAATTTAGGAGAATATATAGGGATTAAGGTAAGAAAAAAATTTACTTAGTAATATAAGCCAGATAAAAAAATCCAGGAACTACATTAGTCCGCAACAATATTTACTCAGTTTCATGAAATAATTTTATGTCGGCGAAACCCCTCATGTACATGTTCAAGTACGATGGTAATATCCAAGTGCTACATTGTTCTCAGCCAGTGGATGGTCACAGTTTACCATGTGCTGTGGAGGGTTTAATCCATTGTCTTTAATATTGAACGTGTATGTTAAAGAAACAATACACTACTTAAACATTATAAATATTATTCATCGTTATGACAACACTATCTATTATTGAACTTCCTATCATTTAATGTTTTTAAGTTTAATTGAAATAAACTATTTAATGTCGTAAGTTTCTTTTAACTTGACAATAACAGTTCAAACAAATTTAAAATGTATAGCCATAAAATGTTTTAAAGAATTGTAAATCTTGTACCAAGAAGACACTGTGTCACCACGGGTCAGAGAATCACTGCAGAACTCGCGATTGTGTCTCTGTAAACAATCGAAATTTGATGAATTATGCATGACCCTTTTGAGTTCCGTCACAGATCTGAAACTTATACGGGTTTGCTTGAGGGAGTCTCTATAGGATTACAGCATGTTGAGGGTGAGGGTGAGGAATAATGCAGGAGGATGATATGACGTGTATCACACCCGTGGTTTAATGGCCGTATCGTACTGGGATGCTTCTACTATCCAGCTGTATGTACTCGCTCATCTCTATAAACAAAGATTCATCAATAGAGCAGCAATTAGCAGCAAACATCTACCTTCATTATTTAACAATTTTAAACGTTTAATGTTGCAGTCTCTTGTTTTAATAATTTTAATGTTTGGACATAAATAGATTGGTTACAAATGTGGCATTTTTCCCCTTCAAGAAGAACGATTTAAAGCAAGTTAAGAGATGAAAAGATGATTAAGCATGAATAAGCTTGCTCGGCTGTTTTCTTCATTTCTGAGTAGTTGTAGATGAAGACAAAGGATATTAATTTCCTAGAAGCAACGTTTCGGTATAGATCCTTATATCGTTTTCAAGCATGAATTTTCTTTGTTATTATTATGGCCCCCACCTTCAAGAGCACTCAAGCAGTTCAAGCAGTTTATACATGAACAGACGAGAACCTTGCTTCATCATCTTCTCTTTCTTTTTGGTTTTTGTAATGCACATGGGGGAAAAGATTCCCATTCTTTAAGATGGATAAACTTGTGTATATCTAGTGATATAGATAAAAATTGGAAAAGTTTACTAGTATACAGTTTTACATAATCAAAAGACAAAAAAACACAAGGCCAATTAAAACTCCTACATGTTTCAATGTTATCATCAGGGAGACTAGTGTTATATATATATATATATACCTGTAGTTGATAGCTGATGACATTATTTGTCAAATCATAATTCCACAAATTGACAACTTTTCTATCTATTCAACACCATTTCAAAACTTGATAGACACCTCCTGATTGACTTCTGACTTCTCTTACTCTTAAAGAATACCTCTCTGTAAGTGGCAGATGAGGTTGAGACACATGACAGATGTTTTGTAACTTTGTTGTTCTCTCGATATTGTACTTGTCTCCTCTACCAACACAAAGAGGTAAAAACTCAATTGACTTTTCTACAGGGATGACACCGATGTTGTGTCTGATGACAATAGCTTGATGTAGTGGCTGGAGAGTTGCTTGTTGTCTTTCACTGAGGGCTTCTAGAGATGATCCCCCTCCAGCCATATTGCGACAGTTATGTCAAAAGAGGATAAACTTGCTCATTGTTAATAATCGTTGTTTTTCTGAAAAAGCATCCTTGATTTACATGATTGTGTGAGGAGGGACGAGTGATGGGCGGACAATGGAGCAATCAGTGGCAGAAGGAGGAGTAATTTGGGATGTTCACGCCCGATTGGTCTTGGTTCCACTTCATCACACAGGGTAGATGACACCTGAACAGGGTTTGATTGGACATATTATAAGGATTAGATGATTGAAGTGTAGTGTTTGACAAAAAATAGAAATGTGATCAGGACTGGGAATGGGATGTAGATTGGGTAGGTTTTTTTTGGCAGGTTAGCAGTAAGGGGGTGGGGGTTGACAGTGGTGCTTTTGGGTCTGGATGCTGATAGCAGAGATATGTGCATAGGTTAACGATGATGTGAGGATTAGAGAAGATAGCCTAGGCTTTGTGGATTGCATACAGTTCCGTTTTGCATACAGATCAGTTTGAGCCAGGTTTGAGAATGAAGCCAAGATCTTATGTTGGAATGCTGATAAATGAGACTAAGGATATTAGCTTTAATCATTTGGATAGTGATTGAGGGGTGTTGATTTGATGTATGGACATAGGAGTGTGAGGGTTTGTTAGAAGTCCCTCATGAATTGTCACCTGGCATGTGTGCTTCAGTCTCCTCACCTTGACGTGCATCATACCTTACCTCTCACCTGTCTGAATTTTCCAGACTAGTTCACTGAGTCTCTGACCCTCTCCATCATCCATGTACTGGGACAATAATGATGTAACCTGCATTATGCAAATGATGTGTTGGTGATGCTGTTGAAGATTGCCTGTTGTGATAAAGTGGGGATTGCTTTAAGGATGACATATGACAGTTACAAGTAGTTTTTAATAATTTAAACCAAAATAACTGAAAAATGTTTTGAAAAAAACAACAACATCTAATAAATTTCAAACATTGTACCAAAAATGGAGTTTATTTATTTATTTATATACACAATTAAATATCTTAAAGCAAACTGTAATCAATTCAAATTAAACATTTATAAAGATCTTCTTATTTGATAGTTAAACATGGCCCATTATCCTTATTCCAAAACCAGAAACATTAACCTCCATGTATACATACCAAGTTCATACCTGTAAAGGTACATACCGATCTTCTTCCAGAGAGTAGGTGTGGAATCTGACCTTGGTCACTCGGCTCCAGAATGTCCGTTATCTTGCATACTTATCGCTCTGATTGACCAATAACTCCCCTATCAAAATGTCTGAGATATCAGACTCACACCAACCAGCACCTCCCCCCCCCTCCCCTCACCTCTTCCTGCAGTGTCTGTCCAGGGTGTGATAAGCTTGCAGTAAGGCTTTCTATAGGACTCTATAGCAATGTGATACCTGTTTCAGAGAACTGAAGTTTGAGACTCTGTCAAAATATGATGTGTCAGAATGTCTTATTTCAATAAAACATTACACAGTATTCTATATGGTTGAGAAGTATGATTTTTTGCATTGGATTGAATGATGGATTCATTGTTAAATATCTTATTATTACTTTGTCAAAATTGGTTGGATGTTTTGGCGACTAAAGTTTTTCTCAATTATCTATCACCAGTCGCTTTCAAACATACTTTTTGAACTGACAATGAATGAATGACATTCCATGATTCGCATCTTGCATTGCTTCAAACAAATGAATGAATACAGGACTTTCTCAAATTCCTGGGGATCATATTCAAGGTTACATATACCTTTTATTAGATGGAAGATATATCATCCCAAGGACATATAGATTCGTTTGTCCATGCATGGTAATCCTCAACTGAATCCAGTGTACAGTGCCCCCCAGATGAGTGCGATGAAGAGAGAGGAACTGATGTATTTAGACAGCTCCTGTCTGTCTTATCACCCTCTACTAACAGTCTGCCTCCCACAGTTAGATAGTGTCAGTGAGGGAGGGTCACTCCAGTCCAGTAGAGTAGCCACTGTCCAGCTGAAGGGTAGAGGATTTTGTGCCATGATACATGTATATACAGTAGAACATGGATATAGCGAACTCCAAGGGACCAAGAAATTCAGTTCGCTAAATCAGGTTTTCGCTACTCACATTCTTCCGCCATACATTGGGCTTTTGATGGGACTTAAAAAATTGTACTATGGTATATCCGAGTTCACTATATCCGTGTTCTACTGTATTTATAGAGAGACAAATTGTTTATTTAAAGGGTAATATCTTCTCAAGTTATGCTTAATTAATAACGGATTATTTTATTGATATAAGTGAAAACATAGACTTTCCCTCAACCCCTTATGGACATGATATTGTTAAAGTCCACTGTACCAAAGGAAAATCATGACTTATCGAACAATTCATTGTCAAACACCAGCTCTGTTAGAAACTAACTGACAGGACTGTATATATACAATAATCATTTCCTATCCATCTGATCTTAACCATTTAACTTAACCAACCTTTACTTAATGAGTTGGAACTTTGTGTCTTGTCCAATACACTTAATAAACATGTCTGAAGTGTGGAGTCCATTAAGGGTCCTCCATTAAGATCAAAGTTCATTCTAGAGTATTAATCAATTTATCAATAGTTAATTATCTATCTACATCTGATTTCTTTATTACCCTGCAGAGATGAAGTGATACTGCTAGTTATTGTATCTGATGTATCAGTAATACCCCCATTCCACCGAGCTTACGACGTCACTGCGACCGATTTTTGTCTCCCGGTCGTGTACACTCTCACTCACTCCCACTGACATCGCACTGAAATCTTGGAAAGATCTCAATACTCTCACAAATGATCTTCCTCCCTCGCTATGGATCGCATATTGTCGCAGAGGGGTTTGCGAGTTCGATTGTCTGTTTTCAAAAATCGCACAACTTCTGCGATCGATGCGACTAATGGCTAACTCGCAAATTCGGTCGCAATGAGGTCGCATAGGTCTCACTGAGAACTTGGTAGGGTCGTATGTCAGTCGCATAAACTCGCAACGTGATCGTGTCGAATCGCAGTAGCGTCGCACCTTTGCTTCACTGGCGACCAAATAGTGCAATCAGTTGCGAGCGCGCCAAGACCCCAGTGCGATCCCACCAAGACCCAGTGCGATCCCGTCAAGATCCAGTGAGATCACAAGGCAACTACGAATTTCGATCCGTCTTTTGATGCGACCAATGACGAGCGTTCCCGCGCTTATGAGTGACCAATTGCGAGCACTTCTGTGAGCGCAACACGAGCGACGCCAGCTCTATACAAACCCACATGTAGCAGTCGCAGAAGAATCGCCTAGCTGCAAACAAGAGTGCTGTGATTATGGCACTAACGAAAAGATCTTCAAGGATCTTCTTACATAAAAAGGATAGTTATATCAAAGATAGAAAAGACCTTCTTGTTTATTAATTCTATTATAGAAGTGCATTGTTTTTTACACCTTACCCTGAAAGAATTCTCCCTTTAATGTTCATTGAAATTGATAGGCTTGACTGTAATATCAGGCAAGATATTTGCTTAATTATTGTTTGTGTGTTACCCGACAAAGGACTCGATCGAAATGGTACAATAATTTTATTATTAGTTTAACTCTACATCTATTCACAATTAAAGATGTTATTGGCTGACTTAATCTTTGCTTGTCGTAACCAATACGAGTACTGGCAAATCTAATATCAGTTTTAGTAGTATTATAAAATACACATAAAATATGGGTTATAACTTCTTTATTTTATTGTATCAAACTAATAAAGAAGTTGTCTTCCATCATATTTGACTTTGTACTACATCTGAAAATGATATGCAACAGAGATTACATACTTATTCTTGTCAATTTCGAAGTTCAATTTAGAAAGCGATTGCATCATTAAACTGAAAGACGACTACTACAGCCACATTATTCACCAAGACTCACTCAGTTTTCAATAAATGACAAACAAGCCCACAATAAATTTCAGTATTTCTTAATGTAAGCATTAACCAGGGCAAATATATATCCCATAGACAGCCATTTATTAGTCATTAATGGAACGATGTATTTATCACACCACATGCTAGAATGTTCATGACATATTTTAGTCTTCCTGTGCTGGTGTCCGTCTGAGGGTCACCATCCTGTCCTGCCACGGCACTGCCCCTCTAGCTGTGTCATTGAAGTAGTCCTGGAGGTACTGTCTCTGATCTTTGGCTGCTTTATGATCACACTTTGAGGAACACGGAGGAGTAGGGTATTCATCTAGAGAGATGTTTTGTCGCCATGAACCTAATACAATGCATCCTCATGTAGTTCCTAAACAATTGTGGATCTTCTTGCTTCAACTTTTGGACGAGATGATATTACTGACAGTGTTCTTGTCTCTCCAAAGGAGTGAGCCACACTCGTACCCACACTGCATGCCGTCGACGCCTTCTCCTTCTTCCTCGACAGTGTCTCATAATAGCCAAGGTGCAATCGCCTATATACTGCAGTTTTTGGTTAGTTTCAAGAAGCAAAGCAACAATCAGGGCCATTTCATTTTCCATCTTCTCTGCATGCTAGTCAGATTCAGAATGACATGGTATCAGCCGCTCGCAGTTATATTTATACTTTGGACCCGACCAGTCTTGCAAAAAGTTGTGATGAGGTCTCATATGTCTCAATGCAGTCGTTTAAGATGTCGCAATGATCGTACTGGGATCGCACAACACTCGCAACTATCGTGACGTGGTCGCAAAGGATTGCATAAACCGTCGCACTAGTCTCAGTTGCTCGCACAAAGTGTCGCTGACCTCTCAAGTCGGTCGCAATTTGATCGCAAGGCAATTGCAGAAGCTGTCGCGGTGGTCTCAGCATGATCGTAGCCACTCGCATAGACAATCGCAAATTCGGTCGTACCTAAGTACGACCCTGTGGAGACAGATTTGCGATCTATGCGACTAATATCATCAGTCTCACATCTGTCTCAACGTGCTCGCCATGAAATGTCACACGTGACCAGAATTTGGTCGTAATGCGATCGCATAGCCAGCTTGGTGGAACCGCAAACTCAAAAATGTTAAAAATTGGTCGCCTAAATGGGTACGACCGCTGCGACCAACTTGATCGCGAAGGTCGCGTACTGTCGCATATAAGTCGCGACTCGGTGGACGGGGGGCATAAGTATCAATGGTTCATCTGTTTATCCACTGTTCCGACTATAGAGATCTATCTGTAGGTAATTAATCCCTGCAGCACTATCTGCATCCAGATGCATGTGGGCTTGACTATCTCGTGTATCACTTCACTAACTGTCGCTGATCCATTGGGGGTATCTCTAATTGAAAGTCACTCGGATGTTGTAGTTTTTTTGTACATATATTCTAAGACATATTGATTAATAAATGATTTGAACTGAATGTATTTTATAAAAAGATGTAATTTTGAATAACTTTTTATGAAAAGGTTTTGAGTTTCAGATATTTTTAAGAAATGTTATGTTATCCTGTATCACAAAGTTTCCTGAAGAGCATTTGCAAATTACAATGAGATCATTTGGTTATTGTTGTGCATGTTTAGATGTTCTTGAATATCTGTTTAGAACAGCACAATGAAAAGAATTAGAACATTTGCAGGGAAGAGTGAATTGAAATCAGGTCATAGGGATATTGAAATATTTTTTACGTTTCCTGATCAATATTTAATATTTTAAAAAGAAGAAGATATTTTTGTCCGAATTACAAACTATCTGATCAATTACCAAGGAGACGGAATTAACATCAGGTCATGTGAATATTGTAATTTCAGTTTACGTTTCCTGATCAATGTTCAATATTGAAAACAATTTTATTTTGTCCGTATCACAAAGTATCAGACTTTACGCCAAGGAGACCAAAGCTGAGCCATCTGTGTGTATGAACACACCCTCGGTGAACTGAGGTCTAGCACGCTAGTCAAACACTGGGAAGCTGATGTATGGAGTGGTTTATGTGCAATATTGATACGGTCAATTCATCTGGACAAACTTGGTAATGCTGGAAGCTGATAAACTTTGCTGTATCCAGCCACTGACGCCGTGGATGATTTAGGGACTCTGTGGAGTGCTTCTGGACAGGAGAATTATTTACTGCCTGGACACTAAAACTTACACTAAAGACCAAAGACAAATACAACACTAATAAAACCTACACCAAAGACCACAAGCCATAAGTTATTCCATTTTAATACCATAGCTTGGTGTAGTTTTAAATGGAGAACATTGTTAGTTCACAACTAATCTAACAGATCACTTCATCTGGAACAATTCTCCTCTTTGATTCTTCATGACTGCTTTCTTCTAAGTGCCTAGACCAGAATGTAATGCTTGTTATTAACCAAAGTAGCAAATAGAACATTTCAGCCTTTATGAATCATACCAATCAAGTTTATTGTCTTTACAGAAGAGCTCTTGGAATCTGGTCTTTGAAAACATCATGATGAACTGCGTCATAAACAAATATTAAGTGTTTGCTTTCAAAGCAAGTATTTAGATTTTATGAAATCAGACAGCAATAAAATCTTTGATGAAATGTATATGTACACATTTTCCCCAGTTTTACTTATGTCTTGACTTCAAATGAAGAGAGACAAATCTATACACCCAATGACATAGGAATTTGAGCATTTTCTCTGAATAATCAAAAAATACTTAGTAACAAATACAGTGAACCTTTAGAAAAGACAGTAATCAATTTACTTGTTATTTTTATCAAACCCATCAAGAAAACAGAACACAATATTGAACGTTGTGACCATATCATAGAAGTTTAGGTAACAATGTGACAAGACACTATTAGTTACACGGCGTTTTGACAGGGTGTACGGGACTGTAAGACCCTTGTACATTCTGTATTTTCCTGAGGCGGAGCCGAAGAAAGTGCAGAATGTACAAGGGTCTTACAGTCCCGTACACCCTGTCAAAACGCCGTGTAACGAATTTATTACCCTTAAGATCTTTTATTTCAACACAGTTTACTCATTTTGACCGAAATAAGTCTTAACTAGACTGCGGTCAAAGCTCAGCACAGTGTGAACATCAAGAGTCGCGGTACGGAGCTAACGGCAGTTATATAAAGGGAGATAACTCTGTGACTAAAAATATCCGAATTAAAACAGTTCTTAAATGAAATAATTAAAGAGAAACATGTGTTCATATTGAATGAATGTAATAAGACAATGGATATTAACAATGACATAACATTAGAATCTCTCAATTGATGTTGGTCATTGTAAATTTTGATTCTGAAATTGTCAGTCGAGCGGCCGTTTTACTTCGGCATTCCAGCTGAGGTCAAGGTCATCCGTATGACCCGTTTGGTATGTCACGTGACAAATTTGACGGGGTGTACACTTCGTACACCCTGCCAAATCCGACGACACGGGTATGTATGCTTTGGCTATTGACCAATCAGAATTCGAGAAATTTATCTTAAGGGAAATAAGATTCTGTATACATACTGTAAAAAATGTAGAGCTGTTTTATTTATTGATATATTTGTTACAAATAACAATTTGATTAGAGTATTTTAGCATAAGTCAAACAATGTATGCAAGTGATTATGTACAGTGACATCAGTATTCTCTTAAAGATGCTGTATCATACTTGAATATTTTAAAAAGTATTTTTAATGTATACATTGTATTTTTAGAAAAATTTAGCGACCAACCTTGAGAAAATCGGACCAAAATTCATCAAATAGGAGATAATTTATCAAAAAATACCGAAACGGCAGTCGACATAAGGGCGAATCAAGTGTGGCCATTTCACAACTTCCGGTTTCTAAATGTACGCTTGTAAACCGTCTTTGTCGCGCTCAACTAGATTTTATATTCTTTTTCTTCAAATTAGGTATTCGTTGCTGTCAAAGTTGATACCCATCGAACGCAATTACGGTAGTTGAGACACGGTGTAAATCCTACAAGCATAATGATTACGTCCCCGAAAGCGGGTTCGCTAAATGACATGCCCTTTCTAGGATGGGTACTGTGCTTGAAGCTTCGAAATAAGTATGTTATTGTTGATTAAACAATCTAAATATGATATCAAAATTTCGACGAAAGATTTTTCTACAAAGTGATGTATTTCATTTCTCAATAGCTAAGTTTCACCCTGAACCGCTTGCAAGTATGATACAGCATCTTTAATGTACAGTGTGAAGTTATCAGCTTTTGCTATTTGAATCATTTTGTGTGAAGGAAGTGTAAAACAGGAAATAATGACAAAAATGAAGTTTTCCCAGCACATGTCCTCCAATACCTGCACAGGAAACCCTGAAGGGGAATGTGACCACTGTAATTAGGGACTGACCTTGAAATGAGCACATTGACCAACTGGGCTCTCATTGAAAGGAGGGCAAGGTCTGACACACTGAGCTCTGGGAACCCATTCAACAGGGGGTTGCTAGTCAGTCTACAGGGGGTGGATCTGGGTGAGGGTAGAGAGGGTGAAGACTGTACTGTCAACTGTTGACTTGAAAGTGTTAACTTAGGGGGAATTTCTCAATAGTTTATCTTGAAACTTGAGGAAGAGGTTGGAAGGATTGAGTGATTGAAGGGCGAGAGCATATGTTCTGGTTTTTAGTCTCAGAAGTATTTTTTTTTCAATATTGACAATATTCTAAACAATTCATGTATTATAACAAAATGGAGCCCAGAAGATATACTTTAACTTCAGCTGAGTGATCTGGACTTGCTATACTTTAGTAGACTTGGTTGGTTATGAATCATATATTTTTGCTTTAGGGTCTGGATGACAGACTAGTTTCATCCCAACCATACTCAACTGCATAGACTCAAAGAAGTTCATGCATATTAGGGTCACAACTATTAAGAAGGAATTGGAGAGACAGGGTAGAGATGACAGACAACTCCACATTCAACAGATGGCCAGCCTGGCCACAATGTCCGCTACTTGTTGGCACATCGGAACAAAACCCCTGTATTGTGTGCTGTTGATTCGGTCCTCAGGGCTACAATTCCTTCACGCTGACTCCCCACTATTTGCAGGACCTCTGACAGGGTGGGGACTAGAGGCCAGACTCTGATGGGGGAAGACTGGGGCTTGATTAGGGGTGGCCGGACTCATTGAGGGGGTCGCTGATGAGAGGTCGGAGCTCTGACAGCTCAGCTAAGGAATCTCACACAGTTGACAGCACTGACATTAATTTTGTTATTTTTGGGAATTTCTTTTATTTGTGTTTGACCAATGTCATTTTAATGCCGTCTTGGTCATGTTTGGAATTGTAAAAAATAAACCATGGAGCATGGATAATGTGTGCCCCCACCCTGTGTGTCTCCACCCCAGCTATTAGTGTGGACTGTCATCTGCCAGCCCAAACAGATAAATGCTGGGCTCAATAATAATGATGGGTTTAATTGTCACTTTTCTTTTTAAAACTCTTTTTGACATTTCTATTTTAGTAAGCTGTCATGGGCTCCTTAATAATGATGTGAATTTTTAACAAATATTTGAATTTGAAGAGCTTATCAGTGCTGCACTCTGAATTTGATTTGATTTTTTAGAACATTGTTTGAAAATATTTGGTTAAATCTATTCAGATTCTTAATTACCGGTAATATCTAAAGCATATCTTTCCGGATATTGAACTTTCCTTACCTGGAATTAAATCAAGATATTGTACATTTGTGATAAAAACATAAAATCAACTTGATGATTTTTTTTTTAAAGTGAAGGAACAGTGAAGTACCGGTACCTTGAAAATATCCATCCTTGTGAAGATTTTATCAATTCAAATACATCAATAACAAAACATGATTTTAAATCCAATTGAAATTAATCTAACTAATGAAATTTCACTCACTCTGTTTTACATTCACTGTCAATGAGTTCATTGTTACTTGCATTGAAGCTTGAAATGAAATCATTCAGAGGATCTGACTATTTCTACTGAATTATATAATTTGATTACATGTGAAATCTTTAAGTTAATTAATTATGAAATCTTCAAAGTATCATTGATTGATGCAGAGGTGAATGAACTTAATTAGTAAAGCATCCTTGTAAAGAAATGAAATGAAATCATTTGAAATATCTGAAAATGGAGATGAATCAATATATTCTGAAGGAGAATTGTGAATCACATTGAATCTAAACAATAGTATATCCTGTCTAACTCATCACTCTGTTACCTTTCTGTACAGACAATACGACTCTTTGTTGGACACAGCCAAGCTTGAAATGAAAATACCACAGGAAGTTAACTCGTTTCTTGTGAATTAAACATTACAATTTAATAGCTGAATGTTTATTGATATTTCAAATTTTCTGTCCCCGTCAATAAAAGAAGCATTGATGCAGAGGAAAGTAGGTGGCAGACATTGTTCAGTCTCTGTATTGGATTGATTTCAATACTTCAAGTCGTATTGTTGTGTTCTGCAAAATTAAATCATGCATCATGTTGGTTTCATATTTGTTGATTAATTGTTCAAGAATTTTTTTGTCACATATAAGTAAATTTCTTGTTGATGGTGTCTTTTTATATCGCATACAACATTTATAATGAATTTATGATAATTTTTTAAAAGTAAATATATTGATTTTTATGTTGGATGTAACTTTTAAAAGATGCAATCATGTATATATCCACTGAAATAAATGTTTTTTTCTTGATAAATGTTTTTCAAAGTGATTTGATTATCTTTCATAAAAAACAAATGTATCACTCTTGGAATACATACGGTAAACAGTACAAACAAGTCAGGATGTCAATTCCTTATCAATTTAATTGAATTAAAAATCAAGCTCTTCAGGCTTCTTATATATACTTGCTAAGGCATTTTTCTTATTTTGGTCTGAATGAAGGACTGCCAGTGACTCTGCAACTAGCTGAAGTTACCGACTGTTTATTTGCAACAGATGGCACGGCTCCTTGACCATAAGACTGTTTGTGGTCAGAAGATTCTATCCTCTGTGTGTCCATTGTCCTTGCATCAGAGATGTCCGAAACTCAAGTGCTTGGTCAAGAAACAATTTGCTGACCACTCAATTGTGATGATACAAGCTGGAGATCTGTAGTCCTCTGTAAACTGACCGATAATCTCGTATTGTAATGATGGTCATTAGTGGTAATGATAATTTAGAGACATTGATAGGTCCATCTCTATCATGATGTGCTGTCTTCATCATCTGATTAGAGCTATTGGTGAGACTCTGATGTTGACAAGGATGTTTTGTTACCAACAAACGAGTTGTCCGTCATGTTGAAAGCTTCCATGACCTGCTAGAAGGGTGTCGCCTTATTGAGATATATGATTTGCAATTTGGGGGGCTGAGAAATGGGGTCTCCTTATGCATGAGGTCGCCTTATAAATTGAAATATATGGTAGGTTTATAACGATCTTATTGGTGGGCTCAGGTGAAGTGTTGAAGTAGAAGATGTAGGGTTCGGGCAGAACAGTTATGACAACTTGTGGGGGAGGCGCTAACGCCATAAGCAATACTTGAAAACAGTGGAGTGATGCATTTGTGGATCAAATAAATGATTCCGATGGCTCAGGAAAATTATAAAGAAGAGGGGGGGGAGTACTGTCAAACATTGTTAGCGCCTCCCCCACAAGTTGTCATAACTGTTCTGCGCGAACCCTACATCTTCTACTTCAACACTTCACCTGAGCCCACCAACAAGTGAGCATCCTGCGAAAACCCACGAGATACCACAACCATCCACGAAGAGGACGCCCTCTACCGCCATCATCACGGACCACATTTTTTTGAAGATATACCAAAAAGATCCAAGATAATAAAGAACCACAAGAGCCGCCATGAGTCATCCCAGCATTCCACAACTTCACAACCTGCCAGATTTGAAGACCACATCCAGACCGCCACTAAGAGATCCTCCCCACAACTGAGAGCAGTCTTTTCATCTCCCACTTTGAATCACCTCCATCTGATACCTCCTAACCACTCTCCATCTGGAACCCCCTGCTGCTGTTACACCTACAATTTTTTTTCAAGAGAATGTTTATTTTTTTTAAACAAAGTTTTTTATTGCATTTTTGATTGACAATAGAGATACTTTGGAGATACTAAGATTCAAATCTTTAGAGTGGTTTAAGGGAACCAGCGATACCCTTGGTCCAGTCTGTGGTAATGACAGAAACATCAAAGATGCTGGACAGTAGGCCAATGGGTCTTGTGTCAACCAGGTCAAGACTCAAGATTGTGTTCAAATCCATGGTCAAGGCAGAACCCTTATAACACTGAAAAGTCGATCAGTTTGTTGGGTGTGGGTAAACCAGGGCTCAATACTTTGTTTAAATCAATGGTCAATGCAAAACCATTTAAAAACCTGAACCATGAATGAATGGGTTTGGTGTCAGCCAGGTCAAGGCTCAAGTCTGTGTTCAAATCCTTAGTCGAGCTATCAAGACACTGGACAGTGGGTCAAGCTATCCTCTATGAGTTAGAATCTCCTTCCGGTTACTTAACAGAGTTTTCTCAATTCAATCTGCCTCACTTGAGGTGAGATTATCCAGACAGTTCTCCTTTGATGTGCTCTCACAATGATGACAGCAGTGTAGGTGGGCGGTGTACCTCTCTCAGGGCTCAATACTCCATTCATGGTCACATCACTAATGAAGCATTACCACTGACTTCAGCTCTGAGAGGAGACTCTCGGTGTCTACAAAGAGAGATGAGAGTCGCAGACAATACCAGCTTCATTCATAGAACTCTAGATCAGTGCTAGACCTTCATATTGGAGGTGGGCTAGTCTTGCTTCATTACTGAGCATTAAGATTATTACAGTAAAGGTCTTATTCGGCAAGTCTAGATTTGAAAATATACAATCATGAATTGAAAATATACACACATGAAAATTGAAATGAAAATCCTTGATAGAGTAACACAGGTTCAGTTATATTCGGAAATAGTTTGTAGACATAATTTGAGTCAAGAGATGGTCAATTCAAACCCTGACATTTATTTTCTGGGTTCTCAAATTGTGTTGTGATGTTGAGGAGTTATGTAGACATTTAATGGAAATTAGAAGATTGGCATGTGTATGTTGAGACAAAACCGTGTCAGGGTTCCTTATGAAATTACTTACTCTATGAAGGTGAAGCCTTCTGTATTCTGTAGAGGGATACACAACAGTCAATGACCTAACCCTGAAGAGATTTTAATGAGTTTCACCTCAAAACACCGACTTGTCATCACACCATTTAGAGCCTTCTATTTGAGGGTACCCTCCACCTCCACCAGTGGAGTAAGTACACAGAGTTATAGCTACCGTGTTGTATCTAAGAAAAAGTTTAAATGAAAAATTATTTAACTAAGCTTGTATCCAGAGAAACCTTGGAAAGGAAAAAATTAACTGATTAGTTATTTGAGAACTTAATGCTAAGCATATTCTTGTATATCTGCATGATAATTTGTAATCATGTTTACTGTGTTTACTCTACTACTCATTGTAAATGTGTTAAAAGTGTCATTGATAAATTGCTCTATGGATGAAAGGGATCATCTGTTCATTATAGGGCATATGATTGTATAGAACAAGCTTTTAATATCTATCTTGTGTTTTAATCCAGTAGAGAAGTATTAGTGGTTTCCGTATTGGGCCAAGTCTTAGCATCCTTCTCAAAGCCCTGGATGCTAGGCTAATGAAGGTTCTATTGGGCCAAGTCTAAGCATCCTTCTCAGAGCCCTGAACGCTAGGCTAATGAAGGTTCTATTGGGCCAAGTCTTAGCATCCTTCTCAGAGCCCTGAACGCTAGGCTAATGGAGGTTCTATTGGGCCAAGTCTTAGCATCCTTCTCAGAGCCCTGAACGCTAGGCTAATGAAGGTTCTATTGGGCCAAGTCTAAGCATCCTTCTCAGAGCCCTGAACGCTAGGCTAATGGAGGTTCTATTGGGCCAAGTCTAAGCATCCTTCTCAGAGCCCTGAACGCTAGGCTAATGAAGGTTCTATTGGGCCAAGTCTAAGCATCCTTCTCAGAGCCCTGGATGCTAGGCTAATGAAGGTTCTATTGGGCCAAGTCTAAGCATCCTTCTCAGAGCCCTGAACGCTAGGCTAATGAAGGTTCTATTGGGCCAAGTCTAAGCATCCTTCTCAGAGCCCTGAACGCTAGGCTTATGAAGGTTCTATTGGGTTCCATATTCTGATTCAGGTGCCGGGACCATGTTTACAATGAAAGCATCATTATCATCCAATGAACTGACAATAATTAGCAAGTTACTTTGGCAAGAAGTCTTGGGTCATAATTAATTGCTACATATCAGTTTTACCTTAATTTTCTCAGATACAAATTGGCAAATCTGTTTTCTTTGCTTCAGCAAATGTTTGCTTTCAAAGTAAGCCTGCCTGTTGGGATGGATCTTACAAGAGTTCCCTCCACTTGAGAGACTCTCATCAAAAAGAGATAGGAATTTCAGAGTGTTTAGACATGGTATCTGATTGAATGTCATGTTTTTCTTTCATCAGTGAACTAACGTGAGAACTCTTTCACTGCAACTTGTTGCATCCACACAATCCATTTCTATCTGATTCCTCACTTTGTCTCCAGGTTTTGCTGGTCTGTGTCTCTCTGCCTTCATAAGTGTCTCTCATCTAACTATCCCATGTCTCTATGTCTGGTCTGTGTCTCTCTGCCTTTATAAGTGTCTCTCAACTAACTATCCCATAACTCTGCGTCTGTGAGACTCTGTATCTGTCTCTGTCTCTCTGTTTCTCTCTTTCTTTCTGTCCTTGTGTAAGTGTATGTCTCATCCCTCTTGTTTTGTCTGTGTCCACTATTTGTCTGCCTATTTGCCTCTCTGTATCTCTTTGTCTCTGCAATTTTTTGCATCTGTGTCTTTTGTCTGTCTTTTTGTTCATTGTTTTGTCTTTCTGTGTTTTTGTTTTCTTTTTTTTCTTATTGTCTGTCTGTCTGTTTTTTTGTCTGTCCCTGTATCCATCTTTTGATCTGTCCATCCCTCTGTCCATGTCCCTGTATCCATCTTTTGATCTGCCCATCCCTCTGTTTGTCTCGTTTTTCATCTCAGTTCCTGTTTCTATCTGCTTCACTTTCTCTCATTCTCTTCTCTCTCTCTTCCTCTTCTCTCATATGTCTTCTCATCCCTGATCTCTCCCACCTCTGTAGGGAGTTGATCCACAACAACGAACAGAGCCATTTGCAGCAAGTGAGCTGTATCAGCTGTTATCAGACAATCTAATTTTGATTATGTAATACAAACAATATTGGACGCGTCCCAATGGAGCTGGAACTACTTCAGTTCTACAGTTGTTCTGCTGTTTTCTGTAGATTACCCATGATTCCAGCAAGTTGGCAGAGTCTTATTTGAGGCTGATTGTTGTCTTGAAACACGAGTTCCATTCACAAGTGAATCTTGTCTTCAAGACATAAACTAGACTCAATTTATGAGAGCTTTTTGTAAAGTGTGATAAATTTCAATTCTTTTTCTTTGAATTAGAGGATGAGTCAGTTTTAGAATGGATTGGTAACAGAAATAATTGGTTATTTTTCTCATCTTATCAAATGCAGATTTTATTTGTTTTTCCCTCATTCAGAACCTGTCAAAACATTAAAAAGGGATAAAAGAAGGAGCCAATTAATGTCTCGGTGAATCAGCTTACAGACGAGGCTGCTTCAAGTAAGGGAACTAGTCGCTACAGGGCTACTGATGGAAAATAAATTGGCTTTGCTTAACTCGTCGTTTAAAATTGCAAAAGGATTGAATTCAGTTGTTTAAAAGTATTTTTTTAACTTTATAACTTTCAAAGTTTCTCCTTTGAATTCAGTTATCATAGAAATTTTGAGTGTTTAAGGCAGAACTTAAACCTTTATTCATGACTTTAAAGTTTTTGCAATTAAGGTTTGAGACAGTTGTGTATATTATGAATCTTTGAGGAAAGACTGCAACCATGATGAAATATCAAAAACATTATTAAACCTTAATACCTTTCAAATTTTAACTTCAGAAAATATGATAGGATCCTTTTATGCAAATATCATTAGTTTATCGTCAAGGAATGAATTATATTTCAACGTGAAATTCAAATAAATTTGGAATTGAACTTAAACTTGCAGCCTATTTTGAGATCATCCCTTTAACAATTTACTTACTTTCTAAACAAATTCACACTCTGTAACGAACCTTCAACGCAACACACATTAAAATACTGTCAAGCAGAAGATGTTGATGAAAAATGAAACTGTGAAAAAGAGTGTGAGGAGTGATGTGTTTTAAAGAGTTTTTGTGACCAAAGGGCTTAACTTGTCCCGTCACCGACACAAGCCTGTAAATCATAATTCCTGTAAACTTGGATGATTTCCTAATGGAGTCAGGAGGCTTAGTGATTAGCCTGGGCTGATAAACAACATCAATGTTGGCTTTTAAATTTTACCATATGTTTCACCATGAAGGAAATTGAAAAGATTGGAGAAAGTGATATTTCTGAGGCATAAGGCATGAGCTTCTCTTCCTAAGCTTTCCAAGCCTGCAATGCTAATAGAAATTCTTCTGTTCGACATTTTACAAGGTACTTGTTTGCAAAGAGTGTTGGAAAAATGCCTTTAAATTCTTGGAATATAAATCTATAACTAACCACATTTATCCATTGGTGTAAATTACATTTTGGTTGACAGTATTGAATGTAACATCAATCTTAGTTTCTAATGTTGTGGATTCCATTCAAAATATGTATTATCTTTTCTGGCGAATGTTGAAAATATTATCTTATTTCTGATTTGAAATTTTGAGAATGTGTATTAAATACTACATAATCATTATAATTTCTTAAAAGTATATATGTTTTATCGACCATCATGAATCATTAGGTCAGGAACTTTCACTTATAGTCCTTTTATGTAACAGGTATTAAATGTTAACCTGATAATTATTATACTCACACAAATATCAATGCCAACAGTAATATTTAAGAGATCACAGTAAAGTATTATCACTTTGATAAGAGGAAATGCCAGAAGCCCTGATATCCTATGATCTAATAGTTAATGACATCATAATTGACAATAAAACAAGGTGAACTTCTCATTAACAGCAATTAAGTAATTATACATTATGAAAAAGAGGGGTATGAATGATAATGATCAAAACTTTGGATAATATTGCTAGGTTTGATGTTTCTGTTGCTTTAGGATATGAATTTGAAATTGTAATGTAGTAAATTATAGAAAAAATTTGATAGGAATTTAAGGATTATATATATATATATATATAATGGTTTGATCCAAAATTTCTTTTTTTTCTTTGAATTGACCTCTTAATCTATTTTTTATTTAAAGACATTATGTCTCTAAGGGAATAAATAAATGAAACCTATATCTATCAATTCAAATCAAGAAATCTCAATGTATCATAGTTTGTGTTACTTGCAACTGATCAAAAGTCTTATATATATATTGGATTAACGCTACCATATATTGTAAAGCTAGTCTAAAAGGTTCAATATCTGACAGATCATATTGGTTTTTTTTTTAACCTTTTTGGAATTGTAGAGTCTTGCAGTTTCCATTACACAGACTAGAAGTAAGTCTATAGTCTTATGCACAGACCCTTGAGCATATAATTCACCCCATGGAAGCAAGTCTAGATCTGGACTGCTCTGAAATCTCCATTTGTCTGAGGCTCCTTTTAAAAATTTAATAAAATAAGATTTTTACTAAAAAAAATTCAGAGACTAAATGTAAGTCTAGTAAGTCTATTGTTTGTTCATATTTCAAACAACTCATCTTCGGTCCACCAGCAGGACAGATGGAGTGTAACTGGAGCAAAGGGCGTTACAGGGACGTGACTTCTCTGTTGTCTTTGAGGAACTCTTGGATAGTTCCGTTACCAAATCTTCTTGAAGTAGCAGAACCCATCAGCTAGCAGTCATCTGACTGGTTGATTGTGGTAGCGTTATACTCTATATCCCCCTCCCTATATCTCATCTCTATCTGTGTAGTATTATTGATACCATCATGCAGCTCCCTGTTCTAAGACCTTCACACTCTTTGAAGTGTCCCTGGGGGTCCCCTGGGGGTGGGGCTACTGTGCCCCTGGGGTGGGGTGAGAGTGGGTTATTGTGCCTGAGGGTAGGCTTTATAGGGATCTATGATTAAGAGGGTGTGAATGTGTGTCTTTAATGTATTTATTACGTCATAAACACTCTCGGTGATAGCAGAGATAAAGAGGATTTATAAACTCTTAATTGTTGTCTTGCTCATGGTGAGAGATTGTCTTAATTAAGAACATAGTAAATTGATTGGATTCTTCAAAATCTCATGGGCATTTGGTTTCAGTTGTTCTTGTTAATAGAGTTCAAGCAATCAATGCTTAAATTTTTTTGGATAAAAGTACTTTTGCATTAAACATTGTTTTTTAATGGTTATATATTTATATGTTATTGCAACTGATAAAAGCTGTTTTAAAAGATATCGTATACACTTTCAGGGCGTTTCTCTAACAAACCATATGATTGCCAGTTAGTACAGTTTGTTTTCAACATTTGACAACATAAAGAAACAAATACCTGTATATCTGACAAATTGTCATACAAACGATAATCTCTCCCATACAGCACGCTCAGTTTATTTTGGCGCATACAAGCACAAACACATTCACCTGTATGTTATCCTTACTCCGTGAGATTCTACGTCACTACGAGGACATGACCTTTTCTCACAACTTGTAAAAAATCCCGAGATGAAAAATATGATTGAATGATGCATCGTATCGTCTGATTGGCTGTATCTTCTCTGCTAGCAGAGATATCTGATAGTGCCGATAGAGGCACAGGTTGCTTTGGTAAACTAGTCCAAGTTTTTATCACATATGGAGCATATTTGTAACATGCATAGAACATTTATACAAGTAAACAGATAAGAATTCTGTCCTAAAGATCTCCACAAGAAATTTATGTGATGTTGAGGAATGTCGACCAAGTATGTAAGATTCTAATGGTTTGGTACATGAGTTAAGTGCACTTATTCCTGGCCCTAGACCAAGTCAAGCATGATGTGAGCAGGGAGTTAAGTGCAAGTTTGTTTGACATAGGTACCGATTTCTAGTCTCCACCCTAACGTTGAACTTATAGACTGGGGATGTATGGAAAATTAATTAATGTACTTTGCATAACTTCAGTGACGTTAAAGCAAAATGCACTTGATATGCTTTTAAATTTCTACGAAAATCTTTGGTTTGCTGAATTATTTATCATGAATTCATCAATGGCATCCTGATAACTCAGAGTTATAAGTAGCAACACCCAATATCACCTCTTTTAAGCAAACATGGATGGCTTGCATGGTCATATGAAGTCATACACAGTGAACAAAAAAATCCATAAAGTTGTTTGATACTGTATACAGAGGATAGAACTTATCCTTATAATATCTGAAAATATTGAAGTCTGTAACCTGTATTTCTAAATTTCTAGTCCTATAACTTCTCCCTATTTAAAAACTTGTTTTCTGTACATCTATTGGACACTGCTCGTACGAGAATGTTGTGACTAATTCATCATCTATATCCACCCACACAAAACACACTAATTGCGTTTATGTGCATTATGAAACATAAACATGGTTTAAGTAATCAAAGATTAAATTTCTAAAACTTGCAAACTTGGCTTTCCAAGAGGAAGCTGTCCACACTCAAGTGTTGTGGCAAGTTAATCACCTGTTTACTCACATACTTATTCCTTATACTTACCAATATTCAAACAAACGTACACTACTGTAGCTTGCAAAGGTCAGAAGATATACTAAAGTGTAAAAAGGTTTCAAGTATTATATATCAATGGAGTACCTTCATCAGCACCTATATGTGCAAGCATGTTATTGAAGCTTTGTATGGTCAGATGATACAGCAAACTGTCAAACACTGAATATCTGGAATATGGTGTAGAAGAGTCAGATGTAGACAGAAGGTATTCAAGAGAATGGTCTATACACCTGAGAACTGTGACAAGTTGAGCACCAACAGCAAAACACAGTCTTGCACTGTTGTTGCTTGGTCTTGTCTCACTGTACAACGACTTGTCAAACATCCAGGCTCTGGAGATGGTCTGAGGTATTTCAGATTTACCTAACTAGAATTATGTGTACCTGAGTATTGGGACCAGTTTATCTGTTGCTGATTTGGATGGACCATTGTGTAATGGTAAAGGGCTTATATCTTCAATTTCATGAACACAAGGCTTCCATAAATGGATCCTGGACATCCATTGATGTTCCTGACATCTAAGGCTTAAAACAAGATACAAGCAGTAGCATCAGTAACCAAAGTGTTCTATGTAATGATGTCCATCGACATCATTGGTACTGGAAGAGAGACAAGCCATGTTCTTTGGACAGGCAGCATGGTACATCTTCCATGTCTGATTCAGAGACCACAGGTGTACTGGGTGAGTGAAGTCTGCAGGTATCACATAGCATCACTGATACTGGACAGTGACAGTTACACCAAACATTGTCTGTAAACAGAGAGGAAAAAGCCATGCTAGGAAACCTAAATGCCCTTCAGAAGAAGACAACAAATGGACAAATGTATTGTTTCAAAGTTTCTGATTTCTGATTATATTTCCATCATTAGAAATTAATACACATCTGTAGACAGAGAGTAGCCATGCATGAAAAGTCTCTTATATTTGCATTTTGTTTTGTTTTCGTTACGTAAAGAAATACATTCTTTTTATTAAAAAAATAAAAGGAATGCACATCATCTACCCTTCAGATAGAATACTACACTAGGTTAACTTTGTTAGCCACTTCTCAAACAGGTAGACTTATATCCATGATTTAACTGTTTCTGATGCCAACAGATAGAAAAATATACATCCCCCATTTTCTGTTAGGGAAATGTTACTAGATTTTGAGAGGATCCTCCATGTTTGAGTGTTCGCTGCAGTAGGGCAGGTATCAGCTGAACTCCCAGGAGAGTGTTGTGACATGCTGAACACCTGAGCATGATCGTTACATACAAACAGACATGCTTCCTCTCACTCGAGATGCTGCAGCAATTATCACTGGTCATAACACATGTGTCGGGACCATTGTGTCTACATGCCTCGAATCATTACTCCCAACAGACAGAGAAATGGCTCATCTCTGCATACCTGCGAGTTATTAGCGTAGGCCTTAGAGTTGTGTAGCCTTTCATGTAGACGAGGGGTAAGCGGTGTTTAAACATTTGACCGTTTAGCCAGAAGGAAATACCAGGAGAACTTCACTTTTCATCCTGCTCTGACTTTCCTTTGAAATACAGCGCCAGTGACAATTGTTGCAAACTGTGAAGATCTGGGTCAAGATTGGAGCTGTTTAACCTTTCTTTTACTGTTTTATCAATTAGAGCTTGTTCTTTGTCGTTTAGACACATTCCTGGATATGTGGTTTGGTGCCAATGTGATAATTAAATGTTTCTGATCACAAAGATGAAATGAGTCTCAAAAGGCAGAACATTCTTGCATGAAAGGTTCCCATACAGGAGATGTAGAGCTGGGTCACCCTGGCACCAGTGGTGCTGCTCTATAGACACTGTTCCTACACCTCCATCTCTCTTGTCTTTGATATTCAACCCTTTTATCTACATGCAGACTGTAGATCATGATGCTTTTAATCCTAAAGTCCATAACCTCTTCAAAAGGGAGCTGTAACACCCATTATTTTAAGTCATAAAAGTCATTTAACAGATTGCTGCCTCTCTAGGCACTTTTGTACTGTTATACTTAAGTGCATGTGTTAAAACTAAGAATTGCTATTAAAATTACCTTCACATAGACAGACCAAACCTGCTTTCTGGTATGCATGTATAAACATACTGAATTTAGTCTTCAGGAAACATAAGAATTTAAATGATTATAGTATAGCTTTAAATCTATCTAATATTGAAAAACTGTTAAACTTTGGAAAAGAGACTTACAAGAAAAAACTCACCAAAGTGAAGGAAATTATGTCATAGATCAATCTATTTTATCTCAAAGTTTCTTCTTTTGTCTGAAAGCTTATGCTTGTTTATATTAAATGTTGGACTCCATCATTAATTTACGTAACTTCATCAGAAATATTAGAAAATAATTTTATAAGAATTTGAAATGATATTTCAGATTCAAAGATAGAAATTAAGACTTGATGATCTAAAAGACACCTCATATAGAATATAAGTTTCAAGGATTGAAAAAAACTGCTATTTAACTGTATTAGTTCTCTCTATGTTCTATGTTCCCAGTCTAAGCTATTTAGTTCTGACAACCTTGTACAGTGGAAAGTTCCTTCACAAGCTAAGTTAGAATTTCAAAGAAAAGTAGAGTGAGAGTATTTGGACCCCCGCTGAGATGTTCCAAGGTGAGGCGTGTGGTATGTAGCCCCTAAAACTCTTCACAGTGCCATGAACTAGGCACTGAACTCTATGATTTTTGGATTGAGAATTTTAAAGTATAACATGAAAATATTGTAAAAATTAGGTGCTGATATTTCTGAATTTTAATGAGTTTTATAGACCTGCAAAGTAATTAGTCTTGATTTGGCTTGACTTCAAATGTTAGTCTTGTACAACAGACTATGGAACCATCTGAGTGGTACTAAACTGGAGACTTGTCTCGAACTGACCAATATGCTTAATTGAATTTCAGAGTCTTGGTTGTCTTGGCTTGGCTTTAATAAACATTTGGATGGTACCATAAACGTTATCTAGATTAGTAATAGTCTAGATGGCGTGTATGGTTTCATCCAAATGTTTATTAAACAAGCAAGAAATTGACTAAACAGTGTGCAATGATTAATGATAGTTTCAAGGCATGATTAACAATTACAACTAAAATATAAGGGAGCCTTTTGAATCTCTTTATTGTCAAGTATTAGTTTGGTATTTCACAGTCTTGGTTTTGCTTTACTTTAACAGTGCATGAGTCGTTACTTGTTTAAGAGATATTTTAGAAGTCGGAAATATAAAGAAGACAAGGTGTTTATGGATGATCAACTTCTTTATGAATCTATACCGAAATGTAACTACAAAAAGTTGATAATCAATTTAACTCCTTTTCTTCTTAATAGTGAGTCTGTACAGACTACGGTACCAAAAGTATGTCTTGATAAGGGCTAGAGTACCCTCCTTCTGTTTATAAACTGAGCACCAGGCGGCCAGACTGACCTGTGTACTGGCCACTTGTTAAGGGGGAGTTAAGGATATGTTTATTGTTATTGGTCAGCTACCTGGTAGATATGTGTAGGTAATGAGGGGTCCAGGATTCCTCAGTTCCTGTATAGGAGTCTGCTGTGGGAGATGGAGATGTTTGTATGTACTGGCATGTTTCACATTGGTGCTCAGGTTCATATAGAGCTGGACTATATACATGGTACTGCACCCACCACCGCCTGCTATCTGTGTTTATACACCTAGCGTGTGATAACTGGCGTATTTACCTACTCACATCTCCAATTGCTGTATTTAAAGAACAAAGTCTATTTCAATGCATTCCAGTGTCAAAAGTTATCATGTTTTCTATCTCTGTTTCTGATTTGGAGTAATGTACCTCCAAAATAAATTCATTTTTTGTTTTGAAAGTTGTATGGTTTAATGTTTTTCAAAGAAGAAAATACAGTTTGATCATTCGTTGAAAGGAACGTATGGAAACTTTGACATGACATTGATATAAATGGAAAGCAAACAAAAAGTTACGAAAAATAATTATTCAGACATTTTGAAAAGAATGAATATGACAGTATATTTGAAATAAATAAAATGATTTATAACAGAACAATGCCAAGGGTTTGATCAGTATTCATGATGGCAAAGAAATAAACAACAATGTACACCAACTCTTTAATCCAGACATGACAACCCTGCCAGCAGACTTCATGTACAGAACAAACAATGTCAGTGTGCCCTCGATGAAGCTCTACGATGGTTCTACTGACTGTTCTGGAACATCTAGCAAATAAGTTATGATTTAATGTCTGCGATGAGCATTTATAAAATAAAATTTGTCATTCATTTTTTTTTAAACTAGCATTATCTGAAACTAATCATTTTCATTGGCAATAAAATTCTGGGATCAATTTTTAAAATCAGATATCAATTGCCATTGGAAATAAATGCTATCAATTTTAAATTTTGATAACAATTTCAATGAAGTTGTCATGGTGACAGTTTTATGTATTTATAGTTGCCGAGTCCACCAATTACCAGTAAGAGAGCAGCGTGTCTATCAGTTGATCAGACATTAAACATGCAGGTAGGAGCAATAATTGATGGAGTGTGCCTGCAAGTGTCCCCTCGGGAGCTTGACCATTTACTGACCATTCAGTCACCATAGGGGGCTGACCAGATGACCATAGACTGGCTCTGGTCTCGTATAATAAATAATGTGACTTTCAGGCTTATTATTGACAGTGTACACCTTCTGAAATTTGGACATTATTTTATTATTGTCACAATAAAGACATTTTAGGTTTCTACATGGTGAAGTTTACATTATAACATTAATCTTTTGCATTTTTGGCTTACTATTGACAATCAGCACCTTTGGAAATTAAGACTTGATTTTACAAGAAAGTGTCATAATTCCAATAGAGATGTTCAACGACTATTATAATTTAATAGTTTGAAATCTTTATCAGGTTGGCAAGCAAAACTGAATCGTAAGTTTACATGATATATAAACTTTTTTTCCAGCAGAAGTTGTACATATTTTATAACAGTATATTTTATAAAGGGGTAGGAGGCTGCTCCATTCAATCTCAAAAGAGTATCAGAAATGTCCACTTTGATATCATTTACTGTTACTTCCCTATTTTGGTTCCTCGTGGAGTGAAAGGAGGAAATATTTTAATATTGAGAGGACTGTGAGACAGTCTACAGATGACCACACAACAGGGGACGGTACATGTGTGTTAATAAGGCCAATATCAACCACTATTATTAAAGTAATTAAACTTGTTATAACTTAAATAAGACTATGGGAGGTATTGATAAACTCTTCACATCTTGGTAATGACCTTGATACCATGTGGACGTCAAAATTACTTGAATTTATTTGATATTTGTAACTGTTACGATTGTTAGGTTATTACACTTTTAGATCTTATTTTGAATTATGGTATCAATCAGAGGAAACTTCAATAATGTCATTACAGCGGTGCTGATATGGAAAATAAAGGTTTTTTTCAATTAACAATTTATATAAGAAAAGGTTTCTTTATTTTTTGGATGTCAAATAATCCTTTTGCAGAGACATTTAATATATCAACAAAGGCTGATTACCATATCTAAAATAGTTGAAAGAAAAATTTGTCAAGTGGTTAAATCATCAGAAACGTAGGACCAAAAAACTACATTTAGGCCTAAAAAAGAGTTCATTTTATTATTTTAATTTCCAATTATGATAAAAAGGAGTCCTGAACAATACTGAATTTCAAAATCTAAGGCATGTCTTAATGCCAATATTTTCAAGACTTAAGAAGGGTTTTTTATGCTCTGGATAACAGACTAGAACCACATCTGAAACACAAGAAATGGCATGATGGAGTGTTTTGTCCAATGCTAAACTATATAAAATTGAAAATTTATTTGAATTTGTTGATTACCACATTGAGTTCTTACTATAAGTACATAAGATACCATACATATACCTAAATCCTGCCTGGCTTCCCCCACCCAATCTCCCTTTTACTTGCCCACTCCCCCTCCCTGTCACAGGTGTGAAGCAATGGGAGTTTATGTTTATTTATTTATTCATTCCTGGCCCCCATTGGGTAGGTAAAGCCAGGATCAGTCACAGCCGGTCAGTTGCAGTGGTCAGACAGCTGGTCACTGGGGGTGCTGGACACTCAGGATGTAGCGGAGGGTTTCACAATTATTCTTCAACTTGAAGGTTGTTACCAAAAAGGTTTAAGTTCAGTTGTCAGTTTCTTAAAAGTGGTGATTATATCTCAATTACTAAGATATTATGACACCAATACCAATCACAGGCAATTGGCCAACTCATGGAGTGTCTATATAAATACTACATTTCACATCTGATCTACTGCATGGGTTGTACGGTTGGTTGGTTCATGTAGAGCTATCTGGTTCATGATAATTCTGATTGACAGGAACATATGGAAATATGGAAATTTGACAATATCATTTTGTTTATCAACTTTATGGGGACGATAAATTGAAACGTGCATGGTATTTTTGTATAAATCATACTTAAAAATCAGAAAAAATGGCATTGATTTACATACCTAAATATATGATGAATCTCCAGAAAATGCAACTATTTGTAAGAAATTATAAAAAATGAAATAATTGTTTTCCTTAATTACTTTGTCACTGATATCCTGATCAATTCCTTTAAACTATTCTTGAATCTTAGTTGAGCTATTTACAATTGATAATAAATGAACTAAAAAAAATTTCAAGATTACAAGTGTTTTACATTGAAGTTACTTACCACTGGACATAAGGAATCAATACTACACTGAAGGGATATATCTATCAATAGAAATACAATACAATGTACACTAGAAATACAAAGGCTTCTGGAAATCAACTAATCCTGACCAAGCCTGTGGGATGTTATCAGCTTATTCCTGTGTTGAGGTGTGGAAAATGATTAGGCTAAATAAAAAAAATTAAATGTTTCTCGGGCTCCGGCGCGTCACTTTTTTATGTGCGTGTAAATTTTTTTTATTGCCATTGAAAAAAAAAAAAATTTAATTTTCCGCGTCAGTATCGCTGAACCCCGATTATCCATTTCTCCCCTATAATTAAGTGTCTGTAAGAACGAGTTTGCTTCCGTTTGTATTAGTAACAATGCATCAACGTGTTCAATTCCCAAGCTGTATTTCTGGTTCCAAGTAAAAAAAATAAAATGTGTTCCTCCCTCGTCACTTTTTTTCCTTAAAAAAAAAAGAAAAAAAGGCCTCCCTACCTCGTCACTTTTGAAAAAAATCTGCCCGAGAAACATTTAATTTTTTTTATGCAGCCTTATATTTATTGATTTGAAGGTCATGCTCTATATGTATACGTTTATGCCTTCATTGAAATAATTATGGTTCTCACATGGAAAACAAACAACAAAAAGTATGATTAAAGTTAAGTTGACCTTGATAAACAGCCATGGAAACCCTTCTACCGGTATTTCACTTATGAAGAATTGATATGACAATCATTTACCTTCACTCGTTGATTGATTGCTTGATTTGATCCTTAAAATTCAGTGAATCTTCTTATTTTAAGTTGACTTTGGTATCTCTGATCAACTTGTAAAAGCAATTTTTATTGGCAATAATTGCTAAATTTGACTGGTCATTTTGTCACCTGAAAATAAAACAATTCTTATCAAGGTTTTGATTTTTTGTTTACGTTTTTATGCATGTGATCAACAATGAATTCACTTCAGATATTCAACATAGCTTTCAGATTTCAATTGTAATACCCATAACAAATCATAGCATTGAACCAAAATCATAACACAAGTGACACATTATCCAATTTTACATCAGTGTTTCTGTTCCCTGTCAGTAAACAAGGTGTTAACAGATATTATTTATTGACTCGTCCCCTCCTGTGTACCAGGTGCTTGACCACAGCTGTCCCGTTCTCGCTGGACACTCGGAGGGAGGTGCTTTGATTGGTCAGTTCTTGTGTGGTCAGTATAAGGTGACTGGCATTAATCAGGGCGGTATGATAACATAGTTATCTCATGTCTACATCTCGGTATGGATCAGTACTGTACTGCAAAGATGAAGGTTCACAAGGTCATGCAATCAATGAATCCACTAGAATAGGTTATGAAATCATTAGAATAGGTTATGGAAAATTTCCAATTAAATTCACAGAAGTTTTGAGAAAATTGGAGGATTTAAGATCCAATTATGACTTGGGAAAAAAAAGATTGTCTCCAAAATAGATTATATTTTTTGATAAGTTGTATATTACCCATACAATGGGCCTTTTGTTGAGATAGCATTGTTGACTCAAATGGTGTGTTCATGAATGGTATCAATGTGCAAGAATTCAACCGAACAAGGCATTTTTGAGCCAAGGCTATGATACAAGAAGACATGGTAAGATGGGAACTGAAGAGTCCCTGGAATTGCGCTGGAGATGAAGGCTTTCCTGGTAGTTTTAGTGGATTATGGAGTAAGATTATTCCAGGGTGTGGCTATTGAAGATAAAGATTGGGGGGGAGGGGGGAGTGTAGATAGTGGGAGGGGATGAGGAGCACTAATTGAGGTTAATTACAGATGAGTAGTGGACAGAGCTGTAATCAATAAGTGGACAAGATTAGACATGCAAGATGTTATCACTGGACCCTATTGTAGGATAAACACTGCCATGTCAGATAGTGTAATTGACGTTGATGTGATGAATGTCTTGATTAGCTTCACGTATGGTAATTGGGGTATCTTAATTAAAATGTTTTCAATAAATTTGTTACGTCCAATTTTTTGCATTGTTTGTTCATTTTGCTTTATAATTTTGCATAATGTGGTATGGGACCTAAACTTCATGAAGATGGAATATATATAAAGATAAAGAAGACAATACAATTCATACTTTAGAGAAAAGAAGAGAGGACAATTATCAATTTCAGTCATAGGTCTGCATATATACTGTCTTTATGTCGCCAGCTGAATTGATTAAGGATAAACAGCCATTGGCGCCAAATTCTATGAAAACAATGACTTCAAGGAAAAGGCGCCAAAATTTCAAACCTCCAATTGTTACAAGAGGATATCAAATGTCCCTATCTGGCATCTGTCCCACCAATTGTGGGCTGTTTGTCATCACTGACACGAGCTTGTTGCTTTCCTTTTCCTCTCGTAAACAAAGTCTGAAAAAATGTGCACGATTGTAATGTCATCAAGTTTTTTTCTAAGATTAATGGTCCTGTGTTGTTTATGCTTGATCCATCTGCTACTGTAGTCACATCAGGATTCTGGTTCCAGAAGTGTGCAGCACTGTGCCATGGTACAGAGAGTTGAACATTCATCAAATGTTTTCAGACTTGACAATTATCATTACTTGTTAATGCAGTCAGTCTGTCAAACCCTAGAGCAAAACAGAATCATTGGAAGTCAATGAAATTAGGAAATTGATGCTGCTTAACTGCTGTTGCAACCTCTGAAATAGTGATACAATTAAAGTGAGATGGTGTCTTTTCTATCACCAGATACGTTATATACTTACATCCTACTTGTTAACAACATGAATAATATGACTTGCTATGGCTAAGAGATAGGATAGTAAAGAGGGTTGCTTGTATGTATTCAAAACATTTTCTCAAAAAATCACTTGTGCTTATCATTTCAATACAATCTCAAACATGCTCTTTTAAAAAATCAGTTGCTTTGTTTCAAATTTGTCACTCAAAGTTTTCAAGTGAAATCTATGGAATCTAATTGGAATATTATTTCAAAATATCAATAAGTATTTCTCATGCCACTGCTTATTTAGGGTGCTTATTAAAGGGTCAGTAGCACGTTTTTTGGATAATTTTATATTTCAAATATTTCACTGATAATTGTAAGTTAATGCTAAATGTATTATGTTGACAGTGTCAAAAATCTGATTACACAAGCCAATCATCCATAGTCTGAGGACAAAGTATGAAGATTCACGTAAATCCATTGGCGGCCATTTTTCAGTGAACACCTTTAATTCATTTTGTGTAAGAAAAAGGAATAGCATGACTAAACTTTACGCTATTTATTGAATTATAACTGCTTCATTTAGTTTAAATACATTGTCATTCAATTGGAACTATTAATTTTCATTTTCCTGACATCACCTTATATTCCCCCTAAAACGTGCTACTGCCCCTTTAAAGCTGTCCCCTTTTAAGGTAAATATAGTAGTAAGGTGAACAGGTACAGCACTAGCCTTTTTATTGTCTGGGTTCAAATCCAACCTCAGATCATTTAGTACAGACAACCCACACATTGGTTCTCATAGCCGTGGGTTTTAATCGTTGATGTTTACCTCTTTTTCAATGTTGCCAACTTATTTCCTAATGTATATAGAACAACCAAGCAAGGTTTATATCAAGGAAGATATTGCAAAACATGCCCATGTTGTGTAGAAATGTGTTCGCGGTCAATCACAATTTAAATTTATCTGTTCTTGAAGATATGAAAGAACAAGTAAGGATGTGGTAATTGCATGTTAACATTTCTAAAACTTGGTTTCTTTCTGACGTTTCATTTCTTTCAACTTTTAAGCCAAATTCTTAATTCTCCCGCTTCGGTTGATTTGTCCCCCAAATGTGTTGTATGAGTTATCTGAGGGCAAGACATTTAGTTGTGTATCTGCAGCAGACTGAAACTCATTGCAATCTCCTCTCCACCGCCATTCTCTCTTCTTTGTTTGCATCCGCCTCACTGAAACCTGCAAAAACTGGACAGCAACTTGTAACTGACACCATCTGCATAACACGCAACACGCAACACGCTTCCTAGTTCACTTCATGTCATCAGTGGTTTACAATCGCTCTGTACTTTACCGTGATGTTGTGATGATTTCATACACATTCGCTGTACTTTACCGTGATTTTGTGATGATTTCATACACATTCGCTGTACTTTACCGTGATGTTTTCCTACAATCTCTCTGTACTTTACCTTAGTGTTTTCCTACAATCTCGCTGTGTACTTTACCTCAGTGTTTTGCCATCCCTATGACTGTAGTCAATGACATTGATATAACCTCTTGGAGTGCAAGTTTACATTTAAAGCAAACTACAATATATATTAAGGTCATATAGTCTCCTCAAAGACAACAATGTAAATGATTGTCATTGGATTGAAGTTATTATGTGTATTAAAAGATGTTTTCATCAGCAGATTAATATTCTCGTTACCTATTGACATGATATGATACTGCGAGCCATTTTTCCTATCACTCCGCTGGCAGTTGATGCTTTGTGTGTTTATTGTGGAAGCATCTTGTGTAAACATGTGTACATCAATAGGACATATACTGTGTCCCTTCTATCAAGGAGTTCTCCTGTACCAAGAAAGATCTCATACAGTGTTAATCTATGGCAATAATGCAGATTGTATAATAAAGGAGACGTAATTGTTGTCTGTCGGGCCTGCCGTAGCTGATACTCCAAGTCTCTCACAGAGGGCGCTGTTTAATGTCTCGGTGGCCATCTTGCGTGATGAGTAGATTCTTATCAGTGGAATAAAGCCGTGAATAATATAATGATGAAGGAATCGTGATAGGTAGCCCAAACATAACCAGGCTATCAGTTAAAAGAAATGACTACATTCAGGTCAATCACTGGTAGGATAAACACCTAATTTCCAGGCCTCTTATGATGGGGGATGTTTTCAGACATTTTAAGATAAATGATAACAACTTCAA
The DNA here is from genome assembly GCA_916613615.1 of Steromphala cineraria. Lineage (NCBI taxonomy): Eukaryota > Metazoa > Mollusca > Gastropoda > Trochida > Trochidae > Steromphala > Steromphala cineraria. The sequence goes on along the minus strand of OU744724.1, from coordinate 5,413,048 downwards.
TTTCTGACAGATTCAACATCCCAGCTCTTGAGAGTCAAGTATTTGCAATTTTTAAAATGCCACCAAGGATAACTGCTGGGTGAATCTAACATTGATAAGCCTCTCTTCTCCATATTATGAATCTGATCCGAGGTTAAGGCATGCCAACATCAGAGAATTTGTAATGTCAACATTCTCACTTTCCAAAACCTGCTGTGAGATAATGTTTTTCTTTGCCTCATCAATTTGAGCTGGAGCCCCCACATGTAATCCATGATGTAGTTGCTGTAGTTATGTAACTACATTCCAGCTTCGTCTGGTGAAGGACCTCAAGCTCTGCCCTGAAGCTTCTGACAGTTCCGGCAGCCAGGTGGCAGCACCCAGGGGTCGAGGCTTGTAAACACTTCTATCTGGTGGGGTCCCGATGATAGTACAAACATAACTTACCAGCAGTATATGTAGATATGCACGGTAAACATAACATCCTTGTTAGGACACTGCTGACATGCTGAGAAACAGACATGAAGGTCAAGGGTCATGGGGCATGTGCAGTAGAGATTATGGCAGTGGACTCTGGGGAGGTTAGAGGTCAATGTCACGGTCATGGTTGATTGGTTGATGCAAGCAGGTCGTGAGATGACATGACAGGATGTTTGGGTTCCTGGTTGACACCATTGCCAGTGAAGTGTAGCACAATTTGTAGCAACTGTCCATGGCAAGAGATGAGGTGCTGGAGAGGGAAGGTGGCAGATTTATTGGTAGAGACAGGAAGTGATGCTGACCAGAAACTGGTCTGTCTTGCTGCCAGTAGGGCATGCAGGATGATGTATGGAAGCTGGAACACGTTAACACACTCGTACTGACAGTCTGGTCACGCTTCAATGGTTATGGAGAATTTTTTATCAGAGCAAACTATCAGCATATACCATGTACCATTTCATTTTATTCTGCCACATTTTGAATTATTATCAGAGATGTATCTGGAGGGTAATGTAACAAACAAACGAATTTCAGTCATTTTAAAAATGTTCTTACGTAAGAAAATTAATAGTAACATTTTAATCCTTTTGATATATTTCTTACATTTAATACTTTTCTTTGCTTATGGAATAACCTGATTATTGATGATAAGGATAATATAAACCATTCATTTTGTTGTTAAAAAGGAAACTAGTACGCTCTATATTGCAAAACTCTCTCAAACTGCCAGTAAATAACAAAGGATTGTTCAACTCACAGATTTTTCATATTCCTAAAAGCAACAGCATAAGTTTATTATAATGTCCTGATTTAAAAGCTCTTACAGAAACTTCCCATTTCTCTGACAGCAGTTCAGTGACCAGTTCCATGACTTTTACTGCTTTCTCCCATCAGTGTCATGGTAAAGCACCATCGGTGTGGCTTGTATCTAAACAGCTAGTGCTGATGTGACATTGAGTGCTCTTTGATTAGGGACGCCTCATTGGCTGGTGAGCTAAACAGTTGGTCACTAATGTGTGTTTGTGGATGTACACCTAATGTTGGGGGTAAAGGGCTACAAAACAGACATATGGTTCGCCCATATGTCAGAGGTCACTTGGTAGATATCAATTTTCCTTAATGGTTTACAACTAGTTAACTTCAGAACAATATTTTTGAGCTTTTTGATATTGTTCAATAGATTCCTTATCTCAATTGGATTTTTGGAGAAAAAAAATTGTAAGGTGCATGAGGCTATGCTTTCCCATTCTACTCAAACTCTTCTGTTTCAATCAAAAGGTTAAATCCTGAAAGGATATTCAGCGTGAATTCTTTTGAAACAGTGCCCTAAATGACCGGTACTTATTTATTTGTTTCTCACATGGTTTCTTGACGCCTTGGTAGTCTTTGTTAAGGTTTACGATCCTTTTAATTACCACCATCAAGACTTCTTCTCGTTTTTAATATAAATGATAATTGAAAGAAACTAATTATCGTATTTCTTGCAATTACAATATATTTTTGTTTTGAGAATCTTGTTTGCTATTGGTTAAATTTCCTTAAATTCTTAACTGAATCTCTTCATCAAAGTCATTAGAGAATTTTAAAGACTATTTAGAATCTAAGAATGGTTTACAATCTGAGAAACATGCTGATACTGGGCACGTGGCAACAAGGTGTTAATGACGAGTCTCATCAGGGTCATCCATCCATCTTCTACATTGACCAATGAACATGCCTCGTTAGTCAGATGGGCATTACTGCCGAGCTCAGGATTCTGCCTCGTCCAAGTCGATAAGAGCATCGGTTCCTCAGATTGATGTAGGCGTGTAGGTATTTGGTTGGACTGCACTAGAGCTAAGGGTGTACTACTTACTGCAGTATTTATGAGTTGTCCAGAAGGGCCGATAAAGTGGTGATGCTTTTGATGCTTTGACACAATTAGTTGTTATTTTGATGTTTTTCTGTCTTTTATTAAATTTTTGAAAAAAATGTATTCATGTTTGTATTACAAAGAGTTCTTGACATGGTACTGTTTATTTGTGAAGAGACAAGAAAGTCTGAAACTAAAGAGCTTAAAATTATGTGTGACATTGTAACAACCTTAAAATATTGACAATAAGTAAGATTTTATTATGGTTGTAGCGTTGACAATGACACAACTTTACAATTGACATTAGTTTCTTAGTCGATTTCCTGTACTAAATTCCTTGATCTTCTCTTGATAATAGTTAATTCCCATCAGTACTTAGTGATTATGCATGTATTAAACCATGCATGTTGATTATTTCAGACTTTGAAATTCATATACTCAGCAGAAATAAGATCTGTTGCGGGAACCAATATATAAATAGCTACAAGCTCCTTACGAACAATTAACTCAAAGTCCATCCACTTTAAAATCTTGTTTTCTATTTTCAGGCGAGTTTTTATCATTGATGATACAGCACTAGAGGCAATAGAATTAAATGGAAGTTTTTTATTTAGTTTTTCTTTTGAAATTTAGGTGATTAGGCAAGTAATTGAATATTTTTAAGCTAATGTGGCAGTTTAAATAAGTTTTTCTTGGAATAAATACTGACTCGACTTATAAGATAGAAGTATTCAGTTGTCTGCAAGCACATGAAGGAGAAAAGCCTCTATGGCTATAAACAAGTTTTAACCAATTAAATAAAATCTTTTGTAGTTTTCCAGGACATTACTTAATTTAATATTTCCACACTTTAAATTTCAATCAATCATAAATAGTCACACAAAAAACAGATATTACTAGGAAACAACAAGAGAGAAAAACAAAACATATATAGTTAACTTTTTCTTTCATATTCATGAAACAAGTGAATAATGAAAAGTAGTATATAAGATTTGAAAAGGACAATAAAGAGGTTGTATGAATGAAAAAAACAAAAAACTGATTGTCACTTTATTGTTCCTGACATTCAACTTTATATTACAGTTGAAAACCTAACTCTTTTGGATGTCAATTTTTGTGATGTATTCTTTCAGGAGAAATAATAAGTGTGATTGTTAAGACACGGTGATAACCTGAACAATCTGGACGTCACTGTCGACCTGTCATCTCCTGTCACACAGAGATGTCACGTCATGTCACCTGACAGTTGGGAGGTTCTTCAGATCAGTGTCTGTCACTTTGATTGGTTGCTTCAATCAGACACAGGAATACTGTTAGACGGGATCTGATCTGGGTTAGTTCCTTATTGAATGTTGAAGAACAGTCCTTGTTTATGTTTGAGTGATGTGGAATATGATACCTGTGATTGTTGTTCAGGTTTCTACAGGTGTCATTGCTGTCAGATCTTGAATGGCATGATGAATTGAAAATATACCAAAACTGAGTTTTCTGAATGTCAATTTCTGCTTACTATTGAGTTGAACAAAATGTTATTGAAAGGAGCTATACATATATTCTTTGAGACATGTGATTTAGACTTATTTATTCATGAAAAAGTACATGAAGGGAGTGGCCAACAAGCTGGAAAGAGCTTTGAGACAGGTAGAATTTGAATTTTCAAATTACTTAATATGTTTTGCTTTTGTTCAGCAAAGAAAACAACGTTTGACAATTTTCATAAAATCTATTTCACTTTTGGAAAAATGACCTTAAGCTTGATTGCAAATCTAAGTTTCATCTGAAATAAAACATGTTTAAACTATGAAGAATTGTAAAGAATAACTTTTCTGCAAAAGTTTTTGGAATATACCCAATGAAAGATGATAATGTAATCTTGCACAACATTAAGAGCTATATGTGTATTAGCTCAAATCTGAAAAACATGACACCTCATATGTTTGGTACAGTTTGACAGGTTTTCACTTCAGGGCCATAAATGTCTTTTTAGTGATTTAAAGATAAAAAGAATTGACACAAATGTATGAAGAATTTTGAAGTGTACTTGAATCTAGCATTTCTCACCTGTACATAATGATGGGGAATATTCATTGCAGATTCTGATCAATCTATGTCACCTGTGAGTCCCAGTATGTTTAAGGGAAGTCTCAAGCAGTTTTCATCACCTTTCAAAAAGTTTTGATAACATCGTGTCAATTGTATCATTAAGCTCATGATGAATTTTTGTCACCTGTAACTATCAATGATGGACGATAACATCACCAATGGAGTCTGAGAAGTTTCAACGATGTTTTGTCACCTGACATTATTGTCTCACCTTAGGGAAAATCATAACGAGATTTTTTCACCTGTTCAACTCGTCAAGTTTTCACCTGTAACTGAAGGAGGTAACCTTGACACCTCTGATACCCCCAGAACCTAAAATTACCCCAAAGTGTCAGGGTTGTCCATACCCAGCCAGGTAAACACAGGTTTGAATCCAATCGTTATCTCACCTGTCCGTCTGCAGGTGACAGAGGGTTTGTGACTGTTGTGTGATAATCTGGATGATTGGTCCAGTCATTGTCTGTGGGTGTTGAAGGTGGATATTTGGTCATCCTGTCTCATTGCAATGCAATTCACCTTTAACACTGCTATACATATTGCTTCTCAATACTTTTCCTTATGAGCCCTGTTCCTGTATATGATAAAAATGCACATTTTGTCATCCCAACTCATTTCAGGTGTTAAATTATATGCATGTCTCTTGTACTGTGATGTTTTAATGGTTCCTTGATCAATTAAAAAAATTAATTTTGCTGAATGGTGTCCATAATTAGCTTCACTGCTTTGAAAAGCCTAAATGATTAACATGCTTGTTGTAACTGATTTTGAAAATTCCATGTTTCCTTCTGTAAATGTTGTTTGGTTGACACATGTAGGTAAAGTTTGTCAAGTTGACAGGTAAAGTCTGACCAAGACTTACATGAAGAAAAGTCCAATCATAACACAAGCCAGATAATTTATGAAAATTGTCGTTGATTGGCCATTTCTTTGAAAAATTGCACTTTGGTCTGAATAGTTTTGAAACTGATTTAATATTGCTCGTACCATTGATTGTTGATGGTACGCATGTTCAATTTCTTGTTCCTTTTAAGAATAAAAAGTAACAGAGTAAGAAATATCCTGCTTATATGATTAACACCTATTGAGTTGTCACAATGCTAGTTTAGTTTGATTACCACAGATGAAGGATCAATTAATTCAAAATGATAACAATTATGCTATACATAGGACTGTGAACATTCAATACAGTATTACATCAGGGAGTAGGTGAATGGTCACTTATACTGTGAGGGTTGAAGTGTGAGCCGCTATTAGTGGCAATAGTTACACTAATGGTGCAAACATTAGAGCCATTATTACTTGGAATGGTACCAAGGGGGATGTGAGTGTTAGAGCAGCCATAACTGGGAAGAGTAGCACCAATGGTGTGATAATGACGAGGTACGGAGTGACACCAGGTACCGTAGTGAGCTCATGGACAGTAATTAGACAGCTAACATCTCTCTCTCTCTATCAGCTGGACCAACCCTGGGGCAGGGATTAATGGCAAACTACTTTTGGTGTCACTTAATTGAACTTTTAGAAAAGGTAAAAGATATGTTGTATGAATAATTATCATTAAGAATTATTGTCTTATTTCAAATATTAATTCTGAAATTCTCAGCACCATTCATTTCAGACATTGTAATGAATGTTGATGTTAGAAACACATCGTATCTTGGTATGACACAGTCAGAATCAAACTCTGACCCTGATTTTTCATTCCTAGATTTAAAAAATGGTAACATATTGCAGAAATTCCACTGTCTTTGCCTGTAAGTGACAGTCATCTTGAAACACTAACTGAGAGATGTGGTAATTCAGACACTTGAGTAAAGTAGTTGCTATCAGCCTTGTGAAGGAACTGGTGCTCAATAGAAACATATTTCATCTGTAGGTCTTTGGCTGTGGTCGAATCTAGGAAAAAAAGTTATGAAAAATATGTATGTTAGTGTTTTAATTGATGGATAATAAAATCTTGTGACTTTTTTTCCTGTGACTTTTTTTCCTATGCAAATTTGTGACTTTTTTTCCGTGACTTATTTTCCTGTGACTTTTTTTCCGCTCACCCTGTGGTTAATGATCTTTGTTGATGATAGAGACATTAAAGAACATTGCAAAATTAAAAAACAAAAAGCTTCATCAGTTGGAAATGATATTGGCAATTTATATATTTCTTGAAAGTCTCTGAATAGAGAAAAATAGTTTGTTTGAACTCATGAAAAAAAATTACAATGTGTTAAATAATCTTATGCATAAACATAAATAATAAAGAGGGTTTTGTTTCAAAGCTTGATAAGTGCTAATAGACTGTTCCTAAGCAAATGATGCCTGATACTGATGAAGGTCAACAAGTCCCCACCTGGAGGGTGTATTGTGAAGGTGTGAAGGATGGAAGACAAGTCCTGCAGAGCCTGGGGGTGCGAGGAGATTACCTGGATTAGTTTGTTTGTGGCAGATGACAATCAAAACAATTTCAATATTGAACTTATTATGTGGGATACAATATAATGTTATATAAATGGCAATAAAAAAAAACTGAAATAAATGAATTGGAAATTTAAAAAAAATCTTTATTGAAAGTTTGTTTTATGGTCTTGACTCTCAAGTCAAATAATTAAAAGGATAAGTTTGTTGTGAGTGCACTTAACAAGGGGTTAGACTTTTAATATGAGAGCCATGAGTAATTTGTGGTCGCTTGTTCATTTTTGTAAGTGATGGTTTGTTAGGTGATTCAGGATCCAGGTTTGAATTGGTTAAGCTTTGGTTACCCAGTGGATGTTTGTGTTGTTCCAGTGTTGTTAGTCCATTTTTGTAGCTGTAACATGATGCAGGAAGATAAACAAAGGTCTCGGAGTCATTCTCAGAGTCGCTGTGTACACACGCTGGATGTTTGTGTTGTTGTTTGTCCATGTTTGTAGATGTAAGGTGATGCAGTAAGATAGACCGAGGTGTGGGTTAGCACTCTGACAGATACTGACCAGGTTCCTCATGTTTGTTGATCTAGTAGATCTACTAGTCATCTTACACCTCACCTCACCTCATCTCTGGTACTCGGTGAGATCCTTCTCAACACTTTCTATACCTGCCCTGAACCCTACTACATGGGTCACTGATGTGTACTTGTACATGAAACAAGTGCTTGGTGCTTCATTCAAAGGCAATATTGTTTTCTTGGTCACAGAAGGGTACTACAATAATCAAATATACATATGGGTAATTTCTATCCAACAGCCATTGAGATCATCAATACAGAACCTTCACATGAGCACTGCACTTCCTTCAGACTCTCAATGCAGTGATGTCATGTCTGTGAGGTCAGAGCTTTGTGACGTAAGTGCAGATGATGTAAAACAATTGCTATGTCTTGTACTTGCCTCTGCAGAGCATTGTTCAAAGTCTTCTGTCAAATGATATCTCTTAGATCTGCTTGATCTTCCACAACTGAAATCTATGAATGTAAATGACATGATGCTCAAGTGTACATACTGTATAATAAAGGGGCCAAATGAATTGTGTTGGATAGCACCTTGGTACCTTAATTCATTTACAGGTGAATACATTTATCCACACAAAGTTGTTTGTTCTAGTTAGGGAGTAACTACCAAAGGTTTTTACAGGTATATTAATGTATCTACACTAAGTTGTTTGTTCTAGTTAGGGAGTAACTACCAAAGGTTTTTACAGGTATATGAATGTATCTACACTAAGTTGTTTGTTCTAGTTAGGGAGTAACTACCAAAGGTTTTTACAGGTATATTAATGTATCTACACTAAGTTGTTTGTTCTAGTTAGGGAGTAACTACCAAAGGTTTTTACAGGTATATTAATGTATCTACACTAAGTTGTTTGTTCTAGTTAGGGAGTAACTACCAAAGGTTTTTACAGGTATATGAATGTATCTACACTAAGTTGTTTGTTCTAGTTAGGGAGTAACTACCAAAGGTTTTTACAGGTTTATTAATGTATCTACACTAAGTTGTTTGTTCTAGTTAGGGAGTAACTACCAAAGGTTTTTACAGGTATATTAATGTATCTACACTAAGTTGTTTGTTCTAGTTAGGGAGTAACTACCAAAGGTTTTTACAGGTATATGAATGTATCTACACTAAGTTGTTTGTTCTAGTTAGGGAGTAACTACCAAAGGTTTTTACAGGTATATTAATGTATCTACACTAAGTTGTTTGTTCTAGTTAGGGAGGAATGAGCTAGGTAAGCATGTAGACATAAGATAGCCCGAGTACACTGCCCACAGACATGGATACATAAACAGTGCTGGTTGTTTCTGCGTGATAGCACCGTCATGTTTGTGTACAATGGACTTCACAGAGAAGGAGTGAGATGACCGATAAACGTTCATTCTGCACCTGATAAGTGCAGTAAATTGTGTCTATTTTAGCCTCTTCTAAAGACATTCTCGAGCTCTTATCTTCAAGTAGTGTGGCAGAAATATCTTTAGTACAAATAAACTTTTGAGGATTTATAAAGATAATGTGATTCATTTTTTCGTAATAGTTTCTATTTTTTTATTTTTTTACAGACTTATCAATTTGTGATTAAAAGTAGCTTTATTTAACTAAATTGTTAAATCCTTGGAGAATCTTATAGAATTTGAATAGAAAACATTAGAAACTGATTTAGATTTAGAAATTAAAAGCTAAAGATACAGTTATTTATGACTGATGTAATAAAAAAGATATGCATTATAAGAGAAAAAGCATAAAAGTAATTTATTTACCACTTGTATAAAAATATCTAACATATGATAATGAATATAATATAATAATTGTTAGAATAAATAGTGTTGATAAAAACATTCAGAATCATTTCCATCAAAGATTTATCTTTGTAATATTTGTACGTAGTAGTAATAGTAGTAGTAGTAGTAGTAGTAGTAGTAGCAGAAAATTCATAATAATGTAAGTGGTTTTGCTAGGTTTGAGATTGACAAAACTAGTGTCTGTATTTGTAATCAGCGGCGGCAGAACTTGAAGTTATTCTGTTAGAAGAGGAAGAACATGGTAGTAGTGATTGACCCTGTTCGGAGTAGTAAACACCATGATATGGATATGGCATTGAGGCGAGCTCCTGACAGGGTTAATTCTGCTGGAACTGACTCAGTAACCTTGTATGTTATGGACAGGTCGGCTAATTGGCTGACACTGGTAGTCTGTTAGAAGCATCAGCCAAACTCCTGGCAGTGTTAACAATCTTGCATGTATGTAATGGACATTGAGCTAAACTCCTGACATGGCTGGTTCCGCCGAAACAGATTCCAGATTTGACACTAACACCTCCAGATACTTTCCTCCATCCAGACGAGTTAGATAAAGTTCCAAATGTATGTTGGTCAAAAGCAAAGTAGAAAAAGTAACCTAGTTATTTTCTTACTTTCTTGATGATTCAGATCAGATTGTTATTGCCCTTCAAATAAAAAAAACAACATGAAACAGAAATGTGACGACAGATTATAATGTATAATGAACTTTTCCTGAGGCGATAAAGGATGAAATCATTTTATAGATATTCATATTTTTCTCCTCTAATGTTCTTGTCAAGCAAGTGATGAAACCATGTAAGATATCTGTTATAACCTGATCTATGTAAGAAGAAAGATGATGAATATCTACCAAGGAAAACTTCATCTTTCATCACCTTAACTCCTAGAATGGCCATGAAAGAAGTATGAGGCAAAATCATGATGTTTCCATTCTCCAGAATTAACACTTAACATCATCAATCAACACAAACTTATGAGTAAAACATAACCATCTTGATCATTTTGATTCTAACAAACTATAGTCTTGCTTTTCATGTAGTTTCCAGTTGCACAAACCTTAGATACCCTAAGGACCCCAAGGTTGCAATGTTAGAGAATGGCACTTAGAGTTGCAAAAAAGACTAAAGTCACCTTAAGTCACAAAGGTAGCCTTTATGCAATGTTAATGTGAGTGAGTTAATGTTTAGCGCTACTTGGGCAGTGTTGCAGCCATTAGAGGAGAGTAATGCAATGTTAAAGTATGACACTAAGCTTAACCTCAATGTAAAGTCTCTTGTGCAACAGCCCCAGGTTTTCTGCATGCAAGGAGCCCAAGGTTTAATGTAAGAAGAAAACCAAGAGAGACTGAGAGAGGAACTGTATGTATATATGGAGTCAAGCCTAAACTCTGAACTTCAAACAAGGAAGAGGAACAGACCATGATTGGAATCAAAGGAGGGTTATTAGGCTCTGATGGATGGACGATGAGAGAAGAATGTCAGATCAAGTTCTAGAAGAGCTGCCATGTCAGTCCAGTGAAGATGAACAAGTTTATTTAGGGATTGAACGCTTGAAGCTTCTCATACTTCAACCTACCCCGGCCCAGTTACCTGCTAATTAGGGCGCTACTTGACACAGAAACTGTCATATTGTGTTGTTTTTTCATTGCAGATATTTTGAAGAGAAAACCTTACGTGGTCAGTGTTGATGGCAGAACTAGTTCAAAGGAGATTTTGAGATATTAAAGGCATGGGTTTTCGTTGTTAAGTTGAACATACGTTTGATTTCCATCTTTAAAAAGTATTTCATATGGGCTTGTTTTATCATTAAGGAAGACAAGAGTAATTCTATGTATGAAGAACTTCTTTATTGGACAGAAGCGACGTTTCGTTATAAATTCTTATACCGTTTTCAAGCATATGAAAATGCTTGAATGCTTTTCAGATGCTTGAAAACAGTATAAGAATCTATACCATTTAATTACTCTTGTCTTCCTTATACCATCAACTTCTAGAATGCCACTGAAACAGCTTGTTTTATCGTTAATTAAAAAAAAATTCAATGAACAAGAAAGTTCTGATTAATGATTTGGACATTTTGATATTTTGATATTTTGATACTATTTTCCCAAATATTTTGGCATATTTCAGATCTCTGAAACCATAACTTCACATTAAGAGATCAATATGTCTATGTCATTGGTTTGAAAAACTTATCTAATTGAATGCCTAAAACAAAATGAAGAGTATTTGACTGAAAATAATATAGAATTATTTGCAAAATTGGAAGAAATCCAATATATATCATTCATGCATCAAAGTTTTCTTCAAGACAGCAAAAATATGAACTGTTCTGGAATCAGTTGAACTTGTAGCCTCTGATTACATGGCTACCCTGTGGAGCCTGAAGGTATAATAACACAAACAAAGCTTCCACCGGGGCATCAAGTGCCTCCATTGTCTAATTAACATATCAATTACCAGTATGAAAGGCCCCCCAGAAGATATATACTCATATTATGCCTGATAATCTCTCAGATGATAAGACGGACAGGAATGGATGAAGAAATCACAAGGAAGAACACAAGATGTTTGATGCTAGAGATTGGCCACATACTCCTCTCTGTATGGAAGGTCTCTTCTCTTACCAAATCGTCCACTCCCAGAATCAGTGCTATCTCACAAACAGCTGGGCAATGACCCTCCACTGGTCAGAGGCAAAACATAAACACAACAAAATAACAAAAGGCTCACAATTGTTTTTAAAATTAGAGTAATCATTAGTTAATTATAATATTAATTCAAATAACACTTCAGCTATTAAAATTTGGCTGGTTCTTAACTTTTGTATTTTATTATGTGATCATGGATTTTATGGATTTTGTTCTAAAGCAAAAGTAATAAGGATTTTGAAATATATTAATCACCAAAATAAAATCAAATATCTTTAAGTTATATTGTCCAGGTTATGAAATCAATGTAAACCCTTACTCTTGAAAATCTAGTCCCGGTGAGAATAAGCAATTTACAGTATTCAATAGTAATCATTTATTATAATATTTAATTATTAATTTTGAATGATATCTGTGAGTGCATGTTTCAATTATAATGATGTTTTTCTATGATTGAATTAAGATATATGATATCTTTATTGCTATTTTATACTTCATTTACTATAATTTCCTCCATTGAAAGATAAGAAACCAATTATATGAATAATGATAATTCTTTTGTACTAAAACATAAAAATTTGATTAAAATTGTTTTTTTCCTCTTAAACTAAAACCAAAGCATTTATTTCCACAGAAAGGTTAATTTCAACCATAAGTATCCATCGTTAAATAGGTAATGAGATCAAGTGATTAAAAGAGTTATAAAGATAAAAAAGCAATTACTCTTTATTTTTAAGCTTTGTATGAATAATAGATGTTAAACAAGGTTTTACACATGTAAGCAGGGTAAGATATAACTAAAGCTAAATGTTAAATCAAATATTTTTTTAAATCATCTCGTGCGACCACTCAAATGCTGGTAATATGATAACTTCTATGATATTCTTTGTGGATTTGCTACATCAGCAAGTTTATTTGGAGAATAGAATTCATTTAAAAGATGTAATTATACAGTGGTATAGAAATAGACAAATAATGTGAGTAAATATAGCAACCCAACAGAGCAAACCTGAGGCAATCTTGTACACCACATGCTCATAACAAATGAGATTTTGTGAAAATTGCAAAATTGAGCCAAAAATGACAAGTTGAATAAGCGCTGTAGTATCTTACAGATTCCATTGTTTCAGGCACGACAGGTGCTCCTGGAATCACAGATATAGATACAGTACACAGGCCCTCTCATTCATGGGAAGCGTAGGCATACAGGGATATGTATGAAGAAAGACCTAATTCAGTATACGAAGTCACGTGACTCGGAGTGTAGACAAAATAATTAAAATGCTTTCATTTAAAATATCTATACAGGAGAATTTGATAAATATATGTATATAAAATTATATACCTAAAATATCTTTTAGTGTAATCATACCAGAATTATGATTTAGATTTATGCATGTGTTAATTTGTGTTGCCATTGTCATCTTTCTGTGACTTTGACTGCATGCTCAACATCAGCAGCTGGAAGAAACTACATTGTTGAGTTTCTTCATTTCATTACTTTTATCATTAGGTATAGTGCTTCCTTTCTTGCTTTTGGATTTGCAATTTCAGGAGAAACACAATTTATCAACAACAAAAAGTCAGAGATTAATTTCTATATTGGATAGACTCTTTATAACTAATTTTATAATTTTGCTTTTTTTGGACTACTGAGAAAATATATATTTTTGAATCTAGAGGTAAGGTGTCCTATATATTTAGAAAGTTCAAACAAATCCCATTTCAAAGTTCCATGCATAACCCAATCACGCCATCAAAGCAGGCAATACCCGATAATGCTTAAATCATTTAAAGTGCTTTTGCAAGCTTTGCCAAATTTTTAGTTTATTTCTACACGGTAAATGTTTTCACCAAATTGTTAAAAAGAAAAACACTGCCATATATATTTGATTGTGGTGATAACCAATTATATCTTATCTTTTGAAGCCCATTACGCTAAAAGGTTATTTTCTCGAAACTTAACATAATACTTAAACGTTCAAAACTGCAGTAGTTTACCTAGACAATGTAATGTAGACCAAAGTGATGTAAGTATTTGAGAAATAAGTCAGGAAACATTTAGCGTTTTTTATAAAGTTCTTTGTCAAAAAGTCAAGTTTAAAAGCTTGAGGTCATCGTAACCGGAACTCTTGGAGAAGTTTTGGTAATTGAATGCACCTGTTTTGAAATAGGTTTTCTTTATCAGAAGCAAGGTTGTATGAAGAAATCAGAGTTAGTTTACTGGTAATTTGTACTTTCTGAAAATATGATTTGATGGGTCGAGCATTCGCAGCTCTGATGAAGTGATTGGTTGGTTATTTTCACAGTTCGTTGAGTTGTATGTATGATGTTACAGTCTTCAAAGAGGATTAAAAATTGGCCACGCTTTGAGAGTTTAAGTGTTGAAATAAGAGTAAAGCAGTCAGCAGATGTGTGGAGTGTCGGTGTGTTGGATGTGCGTGCATCGCATGTGCGAGGATCTGGTGTGTGTGTCATGGCAGGACAGCCTGACCTCACTGTACTAGTTCTTCTTAATCCTTGAATCTTTCACAGCTCAGAACAACAATACATCTTACAACACTTGTATGTATGTTAGTGTTTAAAATATAGCCCATCCGCCAGACCTTAAACTGGCTACTTTTTGCCAGGATTGGTTACTCTTTTGGTAGGGTTGGTAACCTTTCAGAAAAATTATTTATTTTCCCCAACGGGACTGACCAATTAATTTTCAGGACAGGCTAGGTTCTTACCTATTGTATGCACTGTATAGACTGATTTTCTTTTGGATATTGAGCTATATAATTCTGGCATATTAATGAGGATGTTTGTTCTTAATTACACGTTTGACAATGGTTTATGATGATAATTATGTATTGATGATGAAAATAGTTCCTTGTTGTCCTCATTTCAAAGTAAATAAGGAAATTATTTTTGATAATCAGACAAAAATAGTTCAGGCAATGTTCTGAATGTTACTTAAATTGCTGAGCAACAAGCTTGAGAGCAATTCCCATCTTATATTATCATTATTTTGATACTTGGTAACTTGAGCAATTGACAGGGTGACAAGCAGATGCTCTATCAACTGATCTATGCAACTGTATGGTTTCAACATCCATTAAAAAACTCTTAAAACTTTACAACAATTCTGTTTTGTCTTAAAGGAACTTCAACATGAAAATAAAGGATATGATATTTTCAGTCTGTTTATGCAAGAATGATGCTTTAAAATGTCAGTTATCTGAACATCTGTTCAAAGATTTGACTTCAGGAAATATTTTCAAATACTTTCCTGAGACAAAGACAGTGCAGCTGTTAAAGTGTGACAACTGGTCTGTTGTGGGAAGGAGAGCTTTTGACAACTGTGACATTCTCGGAAGGGAAGGGACGTTTTTGGTGCATGTTGTCTAAATGAACAACATTCTTGTCACAAATTGAACACAATTCTGATTAACTGTTTAAAGAATACATTTATCTTGGAGTGTGAAATAAATGATCACTAAGTCATTGAATATGAAGCTATATCTCATGTTTTATGGACTACTCCAGAGCTCCAATCTAGCACGGAACCAATGTTGTACATACCTGGCTGTAAATACAGAACTAATGGCGCTGCAAGAAGTGCAAGGTTGCTAATAGCGCCAGGGTATTACACAGACTAGCATGTAATAGGCTGGAAAGTATTCCAGGAACCGTTGTCAAGGTCACGCTACTAATCCTGCTCTAGTTGCTACAAGATTCAGAGATAGAGAAGAGAGAGAGATAGAGAAGAGAGAGAGAGAGATAGAGAGAGATTTAGAGAGAGAGAGAGAGAGAGTAATGAAAAGTTACAAGAAAGTTGGAACTTTGAACTCATTAGTGAAGCAGAAAGCAGTAGAGAAAGACAGCCTGGTAATTACACTTCTACACTCCCATCTTACATAGCCATACTGCCAGTTGCTACAGAACTCTGATTTATGGGGCCAGACTATCTGCCATAATGTACATCGTATGAACTTGTAATTCTTCAACAATATATCGAAAGATCTTTTACAATAACTTGCTGCACATTTTTTTTTTTCACAAAACTTTCCTGCTTAGGATAATATAATAAGCTTAAAGAAAAGATAAAACCAAGAGTTCATCTGAAGACTGTGTGAAAGTCTATTTGGGAAGTGTAACAAAGTATTTTGGAACTTTTGAAGAACTCTCAGTTAGATTTATAAGTCTGAGCAGAGGTGCTGGCTCCAGATGGGATAAACCAGATAGCTTTTCTGGAGATTCCAGCATCTGGAGCTACCCCCCTCCCCTACCCCTTCGATTATCCCCCCTCGCCCCTCCCGTGCCCTGAGCACAAGGTCACTCCCACCAGATGGCGTTGGGTCTTCACGTCTGCTCAAAGCTCAGGTGAAAGCCGTGGGATAACAGAGGTGCTATATAGATGTTTGTAAACAGAGCATGTTTATTGGCTAAATGAGCATATATTCTACTTGGATTATAGTCACTCTGCTTGGTGTTGGACTAAAGCCATTGTATGCTATAGTCGTTTTCTTACTCCTTTGCAAGGAAAGCAGCCACAGTAATGTGAAGATTACATTTGGTAATAAAGGTCATGTTTGGAACAGTCTCACAATAAGGCAATGCTTGATACACAAATATCCTAATTGCTAAAAAAAAGAATCAAAGCAAGCATAAATTTTATGTGAAAACTTCAGAAGGCTATTAAGGATGTCTCTACATCATTGTTCTCAGATTTCAAACCAAGGGCATATGCTCTTCTCAAACCAGTATCCATATATGTTTTGCGATCCCTTTCATGAAATAAAATATGTTAAACCCAAACCATATATATGTATTAATTTTCTAAATTTATTTTAAGCTTACAATTTTTTTCTTTTTTGCATTGTTACTGAATGATCATGATTTAAGACGCATTTTTTAATATGACTGAAGTGGCAAGCAGTAAACTTTTTTTCCCGTTAAAATGTTGAATTATCTTTTCTACAATGAATAATGATATACTGTCATGAGTGAAAAATAAGCCAAGTTCTACATCATCAAAAACCTTTAGGTCAGCATTTCACTCCCCATCAAGGTTACTAAAAAGTTAAAATATGAGGCGCACTTTATCTCTCAGATGAACCAGTTGTCAAAACAAACAAGAATAAAAGCTCCGATATCTTTCATGTTCTGCTTTTGTAGTTATAGAGCTAACACGTATCTACCGGGGTACCTGTTAGTTTTGATTCAGCCAATTGTGCACCATTCTTGAAGGCTATTTCCATCTATCTCCATGTATGTCAGATCAGTTTGACCTGGCAGGACGAGGACACTCTACCTCCGATAGGAATTCCAGTTTATAATGAATATAACAAACAATAGCTGTAACCCATACCTTCATCTTCCTCATGCAGTAAGTACAAACAGGATAAATAGCATTTCTTGCTAAACCTAAAGAAAAAATTAAAAATGCCAACATGCCAATGTTTATCCGAAATAATAAATATCTGAAGTGTGCCACGTTTGTAAAAAGACAAAGCAATGAACGTAGGTTTGGTCTTCACGCTACAACACAGCTGACGTTCTGCTACCCAATGCCTTGCATCTTTCCTGGTCGCCTCCAATCAGTCGGTGCCAACAGGTCACACAGCCGTCAAGTGAACCACCTTTTTTTGCGCTGAAGAACAATAAACTAGAGAGTCTGTGACTGGTTAAGCAGTTAACTTGCAGTGATGACATTTGTCTCGACATTTTCAATTGAATTGCATGATTTACAAATGAAATGCTACAAAAACAGAGTTGTGCATATCCCAAGGGACGGCACCTTGGTCTTCAGATTCTTCTCTTCCAGATTGGGCTCTTGTTGACAAGCTTTGAATACAGTTTAAAATGTGGAAGTTCGTGTCTGCGTAAGTGCATGTCACTTTTTGTCATTAAGTTTTAACAGCCTTTAAGTCTTTTAAGTCTTTGTCATGAAGCTATTGTATATATGATATCTTAACTCTTTCATACATTCATTCTTGACTGAAAATTCAAAGTGTACAATTTTTCAGAAAAAAATGATCATTTTTTGTAATTAAATAGCCTTTGGTCGTGTATGCAGGGCACACTTATACTATTTTGCAATACACATATTGGTAAGGGTTACTCTATGTCTTGTATATAGAATTTGTTTGTTTGTAACATGCTCTAATCTAAGAAACACTGACAAGAAGATAGGGAGGAATTGAGAGAGGTTGGAAACATTTTTCTGTTACAAGAATTAGTTGTGGTATAATATTGGTATCTATTAATGATGAATTTGTTCAGTGGTTTATTGATATCTGCTGAACTTCAACTTCAACTGCTCGTGCAAAAATAATTTTGGGAAAGTTGAAATATTTCATAAACAAATTGTTTGTTGGTATCTCGCTTTCTGCCTCATTTTTATTATTAGTTGTAATATTACTTGTAAGATTTGTTTGGTTTAATGTTGCTTGTATGTTGCTTCTGTGAGCTAAATCTTAACTTCATAAACAAAAAATAATTAGAAAGGAATTAAGTACACTTAATCATGACTATTGTATTGTGGGAATGTGAATATATATAACCATTGTTGTCATAACTGGTAGGTTGGCTGAGAGGAAAGGCTCATATCAATATCAAATTTAAGAGTCAATATTTTCTATACATTTTGGTCTTCTTATCATTTTCATAAACATAAATGTATTTTTTGATTGATACCCTTTGTATTCTTGAAATAAAAGTTTAAATAAACAAAACAAAGAGGAATAAGAAGGGTCAGGTAGCATCATGCAGACCATCATGAAAAGTCTCTTGATAACGATGTGAGTGACTGCACTAAAATGTTGCATAATTTGGAATTCTTAAGTTGATAGTCCTATTCACAGAACTTTCCTTCACATATAATTGATTTGTCGGCGTCTTTCTATCTGTTTCTCTACACTGCAGCAACAATTAGCTCAGGAACAATCAGAAGATGAACTTGTTGGGAACAGCGAGCTAGTTATGATGACATAAGCTGTAGGAGATTATGGTAAAAAAAAATTGCTGTTATCACATGATATATACATATTTATTGTAAATTGGCTGCCTTTCTTCAAATTTTATGTTCCAATTATGACTTTGAGAACAATTGGGACTGAATCCAAGAAATTCTGAAGGCTGATTGGTGCAGTTTAACCCTTCACCTGAATAAGGAAAAATACAGGTAATCCTTACTCATAACTTGACCTTATTACTTTACACCAAGTGATCTTCATCTTCAGTCACTCAGATACAGTTTGACAGCCCGTCTTTCAGCAGGGAAAATAAGCTCCTGCACACTATGAAACACAGGAATATTGTAAAACTTGATAGCTCTGGTGCACGGGTTGCGAGATTTGTGTATAAACCTCTCGCCAAGAATATTGCGCATCTGATACTGTTGTGTAACCGTGCCGGTGGAAGTGTGCATTGGGTATGTTCTGTTTCACAGTTTAGAAGTAGGTGAAATACCTGGGAGAGAGGGAGAGAGAGAGGCTTGATAAGCTGCTAGATTCAGTTCCAGATAGCTTCTCCTGCCTCTGGGATGGTGCTCTCTCTCTTCAGTGTTCATCAACTGCTAACCGATTCCAGAGGTGCAAGCGGTTTTTAAGGACAGTTGGGAGACTATTTTCATGTTATGTGTTTGTTGCTATGTGGTTGCTATCTGACAAGAAATCTAGTTTGTAGTTGTGTTGGAGAGATAGTGTATTGCCCTGCCACATCAGTCATGTCCTGGGTTCAAGTAGATGCCCTACAAGCAATCATACTCATCTATAAACCTTGTGCACTCCATGCATTTCACCTGAAGGATTGGTTCAAGAAAAGTACAATTCTATAGTTCTTGTATACCCATCCATTTATCCTGATGAAAGAAAACACATACTCCAAAGCATTGCTTCTTTACTACAAATAATGCTTCTCTACCCAAAAACCATTTCTCATTTAGTGCAAAACATTGCTTCTTTACTCCAAATAATGCTTCTCTACTCAAAAACCATTTCTCATTTAGTGCAAAACATTGCTCCTTTACTCCAAATAATGCTTCTCTTCTCAAAAAACATTTCTCATTTAGTGCAAAACATTGCTTCTTTACTTCAAACTTTGCTGTTGTACTCAAAAACATTTCTTCTTTAATGCAAATCAAAATGATTCTTTAGTGCAAAACATTGCTTGTTTTCCATGTCAGTAGACACTCTCAAAGGTACTGAGTACATCTCGTACATATAATCATGCTTTCTTCACTGTCTTGAGTTTAATGAGTTCTGTCATTGAAATATTGGTTTGTCAAATCTACCCATGGTTCAATCAGTTCCATCACTTAAGACATTATTTGCATAATGCAAAAAGTTTTATCTCAAGCAAGGACCATAAGTTTACTGATGTATTTATGTTACACCATGTAATTGGAAACCTTCTTGAATCATTTCTCCTTACAACTATAAGAAGTCACTTGAAGCTGTACTTCATTGACCACTGTATGTCTTAAATAAAGTGTAATTGTTTGACTGTGAGTTCATATATTTGACTAAACTTATTTCATTATTTGTTATCAAGTTATGGATTACTATTTCTTTAATCTTGACAATCATAGTTGATCATAGTGTCCAATTCAAGGATGATTGTCATCTAAGACAACAGGGAGACAATATAATGAATACTGCTATACGTTTATCAAGTTGGAAACAACCCGGTTTGTGTTCTGTGAATATGCACAGCAACTAAATTTATTGCTAGTTTAAGGCACAAAATCCTATATTTAGTTTTATACATGTATTGGTATAATTTACGTGAGTTGCATATGAAGATATGTCAATGTTGAGAACAGATGGGTTTATAGTGTGGCTTGTGTTCTACTTTTTGGTTAAAAGTACATTTACAAGAAGGCTAATGTCCTTGTAACTTAAATTCTTTAGATTTTAAGATCCTCATATTTCTTTAGCAAATGAGGTCATAACTGAAATATGAAAAAGTTCTTAAATATTAGACTTTCTTAAAATATTAGGATCTTGTCTCCAAATTTTTTAAAGAAATGGTGTTGAAGCTTTAATTTTTTAAAGAAATTAACATTTCAAATAACATATGAGTTTTAGATAAGATGTTAATGTTCATAACTAATTAGCAGCCCCGTCTAAGGACGGGGCTGCTATCAGTTTTTGTGAAGTTTCCATCGCCGCCGCCGCCGCCGCCGCACTCGTACTACTAGCTATAACTTTTTTCCACTAAGCTTTCCAGAACTCTTATTCATACCTTACTACTCATACCTCGGGGGAACGATTTTGACACGTTCACTTTCAAGGTCAAAGGTCAAGGTCACGAGATATGTATTCACTCTAAGAATTCCTTGTAAACGCGATAACTTGAAAAGTTTTTGTGCTATGAAGCTCTAACTTGGTATATATCATCCTTGGAAAAGTAAAAAAATTTGAAAAGGTTTCGGCTACAATACGTCAAAGGTCAAGGTCACAGCAAGGTCATGACGTAAGCATGTTTTAACAAAATGCTTTATTTTAACTATGAACACTTTTAATCAATACATGATTGTTATATTCAATTAAAAGTGTTCAATGATTGTGTGACCTTGAAGGTCAAAGGTCAAGGTCATGAGATATGAGTTATTACAAAATGCACTAAATTTGGGTATAACTTTATCCCATTTAGCTTTTCAGAACTCATGAACATGTATAAATGTTAATACTTCCAGGGAATCATTATGACATGTTCACTTTCAAGTTCAAAGGTCAAGGTCACGAGTTATAAAATCACTGCAAAATTCTTTGTAAACACGGTAACTTGAAAAGTATTTGTGCTATGAAGCTCTAACTTGGTATATATCATCCTTGGAAAAGTAAAATTTTTTGAAAAGGTTTCGGCTACAATCCGTCAAAGGTTAAGGTCACAGCAAGGTCATGACTTAAGCATGGTTTAGTGAAAATGCTTAATTTTAACTATGATCACTTTTAATCAATACATGATTGTTATACTCAATAAAAAGTGTTCAATTATTGTGTGACCTTGAAGGTCAAAGGTCAAGGTCATGAAATATGAGTTATTGCAATTCCTTGTAAACACAATAACTTGAAAAGTTTTTGTGCTATGAAGTTTAGATTTTGTATATATTATCTCTTGAGAAGTACACAATTTTAAAAAAGTTTTGGGTACGAGCTGTCGAAGGTCAAGGTCACAGCAAGGTCAACATATATGGAGAAAATTAATTTTATTTTTAACACTTTATTTCATTACAATAATGTTATACTCAATGAAATGTGTTCATTGATTGTGTGACCTTGAGTGTCAAAGGTCAAGGTCATGAGAAAATTCCCAATTTGGTGAGGCCTGTAAAAGGCGGAACAGGGTAAGGCGAAACCCCAAGTTCCGGGGCTGCTCTGCTTTTGCGGTATCCCGCAAACGCTAATCTAGTTATTTAATAAAAAGTGATTTTAATGATCAATATCATTTTAAAGATAGATTTATTTATTGTTTCTTCAAGTCAAATTATTACCCCAAAGAAATAAAGACACCATTCCATAAACAGATTACTACTTATACAGATAAAGTAAGTAACTTATATAAATTCAGTTGCTTTTTTGTCCTGTTCGTGATTAAAGGTGTGTTAACAAGGAAGTGTAGTGATGCAAGAGATCTGGCTACTCTGTATGCTTCACGTAATGCCTGAGATGATCCGTGATCCACTGGCTACATGTACTGTATTGAAACAATAGCAATTAACTTGGTACAATGGAAATATTATGTAAATCAGGATTTCATTTGTGGAGCATTTGTGTATTCACTGTTTCATGTGCATTCCAAAGATTCGAGTTTTACTCTTAAAACTCTCGAAAACTTCATTTTTAAACAATATGACATATCCTAGAATTACTAATGATCTATCCATTTTCTGACCGATGTCTATGCTGTAACAAGTGTTACAAAGTGATTTGTTCATTTTGCCTCAAGTGTATAGTTTGTTCCCAGTTGGGAATAGTATCTAAGAGACTTATAGTTTTAGAACTGCTTTGCATACTACTAACATAATTCTTTATTACATGACAAATTTTCATGTTTTCTAAGACATGAAATAGTTGCAACCTAACAAATATGTATGACATAAGAAGAAAACCATAAACTCTGAGCATCAAGTACACGTCTCCAGAGATGCATGTTGCAAAACCAATGAAGAACCATGGAATGGTTGAGGATTCTCAGAAATGACATGAATATGCCAGTAATGTTTTGTCCATGGTTGATTAAGAACTATAGAAGATGTTAAAAAGGTTTATAAGAAAGTTGACGTGCATGAAGTGTTGTATGAGGAAGGGCTGCATGTTGATGGAGAACAGATGAATACTGGCGGGTGCAGATGAATGTAAATACATGTCGCAGTGCAGTTATGTGGTGCACATACAGCATCGGTGCACGCTAGATATGTGCACTGGTCCCATCACAGACTCACAGATGGACGGACGGACAAAAATATATAGAGATATTTTTTGAGTGTCTATGACATACTATTTTTACGACACGAGTTGTTAGATATAAGAAATATTGAAGAAATACTGACATTTAGGCATGAGTGTCTTAAACATAGTATTTCATGGGCCCAAATATGATATTCTGTTTATTACCGTAGTCCCAATATTAAAGAAAATACTCAAAACCTACTTCTCACAATAGGCTCACTTATAGATTGTGACGTCATAAGTGAACCATGACATCAAATCATTGTTTATGACGTGACGTAAAAATCAAAAAGTGAATTTTTTGCCCTAGGGCAACAAATAAAAAATGAACCGCTATATGACTGCCCTCATAGGTAATAAAAACTGATAAATACTGCATAGCTTTTCAAACATGTTCAGTGATATGCTTAATTACTTACATGATATTGTTGATTATTCATGAAATAGAATGATTTAAATGATCATCATTACTGTCATCATATCAATCACCTTCATCATGATCATCATGAACAAAATCATCAACACCATCTGAACATCGCCACCAACAACAACATTGTCAACTTTCAAAATAACCAATGTCATCTTCATCACCATCATTACCCCCATCATGATTTTCATTTCCACTTTCCTTATCAACATCATCATATTGATCATTATCCTCACTATTTTCTTCATCATCGTCATTGTCACTGTCGTCGTCATCATCATCATTATCATAATCACCATCATCATCTTCATAACCTCCATCATCATATTTTAATATGTTCATTTGCGTCATAGAATTGTCAAGATAATACTTTTTTACAAAGAAATACCGATTCTTGTTTAATCATGTTTAGTACAATCTTATTTCTGATATGAAATACTCAGTTGTCCGAAAGTAGAGAAGTACTATATTATATGTACAATATCAAAATTGACTTTACTCAAATGTTATCAAAAGAGGGAGTTAGTAGTAGTAGTAGTAGTAGTAGTAGTAGTAATAGTTGTAATAGTAGTAGTAGTAGTAATGTTGTAGGACGTGTAGCTATAACACCTGTTGTTTGTTGTTTAAAAACATCATAAATTTACTACTGTCAAAAATTAACCAATTAAATTGATGTACCTTAGGTTGATGATGATATTGGAGTAGTATTGCAGTTTGTATAAACAGTAACTAGATATCCGAGGACAGCACGTGAATGTACTGGCTGTATATGTCTGATGGCCATGTGTCACTTCCTGGTTGGTATCAGTTTATAGTCGCTTGTCAGTCTCATTACAAACTCTGATTTATGGTTTATTATTATCCATTGAAACACTTCTAATTAAAGTCATTTTTTATGATTCCAATTCCATCCATTTAATCAACTTCAGCGTTCAAATTTTTAATATTTTGACCTTTTGGTACTCTCTTGATAATATAGTGATGAAATATCTGTTATATTTAGATTGCTATGAGAGGAATTAGTGCTCATGCTTTTATTAACTGAGGTAAAATGTACGTATTACATATACTAATCTAACAACTATTGAAACTACCTGCAAAGGCATGTCACATGGCATTGGTGATGTCACAGATGACATAAAACAAAATCTCACACTTAACAATGTTTTGAAAAATTGAAATGTCCACAAATACAAGATATGCCCTACTTATGTTCAATCATAGGTGTGATAAAACATGTCATGTATGCGGGTGATGCATACAGCTACTCAAATTATGACCTCGGATACACACTTTACTTCAGTTTGTCCTTAAAGGCACCAATCGATCGCATTATATCCGCCATCTTGAAATGCTAGCATTGAGAGGAAACAAATGTGCTGTATTATGCTAATTCATTAACAACATTAATAAATAACTACTTGATTGATAGAAGAGAAGCATATTTTCAAATAATGCATAATAAAAGTTATCAGTTACGACAACTTATGTCGTAATAATGCATTCCATGATCATGGTTTTGATGATTGGCTTCATTTCATGAGGTTTTTCTCTTTGTTAGCAATACTCTTTATTATTTGTCAAATTGTTAAATCTTGAACAACTGAAATGTTATTCTCACAAATATATTTGAAATTATGTGTGAAATATAAGTGTCAAATTATCATTTAAAAATCATATATATTTGTAAACAGTAAAGTCCTTCTGAATGTTGTTTCCACAAAAAAGACCCCGCTCGAATCGTCTCTTTAAGGATTTCAATAGCAGTTTGTTAACTCTCTAATCCCAAATCACCTCACCCGAATCCCCAATGGTATGTATATGTGTCTGATTCCCACTGTGAAGGGTGTAGTTTAATAACGCTAACCTTGGGTGAATGGTCACTGTGGATAAGTAACAGTTGGTCAGTCCACCAGCTGATGCAAGCGTCTGGTCAACCAGGAGATCAACTTTCAGATTTTAATTCAGGAGAATATAATGTTCCCTGTTGATAAGTTTAAGGTTTCACATAAATCTGGTTTATATATTTTTAAATCACCTTCTTTATCTGTTGACTTGCAAGAAGTAGATAGAATATAATTGAATGAACATTGAACGTAATTATTTATTAACCAATTATTATATTTTCATACCTTTGGAAAATGTTCAAAGGCTTACAGGTTAAAAACGTTTTTGATAATGAAATCTTATTTTGAATTTTGAAAAATTATTTGGAAATTGTTCAAATACTTAACTTCACCATAAATTTTGAATTGTTTTGTAAGTAATTAGAAATGTTATCTTTTATCATCATGTTTGAAACAGAGACAGAAAATGAAATGCACAGCTGCTTGATAAAAGTGTGTTATGTCTTGGAGATAATTTGAAAATTGGAGTAAAAGACAGCTTTATAAGATAGCTCGGTACAACAGCTGAGAGATTGTACGAGGGAGAGTGTTGTGTGTAATAATCAGAGAGAGTGGAAGAAATGAGAGAGATAGCGATAAGACTCTCTGAGCCAGATCCTGCTCTGTTGTACAACCCTGGAATGTCATGGAGGGGATGGACAAAGGTTGTAACTGATCATGGGAACTGGATTACCAATCTTAGTTAGAGATAAATCTAACAACAATTCTTTTTAGAAATTACTTGTAAATGATGATGGGTACTGGCTCTAGAATCTAAGTTAGGTATGATAAATATGATTTTAAAAAATTGTGAGAAATCACTTAACGTAACTGATGATAGACTTTAGTATCTTTCATTTGATAGATCAAATTAGAACAGATGGTTTGATGTTAGTCTAGCTGTTGATGTTATTGTGCCAGATGATAATATTGTTGTCATATATTATATTTTATTCTTGTGATATGATGACTTAAAGGGGCAGTAGCACGTTTTTTGATAATTTTATATTTTAAAAGTTTCACTGATAATTGTAAGTTAATGCTAAATGTATTATTTTGACAGTGTCTAAAATCTTATTACACAAGCCAATCATCCATAGTCAGAGGACAAAGTATGAAGATTCTCATAAAATCCATTGGCGGCCATTTTATGTGAACACCTTTAATTCATTTTGTGTAAGAAAAAAGGATCGCATGGTTATACTTTACGTTATATATTTGAATTATTACTGCTCCATTTAGTTTAAATACATTGTCTTTCAATTGGAAACATTAATTTTCATTTTCCTGACATCACCTTATTTTCCCCCTAAAAACGTGCTACTGCCCCTTTAAAGCGGCATGGTTAGAAGACTCACATTGTCAACATGCTATTGTTTTGAGCTTCCTCCTCTCATACATCTCAACGAAACTGCAAGATGGAACATTAGCAAAGAAATTAAAAAATAGAACACTTACAAAAATCTAATAAATGAGTAATTGACAGATAAGTTTGTGAATTTACATGGCAACATTTGGACCAACAAATGACCATAATGCACCGGGAACAGTAATTGGTAGGTAGGTGGATTTAAGGCGATGTTGGGCCAACACATGACCTATATGCAGGGGGATCTGAGTAATTGTGATCTTTCTTATCTCCCCTTGTAGGAACTCTCCTGGCTGCTCCGATTCCTGCACGGCTCCCTCATTCTGCTTATCTCCACAATTCATTTTCTTTGACAAGGTAATTCTGTCAGGACAATTACAAGAGGATTACTTGTGACATTTAAAGCATGAAGTCTCTATCAGCCTGCATGAGGCAGGTTTAACTTACCAGATCCAGAGCTCAGACAACTGCTCCTAGAGAGTTTGTCTGGTCCATATGCAGGGTGAGTGCTGCAGTTGCTACAAGGAAATGATCACAGATGAAGAGCTCTTGAGCTGGAGATGTCTATTGTCTATATGTGCAGTAGGCAGGTTTTTAATCTCGGTGCCCTGACCTGGACTGGTGTAATAGAAGCTGTTATTGGTTTAGAACATATACAGACGGGATGGTTGGAGGAGAAAATATTGGTATTAATTGCCTTACATATGCAATAGGTAGACTTTAAAGACTCTGTGTCATGATCTGGTTTGAAAAAGTTCTATAGTTGTATGATTATGAATGGATAAAAGTATGATTTCTGATTCTTGACTTTTGTTGTTCCTTTTTTATCTCATGTTAGTTCGCAACATCTCGGCTAAAATTGTTACTGAGTAGAAATACACTGAACAATTTTACTTAATTTAGAGAACTTGGAATCTGAGCTAGACTCTTTTCAACCAACAGTGAGTAATAACTTATGCTTATTTTATTGTCGAAGGCATCAATGAACTTTTGTGTGAAATAAAACTATTTTTCTCATGTGCAAGTCGGTTTTTCATTTATTCAACTGTGGGTCCATAAATGAAATCTCTTGAATGGTCACATCATTGCAAAAATGTGATATAAACATTTTCGTTTATTCCATTGACATGTTTTATGACTTATTACATGAGAACCTAATCCAACATAAAGCAATTTAAGAAATGACACTAACAGCATATATGATCACTTTTACACCTTAGCATCAACTGTGTGATATGTCAGATACAGTAATATTTCACATAATGGAGAGTTACAGACAGAATGTTCTGCTAGTTGAGATGAGTTCCTGTTTCTGTGGTACAGTTCCACAGTGATGTGTTGACACTCACACCTCCACCCTTTACTTGTCAGCTAATAAACCACCAGCTGAAAATAACGTTATACCCCCTCTGGTGAATAAAAAGTCTTGGAAGGAGTTCAGCCTTGGAGAGTATATAGAGATCACTCTTCTGCAGTAACAAGGTCATGCATGAACTCATGTCCGTAAGTTTACCCAGTTTACATGCGAGTCTTTTCTTCTCCCTTCATCACTATCGCTCAATTCATCAACAAGCCATTAAGGTAGGCACATCTAGAAAACAACGAACAAGGAAAACAGTCTCAAAGGTACTTAAGGTGAACTTTAAAGAAAGGTAAAAAATACTGCAATTAACTTAGCAAAAGCAAGACTGAATTGCTCTTGTACTAAGTTATAGAGAGTCGTATACATACAGATGACAAGACACACAGAATGAGAAACATTTTCTCTGGACCACTTCATTAAGAGTTGTTGAGATATCATCCTTGCACCATATTAGAAAGTTGTTTCCTTGAGATATCGTCCTTGCACCATCATAGAGAGTTGTTTCCTCGAGATATCGTCCTTGCACCATCATAGAGAGTTGTTTCCTCGAGATATCGTCCTTGCACCATCATAGAGAGTTGTTTCCTCGTGATATCGTCCTTGCACCATCATAGAGAGTTGTTTCCTCGAGATATCGTTCTTTCACCATCATAGAGAGTTGTTTTCTCAAGATATCGTCCTTGCACCATCATAGAGAGTTGTTTTCTCAAGATATCGTCCTTGTACCATCATAGAGAGTTGTTTTCTTGAGATATAGTCCTTTCACCATCATAGAGAGTTGTTTCCTCGAGATATCGTCCTTGCACCATCATAGAAAGTTGTTTCCTTGAGATATCGTCCCTTCACCATTTAAGAAAGTTGTTTCCTCGAGATATCGTCCTTTCACCATCATAGAGAGTTGTTTCCTCGAGATATCGTCCATGAACCTTCATAGAGAGTTGTTTCCTCGAGATATCATCCTTTCACCATCATAGAGAGTTGTTTCCTCGATATATCGTCCCTGCACCATTTAAGAAAGTTGTTTCCTTGAGATATCGTCCCTGCACCATCATAGAGAGTTGTTTCCTTCAGATATCGTCCCTGCACCATCATAGAGAGTTGTTTCCTTGAGATATCGTCCCTGCACTATCATAGAGAGTTGTTTCCTTGAGATATCGTCCTTGCACCATCATAGAGAGTTGTTTTCTTGAGATATCGTCCTTGAACCTTCATAGGGAGCTTTTCCTCGAGATATCGTCCCTTCACCATCATAGAGAGTTGTTTTCTTGAGATATCATCCTTGCACCAGTGGCTTCTGAAGAGATTCCCATACACTTAGAGGAGTGCTTCAACAAATGTTCCACTCGTGGGCGGAAGTTTTTTGTTTTACCTCTAACTAGCAACCACTGTGCATCTAGATCTGGGATAGTTCCCGTGCCGAGATGCCGAGATGCGCTACTGTGTGTTTCTTTGCTTTGCTCCTCTTCCTAGTCTTTTTTTAGTTTCCTGTTTAGTCATAACCTGGTTGAACTAAATTTGAGTTTTTGTTAGTCGGTCGTCTCTCCTGATGCAGTGCTAGAACTGATTCATTAAAAGAACATACTTGCTATAGTTTGATTTGATTCTCTACTATCCAGTTTGCTCATTCATTCCTTTTATTATCACACTTTTGTTTGATTAAAATCCAACTTCTGATGACTTGCCATCATTATTTGATTGTTTCTATTGCCTTATTACAGAGTAAACTCCTATTATACACTATTGTACAGCGTTCTACACTTCTTATGTTGACAGTCTTAAATCAACACGCAATTGTGATTGAAAATCATTGCTATGCCATCATTATCTCTTGTTTTGTTGAATCAGCATTTTCTCCCAATCATTTAAATGCATAGACATGCTGTTGTCCAAATATGCATCTTCAATCACAAGAAACAGATTCAATAGATAATTATCCTCATCCCAGTTCAACATGTACATTGAATTGATTTCTTTATAGAATAAATATACACAGGTCTACACTTTATTGATGTCTTTAGAATATACTTACATAGGTCTACATTATCGAACCATAGCCTCTCCTTGCCAGGTCGACATAGATATATTGACAAAGTCTGAAGGTTTTCAAAAGAAGAAGCAGAAAGACAGTGCATGTATATTGATTTCATTTACCTCACTTGTCGGCCATCATTAGCAGCAACAATTAGTTCCACCCCACGGCTCGTTATTGACAGGTAGACGCCCTCAGGTAAATAAATGATGGAACTTCACACAGACTGCTTGTGTGAACTCAGATATTGACATGGCTGAAAGAGTTGACACTTCAAAACAAGTTATGAACCTCCTACAAATGAAAACTAAGGAACACTTGATTCTCATTTCAAATTGTGATATAAATTTTATCTTCAACTCATTTCCAATTTAGTGAAAATTTGTCCAGTATTGCCATTTACAGTGGCAGATCCAGAAGGGAGGTTCAGAAAGGGTTCAAAGATCAAATTCCCTCCTTTAAGGATACTTTTTCAAAAATCACCTGTAAATAAAACAAACCAAGAGGTAAACTTTCCCCCTGCCCATCAATTTTTCAATAGTTGAACACTTTCAACAGCAAAAATCTGCCACTGTTTTAGGTATTCAAAATCATTTTACAAGTGTTAAAGTTTCATCTTCAGAAATTTATAACAATTGTAAATGTAGAGAAACTATATTATATATATTACTAAAAAATATTGTTGACAGATTAATGGTGTTTATTCAGATTGAAACGCCAGTTGAAATTGGCAGAGGTTTATGCTGTGCTGTCAGGAAGACAACAATCTTAGCTGACATGTGGCAAACACTGGCTGAATTAACACCAGATAAACGTATAGTAAGAGTGTTTACTGCACTGAAGGTGGAAGAAACTAGGAAGTAAATCAGTCGCTTTGCACTCAGAACTTATATATGTGATCCTCTCCCTGCAAGTCTCATGGTCCATGCTTCGCAATACTGACAAGTGTAGAGCTCAGAGTCTTTGAAATATGGAACCAGAAGAGCAAGAAACAATGGTAAAGGTATGTTAATAAGGGTACAGATTTCTCTCGATTTCTGTAATTTAACATTTTAGAATCTGCTTTCTAGAAGCTGAAGGTTAGGGTAGTGCAAAGAGAACCATTATGTATACGACAATTAGAACAAGCATCACAATACTAAATGGATAAAGAAAGGTCTGGTTTTCAGAAGTATGTGGTTGCAAGGTAGGGAAGGTGAAATCTCAAGGGAAGAGATGATACAGTCAATCAGATCTCTACTCTCATGATCTATTCATGTCAAGGTGCATCAGAAAGGTATGTGTCAAACACGCTGCTATCTCTCCCTGATTTATTTAATCAAAGTTGATGTTGATGTGACACAATCAGATTTTCCCATATTGAAAATTAATGTCAGGGATGGCTGTGTGTTTGATGTATGTTGCGTTAAGTGTAAGTGTTTACAGATCTATAGTGTTCAGTCGATGAGTTGGTCGGTCGGTCTAGCACTGCAGGCTCCAATAGAGAGAATTGATTGGTAGACGACTGTGGGAACCTAGAACTGCACTGTCATCTTCTCAGCAGGTGCTTGTATATGTATACTTATATATATAAATACAGCACTGGACAACCCTGCGTTTATGTCTTCATCAATTCTTCTTTATGAGCTGTTTGCAGAAAAATATTAATCTGTACTTATTGCTTCTGTCTGTTTCTTTGCTTGTTATTGTATTCATTTGGTTGAGCAAATATTTACATTCCTGGAATCATTGATTTATGCAAGTATTGTTTTAGTATATTTATGATTATTTCTATTTCTAATGTATGTTGCTAATTTGTAATTGTAATGGATCTAATAAAACATCATTGCCAGAAAAAAAATTATGTATACATTTTCTGATATAAATGATATGATGACCTCTCTTTTAACAATTGTTATTTTAATAATGTGCAAAATGAAAACATTTATTACACAAAAGCAATGTCTTTTGAAATCTTCTCTAATTACCTATAACTAACCCTTCCAATTATTTATTTATGATCTAGTTTAAGCTACTGTCAGCATTAAATTGTGTTGACTTCGTCACACCTACTCAATTTAATCTTTAAAGGATTAGTAAAAAGGCAATTTTCCCATGCTGACTGACTAGAAATGAATGAAATACTGCCAAGGGAATTGTGGAATCCGTACAAATGAATATTTCACAAGGCCATAAATGCATAATATATCAACCTGTTAGACGCATGAATATTACACACTGTGATGCATTATGAATAAAATCTGTTATCTACGCAATTCCATGTGTTATGTCTGCAACCTCATCACAAATCTGTTTCAAGTTCATTCCAGGAGAAAAGAAGAGGACTATCACATCATACCATTTCTTAACAGCTTCATGAATATCCCATACACGCATGATTCATCTCATATTCAACTGTCAGAGAGGAAACTACAAGGAATGTCTAGGAATATAGTATGTAGAGGTATGCTGATAAGGTAATTATGGAAGTGATAGTGTTACAATGTGACAGCTTCCATTGTTGTCTTTGAGAGACAGAAGAAGCTGGCTCCCAGGGGAGATCACTCTCGCTTTTCATTATTCACCTGCTCCGCACCAAACATTCAGCCGATAGTTTTATCTGTGCGTTTAATTATGTACGTGGGAACTAGTTGAGTGGTAGGTGGAAGGAACAGAATGTGAGAACACTACAGGGTTCATCGGAGAGACATTCAGGTGGTGCTAGAATGAAGGGAATAGGTAAGGTCGGGAGGGACGGGTTTCATGGGCATCACTGTAGGTAAAGACACAGCTACCATTGGTATGGGGAGACATAGTCAGAAAGAGACAACTTACAAGAGAAGGGCTAATTGCTGATATATTGCCCAAGCAGCAAGTTACCAAACAACTCGCTCACAGTGGAGCTAGAATAAGAATTGGAAAAAAAACTACCAATCGCCAAAAGATGTAAGAATCTGCATTGGGTTCAGAACTAAAGTAAAGCTGGTGGTTCCAGTTGATTCCTAAGGACAGAGGTTATTGATTATAAAGATTTAAGTTAAGATTGGTGACATGGAATCCAAATAAGCACCCTCTTCTCAGAGAAAAGATAAAATGATTAGAAGATGAGGGAAAATGTTGTAACGATTAGATTAAATGATAACTACCAAGAGATAGGTGAGGGTTCATATTGACAATAGACAGCAATTATTATTTCCTACTACTTTCACTGAACTTACTTTGATGTTGTCGTGACGTCTCAATTGATTGCTCAGATGTGGAATATGTTGATGAATAAATAAGTAATGAGCATCTATTACCTGCCAATCAATATGTAAGACCATTCCTCACCTGTAAGCAGGAGAAGGGCTTGATTGTCTTTTCTGTGTCTAGTTCTAAGCTTCAACTTAATTAGTGTTTTATTTCCTTTAATCCTTTAACCCAACAAGCCAGAATTAAGGCTAAAACATGCATTTGTAACTAGTGAAAGAGTTTAGTCATAAGTTTATATGTGGTCATCTAAGTCTAAGTCTTTATTGTCTTTTAAGATGAAGAGGACTTACAGGGCTACATTTTTTATCAAATATATAGAGATTATTACCATGAACACAATAATGTTACAAAACATCTCTAAAATGAATAAAAGCACATGTGAAACATTTATGGCATGATATTGAAGAGAGTCGAATGTTTTGCTGAAATATATTCTTGCAGGCTTGTATTGAGATTATGTAGAGATATATGCACGAACGTAGGATCACACTCCCACTTCCCATCCTGTGATTCTAAAATCAGGGGAAGGAGTTTTTATCCAGAAAGCAGTTCCCCTGTGAGTCAGTAGTTACTGAGTGTACAGAGACCTGGTAGCAGTGAAAGTGGGCCACGGCTCCGAGAACAGACTCTGGGAGGTGAGGTGGGAGTCAGGTGTCCGGGATAACTGGAGCAGCAACAACAGCAGTCAGAGCAGCAGCATCAACAGCATCATTGCACAACATCAATGGCATCATTGTACAACAGCAACATCATCAATCTACAACCTTGGTAGGAACAACAGCATCATTGTACAACCTTGGTAGGAGCAACAGCATCATTGTACAACAGCCACAGCATCATTGTACAACCTTGGTAGGAGCAACAGCATCAATCTACAACCTTGGTAGGAACAACAGCATCATTGTACAACCTTGGTAGGAGCAACAGCATCATTGTGCAACCTTGATAGGAGCAACAGCATCATTGTACAACAGCAACAGCATCAATCTACAACCTTGGTAGGAACAACAGCATCATTTTACAACCTTGGTAGGAGCAACATCATCAATTTACAACCTTGGTAGGAACAACAGCACCATTGTACAACCTTGGTAGGAGCAACAGCATCATTGTACAACAGCAACAGCATCAATCTACAACAGCAACAGCATCAATCTACAACCTTGGTAGGAGCAACAGCATCAATCTACAACCTTGGTAGGAACAACAGCATCATTGTACAACCTTGGTAGGAGCAACAGCATCAATCTACAACCTTGGTAGGAACAACAGCATCATTGTACAACCTTGGTAGGAGCAACAGCATCAATCTACAACCTTGGTAGGAACAACAGCATCATTGTACAACCTTGGTAGGAGCAACAGCATCATTGTACAACCTTGGTAGGAGCAACATCATCATTGTGCAACCTTGATAGGAGCAACATCATCATTGTACAACAGCAACAGCATCAATCTACAACCTTGGTAGGAACAACAGCATCATTTTACAACCTTGGTAGGAGCAACAGCATCAATCTACAACCTTGGTAGGAACAACAGCATCATTGTACAACCTTGGTAGAAGCAACAGCATCAATCTACAACCTTGGTAGGAACAACAGCATCATTGTACAACCTTGGTAGGAACAACAGCATCATTGTACAACCTTGATAGGAACAACAGCATCATTGTACAACCTTGGTAGGAGCAACAGCATCATTGTGCAACCTTGATAGGAGCAACAGCATCATTGTACAACAGCAACAGCATCAATCTACAACCTTGGTAGGAACAACAGCATCATTTTACAACCTTGGTAGGAGCAACAGCATCAATCTACAACCTTGGTAGGAACAACAGCATCATTGTACAACCTTGGTAGGAGCAACAGCATCATTGTGCAACCTTGGTAGGAGCAACAGCATCAATCTACAACCTTGGTAGGAGCAACAGCATCAATCTACAACCTTGGTAGGAGCAACAGCATCATTGTGCAACCTTGGTAGGAACAACAGCATCATTGTACAACCTTGGTAGGAGCAACAGCATCAATCTACAACCTTGGTAGGAACAACAGCATCATTGTACAACCTTGGTAGGAGCAACAGCATCATTGTACAACCTTGGTAGGAGCAACAGCATCATTGTACAACAGCATCAACATCAGTGTACAACACCATCTTACATAGATCACTTCATAGCGCATGCACATTAGTTGAATGTCCATCACTACTTGTGTGTTAGCAGACCAAACCAAGTAATTGTAAAACTATTACTGTCACCATTATTCTCATAATAATTAAAACTTTTAGGTGTTGCTTGAGAAGATGTGCCTGACCTCTAGATAAGAATCTTTTATATAAATAATCTTAAATGTTTGAAAATTTTGAAATTACTTAAATTTACATATTTCTTCAATGTCCACCTGATAAGATATTTGTCGTAAATAAAAAAATATCCGTAACTTGTTTAGTCTTTTATATATACGGTAGGCAATACATTTCAGTATGTTATCATCTTGAATTGTTGGATGTTCAGTTTTACACACAAAGGTACAAAACTTCAAATTTTAACATCTTAATGGACCATAAGCTGTCCATAGTGTTAATGTTAACCCTTTCACAGTTAATTACTTTATGTACACCAGTGTTTAGAGAGAACGATAAAAACTCCTACTGTCAGTTATTCTTTGTGAATCCAGAACCATAAATTATCATTTGAAAAATGTGAGCACTATAAAACATCAAGTTTAGTGTATCATGTTGGATTTAATCAATGGTACAATCGAATATCAACCAAAGGTATATCCCTGAATGGCTTTGTTTCACATATCAGTTTAATATTCAGTTTGTATTTGGACTGGACTTAGGACATCATGTTTTCATGTTTTCCACTCCAGTGCACATATAAGTGACAGTTTGGTATCATGTGATATATGGTCTGATTCTCTCCTGATTTTACCTCCATCACCGATTTCAGAACATGCTGATAGAATATTTGAATTTTTGGTGATTGTATATAAATGTGAAAGTTTTTTGTTTTCATTATGTCAATATCAATCATGTGGTTTTTTTAATAAATGTTTTCATTCATGATCTTGCTTGATAGATTGAAGGAACGTGACCAATATCTAGTGAAATTCATAATTAAATTTGTATAGGATTTTTTTGAAAGTATTGTATTTCTATAATCATTTCTAGGAATCAATGATAAATTCATCAAATTGTCAGAAGACAAAAATTGATAGGTTTTGGAAAATAATTAGATGGGGAAAAAATACTGGATTGAATGAAAAGGGTAAAATTTAATGATGAGCCAAATCTATCAGTTTGAAGGATGCAAGGGTCAAACTGATCACCCTAACTATGGCCCTAATTAATTGAAATCACTTTTTTAAAGAATTTATTAAATAATAATTCTTTTGTTTAATTTGCATTGAAAATGTACACAAAAATGTACACCTTTCTAGGCTTTTCATGATGATAAGCTATCTTTTTGTATGTCTACCTAACCTATGTCTATCTGTCTGTCTGTCTGTCTGTCCATCTTTCTGTTGCTCATTCCTTCTCTCTGTCGGGTCTGTCTGTCTGTCTGTATGTCCTCAGTCTATAACACTCTGTCTGTCTGTCTTACCATCGTCCATCCATACGCTTGCTTAACCTCCATCAACATCTGTCCATATATCCGTCTAATTAAACTCTGCCAATTCTACAACCTCTGTCTTTTCATCTGTCTGATGAGCTAGGAAGCAGTCTTGAAGATGCTCTTTTCCAGAAAAACAACATGATGTTGATGAAGAAAAAAGCTAACGGTGTATTCCTCGTCACTCAAAGCCTCCCCTGCCCTCCACCTACTGAAATAGAAGTTAGGCGGCACACCTAGACCGAAGCTGGTAATCGTAAACTATGAATTGCAGCAATGGCCTGATTCCACCTTCCCTCCATTGATGTACACGACCCACCTATAGGCCAACTGGGGTACTGCTTACCTCAAAACTAGTTTTAGTGATTTACTCATTTTGGAGTTTCTGACATACTGCTGCCAGTCAACTAGTTTGGTTAATATGATGTACTGCTTACCAATGAATTAGTATTTTTGTATCGGACGTGTTGCTTACTTCATTAAAATCATTGGTAGGAGGAATAAATCAGTCAGTTATACTCTCTTCTTGGAAACCCTTATTTTTACGGACTTATTTTGAGATTATTTCACATGCACTGTGATTACATCTTTGACAGGGTGTTTACCTACACACGAGCTTCAGAATATGAAACTAGCTCAGTATCTCTAATTACCGGAAAGTAATAAATTTTCTTGTAACCAATTTCAGAAGGCAGAAATACAAGATCTGTATTTTCATCATGTTTGTATATTTTGTATATGTGTGGTTTGTTAAACATTATCGAATATGCTGAATAAATTATTGTGAAAATCATTTTGTGTTTTTCTAGTCATGTCAGGTACCAGTTTCACTCGTTTGATGTGTACGATCAAGATTTAGTATGTAGATCCATTCAATGAAATTCTCTATCAAAACATCTTGCCCTTTCTTCATCTTCATCTCCAGTTTCCTATTTCCATATCAATACTACCAGTCCTTCGTAGATGAAGTGAAGTAACCAAGTTGAAGGACATTTCCTCTTCGATAGGGGTCAATCTTGCTCAATTCATACAGGTCAAAAGTAACAACACTGTTTGAGATAATGCAACGTCATTATAAGTAACATCCGATTTCAGATTTCAAGAATTTTTGGAGAATTCAAACTACAGACTCTCTTTTCAAATTCTAAATGCAGATACCAATGTAAAAAAGATATGAATAAATCAGAAATTAAAGTTAAAGGACCATTTTTGTAATAATCATCGCTCTAAAAATGTGAGACTAACTTAGCCCATGAGACACTGTATGCATATTTTCAACTAAGTTTGTCCATGACACCAAAGATTAAATGTCTACGGCAAGTTTACTTCAAGAGCATCTGTTGTCCATCGATTTCATTGCACTTAAACTGTATTGAGTTTTATTTAGATAATGTAAAGATCAATAATCTACACAAAGCTTGTATAATTTTACTGTAAAATGCATTGTCATTTCACTTTGCCCTGAAAGTGTTATTGAACACAAGACATTATTAGCCCCAACCTTTATGAGGGGAGTTAATTAGGCAGAAGACGCATTGATTTCTAAGATGTGCGAAGCTTCTCTTTCTCAATACTTGAGAATTATAATATTGAAATAATAAGCAATATGTTAAAGCTCTCTTGAAGATATGATAGTGAACAATTCTTTGCATTTTTCTGATTTTACAGTTTTTGAAGGTATGTAATTGTGTTGCAATGGTGTTTAATGCATTTGGTGCAGTAGTGTTTTTTCCCAAACATTGACTTTTCAACCATTTGGTGTTCAAATCATCATAAGAGCATCAGCAAAATCTCATGCAAGGATTTGTCTTTATATATGGTTTCAAGCAAAGAACTGTGTGGAACTTGAAAGAGCTGGCAAGTGTTACTTTGAACTATTCTGTCCTTAATATTGCTTACAAGATTCATCATTACCCGAATGTCTCATGACATTATAGGAGGTGACTGTTTCATACAGACACTTGTATCCATTCCGTACACTTGAAATAGACAACATCTCAATCTAAATAAATTGAGATCAACAGTATTTCACACTGTATGTTATTGCTAAACGTGAACAACTTTTGACCACAATTTATGAAGATCTTCAGACTTCCAGAGCTTCAAACTAGTTGAAGATTGCTCATAAGCACCATTGAAAACAGACAACATTGACTTCCAATTTGAAAAAATAAGTGATTGTGACCTCTTTATTTTCAATGATATTGAGAATACCGATAGTATTAATAGTAAAGAAGTAATAACAATTATATATACAACTTCATTTTTGCTATAAATATACATATTATGTACATGTATGCATCACAGACACAAAAGGAAAGCTGTGCAGAGACAATGTGGGTGACGTGGCGCGAGTGATACAGGAAGTGAAAGATGATTGGATGAAAGATGTCACATGATCAGCTCATGGTCGTGTGGCACCCATACGAGAATTTTATGACGAAAGTGCCCTTTTTATAAAGTTTTCCTTGTTAAAGCTCTCTGTGGGTATGCTCATGAAC
Source organism: Steromphala cineraria (assembly GCA_916613615.1). NCBI lineage: Eukaryota > Metazoa > Mollusca > Gastropoda > Trochida > Trochidae > Steromphala > Steromphala cineraria. The sequence goes on along the minus strand of OU744724.1, from coordinate 5,373,350 downwards.
AGTTAACATTTCCCTTTTGCATAAATTTCTGACCAAAAAATCAAAATTCGTTTTAAAATTCTAAACAAAACAGCACATAACAAATCTTGTATAAATATCTTCAGTCATATAGCACAGTAGGGAAACTTTAACAAAACCATCGAAACTTGTCATGAGCATGTCCATGAAGTGCCAGTATGAGACCAATGGAATGATAGGAAGAATAAATAACTGTTGTCAGAGTCGGAGGCACTTAAAGAGAGCGCCCTCCCCACACCACATCACAACTGCCAGGAGACAGCCATGCTGTGACGAGGGGATGCTTTGATTTCAAACCAAATAGATTAAATATTGTAGAAATAGATTATCCACAGTTCGAATCAAAATCCAAAATGATTAAAACAAATATCAACATTTCAGTAACAAGTTGTTACACATATCCAAACATAAATAACAATTTAAAAGCCTTGTATCATTTCATATACTGATTTAATTGCTTTGGATTTTGAAATGGACTATAGTTGAATAACTTAATTCCATAACTGATTTAAAACTGCAACAAGTAACTACCATTGATGAGGCATGCTCACCGGTAATTTGTCAATAAATTAAACGATTTGGTCAACTGGTACAAGCAACACATCAGATTGCATGAGAATTCTCTACACTTCTTTACACACAGAGGGCGCTGGTAGCATGTGGAAAAATTTGCGTGATTGTGTTTTATATTATGACAAGCATTCAACTAATTACCAGAAACATCTGATAACTGCAAACTGCTTCATCAACATGGTAACAGCGCCCTCGGTAACTAATATTATAGTCTTTGTTGCCATAGCAACGAGCTGTACATTTTAACTACTTTGTGTAGTTTTAACAAAAAGACTAGAAAACCACATAGAGCCAGAAGGCCAGGAAGCATAGACACTGGACAGTTGCCTGCCACAGGACCAGCATCTAACCATCTGGTAGGCAAATACTTTTAGTATTGGTTGATTCCTCCACATTCAGTTCATGGAGCATGGCACCCTGGGATAGGTGAATGTCACTCAACTAACCATGCGTCCCGTACAGGCTACACTTTAGCTGTACGGAAGTCGTGAAGTCTGGAAATACAAAACACTTCCCGTGGTGATGGTGGAAATAGTCCTCATGAGAATGTCACATGATCAGCTTAGCCAATCAGATTTGATAATCCGACCAGCCAGCCAATACGAGGATGGCATGAAGCAATGAATTGTGGGAAGGAAGGTAGTCCATGAAGTGGTATTGTCAGTGGATAGTACATGTATACATACATACATACACTTGGCTGTTGTTAAGTCTGTCACGACGTTGCTGCACTGGGTTTATGGAATTTTATTCCGATGTGTATTGGAACTCCCAGGTTGAAAGAAATAGTCAAAAAGATGCCCTCATTGTAGCCACAGACTGGCCTGGTGAGCCAGCCTGCAATATTGTTCCTCTACGCTTTGCATAAAATTGTACAAGGCTTGGGAAGCCGTCCATTTAACAACACGTTATAAATAATCTCGTATAAACAACAGCTCTTATTTCACCGCCTCCTGCACAAGTTCACATTGCATGTCAGTACAAAACAAAGGCACTTAAATAACACTGACGATCATGCAGTATGCGACTACAGCGATGAATGCACTGATAGACGGGGTCATGAGTCTCTATCTCTGTCTCTCGTCTAACCATGTTAGACCTAATGTTAGACCTCCGTGGCCAGCACTTCCTCGTGGTACATTGTCTGACGATGTGTCGGGTCTAACACTAAAATTGAGTTGCGATTTGTCTCCGAATAGGAGGGTTTTGCAATATTTTCTTCTAAATCCCGCGGACTGTAGTCACTGAAAATGGAGAAGGACTTGGTTAGATAAAGGTCATGAAAACAAATAAGTTATGTCATTTCTAAATCTTTAAAAAAATGGCAATACAAATGTTAATGTTTACAGATTTAAGAGAAGACACGATACTACTAATCAGATCAAGTTATCACTTAATTGTCAATCTTATCCTGACATAAGACATGAAATGTTTAGAACACAAGGCAAAAGGTTATGTTGTAAGGTCATTAAGAACACGGTGAAGACACAAAGGTTTGAGTAACTCACCTAATAGAACTAGAGTCCACAGGTGAAGATGCCTCCAGGTCCAACCGCCTGGAAGCTTTTTCATATTCAAAGTCTTTTTGTAAGTATGTTGGTGATTGATCATGTGTATTTAAGTCTTTTGTAAATTGTCTGCTATTGGATTTTTCTAAAAGATGTTTTGAATTTTTTCTATTTAAGTCTTGTTCCTCATTGCTGTTTTTAATACTTGAACTATTAGAAGCACTCTGAGGGATTGTTGTAAATATGGCAGAATCCAGACACTTATTGTTTATGTTGTTCTGAATATTCTGCCGTTCTATCTCCATATTGTCTGCCATCCGGTGGCGATGTTTGCGACACAAGCACACAGCAACAAGGACAATAATAAGCACAAGTGGGACCCCACTCCCCACACAGATGATGATGAGGAGCTGTGTCACGCCGATTCCAGCCTCCTGGCTTGCAGTGTGGGCTCCAGGACCACCAACTATTGTGTTGTTGGTGGCTTCCTCTGGATCCTCGATCTCTGTAACTTCAGTTGTGGGCAGTTGTGTTGTCTCGGCCTCTGTGGTGACCACTTGGCTTGGGGTTGTCTCTCCTTCCTTGAACTGGCAGTTCTTGCCAAAGTAATCCTCCTGACACTTGCATGTATAATCACCCACATGATCAATGCACCGAGCACCATGCCTACATGGATTGGACGCGCACTCATCTATGTTTTCTTCACACATCTCGCCAGTAAATCCAGTAGCACATGTACATTTGTAGTCGTTCACCAAATCATTACACGATCCACCATTAGCACACGGTCGAAACAGGCAGTCATCAACGTTGGTTTGACACAAAGCCCCAACGAAGCCAGGGACACAGCGGCAGGTGAAGTCATTTAGTCCATCCACGCAGGTAGCATTGTTGAGACAGGGGTTCTGCACGCAGTCATCCACATTCTCTTCACAGGTTGGACCACGGAACGCTGTGTCACACACGCACCGGAATCCGTTCAGCTGGTCAATACAGCGGCCACCTGCAGGTACAACAACATCTTTAGATCACTGGATTCAAATATATCTTTTTTAATATATCAGTACATTTACAAAATACAGCAATATCAAATATCAACTTTAAACATTAATATCAGTAATTTGAGCTCAAAATATGTTACCAAAATTGTACCTAGGAGAAAGTAAGAAAAGCTTACCATTTTTGCATGGATTCTCTGCACATTCATTGGTCTCGGTCTCGCAGTTGGTTCCCTGATACCCAGGTGCACACACACACTTGTACCAGTCCTCGTCCTCCACACACGTAGCCCCGTTGTCACAAGGGTTCGTCTCGCAGGAGTCAGCTGTGAACTGGCATCTTACTCCATAGAAACCTTCTGTGCACTCGCATTCATATCCTGTTCCCAAATCCTAGAAACAAAAACAAGTTTTAGTATATAGCAACATCACATTGATCAACAGGTCACAGTTTTGAATTTGATGAAGAGAAAAACAATTGAATAATCTTATTAAAAAAATTAAAGTTTAAAATATAACATACCTTGCACATGCCATTGTTTTCGCAGGGATTGCGTTCACAGTCATTGATCTCGATCTCACAGTTGGTACCAGTGAAGCCTGCAGCACAGGAGCAAGTGTAGCTGCCCTGACCAGTGTTGGTACACGTCCCTCCATTCTTACAGGGGGTGTGGTGGGTGCAGTAGTTCAGATCTGCAACAATAAATACATATTTCAATCTAGATCTTCATCAATTTTTAGAAACTGTATCGATGTATTGTTTTAGAGAATCATTTACATAGGTCATGGAATGGAATAATAACACTGACCTTAATAATTCATGACTGTTGAATGGTTGAACAACTTGATTAGACTGATGTACATACCTTGGTTACAGAAGAGTCCTCCCCACCCGTCTTCACAGTTACACTCCCAGGGCTTGTTGCATGTGCCGTGCAGACACGTGGGGTAGGTGATGCACTCGTCACAGTACTGGCCCTGGTACCCCATCTTGCATCTGTAACAAAGTAATACATTGTAGTGGCATGTAGAACAAAGTTGTTGAAATACAACATTGTAGTTAAAATTCAACATTGTTTTGGTATCTATTACAGAATTAAGTACAAGATTATCATTGAATCTTATTGAATCACAAGTTGGCATTTTAAGGAAATAAAGAGTGCAACAATGTTGTCAAATGAGTAACAACTTTTAGCTGCATTAACAAAGTGTAACATTGCATAACAACGTTCTAATCAATCAAGAATGTGATTATAATATATTATATTATCTGTTGCATAAGTTCCAACTTATACAGAATAATTGTTTTATTTTTTTAAAATTCTAACATCATGTACTTGATGTTTAAATAGACAAGTAACTATTTATTAAACATTTCTGTAGGATTGTATGATTGATTGCATCGAAAGAGATCATTTAAGTTTCGTTAAAAGCAAGAAATTCGATGCCTGTGCAAAAGTTTTCCTGACATAGCTATGCGCCATCTTTAATAGCTGCGGAAGGAACTAAGCGCGTGCAGAGCTAAACACGTGAGACGTTATGGTGGAAGACTCCAGGAGAGGAAGCCGGGGAGGGGGATAGATCAGATAGTGCAGAGTCGTCTGCTCTCCTCACTTTCCCACGCTACCTCGGCAACCGGTGCCGACACCAGGCGCGTGCCTCAGCCTTCCTACCCCTTCCCCTCCCTCCCCCTTGGTCTTTAACCAGCCACATGTGATGCAACTTTAGGCCCGTTATTATCCAGGCATTTATTTCGGGAACGCGATCTTGCTGAGATAGCCCTGCTGCGGAGCTAGATGAAGAAGCCTTCTGCAGGCTAAGGTTGGAAAATACTTACTTGCACTCGTTCGGCACATCGCAGAAGCCGTGCTCCTTGTGACAGTCAGGCAGGCAAATAGCTGCAGAACAAACAATAACATGTTAGTCAAAAGTTTTTGAACAATATATTTCCTAACGTTTGCAAAAGGATATTGCCAAATGACTGTAAATTGAGAAGAATAAAATAGTTTTCATCCTAATAAATGAGATTCATGTCAACAAAGGTCTGTCAATAATATCTATTTGCATCTGTCCGTGTCAACAATGTATCAAGGTCTCTGTATCAACTTGACCATGAACTAATTTCACGGACAATTTGGACAAGAAAAGTGTCGTCTGCCAAGTGGTCATTTAGATTGAGTAAGGAGAAAACGGGAAATTATGGCGGGAAGTTGTGGACAAAAGACGCGGAAGAGGCTATAATGGGAGACTGAACACAATTGGGGGTTGTGAAAGGCCGAAGCATCAAGTGTCGAGGGCGACTCTCTGGACGCGGTCAGCTGAAGCAGCTGTTGACCACAGGTGAAAACTGACATCTGCACAAAAAAGGCGCTCAATTGAAATAGCAGTAGACCTGAAAACTTTATCCTTATCCAACTTGTTTACTAACACGGGAAAATCGTTCCCAGAATTACTCATACGTTAAGTATTTTAATTTATAGCGTGATGTATGTTTCACGTGTTGACATCGCTGCTGGGGCTGCCATCAATGGAAAGTATCGAGCAGACGACAGCTTGCCGCGTCCCCGACTGAGTATGTACACACATGTGTGCTAGTATACTGCAGCTCAGTTTATTTCATCACGCTGCCATCGGGAATGACGGTCAATTTGCGCCTCGCCAATGTCAGAAAGGCACTTAATATCCCGTCAGGGTGACACATGCTTGAAACATATGATTGGCATACTAAACCGCAAAATGCAGGGCACGTTTCTAACTTCAAATGCATACAATTTATTGTCAGTGAGCAGTCAATTCGATTTGATCCTTCACTGCCACAATTCAATAGTAACGCGAATTAAACCTGCCGACGAGGACCGGCGACCAATATTTTGCTCCAGTAGCCTTTAGAAAAGCGGAATGGTTGTTATGATAATTCGACCGGCACGCGACGTTCTTTAGAAAAAAAATGCCTACATCGACCGAGAGTGTGTAAATGCAAACATTAGAATCAATATCGCGACCCAGTTCGAAACTGTACCACTCAATCGGCAACATCTATGAAAGGGAAAACATCCATGGCCTACTTTTCTCAATGGTGAAAAAATATGAGTTGAAGAAAATATAAATAAATAAGGCAATTGGCGAGCAATATTATTGAAAAGATGCATTGAATGATATGCTGGAGACCCGTGGCCGGCCGGCCCGCGACCGACTCACTCTATAGATGCAACAGATGGGCGAGGTATTGATGTAACTGCCTCTCTCACTCATACTGCGCCGACTTCACAGCCTCAACTCGGTGAAGAGAATATCACACTGTCTTCTTCTTTTAAAGTTTACTAGCATATGGCACTACTGGGACGACTGACTGTTAGTATGATTAAAACGGGGAGAGGAAGTCAGTCAATGGGTGCAAGATGTACTGGGACTACCCTACTAGACCGAGCCACGAAATCACAATCATGTTAAACTTGCATTTTTCCAAATCACACGTAAGAACTGATAACCTTTGACAGTTAAACACGGACACATGAAAAACTTAATTAATATTAAACACGTCCAAAGGCAAAGATAAAAGACTAGCAAAACCCTTCGACACCAGAAACGTATCGAAACACTCCATAAAAATACAATTTACAGTCAAAGACACCAATAAGTTCTAAATCGTCCAATTTATAGGTAACAAATCGTCAATACGTCATCTAGAGAAAACATTTTAACTATGATAGAAGTCTCACCTTGTTCACAGTATCTGCCTGTCCATCCGTCCATGCACACCATATCCCCAGTGTCTGTGCACGTGTAGTGGCCGAAGTTGTCGTCCCGGGGTCGACACAGCTTGGTACACGTGGGCCCGTAGTAGTAGGTGTCGCACACCCACCTATAGGCGTAGGAGAGTCGAACCTCGGACTGAGACGTCGTGTGGTTGTAACGCTTCCATTCCGGGCCAACCTCCGAAGAGTGCTGAGTCGCCAATCGATCTATCAACTCACGTGCACTGCCTGAAAGTAATGAATAATCGTTATGCTAATATCAAGCACAATGCCATGCAATATTAATCGGTATTAACGCCAAATTAGCACACTTTCTCCCCTGTTCGGCATGTCTCGGCTCCTGACCATAATCGACATATTTATACATACTGTCTTTCTCTCGTCAACAAAGTATTGACAAATGGATAAAATGTCTGCAAGTCGCAAGGGAACCTATCTTATTGATTTAACAACGGTGAATTTGCTTTAACTGGCAAGTCTGACTGAAACACAAAATGCTTATCGAAGCAGATCTGAGCAGCCATGCACGACCGAAGAACTTTGAGAAGGCAGGTCGATCATAGAAGGCACGTGTAGAGCTAGTGGTTAGCTGGGAGTGCAGTCCATTACTCGCCGTTACCTCTCATTATATACACTAGATGTGTGTGATTAACAGTACTATTTCGCTCAATGATAGAAGTCTCAATTGGCCCCGCCTCCAGGGAACAATAACAGTGAAGACGTCTCCATCAACCAGGGACTTGGTCTTCAGGGACTGTTTGTCTCACTTCTACTTCACATCACATGTAACGAGCTAGATTTCTTCCTTTCCAATTATTGTCAACAGATCAGGTCTCCTGAGGAATAACTATGGCTCAATATCTGCCTGGTCATTGCTATCAGATACTACGTAGTTCATTAACCGATGTCCGAATTCTAACAATCATTTGATTTATTATTAATTACATCCTTTATCACATCATAAATAGTCCGTTTAAGAATCTTAAATAGTCCATATTGCCAAATAGTGGAAGCATCATTGTTTAAGAAAGAAGTCAGTTAATTATTAATCATTGTGAAATATTGGTTTCGTATTTAGATATCTTACAAGAACTCGGTGAGAAAGAACCAGGTTTGCTACATCGATGACATCCTTCTCTGTGGCACCGATAGGTCTCACATTAATGGAGAGGACAAGCCAATAAGCAGATAACAGCTCTGAACCGCTTCCAGGCCAATAAGCTTACAGAATCATGCTTTGTGACACGAAGGAATGATTGAAGGAGGAATCTTTTGTCAAAATTATTAGTTTTAGAAGAACATTGTAAGATTGGAATTGACCTTGATCTTTGATATTGATTGGTAAAGTTTCATGTTAAAAGGCCTAGGTTATTAAAAGAGACATGGAAGCAGAATGTGGATGTGTGATATAAAATATATGGCACAGCTAGCCCTGGGAGATAAGGAGTGATAGGAGCCGCACGTCAGTGTTATGAGCAGGTGTTATAACGTACCTGGTGACACGGGCATCGTAAACATTATCAATAATACTCAACTCTTTTGTATTGTGTTGTGTATGTACGGTTGTAGGATAACGAACATCCTGTTTAGGACGTTACTCCCAATGCGAGGCAGGTACCTATATTACGCCGAATGCTAACCCAGAATGCGGAATGTCAGTGGATGGATGTTATGGCGCGTCAAACATCAGGTTGCAGAACTAAGTTTGCCTCTAAACTCTACCGTGCACTATTGGATCTAGTTCCTTTCAGCTGACGAACCCGCGCTCTCAATCCTGTTTTGCGCATCCAAGACGCTGCCAACACGCCTGTTTGCCATATTTATTTTTTACCTCTCGGGATGGAAGCGAGAGGTAGTTCCAGTGTTGTTATTCAACATCGTGCCAGCACAAATACGCCAATACGATTGGGTTGGGCCGAGGTAAATAATGCAGCTTGGTTCACAAGGTAGCTGCGCATCTGTTCGGACTAGTTTCAGGGGACTGGGCCGGAATATTCATAATATCTATATCAGATATGTCAGTGGATGGAGTGACGTTCAATTGAGAAGGTTCACTCGATCTGGCAGTGTGTTCGGTACGTGTTATGTGTAGCACACCTGTCGAACGATGTAGGGAGTTTGCGCAGCATCTGACCCGGTTATTTGTTACTGCAAGCGGTGTGCAGAGTTCGTACCTGACACGCCTGATATAGTGCTATCATGTTCGGGTGATACCACTGGTGTTTTCTTTAATCGCAATAAAATCATCAAATAACAGTTTATCCTCGATATCTCCGAAGCATACCCTTCAAGAACAGAGAGCAATGTTTACTTATCTTTACTATGTATAGGGATTTGCAAACGGTAAAAATTTCCCATGAAAACGAGTCCCGAATTCCTATTCTCTCCAAGCAGCTGCTGCTAGTGTCGCTGTCATGCTGTTGTGCTGGTTTGTATTACCCCTCACAACGAGAGCAAACACGCAGCTTTAAGACATTTGGAAATCTATTGAGTGGGACAAAACCCAGGTAATTAATGGAATGGCGGGGTGAGGTGAAATCCCTATTGTACAGGTAAAGCCAGGCTAGGGTAGCGGGCTGGTAAAGGATGGGGGTATCACTCGCCAAGGGAAAGGGGTCTGTGGGAACTCCTCTCAGAACGCCGCGGAAAGGAGGTCATCTGAGTGTCCATTGGAGGGTGGAAATGGGGTTGACGATGCGGCGTGATAGCTCTGAATGAGTTGAGTGATGGTCGGGGGAGGTGTGGGGGGGGGGGATATGTGGGGTCAGGGGGAGGAAGGGGGAGCGTGAGAAAACCTCCGGGCTCACAACTCTACTACATTACTACAGTAACACTGAGGAGACACGAGCATCAGCTAGCGTTATAGACGGGTGTCACCTGGCCCAGGTAAATCTAAACAATGTATGCAGGACGGATGGACGGACAGACAGACGGAGGGACTAACACAGGGGACGAAGCAGGTGCTACACACAGCGGTTCAGTTGCCACAGTTACGGGAAATGATAACAGCTAGCCCTACATACCTTATCTCAAAACATGACCTCAAAAACTACCAACACGATGTATACTAAACAACATTCAATTCCCATGTGTATTTCCCAAAACATTTTTAATATATCTCACAATGCACTTGCACCAGGGTATACAGAAGTGAGATGTAGTGTAATGCACGTACACAGAGATGCAGGTACGTGCAGATGGGATGTACGTGCAGCGTGCACAATGTGTGCTGAGCTGCACTTGTTGAATGTCTGCAGGTAACGAACACCTGTCTGCTCACACGGTCCGCGGCTAACGTGTCGAGGGGCCTACCTCTCTCTACCTCTCCCTCCCTCAACCCAACCACACAGGGGTAGTAGACTTTGGGACGGAAGAAAGACACTGGGTGTTTTTACGCAAGCGTATCATCACTAGTATTCTCACAGGAGTGAATACAGTAGAAGACCAACCTTCCACAGTGTAAACGGCTTTGAGTCTGACATAAGCTTGTTAGCATCAGTGTGATAGCGAGAGATTAAACATTAGATACGTTATCACTAAATGCTTATAGATTTTCGAATTTCCATGGCGGTCTGTTGGGTACCGGCCCGAAGCGTGGAGCGATCAATTAGTGCCACTACACAGATACAGGTCCTATGGTTAGAGGCAGACTGGTTACACCAGACAGAGAGGGGAGAGACAAAGTGACTGACTGCTTCGCTGACTGGGACCTGTAATGTCTGCTAACACAATGAACACCTCAAGCTTTCATCTCGTTAATGGCATTAGGTGTGTTCATGTCACACCACCGACACATCCAGCAGCTGTTTGGTCTGGAGAGAGACTCTGTACAGGCCCTTCCCTTCATTCCTACCCATAGGTCCAGTCTCTGGTGACATTACTTGATGACATGCTTCGATTTTATTGTAGAACGTTTATCCTTATCCGAGGACGAATACACAAGTACAAAATCTAAACTTCTAAATGACCTGGCCTGCGTCACTTGGTGACATATGTACACTCAAGAGTTGAATAAAACATCAATATGACAACATCATGTAAAACCTTATTCAGGGCCAGTAAGTCACGATGTTGTTTTAACAATATCACTTCGCACAAAAGCACATCAATAATACTCTTTTCAATATAAAATATCAATAACAATATATTGAAATAAAAATTTGTAAAAATAATGTAGTACATTGTATAGTTTAAAGCATGATGGGTTCGATTAGCATTGAGTGTCTACTAGCACCGTGTTCTGTCCATGCTCTGGAGATAAACAACATTGTATCATGCAACAACTCATTGTATATACGCCGCATCAACACGGGCTAGCCAGATGTTACTAGCTATGCGCCAATGACAAACATATACAATGATTAACCATGTTATAAGTTAGCATATCTACCGTGTGGAGATGTGTAGTATGGCACACTTATAGCGTGTAACATTAGAGTGTAGTAGTGCATGTTTCACAGGTGATACACGTGTTGTTTACTTCCTGGTTTTAGTTCAAGGTTCCAATACATGACCTTGACCATGAAATTATGGAATACCGTTTATAAGTATCAAAGCATCGAAAAGATTCAACCACATACCATAGTGGTGATAACTGAATAAGATAAATGAGAGAAATAGAAAAGAATAGATAGTGTAGTGAAGTGTTAAACGAAAGTGAAATTGAGACAGACAAAACTATTGGAAAAGAAGAAAGGACAGTAAAGTCTCTTAGTCTTTCTGTGTCTCTATAAGGGCGAGTTAAATGAATGGGGAGAAAGATGGAACGAGTGAATTAGACATTACTTTCAGAAACCGCGTGGACGACAGAGAAATAATTGTAAAGCAGAGCAGGACAGTTGAAGACAGAGCAAGATAAAGGCAGAACCATAAAGACGGAAGCAAGACATAGAAGATAAAGACAGAACCATAAAGACGGAAGCAAGACATAGAAGATAAAGACAGAACCATAAAGACGGAGTGAGTGAGCAGCCCGTAGATGGTGAACTACAGGGTCGAGTGAACACTCCCGTACCAGCTGACGTGTTTGTGTGTATACATACAGTGAGGCACCTCGCATCTGCCAGACCATCATGCCCACAATAACATTGTGATACTGCTGCACTCACTGTGCAGCTGGCTGAAGGTGGCCTAAGCTAACTCACTGATTTCTTTAAGAGGGGACTGTTGCTTCTCCCTGGTGCAACAAGTTGACAGCTATATAGTATTGACCATCTGATGTGCATGTGAATATATAACTTAGACATCCTATGGTAGGGAGAGTTCGAGACTATCCGCTATCTCGCAGAGCCATGTTCAGGCCAGAATACGCGTGTGCTTCGTTAGTGGCATCATACACTCTGTTACCATCTATCTGTTAATTAAGATATAATCATTACTATAGAGATAAGAGCTGGCGATAATTGATGGAGGAAAACAAGCTAGGTTTACAAGCTTTGATCCACACATCTCTGGCCCTGTGTGCTTCTCGTCTTCATTCGGTGCTGTGATCAGCTCCGCCCTGTATCTACCGGGCTACACGTGCAAGTATTAAAGTCATTAGCCGTTAGTACGTGCGTATAACGTGAAGTGCACTGGGTAACCGACCCGGTCCCAGGAGATGGGAGACTACCTATGTACAGTCGCAAAGCAGCAACAGCCCTGTGTTCATGCCTTCTCATTACGTGTCAGAAAATGATTCCGGATTGTGGCTGATACAGGTCCAATGAGGCGGACGAGGTCACTTTGTGTAGCTGGCTGTGTGAGACAAGGAAGTGAGAGAGAAAAGATGATCTCCCACAGCTGGCACACATCCGCAGACGCCAGACCGGGTCCCTCCTTCCCTCGTGCAGGACGAGCTACCCCGCCTCTCATTCACCCCCAAAACTTCATTAGACTCTGATTCCATCCACGAAACGCTCGCTTCCTCAAAACACTTAAATTTCAGTTCCCCCTATACTGAATCCCCCCACTCCTTAACCCGTCCCAGGTCTCAACGTGTCTCCACAGGGGGAGAAAGGAGGTGGAGAGCCCCCCAAAGATATGGTCGTCTGTCGGAGCGTGCACGTCCTGTCTGTGATGACAGACAACATGCATACCAGAACTGGACTACATTGGGTTCAGAGTGCTACACATTACTAGCAGTCACTAGATGGTACGGTACTTTGTATTCGTGGTTTATCAACTATCATAAATATAAAATTAAACAATAAATGGATTAAGTGTGAGCAGAGATAACGATGTTTCTTGTTTCAGTGGAAGCAAAAAAACGAATCGAGGCACGCGTCTAGAAGCAATCCTGCCGTCACTCTGAACTGACAAAGAACGTCCTCAAACACAGGCGGGCCATGTGGAGATAGTTGAATAGCAGACGATAACAGGCAGCGAGCAGACGATAATATTCATTAACTTCTGATGCAGATACCAAGACATTTAGATACAAAAGCGTTGCCACGAAGCTTCAATAACATACTATACAAAGCAATACTAACCGGAGAAGCGTTAAAGGCACCACTCGACCGCGTTTCGTCCGCCATTTTGAAACGTTAGCATTCCGAGAAAACAAATGTGCTGTATTATGCTTATTCATTAATACAATAAAGAAATAATTACTTGACTGATATAAGAGGAGTATATTCACAAATAATTCATAATAAAAGTTACCAGTTACAACAACATTTTGTCGTAATAATGCATTCCACGATCGTAGGTTCGAAGATTGGCTTCATTTCACGATGTTTTTAATTTTCGAGCGATACATTTTATTCTTTGGCAAATTGTTTAATCTTTAACAACTGCTATGCTAACCTTACAAACATAATTGAAATTAAGTGTGAAATTATCATGTAAAAATCATTTATAACTGTAAACAGGAAAGTCCTCCTGAATTTCGTTTCCACAAAAAATACCCCGCTCGAATGGTCCCTTTAATTAGATACAAGACAAGCGCTTGTTGCTTCTGGTTTCAATGTTCAAGGGACAGCATAGCTGTAGGAACATCGTTCGCTTGACGGGGTATGTGTATATTTCAAAAAGCCATTTCTAGCTCATGGTGTTCAAGTGTAAACAGTGGATAGTATCCACAAGAGCTTCTACCTAAATATATGTGTGTTGATGTCATGTGCAGCAAAACATGACTGATAAGACTAACAGTACATATACATTCTGATGATGTTTAAAAAAAGCAGAATATTGTAACTCTAATGATAAAAATATATTAGACGACGTTAAGATGTCTACTATGAGTCGGAGACAGGGTACGTTAAGATAAAGCCTTATGTAGAGGAAGTGTTAACCGGGTAAATACCCTCCCGTACCCGTATCTTGACTAGAGAGGAAGACACCCCAACATGTACACATCAACTTACCGGTTCTAGGGCCGCTCAGGGTTGCGTCATGCCAGGCCTCCACGATAAGCGAGAAAGAGCCCTGCAAAATACAAGCAAAATCTCTATACCCATCTGAGTGCAGTGAGTCCGCCACCCCTGGTGACAGGATAGACACAATTAAGTAAGGAGTCCGGCTGTTGCCGGGTCTTTGACTCCCAGGTCGATAAGTCTTTTCACTAAGTGACAAACAGTGCCGTTCTTGCGGCAAGTTAAACAGTGCCGTTCTTGCGGCAAGTTAAACAGAGCCCTAGAAAATTTGGGAATGACATTCAATACAATCAAAATACGTTAACTTATGGCAAAACTTATGAAATGTATGTAAATTATTGCATGGTTTTGCATGCTTGATGATAAATGTTTTGATGATAATATATAGAGTACAACGTAAACCTAGCATGACGTAGTGTACTATGAAAACACTATGACAAAATACTATAGAATAACAAACATACTATTGGGGTAATTGATGACAAGACTACTACGATGAATGATAAAGATACACGAGAATCATGGCAAGAACTATCCAGTGTTGATGACAATAATGGAGCGAATGTTCTACAATAACCACATTGATGACATGACATACAATGCAAGACAAGACTGAGGGTGTAGAAGACCGAGACAGGTTCTACTCTCAGAGTCTCTGTCTATCTACCGGTGGTAGAGAGCAATGAGAGAATGCAGCCCGACTCTCTCTGAGATCCAGGTACTCCAAGCTATAAATAGACGGAAACAGTTCTGATATTTGTAAGGACTTACCGGCCAGGAGAAATCTATGGGGAAATTGACAGGGTTCTCAAAGTTGTCAGGTAAATCCGATCTGGAAAAATCAATGGTATTATCCCCAAGCACAGGCGTTTCCTTTGATCCGAATGTACACTTTATATCCCACTCTATCTCCGCCATGTAGTGCGTCAGACAGATCCTGAAGAAGGTTCGACAGCTAGAAGAACACATGCCGTCAGTACGGAATCCATTGCAACAATTTCCATTGTCGTTAAGGCCGCGTTCATTCCGGAATACACCCAATTCCAACTGAAAATTTCCATTGCACAATACCTGTAAACAAGACAAAAACAAATCCATAAATGAAAACGTGTTATCGGGAGGCAGTACCGCTTAGTAAAAATTTCTGGACTGCTTCCATTAAAAGAAGTTGGAGGAAGATTATTGAGATAAACTTGAAATAGTATATGCATGCTTACCTGTGAAACTAACGACAACAATTGTAATGTCCAAAGTACGGCAAAACTTGCCGCTGTCCTAGCCCGCATCATGCCAGTACTGGTCGCTAGCTATAGCTTCTCTCCTCTGGTTATTTAGCTTCAACAACTGATAGCCTCGTTGTCGCGGCTAGCTCCGCCCACAAGGCTGATTGACAGCGACACTGTAAAGACGAAGAACAACTGATTAGCGGGAGCCCACGTGGAGACACAAACAAAAGCGCGTAGCGGGCTAAGTGTGACACCTTGTCCGTCAGACTGACCAATGGCTAACCCTCTCAAGCTTACCCTAGCGCCCTCGGGCTTCAAACAGACTCAAGGGATCCGCATTGTCCCAAAATCCTTTACTACGTCAAATTACTATGGTAGTAGTGAACGAGCAGTCAGGGAGCAGGCACGCGACTAGGCCGCTCTGATAGGTCGGCTGTCTTGGATTCAATGACCAAACAGTGCAGGGCTGCCAGGGATGGGGAATGCGCCACTTGGCTTGACCAATTGGCACCCTAAGTAAATCTGTACAGATAAGCAATTGGTCGCATTGGGACAAAGCAGTCTCGTGCATCGTGCTTACAACGTGCGATCCCTTGTACTAGACACGAGCCGTACCCCGCTCTCAAATCCCCGGGGCCGGGATAACCCCCTCTCTTTGTCCCTGTCCCCCTCTATCACATACGCTTCTCCCCACAACAGGTCCCATCTATAACGGTTACACACTCGAGCTCCAACACTTCCTCCCTTTCTGTCCTACCTTATTCATCTTGCCGGCAATTTCTCAAATAACAACAATACAGTCCCCTAACAATTTATATACTCCTGTTTGAAATGTTGTTTTTTAAGAATAATTTATTCAAATTTCGGCATTGGCGCGTGCCCTTCTGAAGCCAGGGAGCACACGCTATTGTGTTAGATGAATAGACGCTCATAAAGGCGTCTTTGTGCTATCAGCTGCCCACCCCTTCTCCGCACCTGCCGCTTTTGTCGCCAAACAGTAGCACGTGGACCCAACTCCTTATATGGGAGAGGGGCGCGTGCCAGCATGGCGACATACCCGGCCGAAAGGGCCACTGACTGTGTGCAGTTATGTGGGTATCAGTGACTTCCCGCACAATAGCTTCAGTACCGTACAAAGACCTCCATACCTCTACCCTCCCATCTCACGCTCCCCCTGAACCTGTCCTCGGCAGATGCAACCCCCCTTCCAACCCCTGACCCCAACTTTTGGCGGGCTTCCCCCTCTGAACTGTTAGACGCAGCTGGCGCCGTGAACCTGTCGTATCCAGGTATTTTATGTTCATAAACTACACCTGGCGATGTTCTACACTTAATTGGCTGAAATCTAGTTTGTTGCTGTCTAAGAATTTTCGCGCCTAAATCACGGCGACAAGAGACACCCCCGGCCGGAGCCCCGTTAAGTATTTGTCTCTGCAATATTAATGAAGCCGGATATTGAGAGGAGACGCTGCAGGTGTATCAATCTACCTGTCCCCCTCATTAGCACCTGTAGAGTTGGCCGACCAGATTACGAATAGGAGCCAGTCCTAACTGTTTCTTTTTATTCTTTATATTAAATTGATTAGCCACAAACGATGCTTGAAAGAAATGAGGGAACAACTTTACTATACTTTAACAATATATGTCTCCTAATCTAGGTGCACAAATATATGAGTAAACGTTCATGTTAAAAGTATTAACGGTACTCTCTTCATACCTCATTTATCATTACCAAAAATCATCCAAATTTATATAAAAATTTTGTATATGATATGTGTTCTGTTATTTCTTATTTTCCTGTACAAGCCAATTAGCTTACAGGTTACTATAAGCTTGAGTTCCTAAACACTGTCGACAATTTATTCCTACATACATAAATTATTATTTGTGCGCTTTCTCATTAGAATAAGACAAATCCGAAGTGTCTTAAAGGGCAAAATGTTTCAAAAGGAAAGTTTGATTTGTCAATTTAAATGTCATATAATTTATTCGATACATTGTTTATTTGTTTATTTTGGTGTTTAAGACATTCATATCGACTGAAACATATAGGTGTTGTTAGTCCAAAAATCAGAATAAATTTTAATCAATAATGATAACTTGAAATATTTTGTTTAAAGTCTTGTAAACAGATCAATAACCACCTTGCATCAGATAGTCTTGTGCACCTGTCAGAATTATGGAAAGAAGAAAATTCGTTAAGACCTAAGCACTTTCATCTAAACTTCACAACGGTGTAGCAATAATACTTAAAATATTTAGTACATACCGAACTTATAAAGAATAGGAAATGAATAAATACCATATAAAGTGAACTCAAATAAGTGTTATATAAAACAATGAATCTAAGGTTTGATGCATTATAAAATTGCGGTAGTTAATATAGAAATGCGAATGTAAATGATATAACATAATTATAATATGTTCGCATCACAAACAATATCTGTATCTTGCAAAATCGTCTTTAATATACCTTTATATATAAAAGTCAAAATATTCTTGTCGACTAAAAGATACATATGACATATTTCATATCGGTATAACGATTTGCGATGAACAATTTGAGAACACCACAAACGACCTTGACATTGTGTATCAAAAATTCACGCGCACCCAATGAACGATAAAAAACCTTCAATGGGTTCTAAAAATAGCGCCACTCCATATCCATGGCAACCAAATACCTGTGAATTGTTATTCAATTTTCTGAAGTTTGACCTTGAGATAGAAAATAAGGTCATCGTTACTAAGTATGTCACAAAATGTAGTTCTTCAGAATTAAATAATTAAATTTAATTTTTTAATTCAAAATGATAAAATATCAGATATGACTTTGAAGAATACATTTGAAATCAAAAACTTAATATGTCGTCCAAAATTTATAACAATGTTAAAATGGAAATGGTAAAATGACACCTGTTGAAACAAAGTCAGCTGCGAATCGAGAAAGGTGTTTTATCCTTTGATTAAATATGATTGTACATCTTTTAATCCCAATGTCAATCTTAATCTTCCACTTGTGAAGCAAGCTACAACAACAAAGTATTCAACACCTTTCTCAGAATCCCCCTCACCTGCGATATACAGGTGAGAACTCTCAAAATATTTTGCCTCAGTTCATTACTAGAACAATCCCTACAAACAACTTTTGTTTTAATTAACCCGAACGTGCGAATAAGCTCCTCATTGAAACCTATACCTATATCCTCTATAAGTAAATATTGATCCTCGAGGTGGGATGTATGTCAGTTTATTTTCACCTGAGCGTTCCAGGGTACACATGACTAAATATTGAACTTTGTTTGACACCTTTGGTCGGGTTGACTGGAGTAGGTGAGCATAGCGCATTCAGTTGTTGTAGCGGATCTGCTATCGTCTAACGTCTTACACGAAAGTGTGACTTTACTTATCTTTCATATACACATTTACACCTGTCGCGTTAAACGCTTCACTTCTTTAATGGAACAGGGCGCGAAAGCGTTTACCTTAATGAGAAAATATTTGAACGCGATTATTGAACAAAACAGGTGCACCCTTGGTGATCATTCGGTTTAGTAATAGGCCAAAACAATCCTTTATAGATTCAACTGCCTACCTACCTTACAACGCGCCGTTATCCCTAGTAAATTCATCCCACATAGTAACCGCGGAGATAGGAGAAAGAAGAGCCTGTGTTTATGAATATGGTTAGCAACTTTTAATTCAAATACCTGTCGCGTGCCGGTAATGTAGTAATTTTTCGCGCCACGTTCCAGCTTCTAATTTGCATATAGGTGTCCGTCTACCTGTTTCCCCCGTCACGGTCGAGCGCGTGGAGACACCCACCTGACGGCGATATGTGAGGAGATACCACTATAGCTGATGGTGTACACCATCTTCAGACAGACAGATAGATAGACAAGACATTTTATGAAAGTCTCAGACGGAGACGCAGCTGGTCCTCTATAGAATATGAGTCGGAGACACGGGCTCACTCAGTTTTATCCCTTTAATCCTTTTTAAAATTTGATATATTCATATTCATGGACGAATTACATTACACGTGGAGTTTTAGCCAAATCTATGAAAATTGCCTGGTTTTCGGTACACACCCATGTTGTCTGAAAATCGTTAACATTAGTTCATTTCAGTTCACTTGTCATATTTCGAATGAAACGATTCTGAATAAAAAGAATTTTTAAAGAATTAACATCGTTGAGGGAATGTTAGAAAAGAAAGCGGTCAAATCAGTGTAAAAAAATATCGAGATTAGAAAATAAAAGTGCGCTCAGGGTTGAGTTTAATTCAGATTTCAAAGTTTTCTCTCTCTCTAATCTGTAGAGGGGTACTAAAGTTGCGGCACGCGCCAGTTTGGTGTCGCGTGTTGGACGTCACTCGGACCCGATGTAATTCATCATCAGCTAGTCTGTTCCGCCTCGTGTTTATCTTCGAGCTAGCAGCGAATCAGATCTCCAAGTCAGGGGCGGGAGCTCTAGCTGGACTGCCACCTGCTCGCTCTGCTTAGGGACTGTCACAGATAACGCTGGGAGGCGACCACAAACAGTAATATTGCACCTGTCCTTCTTCAAGGTAAGCCTGGGACACCTATAGGAGCAGGTGCTTGCCATTACACCTGTACAGGTAACACGTGGAAACGCTCAATTATCTTTGTCACTCAAAAATAAAAGATGAATAAGTTGTGTCCTCTATAATCTGTCCCTATGATGAAAATCTGTGTGTAACGATGAATAATATGTTGTCCCTGCATTAAATAACCGTCTCCAACAGGTGTGAAGATGCTCATGTGGCAGAGCGAAACTCTTTAGCTCTGAATCAGGTTAAAATGCGTAGGTGACACACTCTTTGAAAAACACAATAGCAGCATCGCTCAAAATTCAAAATTGACACCTTGTGTGGGTGATGAGGTGTGCTATAGCAGGGAGAAGATAAGGTCGGGGTGGCTAAGACAGGGTTGCTAGCTCTGCCCGACTTTATTCATAGTCAACGCAGAAAGCACCTGTAAGGAAACCTGATCGGTCCCAAACTCTGAGACGTAACTTGGGGAAGCTGCAAGTGTAAGGAGACTTGTGATTGTTCAAGGTTGCTTATTCATGTGCTAATGTGATGAGCTATTGTGGGGGGTCATATCGGAGCTGGAAGATCTTGGCGGGAAAATCTGGCGTTGCCCCTCCCCCTCCCTCCCTCACTTTGACGTACACCTGCCGGGGCTAACAGTAGACACACACGTCTTTTGTCATTTCTCCCAAGCATTTGTCAGTTTATTACATTAAAATCTATTTGGCTGCACGTTCCTTGTGGCGGGATTTCATTGTCTACTTTGTATGGAGATTTATCCTTATTCAACAGGTGCTTGAAACAGTGTCAAGGTATTCATTGCGGTTTTTTCCCTTGAATCTTACTTGAGAGACAAAAATAGGAGGTCGAACAGAAGAACTAACATTTGGATAACAGACTAAAACTGTGTAAAACATAAAAGTCCCCATAATAAGATGATACCGTGCTTTAATAAGATAACATTAAAAGTGATAAACAAAAATATATTGTCAATTCTTTGAATATGAGAAAGAAAACTAATTTCTTGAACGAAGTGATGTTATAGATATTAGGCAATGACATGGACAGAAACTAAACGCTTCTCTGTCACAAGAAAATGGTCAAGTTCGTAATTCCTATACACTCATACGATATTCAATAGGAGTACATGGGGACACCCAACTGATTGATCTTTAAATGGTTCATATACACTGCAGAGCTTAAAATGTTCACGTTCGTGGTATATTTAGTTAGAAAAGGACTGTAGTTAATGTTATATAGAAGTTATAAAAGGCATATACTGTACACACATGAAACAGGTCCAGAGAAGAAGTGTAAGAGGACAAATGTATCTTTTATCTTCAAATCTATAGGAACGTCGCCTTATTTGTTCTGCATAGATTTCAGTCATTTTTATCTACATTCCGAGTCGTCAATTTTCGTCGTAAACAGCAGTTACAATTACTGATGCTAATTTTTAAAGTCAGATAATGAATGCCTTCTTACAATTGTCCATGCACATGACATACAAAAGTTAGGTTTTCAAGACTTCGATTTTTAAATTTGATAACGTTCCACCTTCGTTGACTCTGATAACCGTCTTGAACGTAGTATGTCTTCAGTAATGACCAAGACTAAATACGACAGGGAAATATGTTATCTAACCTTCGGTGAGTCGAAGAACAATCTTAACCAATGAAAGGGTTGGTATTCATATGTCAACACGATGAAATTGTCATTTATCATCCTTTGTCTTTGTTAATGTGTGAAACAATGAGGATATCGCGTTTCAATACCGGTAGGAACTTCATCCCGTCTGCCATGATACGTCATAAATACGACTTATACCAGTAACAAATCAGTTTATTTGAATATTCTCCGACAACAAGTGTTGTACATTTAGAAGGTATTATGACCGGGGGTAAGCTAAGCAGTTGAACAGCTGGCGGGATAGAAAGAGGGTTATCTATACACGGATGTTCTCTATAGATTAAAGCCATAGGTCATCGCTCCACTGGGCGCTTTGTCATTTTCGGACACCGAATGCTGTTAAATGGAATTAGATGATGAGCTCTGTACGACACTATTGTGTTGGCGATGTAGACATTAAATTGTCTTTCATCTAACATCTTTTGTTGACAAGTTAAGAAAGTGATCGGACCATCTGTCCAAATCGCGTTTATCTTAATTCCCTCATTTCGTCACAGCGTCTTGCTTGGCCATTAGCTCTCATAACGTTAATGTTGACAACGCTTAGTTCAACAGTTGGACAGCCGTAAGTTGAGTGGCGGCATTCGGCCAACTTCAAAGGTTTAATTATCTGGCGACATTGCTTATACAACGACACCTGTCCGTACGGCCAACAACAACTACTAAATTTTAACTCTGTTCAGAATGTTTGTCTATATCATCATTTATTTTCTGAACACTTTGAACAGTCTTAAGCATGTAAGGAGCATTATCCAATCTTTTACAGCCTTTGTGCGACCAGTATTAAATCGAAGCGGTCCCTTTGATGTTTATATGGCTATTGCAAGGACAGGTAACTAGCGACACGCGTCTGAAACGTTTAAACTTTATTATCACCACAAAACCTTGCACGACGTAATAAACCGGCGATACACATTATCAACATTAATTTTTATGTACACAAAGTGCTAGTCATGAACAATTAAACTTAATTTATCAGCGGCGGCGACTTTGATCGAAGAAGAGAACATCTTGCAATCACTTGGTCTAACACCAACACGAGAATTATCTGCATTAACACCACGACGGCAATAATTGGTTACCTGGCTTCTAGTTTAGATTGGTGCCTCTTATCCCATCATGTCTAGAGAAAACAAACGCTTAATTACTAGATTAACTGTCCACTTTGTTTAAATTGAAGCTTTTAATCCCATCATGTCTACAAAAACAAAGGTATTAATCAGTCGAGTCGACTGCGGGTTCTGATGGAGACATACGCAAGTCATTAGTACAGGTAACCATTGTCTACCTATCTGTCCAGGTAGACACCAATCAAGCTTACCTGATCAGGTTAATGAAGGTGCGTACATTACTGTAATTAATCCAAGGATGAAGGAATTAAATGCAATTAAGGTATGCAAATGGAGCATTATTACCAGGGGTTGTCACAACATTTCACACATATTTGATAATTATTCAAAACAGATCATCAAAGAAGATTTGATGCTTCCAAGGCATTTCGATTTCGCAGGTATATGAGAATATACTTCAAAGTGGAGAATACAAATATTAATTTTGGTACTTTAGGTATTATAGCCTTTTTGTGTTGAAAGTATAGATAATTACCTACTAGTAGATACAATTAGCAATCCAAAATCTCCTTACTTTTATATCAAGGAAGGTGTAGAAATTTGCACATAAAGAACATTTGCAATATTCACTGACATATTTGCGACTATCTTTTTTTACGGATAAGACAATACTATTCAAAAACAAAAATGGCATACTTCTTTACTAATATCACAAACCTTTCGTAAATCGCAGTTTACTTACTCGTTTCTGGTTGAAGACATATAAACCAAAATCAAATAATCTTTCATAGGTGTCAAGGCTTCAACTACTGCATGCATCTAGAAAAATAATGTTTCAATACTTTAATCTCAATCCGTTCCCTGAACTTTGATATTCGTCGGAAAAGTGAAGATAACGGTAATAGCTTGGTATCGTCTCATTAGTTGATGATTATCCGTTAATCCTAACATGAATTGCTCTTATCCCTCTATCCGCTTATCTGCCGCTTAAAAATCTTATCTATCAGAACGATATAAATATAAGCATTTCTTTATCTGCAAAGAACTGTTCATATAGTTTTCTTTATCTCGATGGACAGATCGAATATGCAGGTGATTACGCCTCGGCAGGTGTGTTTAACGCTGCATATACAGCCTCAGGTAGACTTCAAAGGGGCCGCCGATGTACCCGTGGACACCCGTAAATCCACACCCGGGGCGGTGGTGTATATGGGTGTTTCAAAGGTTAAAGCGGGTCAACCCTAAGGGTGTGTTTTTAATAAATGATTCGTGTTTGACCAACAGTTGATGGGTACTGTGTGTATGTGTGGATATGATCGTATACGGGGTTGATATTGTAGCCAGGGGCGATATGTTTCACCAATCAGCTCTCAGTTCTCTGCCGGATGTCCAATAATATTTATAAGGGTTTGACGCTGATATATTGATATTAATTCATCATAGTCATCCCTGCTCGCAGATGTTCTACAACAAGGTTTTAATGTTCGTTAATTTATAATAACATATAATTTTAATGAAAAAAATCCAAAAAGGATTAACACAGGGAGGAAAAAAATAACAAACTTTTATAATTTCAGATGAAAGAAGTCAAAAATGACAAACGTGTACTAAATTGAATGTTTAGAGAACCATTCATAATTAAATCAAATAATATATCAAACCCTAAATAGATTTCTAGATATTGTTCTTGTAAGTACGGTACCGACAAAGCATATTGACAACTCATTTCCTTAATAACCACTAGAGAAAAGTATGCATTTACAGTAAAGGAACTATTTTACCATCGAAAAAACGTCTCTAAAAAAAATAGGTTTCCTAACTTAGCAGGGTAAGACAATATATATGGGGACCACAGTATTTCATATTGAAGCATTTCAATCACTCCATTTAAAGCGTACGGTAGTTCTACTACTCCATATAAGACGTACTGTGTATAGTCTATACATTGTAAGAGTGTGTACTCTAAGGTTACGTGTAACATTTGTGTATGTCCTTAAACACTCCTTATTCTAAGATTGAGTGTAACATTTGTGTATGTCCTTAAACACTCCTTATTCTAAGATTGAGTGTAACATTTGTGTATGTCCTTAAACAGTCCTTATTCTAACATTGAGTGTAACATTTGTGTATGTCCTTAAACAGTCCTTATTCTAAGATTGAGTGTAACATTTGTGTATGTAAGAGTCTTAGATTTAAGGTGGAGTGTGAGTATGATTCCATAGTCTAGGCTAAGGTGAACTGAAAGACCAATGTTAGGGTGAGTCTATACTCGAGGCTAAAGTTAAGTAAAATACCAGTGTAAGTCGGAGTCCATACTCTAGGCTAAGGTTAAGTAAAATACCAGTGTAAGTCGGAGTCTATACTCTAGGCTAAGGTTACGCGAAACACCAGTGTAAGTCGGAGTCTATATACTCTAGGCTAATGTTACGCGAAACACCAGTGTAAGTCGGAGTCTATACTCTAGACTAAGGTTACGCGAAACACCAGTGTAAGACGGAGTCTATACTCTAGGCTAAGGTTACGCGAAACACCAGTGTAAGTCGGAGTCTATACTCCAGGCTAAGGTTACGCGAAACACCAGTGTAAGAGTGCAGATTGTATAACAAAATGTAAGACGAGTGTAAGTGAGTCTATATTCCAAGGTTAATGTTCCAGTCAGCAAATCGTGTCCCCAGTGGGCCGTGTCGGGCCGTAGTTTGTCTCTCGCCCGGTAACGATTTCTTCGATTTTCTGGTACGAAGCAACAATGAGTATGGATATTTGCATCATTGGTTAATGGATGGTGTTTGCGAGGTGCTTATAGTCTATTGTACACACATCAACACGGGCAGAGGATACGGCAAGGTGCGTGGGAACGTGGCCGGCTTACCTACAGGCTTACCTACATTGGTACATATATACCTACATACCTACATTCGTACTTATATACCTACATACCTACATTCGTACTTATATACTATATACCTACATTCGTACTTATATACTTCATACAAACATTCGTACTAATATACCTACATACAAACATTCGTACTTATATACAACATACCTTCATTCGTACTCAAATACTTATATACCTACATTCGTACTCATATACTTATATACCTACATTCGTACGTATATACCAACATACAAACACTCGTACTTATAATATACACCTACATTCGTTCTTATATAACTACATTTACAGACAAATACTGCCCCAACCCTTGTGTATCTGATTAAATACTCAGAAGTACAAAACTGAAATAATAAATATCGTTTTCGGAAAGATTTCATATTATAAATATAACTATATCTCCATCTACATTAACCATAAATTATTCTAGTGTGTAAAATATATTAATATTTAGTAACTTAAACCCTATGAACCTCATATATATCCCATGATAATGGTTATGTTTTTGATATATATATATGTCATTGACAGAGAAAATCGAATATATCAATGTTATGGCAGAATGCCCACACGAAGGTTGTTTACAAGAATGCAAGTCAAAGCGATTCACGATGAAAGGTAAAAGATGATAATTATTCCCAACAGACAGTTCACGTGGTGACCGCATGCTCCACGCTTAGTTGAATCCACCCAGAACATCGATGTTGACCTTCCTATCCCACATTATCACGTACCCGGTGTAGACGGCAGTGTCTGGGATAGGTTTGCCGTGTAAAAAAAAACAACAATCAATAAATCGATTAGTTCTAATCGATAAGTCCACTTTTCCAGCACTTCTTGTTAACATCCGTTAGAAAAAATACTTTATTGTCAACACGGATTGAATTTTATATTAAATGATAGAAGCAGAATAAAAATTCAGACAATATTTTGATTTTGTGCCCCATGCCGAAATTCAGAAAATTTAGTTTCGTTCCCGAGAGAAAAGAGAAGATTATACGAGTGTTGCTTCCAATTCCGACTGTCACGCACGAACGCACGCACACATACGCTGTACACAAGGTGGCTCGCGTGGGTATAGCAGACAGAGTTACCTCCCTTACACTGCTCTCTGGGTATCAATACCCGAGATAAGTACCCGGTATGGAAAACGTTTTTAAAACTATTCTGATACCATTTAATTGAAAAAAATTAAATGAATTAAAAATTTATAACGCCTGCCTCTACTAAAGTTTAAAATAAAGCTGAATTTATAACTTTTCCTCATATGGATTTCCTTTATGAATAATTATTCAATGATTATTCATTTTACACACGAAGACGTTTCTGGGCTTATATTCCTGTGGGAACAGACGCCCTTACAGCAAACAGTGTTCAACACGCATCTCTATCGAGTAGGTTTTGAAATGGTTTCCACTGATGCCTCAACCTTTTTTACAAGGTTAATTTTTTAAAGTGATACCAATCTTTATAAAAAGAAAGAAAGCTTGAACTATGACATATCTTATTCATTCTATACATAAACGTTGTTTCCGACACTCCCAATAGAATCCGTTTCAAGTATATGTGTAAATTATATAACATTTGAAAAGAACCAACCCAATAACCAACACTGTCTATACGGATCGGTCAGGTCCATCATAGTTCATTGTATAAAATGATATTTGTGTCTTTCTATCAAGTTCATCTTTAAATATAAAAAACCCAACCTAAAGCATCCTCTCAAAATATTGTTACAAATTTGGTTATTCATAACTGCAACTGTAGGAATCCGAAGTTCACTATGTGCTCAACACTTCTAAAAGAACCCCACTCCCCTTTCTTTGTAACCATTTGTTGTTTCTATCTCGTTTTCTAGAATTACCTTGTCTATTGCCAGCGTTGGTTTTGTGTTTAAGGATAAACTATATATTCCAGGAACAGTTTACCCTTGTCCCTCCCGGCTAGAGAACGCTACCTCCCCATATGCACGTGCATGACCCGTGACCATGTCTGACACGGAGTTGATAAATTAATAATAAGGGCAAATAAAGTGCACATTTATATCCTGATACGGTCCATTAGAGGCTTTAAAGCGACATATTATGTTACACACATGGCCATATTGTGGTCAGTGAAAACATTTATTACACGTGCATGATCACTCTCGGCAGTTAGTGCACGTGGGTGTTCACCGACGACAGGTTTACATGTAGCATTAAGTGTACAGATACTTAGAGACATAACAAAAGTGTATGGTCACAGTGCCATTGTTTCATATCCAGACATTCAACCTTTTAATACCAACGTGCACATCATTTTAATAAGAGCACCTTCATTTAAGAACGTTTCTGGACAAGTTGTGCCAGTTTCCTTCTACAGTATTGTCCACTATACAAATAGTTACGAAATGAGAACCTGAAGTTAGCAGCGGGTTAGTTATTCGTTACTGTGATAGTTATTCGTCATTCGAATAACGAATAACAATTCCGCTGCTAACTTCAGGTTCCCTTAAGACATTACATATCATTTAAGGACAAGACCAAGGTATGCTAACCTCTCCATAACCATTTGGAACTTCCTCAATGGCTATTTCTTCTCCCGTTTCAAAAAGCGTAAACTGCTTTTGAAGACATATGCAAACCAGAACCCTATATATAGATCTAATACCATGCATGTATTATAAAATAAAGTCACAGAAACTTTGTTAAATTACAAATATCATTTATTAAATTGTCACTTCTCAAGAAGCAATACCAAGGTTACATGTCCTTATTACATGACGTGGGTATGGTGAACTATATAAAGACGTCATATATACAACAAACAGCAACAAAAAGTAACCATTATCATCGTACGACATTCCTGTATGAGTCAGTTTATTACAGTTATTAAAGTTATTAGAGGAGATAACTCAATGCATATCTCAACTTGAACTGATGTTATCTATATCTGCAGGGCGGCTCGTTATGTTTATTGCAGTAGATGCGCCTAGATCCCGTCAGACTTGTATGTGCAGTTAACCGCTCCAAGCTAACCCTGGGCTAATCGACTGCACTCGGATCGCAGATAATAATATCCATATTTTAAATGATCCATTTGATATTTTGCTATTTTTTACACTTTTTACCTCTCGTATCTGAGAAATATTGAGTGAGTGAGTGAGTTAGTGCTTAACCCCGCTTGGGCAATATTTCAGCCATTAGTAATTGAGATCTTCATCGTGATTTTTTAAAACTAAGAAACTTGTTACCAAACTGGGGTTCCCTTAACCTATCTTAATAAATAAATGTAACCTAATGAACTAGAAAGTATATGAAAATGTAAGTAGTATAGCGTTGAATTTTAATTGTAAAATTGCACAGGCTAAAAATTGTAACTTCACTATGCAACAAAACATCTAACATCAAGTTCCTTTGAAGAAAAACGGCGGATATTTTTTCAAAATCACCAACACATAAATCAATCGGATGAAAAGAAAATGTTTCAAATGAAGAAACGTGAACCGGGATATTATTTTACGTGTGACAATGTAGCTGATATTTCCACTAATTTAAAGTTATGTGCGCCTCGCGTGTACCTTCTCAATCTGTGCAGCAAACTGCAGCGCCCAGATTTCACACGGTGTGTAATGACAGGCAACAGGCACATGCTGAGAAAAGGAAACAAATTGAAGGATTTGCCTTTTTCAAAATAAGACAAAACGAATTTAAAACGAAATTGTATTTCTAGAAGCTTGAGATTTTCTAGTTTTCAACTTTCCTTTGGAGGGGAGGGGGAGCAGGGATGCAGGGAGGGAGGGCGAACAGCTTCCCTGAGTGACGTCAAACAGATGGGATATGCTTGTAGCGCCAGATGGCTGGTATGGAGTCGACCTATCAACCCTACGCGTGTGCAGCGCGCGTGTGTGTGCACTTCTATACACGTGGGAACCAGGTTAAGTTTCCTGCTGGGCATGTTACAGTTGTGCACAGTGTATCGAGATGTGACAGAACCAGCAGTTAACAATTAATGATAAACTATCCAAAGCCTGCGACAAAATTAAGCAAATGAAAATATTTCTTAATCATAAAAAGTTGAACTTTGATATCATGACTCCGGCTGCTCATAGCCTCAGATTGAGAGGGGCGCTACAGTGGCAAGCCAGCAGAGCAGAGGATCTGTCCGTATTGTGTCTCAAACAGGGTGGAAGACGAAGAACATGTTCTGCTCTATTGTCCTCTAAACACCGGTACCAGTAGAACACTGATGTCCAGTCTATAGGAGTAACAAACCCTGAAAACACTCCTCCAGAGGTTTTCCTGAGACTTGTGCTGAGACCAGACAGAGACTGTGCCATCACTGTGGGCAAACTATTGCATCAAATGTTTCAATTAGAATTAGGCCAGGCTATTACCATATCCCATACTTTGATATTTAATGAATATCTATATAATAACTTGTATATTCTATACGTGTAGTTTTAGATACTTGTACCCAGCACCACGTGGGTGTTTGTATAATAAAAATCTTGAATCTTATACCAAAAAACACCATCCTCACCAAACTGATACTTCTCACAATTTAATGAACGCAGAAACAATCCACACATTATTCTCCTTCTCCTTTTAAACAATAATACTTTTAAGCGAATATAAATCGAGGTTATAAATTTCTACTTTGGGAGTCAAAGATGTGGTCGTGTTAAGTACGTTATTTTCATCATCATTAATATTACAAATGAACAAACGAAAATCTCCCTTAGGTTTGACTAAAAAAATAGATCTTTCTGTCTCTCTAAAATGTTTAGAGCACAGAATCAACTCTGACCACGCTGGTAACGCTGCTCAGTTCATGATATCTATGTTAGGAACCCGAGCAGTTTAAACGTAGTAAATTCTCCAGTGGGAATAAAGCCGTCAGTGCCGACAGCGAACCCGCTGATACTTCCTATCACCACGACCAAGTCAGATACAGTCCGCACTGTACGGTGTCCTGGGAAATGTATATACATAAACATTGTATAATGTCAGTTGAACAATCATTACACATTAACCTATATGATGAACTCAGGTGGAAGCGTTTTGTCTCTTAACATTATAAATTCTCCCCCAGATTGCAATTTCTCTAACACACCATTTAGATAATTATATGATGCAACAATTTGTTTCAAATTTAAACTGATGAATAATATATATATGAATTATCTTAAGCATATCTGCCACAGTTAATTTACTCGAATTAGTTGCCTTTAAACCTTTAAAGCTCGTCGAGGATGCAAAAATGGACTTGCAGTGCTTGTTTGATAACAATACGACTATCATTTAAATGCCTTAAGATTTTCATTTTTCAAAAACGACTCTTTCAGACTAACGGCAATAATCTAATATTTCAAGGAGCGAATTTTGTCATGTACATACCAAAACCTGTCACCTTTATTATCGCGATTGAGCCATAATTTCCTATTACCCAAAGCATGTTACGGCGCAAGTCCAATTTACCATTTTACGCCTGTTTAAGTCTCGTTATAGGATAAAAGCCAGCACATGCACGGACGTTGAGAACAAAGACGATATAAATGAGTAATTAATATGCAAAAGAGCGAGCGAAACACGCGTACCTAGCTTAACGAGCGTGAAGAAGAGTGAGCATATTACTGGACCCTGTCTCAGACCAGTTTGAACAGGGTGGATAACTTTCCCAACTCGTCGGGAGTGCCACATCAAGGGGTTGCATACTGTACCAACTCGCCCCTTCCTTGACCCCCTCCCTACCCTTTCCTCTCCCCCAGTCTCCTGTTCTCTACATCTGGTCCAAACATTGCAAAAAATAATCGAGAACGGTTTTATACTTAAACTTTACTTCTCGATTTTTACCTTTTTTGGATTTTTAAAACTCCTTATTTCCTAAGAACGTTTTTCATAAGCTTCACAGCGACAAAAAATGGTACTGGGATATTAATTCATGTTCTTTTCAAACTCGCACTGACAGTCAAAATGTTTTAAAGATTTGCAACAAGAAAGGTAGTTCACATGAAATAATTTTATGAATATATAAAAACGGAACATGGAAGTCATGGATGATATTGTACTAGAATGACATTTCACCTTAGAAAGAGTAAATCAATTGCATCTGATTTGTTGATATGCCTTAACGTAGAAAAAAGACAACTACAAATGAGAATCAACTGAAAGCATGGAATGAACACCACAGAGAGAGAGGGAAAGTGGCTTCATAATCAAAACTTTAACATCATTTCAACACTCTCACACACACACGCACAGATAATGTAAAGTGTCTTACATATTACAGAACATGCTTTGTATATAAAATAATTTTAAAATGTAAAATGGTTTGACATTTCAAGAAGTATCACCAGTGAATAATGCTAAGTGAATGAGCAACCTAAGTAACGCGAGTATAAACCAATCGAGCAATAATCAAAGTTGATAAAAATATCAAAGTATGTAAAACATAGCTTTTTCCTAAAAAATAAGTGACATATAAGCACATCATAACGAGTGCGTTCAAAATATTTCATAAGTCAATCGCAATCCGAGCTGAAATGAAATACAACGCATGAACGCTTACAACTCTATCAGGATATAAAGATAGATTGTTGAAGCCTGGACTAGAGTGAGTTTTACCTTAAGGTTCTACATCCAGAGAGAAGGAACGGTAAATCCAGGGTAAACGACGCCGAGGTGTTAAAGGTAACATTGGTACTATCCGAATGAGTGTTCGAGTGTATGAGTGGTCAGAAGGTATCGCTCCTGTCGTCTGGCCGTGTTGCAGAGCTCACCACCAACTGAACGCCGACCGGCCGAGTCGTGCCTCTCTGTATAGGCCCAATGTGCTCACTCGCCGCTCTGTTGACATTTTACAACGATGTTGGCAATACAATTCCAATGTGGCTGGCAAAACTTTTTGATGTCACGTGATGCGCACAATGCCCCTATTGTTGCAGAAAAAATATGGCCGTTGCCCACACCTTTTAGTGACCTTGGTGCAGTGGATGCAGGGACTACGCCAAATGTTGAGACAGATTTTTTCGTGGCAGTAGGAGAAACCGAGGCTGGAGAAGGCGACCCATGCCATGGTGGCTCAAGCCGCACTCATGTGGCTGGTGCATGTACCCGGGGTAGAGAAGGCACCCGGGTGTCAACTAGCGTCTGTTCACACGGGGTGTTCACATGCAGTTTGGTTAACACCAAGGTGTCACACAAAGTGAGGATTTCTGCCGCATCATCGATCTGGTACGCTCCATGACGTCAAGTTCAATAGTCTATTGTTATGGTTAGATCGATCTGCTGTTCAATACGCCACGTGCAATACGGGACTAGCTTCTGATCTGCCAGTACCCTACAGTTGGTTAGCTCAGAGTGCGACATTAGGGAACACCTGATGGTCTGCTTAGCCGAGTTTATGGTCATCGCGGATGCATCTCCATTCATTTGAAAATAATATATACTCATTTTCAAAGATAGATTATTTTAATTTAGGTTTTAAGGAACTTTTCAAAAATATTTTATTAATATCATGTCAACTTGTAGAATGAAAGCCTGAAGTCTATGAGGTTATGGTTTGTGGTGAAACTGACCGAGTGGAACGAACAAACTTTGGGACTGCAGTAATATTTGAGGGTAGTAGAGAGAACCGTTCCGACAGAACTATCGAGAACAGATTCGAATTCTTCGAAATGTTCAGACAAATTAATTGATAAAAGAGACAAAGTAAGAGACAACACTATTCGACATATAACCCATCTCCAAATCCCGTTCAATTAATTATTAGTTATCGCAGAGCATGAATATCGGAATAGCTTTATTCAGAATGGACAAGAACATATTTCCAACTTTTCAAAAAAAATACTCAAACAAACACTTGCCATGTAGTTGCTACAAAGTAGTCAATTAAAGGTGACCAGTTGAAGCAGACGACTGACCAAGAGCAAGCAAGGCCACGTGCCGTGAGCAGACGACAATGAGGCCGGAGCAGAAGTCAGAGAAGCCACTCCATGGACGCTGCCTTTAGCCCCGGGCCAACAGAGAACAAACTCAGAACCGCTCAAACATGCCTCTGTTTGCCCGATAAATTTAACAGACATTCGAGTGCGTCTCGGCTGCTGTGGACATGGCGATTGTTTCAAGCCCGAATGCAAACAAGCTAATTTTTATGTTACACTCATCTGATTCCGCAGATTGGAAACGTATACAGTAGCGGGCCCGCATCTCAGCGACAACTGCAGCTTTGAGGAACAGGGGTGTGTGCTGCGGTTATACATTTCATGGACAGTTTCTTTTAATTCAACGTTTCCTCGCTAGAATGTAAACGAGACGCTTACCTAACCTTTCCCTTGTTAACCAAGATGCGAGCAAATTATCTCTGATATTTGTTTTTGTGCAATCAGGCGGTGGTCCTGCAAAACAGAGTTTGTGTTGAACAAGAAGACAGACACCTCTTGCGTAATGAGAGGCCAATATTAGTTGATGTCTGACCAAACGGCCTTGGTGTGAACAAGTAATTTGAGAAGAACTCATAATATTAACCCTTTCTGTCGACATTACGAGTTTGGTAAATGCACGGGAATTATAATCTTTGTCAAGATGGCCAATATCTGATCTGTTCATAATTGCCGAAGATTTCATTTTGTTTTCACGTCTTCTTAACTTACCCGGTAAGATGGGTAACGCGTCATAACCCATACTAAGCTACCAATAGATGGCGTGTCGAGATCATTGTGGTAATTGATTAGGGTAATTTCATGGGTTAGGTTATATTATATAGCAATAATGTTTAGGTACTGCTCATACCGATATTTCTGAGAAAAAACAAACGCAGTTTAATGAAATTGAATATTCTTTAAGAGACACATAATCAATTCATATTCCAGCTGACTTATTGGCTAACACTTGAGTAAGATATCTTTTGTAAACCCACGTTTACGCACAATATGAAAATACATCCTTGTAGGGCAAACATGTATAGTTGATGAGACTTGGCAAATCATATAACAAAGGTTGTTGCTATATACAGAACAAAACGACAATTTTCTTTTGCAAGATCGAGTGAATTGCAAAACCAAAGGAAAGCGTAATTGAAGGAACGAAGTAATTGCAAAACTGAAGAAAAAGTATAGTTGTAGGAACGAATGAAATTCTGCGGAATTGCAACAATCTCGGTGATCTCGCCAGGTATTCCAATGATGACGTCAGAACAGGTAAAACCAACATGGCGGGCGAGGCTTCAAGTCGCGGCACGGAGTTCAAGTCGACCCTGCCGTGTGAGGAGATGACAACGCCCTCTATCTGTTTCACGTGAATCAAGCAGGTAGATATGCGAGCCCATCTTATCGCCATCTTCCTCAAACTGTCTCTCTCGACTCTACCCGGCGTGAGTTTAATTCCAGGCCAATGAATAATGCATATGGTAAAACAATGGTGTCAAAAGGCTTCCGTGACCATGCAAGTAATCCTTGAAAACCTTTAATTATGTATCAATCTTGGACAAATGTAAATATTACATGACTCCAAGTGAAAAGCATTTCTGCATTGGAAGTTTAACGTATGACAAGAAGATATCACGTTACTAGCATTGTGAATCTTAAACTACACTAAGGACTATTGTTCAACGGGATGAACGTTTATGCTGTAATCTATATGTGTACGACAACAGGAGAAGGGCATCTGAATATTGAGAATCGTAATGGATAAATAACCAAACAGATACAACACATTTTTCATTTCTCAAAGAACTGCAAATTATTTCGTAACAATTATTTAATTCGTGTAACCATTGATAAAGTAAAACAAGAAAGACGAGCATTAAAGTCCTTTCAGGATTGCAGGAAGCGTGTCTGTAAGTTTATGTGCTCAATTTTAGGAAGGTATGGACCTCTCGCAGCACTGAAGATAGCCTGGTGGCATCACCGTGGGGAGGATCCGCGTTGTTGTTGAAGCACTCAAGTTCATCTCGCCTCGGACTCTGAGGGTGAGTGTTCCACCTCAAAGATTGCAGATCTCTTTGATGCAGGACAGACAACACGTGCATACATCACAGGGAGCACGATTTGGAGGAATGCGCGTGCGTGTAACCGGGGGGTACCTTGAGGGGGACAATGGGCCCCTTTTCACACGCTCCCTCCCCCTCCCCTCCAACCCTGACTTCAATGTTTGCCAGCTGGTCATCGGGAGATATCAGTTAAACAACAGAACCACATCAGCTTAGCACTCGCCGCGGTCAGTCAGAACACTGCTCACTTTGTCACTCGCGACGACGGTCCAGATTTCCCGCCTAAACATCACAAGTCAAACTCAGGGTCTTGTTTGTACCGAAACGCGCTTGGAGTCACTGGGCGAGTTACATCACAGATCACGCCGTGTCGAGTCTTGAGGTCAACGCAAGGAGCAGGAGACGCGATTGATTTAATTGTGCTTGGTGCGAGTGTTAGAGCTTTCAACGTGATCAGCTTATCTTCACTTCAGAGCCCTGTCTACTAAGCCATTTACCCGTATGGAACCATAAGCAACAGACAGCCAATAAACGTTTTTTTTTTAAAATGAGGGTAAACGATTTATGATGTTCCTGAGCATGATTCAAAGCTACAAAGTAAACTTATCAGAAACGAGCATGAAAAAAGACATTCTAAAAGGTAATTGGCTTGTGCCAAGTTAAAGGCTTGTTTACCAGCACAATAATACCAGAGACAAGAACAACACAAAATCGTTGTACATTTGTGATGTTTTTCGTAAGAAAGAATAAATTTTACAAACTCATGATGCAATGTAGTTTACAAGAAACGCATGTCATTGTCACGATTCTCCATATGCTGAAGTCGTCGTCTGCCCGCCGTCAGCCGGTCTGCTGGTCAAAGAGCCGCTAATGTCCCAAGCAGACGATAATTACTTCCCGTAAATCAACTGTAGGAGGCCGAGAGTGCCACAGCCCATGGGCAGGCAATGGCAGACGATTGGACAATTACATGCAATAACAGTCATCAGGCCTGCAACAATGTTTGTTGAAGAAGAGGTATTTATGGAGATAATGGCGGCCAGGACCATAAACTAACGTTATGGCTGACATGTAGGGTTTAGGTCATTAGCACGGGCCAACTCACACCGTGGGAGTCGCAGCGACTTCGTCAACATCACACCTCATCATTTCACTCAATCATCTAGTCTTAATCAATCAGTACTGAATCAAACCTTCATCAACTTGTTTATCAAACCAGAATCATTCTTGGCTCCAATAAGATCTAATAAATAAGATCTTCAATGAAGCTGGGACCATCACACCTTGAGCTTGGTCTGGATGATAAAGGCTTCAAATAAATTGATTCTATCAATCTCAACGTTAAGTTGAATGCAACAAGTCTTCAATTATTAATAGAGGTCCTTCGGCAAGTCTAGATCAAGAACGTCTATGTTGACTTCTCGACCTGACCAGACAATGTTCTTTTTGATTTGGCAACTTGATAACTTAACTTTACTTTTGAAGAAAATCCCTTTCAAAATTAAAAAGACCTGTATGGCGTTTTCAAATAAAAAACTTAAGAACAAACTGGTGAAAGTATATTTTCGATATTGTGGCTCTAAATTGAATTGTTGAGTTGGATTATTTTGTGAAAGACTAACTACAATCATGTGTTTTCGTTTTAAAACATTCTGACAAGAGTCTTTAAAAACGGAAGAAGACAGAAGTTTGTTTTATCAAGAACCGGAAACAGCTTGTACTTGTCATGCGTGATGGAGCGAACATGCGGAGAACATTCATCACGTGACATTCCCGACTTTTGTTGCATCGCATTAAAAGAGCATCTATAAATTGTTGAATACAGATTTCGATACTAGCCATTTGTGAATGTAATGAATTATCCATGCACTTGCTTTATTTGACTTTCAGATCATTATAGTTTCGATTCAATCAGGCGTCGCGTGTTTAAACAAGGTTTTGCAATTACTGTGGTAGAAGAAAGGCTTTATATTCGCAGGGCCTGAGATGACAGTTCCCCAGGAGGGTCTTTAACTCGTCAGTTGCGACCGATAACTTGGTGGTATATTGATCTCTCTCTACAGAAAGGCTAAATATTGAGACAAGGAAAACGACATTAAGTTGAAAGCAAATCAAACAGAAAATTCCCTCTAGATCCAACAGCGCGCCACTTGGCGGTCAATAACGTCGACACTACTAGGAGGGGAGCGCTTAAGTAATAGTGTCATGAATTGGAAGCAGCGAGTTTGGCAGACAGACGTAACAGGCGGTTCAGACGGACTCAAAAGAACTCCATTTTATCAAATCAAGCGAGCAGACGAAAATAGGGGCAATGACAGACGCTAATGACAAGAGATGTGCAGACGACGGTTCCAAGAAACCAGACAATTGCTTCAAGGAAGCAGACGACGATTCCGTAGGCGCAGACGACCCTTTAAATAAGACAGGGCCTCCTCGGTAGTGGTTGGTTGGTCCACAATCGATGTGAGATCACCTGAGGAGTGGGGTGATGCTATCAAACTGTGTTGGAGCATCTTCCACAGCTCTAGGTCGGTCGCGGTCGGCGTTACAGTCACGGAAAGAGATGCGGCAATTAATAAGGCTATGTGGCTGTCACTACAACAGCTAAAGCGATATATTGATCCGATTGCTACCTACTTGAGCAAGAAGGGACAAAATGAGATTTTCCCTCGCCGTACCTTCCTTACCAGTCAAATATAAGACGCCGAATGGGAAATTATACCAGCTTTGTTGTTCGGAGGAATCATTCAGGGATCATAAACTCCCCTGTCACTTGAAAGCTCTCCTTCTTGTCGTACTTCTCGTTACAAACAGGCTTGCACTGTCACAACAGTAGAGATGTGGGGATGTGGAATAGTGTTCTGACTTACAATTGCTAGTTTGAGTTTGTTCATCATTTACAAATATTCTGT
This sequence comes from Steromphala cineraria, assembly GCA_916613615.1. NCBI lineage: Eukaryota > Metazoa > Mollusca > Gastropoda > Trochida > Trochidae > Steromphala > Steromphala cineraria. Next base: position 5,334,827 of record OU744724.1, on the reverse strand, counting down.
AGGCCTTCTGTGGGTTTGGTAGACAGAAAATAGGAAACAGAATCCTAGCTTGTTTAGCTTTGATTTACAATGTGAACTAATGTGAGGGACTCTGTGGGATCGAGTAGACAGGCTGCACTCCCGAGGAGAATCTTCTTTCTCAAGTTCCTCTCAATCTACTTGCACGCTACTCTAAAACCGACCTTTCATATGGCGATTGAACTCGACAGTTTAGCAGATTTTAATGACCAATATTCTCGCGTTATCTTAAATACTTAACATGGGCCACGAGCCCGGCTCTTAATTATGCCTCATTTATTAGCTCTCTGAGAGGAAAGGTTGGGTCTGTCCATCTGGAACCAATAACCCAATCAATGGCCTAATGTTTCTCTACGGATTTACCCCACAATTGCACTACTCATATGCGGGAATGATTAAATACTAAAGGGGTATCAATCTAATTCTCTATCACTAGGGGGCAGCACTTAGATGTCAGCTCGCGTGACTCTCGCTCATCAAAGACACGTGACCCACTAGCGAGACTCTGCGGGACTTCGTGGAATAATTGGACGAACCCCCAACCAGGAAGATAGGAACAATCAGGGGAAGAGTTCCGTTACTCTGATTCCAAAGATAGGCTGAGTTGACGAATAACGAATAAACTTCTTCTTATACTTTTGTATCATATATTTATCAAATATAAGTATACAGGTTCTGGGGGTAAACAGTGCAATCAACGGATAATAATTAACCAATACCATGCAAACTTTTGACAGTATACACAAACCGTTACAAATATCCCTTATAGTTTCCGTCCAAAAATTTGCATTTTGCCGGATTGTCTCTTTTCATTATACCGTATTCTTAATCAAAAGATATAGTTCCCGAGGGCATCAAACTAATACGCCCTCAATGTTTGACTGGCTGTAATACTGTTGACACGAGACAAATGAAAACATGCATTATTAACTATCAGTGTCCTAGGAATGAACTTGATAGGGAAATGGCCCCCGATGAAACCAGACCCACTTTGTTAAATCACAACAGAACTAGCAACACATGTTGAATATTTCACCATTTATCATAGCAGCAGTTCAATAACGGTGTATGCCGAGAGTCCCAGGGCGCCACCTAGCGTGATATGTGCTAACCTCATCTTTACACTCCACTGTGTATCATATCATCTCCCGCCAGATCGATGCTTGCTGTTTAATCAAGCAAAGCAATTAAGTCTGAGGATATTTCAAATATTTGTAATGAAACCGGTCCCATCAACATTAAAGATGTTGCCAATGGAAATACAAGCAGACAGTAGGAAGCCCAGCCCGGCCTATCAGCTGATGGCGCAATATTGGCACACAGGGCTTCCATACACATCGTCAATCTGCTGACTGTGCTAATCTCTTGTCTGAGCTACCTTCTCCTTAGAATTCATCTCATCGTGTAGAAACCATTCCAGTTGAAACTGTCTCATAATTCCGTCTCTCTATATCTATATGGTAGGGGAAACCAGGACAAAGGAAACCGGACAAAGCGCACCCCCTAAGCGTTATAAGTGTTTAGAATGCAACTCGTATATGCACTCACTGACAAATCAGATTCAGCTAAACAAAATTCTGTCAAATAGAGGATACTGAACTACCTGTTTATATATTTTTTTTAATTAGTAATTGGTTTAGTCACTTGCTTAATTCAGATTGACGCTCAAGGGCCGACTTAAGGCAAACCTATTACACCCTTCTCAGAAGTTGTAAAACATGTATGAAACCATTCAAGGTGAACCCAACTATCCGAGTAGGAGATGCTAGTAGTGGATTCTGTTGACCGAAGCAGTTTACACCAACATCAAGGGTTTAATGGTCTTTTAAGTGGTACTTATAATTACGCAAGATACTATTTCAGGGTACGTAAGACACTGACGCAAGAGACGTGGTATTAGTGAGTCTCCTTGGCTAACCCCTCGCCATGCCTCATTTACCTCATCTTCAGTGATGAACCTCCCATTTAGATAACACGTAGAGGAGACTAGTACCAACTTGTCAACGAGGAATGCACGATTTCTCAAACTAGCGGACAGTAAAACTTGACCAATCTTACACAACGTCCAATTTATAGACATGTTACCCGTGACCGAGTATTTGACCAAATCTTAAACGGTTTGCACCAGAGTCAGATATCTCCGATAATGTAATTAACCGTTAAATTGATAACTACGACACTAATTAAAATACTTCAACGATAAGGGTAATTCGCGTGTCAATTTAGTTTGACAGAGTACCCAATGCGACCATCATGAGTTCCAATTTTGAGCGATAGATCGGGGACTTCCCCAACATCTTCTCGGCATTATACCCATGTCGTTAAAGGGACGCCCCTATCCTCCCAAGGGGCACATTTTCCTCCTCCGAGAGATAACCACCCCGTGTCCATGTGCTGGGACAGAGACACTTGAGTCGGGAGACGTGTAGAGCCCTCCTCTACTGGTCAGCGTCTCTGTCCCAGCAGGGTTCAACCCCCGCACTCGGAGGCGAGACGAGGCGAACCCAGGCACACAAACATGCAGCTTAGAGAGCAAACTGGAGATAAATTACTACGGGATGCGTGTGGTGGATAGAGTGCACGAATCGGGAGAAGATAAAAATGTTATGCCCTACTCAGCTGCGGGGGTGTGTAGTCCCCTCGATTATCCCCATTTCTTAAATTTACCTGGTAGGGATGTGTATTAGGAAGGCTTATCTAGCCTGAGGGAACGTGTCGAAAACCCAACACTCGTGGCTAAATATGTCTCCTTATTTACTGGTAATGGACAGACCCTGAATGAACTATATATTATATGTCGGAAATTGAATTTGGTCAATAAAAACTTCATATTGTAGAGGTTCATATTGAATTTAATGCATGATATATTTTCTCAGATAAAATGCTCTATTTCACATAATAAATTCTTACAACAACAACAGGGTCCCATACTTATTTTTCGATCGTTCAAATCAAATGTGAAACACTAGCCACCTCCAGGAACTATGTCATGGTATAGAGAGAGAGACATACCACAACCCCGTGTTTAACCACTGGTTACAACCAAGAACCCATGCACTGGGCCTGGCCCGGCTTGGCGCTGCGCTCTTGGCCTGTCTACATTCACACATGTAACTGAAAATCGTCACCCTACAATGACCTAATTGGGTAAATTGTGGAACTCTGACCGAAGGAGGACTACAAGGTAACAGCATTAGGCAAGCGTGTATTACAAGTGATTCACTATTCAAACCTCCCAAATATTTCTGTTGATTAAAAGAATCAACAATATTTTTTTCTGGTGTTGCTTGTTATTGCGACTGAATGTGGGAAGGATGTTGGATGTGTAGGAATGTGGACTTCACAAGGTCAAGGGTCAACACCAAGAAGGACCGGTCACTGTGCCACGGGGACTTCTTACCTTTCTGACGTCTAGATACTTAGGAACCCTTCAGTATATCAGAATATTGGCATTATTACGCCTGATATGTTCAAGGAATGCCAAGAAGATGCTACTAAATCTAGTATTTACGTGATATTGATATAAAACAATTGCAATTACCAATAATATTCTTATTTCATAATAAGACAAGAACTTTGATTGTAAGAACAGCAATATTTTCTGGATAGCAACTTCTTCATTGTGAAATTTAAGTATGCGTTTACTACTTCCTCACCCTCTAACTTGTTGTAAAGCATGATTTGGAATGGTGAGATTCAAACCTAAACATACATATTTCAGCAATATTCCCGACTCAGTCACATGAATTCTCAAGGTCAGAATAACGCGGGAACAGAAAAGAAAAATTGAGTATGTTTGAGGAATAGATGAAGTCACGTGACTGAGAAGTTGAGGCATTGTTTGGAGCTGCTGAGATATGTAGCCTTGGGTCTCTCCCTGATCGGCACACTTTGCAAATCTCCATCTCAAATTGAAGTTAAGGCCGGGCTTATCCTATCTAATCTTCGTGAAGACTCGCGACAACACAATGGCTAAGCGACTCCGACAACAGGGGTGAAGCACTGGATAACGGTGACTCAACTCCTTATAGCGAATGTTTTTATTGTGCCTTCACTCTGATAGATATAATTAGGGGCGAAATTGTTTATCATTCAACTGGATTTTATTTGTATATTTAAGAAATTTTTTGGCAATCTGTAACACATGGGATTGAGGATAGAGAGCACATATATAGGTGTCTTTACTTGAACATTGTTAGACATATATTAATACTTCATCTTGGGATACGTCACTAATGGCTGAAATATTACCCAAGCGGCGTAAAACAATAACTCACTCAACTTGGGAGGATGACAGTGTTTAAGGTGTCGGAAAATAACGTCTGTTCTCTTTGAGAAACGCTGATCTTATGCGGTGAGTTAATTAAGTTGGGAATCCATGATACAGTGCTACGTGATCTCAAGAACCATCATGTCAGCCTATGAAAAGTGCTACTTTTGCTAACAAACAACAACTTTACAAAGACGTAGAAATAAGCGTCAAACGTAACATAATAAAAAACCAAGTCAAACATGTTGGTCAATTAAAACTAAAAGGACACTGGTGGACAAGACATAAGGCAACAGTCTAACAGGAACATCCTGCTCAGTGGCATCCATCTCTCTCTCATATTAGACTTCAAAAAATATCAGAGAATTATTTGCGTTTTTTCTCATCATATTGTTCATGTGAAAGCTAGCGAGATTGGCGGAGGCTGTCCGAGTTTAAACAGCGCTTCTTTCTGCGGGCGCTTGCAGCACGTTGTCACATTAAACCTTATTGTACTTTTTCCGTCAGTCCGTGAAAAGTGTTATTGTGGCCAGGTCCCGACTGATCAAACACAAGGGCAGTAGGAAACAAAGGGATCCAAACAGGACCGTATTCTCAGCGGCGATGTACACACGGCATGTCAAGCAAATACACTCGCGTATCATTCCACCTTTTGTTTCACTTAAACAAACGTCCCCTGCAACAACCCTCTGAACCCGGCCAGTCCCCCTCTCCTCTCCTCCACACGACTGCGGTCTCAGTCTCTCTGTCCTCCCTCCCTCCCTCCCTCTCTGTCTCTGTCTCCAGCTATTCTAACTCTTCCAGGAGCGGTACAGACCTTCCTTGCTTGCAGATTCCTCACTTTTTGTAATAGCATCGTGTGAAATTCAAATTTCCTTCAGACTCCAACTGCCATTCAGTTTTTAATCGAGCTCAAGATGCATAGTTGGAATAGTCCGGTTCTTGGGTGAAAATGCTTTCATTAATTGTTTAAGGGTTGCTGGAAAATTGTTGTTTCTTAGAACGTCTCTCTGTCTTTAAGAATTCGGGATTTACAAGGATGTAATGAAAAGGATCACATATGAAGTAAATGTATGGTATTGTTGAATTATGAGTATTTTATTCATTGTGTGTCATTGGAATAAATCATTGTTAGCACTGAAAAGAAATGCCTTGAAATTTAGGATGACAATTTCTTGTTGATACATTTGTCTACTTCAAATTCAAACAAAGGTTTCTTATAACGTATATGTAAATTGACGATAACAATTAAATCATTTGAGAAGAAATGTCTGGAATACCAGAATGACACCGATTATGGCTTAATGCATCTGTCATTTTCTCTGTAGCATAGTTCTAATGAAACATGTAACTTCAACAATTTGAGCAGAACTATGCACAGGAGCATTCTGCAAGATTCCAGGAATTTCATGTCATAAATTACACACTGCTCCAACAGAAGACTCGAACAGCCTGACAGGGCTCATGAAACATGCATCAGTCGTCTACATCATTTACAGCAGATATGAATATTTAACAGTTCCCAACCATTCACCGTTTCTAAGAACAGGTCTACGAGATAACACTAGTCAATCATTCATTTGTCTATACATGTTGCATAGAAGAATGAACGGTTGCTTTACTTGTGCCTAAGCTGTTACTTTACTTCTATGATATTTCGGCATTTCGTTATATGAATCACGATTTGTTTCACATTTGTTTATGTAATGATTATGTTCCAAAACCATGCTTTCATAACTTGTATTTTAATTTCATAGCTTATCGTAGCACATAATAAAATACCCTCATATCATATTATCAATCTATACCATAAATGTTCACATTTGACAAACAAAATCAGATACAAGAGATACATTGTCTATCAACAGAAATGAATATCTAAATCAGCCTTGTTTCCTTTGAGGGCATAACATCTATTTCTATATCTACATCAACCGAAAACGAAGTTTTATTTTGAAATGTTCAAAAGCTTTGAGGAGAAATTATAAAAGTATTATATTTTATGAAGTACATTATTTATCAACATTAATACGGGAGGTTTATAAGGACTCCTTTGCGAAATCAACGTAGTCACAACTGTTGTTTGGTTTGTGTAAGCCGTTCAATACAGTAATTCTGCTTCGTCACAACTCAGCTATTGTAAAGCCATGCCGGATTTCTTAGCCGCCCACTCGCTGCTTGTGTTAATGTAACAATCTACCCAGCCCATTCCATCCTAATGGACCTCGTTATGTGAAACAATGCCATATATTCACAGCAACTCTTAACAAAACGCCGATTTGTGAAAACAATCGAGTATATTTAAAGCGACACTTGGATGCTTATAGTATCAGTTGATGTCATGTTACCATGGAATGTTGGTCAAACCATGGCAAATATGTAAGTTCCATCTAAAAAGGTAGAAGGTCTTTTGACAAGAGCATGAATTCCGACTCTAATTACCTCCCTTTGTTAGAACTTTCCCACGCTGGAGGTTGTTTTGTTTATGAGATAGATGGCGGTTGCCATGATCTTCACTTGCAACTATCAATAGCTTTTCACGCTACTTAAAACACGGATGGTATTTTTGTAATGATTTGTCTTATTTGTATATCCTTCGCTTGGACGGACCGTGGCGGGTTACCATAGAGGCCAGCAAATAGGCAGGAAACAAGAGCACAGCCTCACTGATGTTGGGGAATCGATGAGTAGAGATGAACTGAGACGTGCTTTGTAGGTAAATCTGGTCTATTGTTGATTTTGACAATTATAGCAGGGTCGTGGTGAAACAATGGCTAAAGGGAAGAGCCGATATGAGGTTACATGCACCATTAGTGGTGACAAAAGAACATTAAATACACACTTGACACGGCAAAGTAGTCAGCTGACCAAGGGAGAAGTTACATGACGTTATGGTTGCTGAAGCATAGCGGAAACAGTAGCAACTTTATATCAACAAAAAACTTTTTTTTCTCTTCAAGCCTTATGAAAGATAAAAAGCTATATAAAGGCTTAACTAATTTTAAACATTTCTAGAAACTAGCTATCAACATTCAGATTCTATCAAACCGTTACGCAGTAGGTCTTTTTCTTAACTTGTGAACATTTGATACCCTTTGACACTTCCAGGACATAACCCTTTCAATTGAACACAAAACTTATGAAGACTTTTTCACGAAGCATCATGTTCTAATCACACCTATCAAATGGGTGATGACTAACTATTAAGTGGTATAAAACCGTCTTGTAGTGTTTGGTACTGATGCCACTTCCAGAGATGGTCCATCCAGATAAGCTGCCTTGGAAAAAACAGCAATTAGCCAGGCGATCAGCTAAATAATTCATCTGCCTCTCCCATTACTACAACTTACTTGATTTCCTCCAGATAATATCCGTTTCATCTCATGGCAAGATCTCATAAACAAGATGGCGACGCGTGCCCTTAAGAACAAGAACTATACCGTATGTTCTCTAGAATAGTCAGTTCCTTACTTTCTTTCAAAAAGTGACAATTTTAAATGGCGCTAGTTTATTATATTGGGAACCTGAATTACTCCTGGTGAACTATTGAAGGTTATAATTTGTATATTTTCAATCAAATATAAAAGCCATAACCTAAGTGTAAACAAAGACTCGTACACAGGGATGTTTTTTCATCTTTCAGAAAAAATACCATAAACATGAGCGATTACGGTAGTACAAAGGAGAGAGAGGGAGGGAGGTACGACTGCTGAAATATGTATAGTGGACGCTATTGGTCATTGCTTGCTGGCACGTGGACTGGTCATTAAGAAAATTAACTTGGGGTGGTCAAAAACAAATTGGGCTCATCAAGAGTCGTTGACCTTGAAAATGACCTTCCGAGTTGTTTCAGAATTTAAATTGATATTGTTGCAGCTGTGTATAAAGGGGCAAGGTGCCTTCCTGCCTGTTAGCAGCTCATTCCTGGCTGACGAATGACCAATTAAAATGCATATCTTTTAACGACATGAAGAAAAACAATTTTCAAAAACGTTCAAAAGAACAACTTCAAAGAGAAGGTGATTTGTGAGAATTAAAGTCACAACAAAGCGTTTGCATTAGTCTGAATTGGAGACAGAAGTCAAATGATGAAAAGTGTAACTGAATATCATACAGTATGATTGACGAGTTCTGTATTTCCCTTCCCACAGTTTAACCAAGCTGATATATTATAACCCAACAGAAGAAGCAGCCAACCTTACAGCATGAGGTTTAACTAAACTTAAACCATAAAGAACGAAGATAAGATAAGATACAGATAAGACATACTTAATAGTTACTACTTTCAATAGCCCTTACATCAATCACCATTCCAAATATCATATAAAGGCGTCAATGTAGCTTCCCACAGCTTAATTTAAAAGTTACATTGACGTAATAAAGTAATTCCATTGAAAAAAGATCGCTTGACGGCAGGCCTCTAGTTACGCCATCAAGCATAGTGAACTGTTTGAATCCCATTAGTCTTGGTGATCCGTCCTGATTGAGACGGTTAACCCGTGTTTAACGCCACCAGCGTCTGTATGCCACAGGTAAATGGCAGGTAAGCAGTTTCACACGCGGTACAAGCGATGGCTGTGCTCATCAACACACCATTGAGTCCCCTATACTCTGTGACAGGTGCGTGACGAAGTCATACACGGTCTAACTTCCCTGTAAGTTTATAATTGTAACGTTCCACTCATGCAAAACATCGGGCTATTGGTGTGTGACGTGGCATGGAAAGACTTGCTACAATAGACACAATATCAACTGCGACGTTCCTAGTCTAATAGCAACGTTCCCACGGCTTGTGGAGACTGAAGGTATATCCGCTATAGAGACACTTCAAAACTTGTCGTATTTGAAAACAATATTAGAAAATATTTCTTGAAATTTAGAAGGGATATATATAACATTTATGAAATCAGATATCCACTTTAGGTACACTGTTTATATGGATATGCGGTTAACAGACGGTTGGCAATTTTTGAAAGTGTCATTTGGTAGGATATTTTAAGTTCATAATCAGTATAAACTATAATCATGATATAAACTCTATGGAATGGGATTTTTCATGAAATTGCGGATGTAGTACGCTCACGATTGTTTAAAGGGGTTTAATTAGGTCATTCTTATTTTCAAAGAATTAACAAGATAGATCAAGGCGTAAAGGTGCTACTGTCAACTCGCTCCATACATAACGTGTGAATACAGGGGAATACAGGTGCATACATGTGAATACAGGCCACTTATAATACACACAGCAGTCGAACATAAACTACCGGAATTATAACACGCTGAATAACAGGCCAAAAGGTTGCTATATCCAACTATTCAACTGGAGAGGGGATCAACCGCTATTGTAGGTCTGAATGTATACTAAACCCCTCTCAGTGCTGTCACTGAATGGAATCTCTCGTAATGTGGCCCCAACTCTACTAAATGTACTTTTCCTTGAAGGAACTTTAACGTTAGGTGAACCGTGTGTCGGTGTCTGAATGGAACCATCATAATGTTCCTAGAACTAGACTGTATGTACATTCTGAATGATCAACTTAACGTTTCAATAAAGCAAAAGGCTTATGACTTGTGATATGTTATTTGAAAAGCTCTCTTTGTAGATCAGAGGGGACTGTAGAATTGTGTATTGCATACTAATGTCTGATGTCGCAATTATTAAAGATAAATATTCGGTAATATTCAAAAACAAAACCTCTTTAACAAAATATTTAACCGACCTTAAATTTTCGTCATTATTTGTGATATGAGAATGTGTGTCTTTCGGTCACTTCCGTCTCTATATAATCACTTGGTTATATTATTTGAATGTTCTTTTCTAAAGATTTAGATGAAAAGAATCAATAACTGTTTGACAGGCTAGTACAAATCAGTGGTAATGCATTATCTAAGAAATTGAAACTAAAACAAATTGGCGAAAAAGAAATCGATGAAGGCGATATTTCTACGAGGGAAGTTTGAATTCAATGAAACAATATCGTTTGGTGTTAGCAAATCTACATTTATTTTATTACTTACAATCGTATAGTTTTAACGTGTGTTTAATAAAAATGAAATGAACAAAATAAGGCAGGAACCAAGGCCGCACAAATTATATTGAAAAGAAACAAAGGCAAGCAAGACACACGTCCTAACATTATGCATTTCAAATTTGGATAACCATGATTTTCAAGCCTCATCGCGATAGTTTCTACGACACAAATTTAATCATAAAATTTTGTCAACAAACATACCAAAGGGTTGACATAAATGAGAAGATGAGAAATATCTAAATAATCCTAAATACGTCAAAAGGCACTTAACCTTTTCATAAGTTAAAAATATGAGACTTCATAATGATAATGGTTGCTGCTCAGCTCTTGCTTATGGTTTTAACATATTCTTCATAGAACGTTGATGGAGATTAAATGTTTTAAAACAAACGGATCGCTAATCTTTCAATGTATAATTTTGTATTTTGTATAAAGATAAAGGAAAAAAGTATAATTATCATTAATCATCTATATACATGTAATAATACAATTATCTCAAGTATTGCTTATAGTAGAAGTGGTACGTGTTTTATATTTTCAATCAGACATATACTTGCTTATATATCACCGCTCTTGAAGAAAAACATCCCACTTCATATAGACAATTCAGCTAAAATATAGAATTTATTTTCATCTAACATCTCTACACATGAGACTATAAATAGGTGGAAGTAATTCCAAAGAAGACCCATATGTCTCCCCTCAGTGAGTAGATGCGGCCAATTAGAAGACCAAACACTTGTCGAGTTGGACTCCTCCGTCTGGAGCGAGACACGAGCCAGACTCTACACATGCGGTCTGTGCTCCATCAACCGGTCTAGCCTCGCCAGTAAACATAGGAATACCACGATATATCCTTCATAGGGTTATGTAGATGTAGGTAGGTACCTTGATGGCTCTCCATCACCCGGTCTAGCCTCGCCAGTAAACATAGGAATACCACGATATATCCTTCATAGGGTTATGTAGATGTAGGTAGGTACCTTCATGGCTCTTTATCACTCAGACTAGAGTCTCGTAATAAACATAGGTACGCTAGGATATAAATGGACCAATGTAGATTTAGGAACTGAGAAAGGACTGATATCCTCTATCATTCACCACCACATTTACCACTTATATACATTTCTCTTATATAGATGTAGACACTGGGATAGGACAGAGATGACATTCAACTAACCAGGCTTTCGTTACGAAAAAACATAGGTAAGTATATGTAGACAACTGAAAGGACGTTTCCATCAAATCATAGGCATACCATGATATACATAATTCTATATAGATGAAGATACTGAGTCAGGACTGAGATTGTATTCCATCACTCTAGTCTCGTCCTAACACAAACCCTCATAGTATAGTATGTCTATATATCTAAACCGCGACAGCGCGGAGATGGTCCTCTATCACTCGAGATTCGAACTTCAACAATAAACCTGAGACTTAAAGTCTTGGAAAAAACTTATCATGATAAACATACATGCATGAGCCAATTCTGGTGTATAGGTACCGACACAGGAATGAAATGGTCCTCTATCAACTGGAGTCTAACCTCGACAATAAATCTGGTATACCAAGATACACATAGGTGTATGTTGGTGTAGGTACTGACACAGGACACAGATGCATGGTCAGGAATCTCCTATGTTCTCGGTGAAACTGTCTAATTATCCTCGACTCTGACATATGGACTGTCTCGATGTGCAGCGATTTCACTAATAATCTCCACACTACATTATTTTCTTGGTGTTATGAATTGTCAAGTTGCGCGACTACATGCTTGCAATAAGGATTATGGAAAGGTAAAGCTATAAAATGATATTACAAAAATGGTTTTACAATGAAGCTGAATAGTACTTGTGGTTTTTCCTTTTAATTTCACTACAACAGCCTGAATTTTACTTATTTAGGCAATGTCATATTTGCATAGTAATTCGGCGCGTTACAATGGGTCATATCCCGTAAAACGGAGACAATGTATTTATATATTAAGATCAAATCCTTTTCATAAATAAAGAAGACACATATAAGTTCACATCCTCGCTGCAAGTCCAAATTGACATTGCAGTATATATCTCGATGAACGAATTTTTTTTTTTTAAATTATCGCCTCATCTGGAAACACCAAAATATGAAGCAGCACCTAACGATATACACTTTGTCTTACAGCTAACCTTGAAGTATTTCTCATGAAGTTCCTAGTACAGCACGGGGTGCTACCACCACAGATTACTACGTATGGAGAAGATTATATCCAACAATTATAACATAATTAAATTTCTATCCAGCCCTATTTCCTGTACAAAGCTCGACGAACTATAGAAGGGACTCCTGGCAGTTTACCTACGGGAGTCTCCCTCCAGGGTTTACATGAAGACAGGCACACGTCCATGCGACAACAACAGAGGACGGTTTGTTAGGTTACGGACAAGCCAGAGGCCAAACCAACAACAAGGGGTCAATATTTAAACTGACCACACAAAGAAACCAAAACTGTGATTCTTCATTGTAAATGAACTGGGGCGGAGTGAAGTGGCCAGATTAGTAACAAGGATCTGTAGCGAGAACATGGCGTCAACTTACTCGTTCTCATCTTGTGATTTTCAAATATCCAGCATAATATTCTTCTAAAGGGCACTATATTTCAAAACTTCCTGCTCGTAAACGTTGTAGTTAAAATTGTGATTATACGAAATAAAAAAACAAGACACGTATATGGGGCGTGTGATTCCAATTTCCGCAAAAAATAACGGAATTACCAATATGAAATGATAAGTAAAAAAACAGACTTCCTAAAAAAACACGCAATATAATCGAATTAATGGAGATGTTGACAAGTGACAAACAAGAGAATACATGTAAATACGTTAACAAGAGCAATGACGTGTAAAGATACAGAGCAAGACAGGTACTCACGGGTCGAGTCCGGAATGGAGGGAGGTTATCGCCTGTACCTCGAGGTCGGAACAGGAGAAGGTTCAGCAGTATCCACTGTAACAGAGAGATCCGTCACTTAGAACACAGAGTCTTCCTCACATCTACACATGGGATACACTGTCACAACACGAGGGGTAGGTCATTGTATGGTGTAAGTGTTAGATCAGAGGTAGGGGTTCCATTCACCTGTGGACTGACCATGTCAGACGGACAGACGGACAGACACCAGGGTTCATTATTCCCCGGTCTGGCACATAACGCTTGCAATACTATGTACAATATCCAATAGCCACAGCAAAGGCTAGGTATGACAACGAGAGATAGACGGAATCCTCTTTGCTTGTCAATTAAAGACTCGGTATGTTCCCACGCTCATAGACTGACAGTCCCGGGACAGAATGCTAACGGTAACACTCAGGGTGATGTTCGCTCGCTTCGGCCGCGAGAGGGCGCTCACAGAACTCCTCGCAGAGCTGGCCGGACTAGAGACGAAGCGCCGGGAGAAGACGAGAGAGGGAGCAGTGGAGAGACAGGCGGTGGAGCCGGGGAGAGACAAACAAGCGGACTCAGACGTCTTCGTCAAACACGACAGGCTTGTCTACAGCAGCAGCGAGACAAATGACATAAACAAAGAGGGATCGTGTGTAGCACTGCGACCAACTAGCCACTTGTAGCAAGGGTGTATTTCACGCGATCAGATACAGGAACAGATCTCCACAACAAATTCCTTGAGCTCCTAGAGGCCTCGCTGAGGACAAAACGCTCTGCTTCCCTCTCGGACTGCGGTCCGCACGCGACTCGGGCAACAGTATCCGCTAGAAAATTGTTTCTTTGATAAGAACACTCAAATATGCCACAATTCCCTAATCTTGTGTCCGCTGGGGTATCGCTTACTGCTTGTCTTATGGGTGGTAGAGAGCTGTGGTAGAGAGCCGTGGTGTGGGGACGGGTATATGGACGGGACTAGTCACTCATCTACACGCTACCCCATACAATTAGCTATTCATCCGTCAGCTTCTGATATTTTATCTACAGTTACTTACATTGAATTAATATTTCATTACGATATTGCTGTATTGTGATAAGGATACGGATTTTCTTCTGAGGAGACAATCATTCTTTTTCGTATTATGTTGCTTCTAAGATATCAAATATGAGAATCGTTTTTGAGCTTTACTAGATTTCACTAGTTTTAGAAAAATTATACCTATAACTACTATAACTGCCAAACTTTAAGTGAAATAAACGAAGCATTTAGCCATTTCTTATACATCTGAAGCAGTTAGTTAAATATTCATACCAATCCCGAAACCATAGCAACATACCATGATCTACATTATATCAATTTGTATCTTAGTGTTTCACAACATAAAGTGTGTTCAGTATGTGGGCGCTACCGGTTGATCAAGACATGCTCACCACTCATTCACTCACAGTTTACACACTGGTTTTGACCGTTATAATTCTTCCAAGCTTACCAATGATTTAAAATAAGAAGAGTCTCCCGTCTTACATACTATTATGTCAACCTTTTGCGATGTTTCTAAGCAAAACGGTTGAAACACATAAAAGGAACACTGTTTAAGATTTAAAACGGATTAAATATTGCTCCCTCTTTATTATTTGTGTACCAATTTAATTCAAATTGTACCAAAATATTTTGGCAATTTCGTAAATTTCGGGCATGTATTTAAATATTGATCGAATCTAAACCCAAAAATTAATATAAAATTCCACCTCCCTAACATATTTCGTCCAGCACATAACTAGCAGTTTGCTTTACAGTAAGTCAGACATGGTGTGTAGGGAACTATCGATATGGAAAGATAGCGATGTGTGGCAGTAAGCCTCCTAGATAGAACTGGTAACATGCAGCCACCAACACGCTATCCACTGACCCGCCAAACAGAAACAAAAGACTCATAAACGCCCCTGGGTATCATGTATATCTTCAATATGTAGAAAATTCACCTTTCTCGTGTCTCTCGGCTGGAAATATAAAATGTCCTTGCATGCTCAAATATTGGTCATCGGATGGTGACTATGAAGAATTTCTTGCAAACGTGACAGGTCCAATGAATAAAAATGAATTAAGGACATTTAAAAGCAAATGGGGTTTGGAATTCCAATGCAGAAATTCACAGTATGCATGATATATGATAGCCAACAGAAGAGGTGAGGTGAGGTGATGTGGGGTTTATCGCCGCTTTCAAGAGTATTTCACTTATATGGCGGCTGCTAGTATTATTGCAGGGAGAAAGCCCGCAACACTATTGTGGCTATGAATTGCGGTGAAACCTGCGAGCATCGGCTGGAACTAGCAACCATGGGTGTTACTGCACTGAAATTCAGTGTAGCATTGCACCCAAACCTGACTGCGTGTAGAACAGTTCTCTACTGCAGACAAAATTGCCAAGCCCCTGACGGGATTCGAACCACGGACCTCCTGATCCGAAGCCGACGCGCTAAGCCAACAGAAGAAGCTTCTAGGTTTCAAACAGAAGCTACATGAAACTGTGATAGCAGACTTTCTGTAAGTGCGTGCTAATGTCATAGTTTATCATATTATCTTCTTATTTTGATTTTCATTAATTCATTGATATTGAAGGAGGGCATATTTCTAGTGTTAGAATAAATGTTCACATTTACATACCAAACACGACTGTATTCAGATAATGCTTTGGAGATTTCATTAAAAAAAGTTTTAAGTATCAATATCACTTCCAAAAAAACGTTTTAAGTATCAATATCACATCAAGCGATCCCTCCATTCTAACTGATTCTTAAGTTTATTTGAGCGGGCTCATCTTGAGTTTGGGTGTAGTTCATGAGGGTTTGGTCGACAGATCAAGTTATTCATTCGACTCATTCTAATTCATTTCCCACATTACGCTTTTGCAGATATTTGATATCTGTTGGCCAATCATTCTCACAACGTTGACTCATATATACATCGAACACACCTAACGACGGCTAAAGGTGAACGTCTTAAATTGCACACCTTTATTAGAGGGAAACGCTGGATGTAAGAAACAAAGGTAGATAAGTAATGCGCCATCACGCCGGCCAGGTAAGAATGGACAGTTTCACCTCGTCCAGTCATCACACCTGTTGTTGCAATTTACAAGTTAACAATCGCCAGGTGAACATTGCTCTCCGTACACCTATGTTCTTGAAGGTCACGTAGAGGTCATGACGGCGACGTGACGCTGCATTGTGTTGGCGCGTAAGTCACGCTTAATTCTCGCACGAAATCACGGATCAACGAGATGTTATTGCCTCGTGATTTCTTAAAGGGGTGTTATTAACGATGCATTGTTTCGAACGAAACTCCTTCAATGGTAAAATCGACCACCGCTGTTTGGAAATCATAGATCGACAGTTTTGACAATGACTTTTTGCTGACGAATCGTTTGGGGATTAGGGGTCAGGTCAGCACGTGGAGGCAGGTCACGTGACGGCACCTCATGCTAAGATGTGCTACATAGGTGTGCAAGATGATTGATAATGAACCAAATCAACGGGCACCTGTTTATATGATCTCTAAAACATTGTTACTGTACACTTGCATACAGATATAAGCAAACCTATACAGGAGATAATATATCAGAGTATTTGTCTGGCTTGTAGCTTCATTCATCCCAAGCAAGGTGTCGGTGATTCGCCTGTCACTTGGAACACTCCCAGTGGAACCAGCCTGGATTGATTCATGTCTAATTGTTCCCCACCACTAGTCCACACTCAATTGGTCCCGTACTAGACAGCAGTAATCCCGCTCTAACAGCCCCAACTCACACTAATCTGTGGATTTACATTATGTACCTTATGAATCGATGTTTTGGGGTTGAGACATTGTGAGGTAGTTTAACGTTGTACTTTGCTAGTTTATAAAGTGCAGATGTATGGAATAGAGTAATCCCAGTACGCTAAATCCTGCTGACATAACAGGCTGCACCCAGTCTGGGCTACATGTATCCAATGTCATGAATAGTTAGAAACCGACGCACCTTTAAATGTATCAAACGATAGAATATGAATATGAGAATATGGCTCTCTGGTGTTTGAGAAACTGCTACTCATGTTCCACCCAGACAAATTTTATATAGCCTAGGATGTCCAGGGCTTCCCTGATTCATCTGAACTATCAAAATGTAAATTTCAGAAAGATGTTATGACATTTTGTATGACTGAAGAGATATGATGGTTTTGTCATATTAACTCGACTACAGCCTTTGTGACGAATGTCCCATTTGGGTTAAAATCAGAAAATCATTCTATGTCTAATTTTTAGTAATTTTTTCCCATTTATATGTTTATATTAAATGTATATCTTATCTTTAATGTTTTAGTACATGTATACTTTGTTTTATTGTCTCTCGTAAGTCGCTGAGCGACTGGTTAGTTCATATTTTATAACCATGTAACGAGTGAGACATTAATAAAATTATCTGTCTGTCTGTCTTGAAACAGTAGTTGATATTCTTTGTCTCATGTTAATAACTATCGTTGACTGTGTTATATTAGTTTTGTAAGCTTCTTAACAATTTCAACAAAAACCGATTCTATTTTTGCATTTAACTGCATTGAGCAGTATGTTCTCCTAGCAGATCTTTAACCCATTTTCGAGCAAAGGCATGCGATATTTCATATAAGATGGTTTATGACATCCCAAACGTCATACTTTAACGAATAAAGAAGTTAAATTTTAAAATGTACTTGAAAGCATAGCGGCACTTACCCTACATGAAGATGGCCCGAGTTGACCAAGACAGACCACGTAACGTCTGTGTACTTGTATATAAGAGAGTAA
Source organism: Steromphala cineraria (assembly GCA_916613615.1). Taxonomy (NCBI): domain Eukaryota; kingdom Metazoa; phylum Mollusca; class Gastropoda; order Trochida; family Trochidae; genus Steromphala; species Steromphala cineraria. The sequence goes on along the minus strand of OU744724.1, from coordinate 5,316,763 downwards.
AGCCTACATGGACAATGTTACACCACTCGTTATCGCTCGCGACAGGCCCTTGGTTCCTCACGGCTATTGAATTACCAAAAGTTGATGTGTCGGCAGGATATTTTTGGAAATGATGAAAATGGTTTCCTTGTATTAGAAAAATAAAAGGATTAGTTCTTACTAAGACGGTTGCAATATACAAAACCTTTCAAGTAGGGCTATGTAAGACGATACCTGTTATCAAACAAATGTATTCTCAAAGGGCAAGGTAAAACAATAGAGCCATTCAGAAAGATTTATCGCTTTTTGTCGTGTAATGTTAATATGTTTTGTAAATGCGTATCGACTTGCACGCTAAAGACATAAAATATATCAATATTTAACAACGGGTCTATAAAAGTATTAGAAAGAAATCGAAACGTTGCCATTTCAATTATCAGTCTTTGGAATCGTTTGTTTTATTTAAAATTTCTTTTTGTATTTCATCACGATGTATTCTTCTAATCCGATTTAAAGAAACAAGAAGGTAGTTAATATTTCATGCGAAATTCTTTAAATATCTTTAACTGTTCGTTAGTTAAAGTTATACTTTGTGTGTGATAGACATGGTTTCAGCAGCATAAATGCAAACAATGTTATAAAAGTTCTCCAAACACATACGTATACCTTTCTATAAAGGACTATTTCTTCAGAGAATGAGTATTAAAGGGGCAGTAGCACGTTTTAAGGGGGAATATAAGGTGATGTCAGGAAAATGAAAATTAATGGTTCCAATTTAAAGACAATGCATTTAAACTAAATGGAGCAGTATTAACTCAAATATATGATATACAATTTAGCCATGGGATTCCTTTTTCTTACACAAAATGAATAAAAGGTGTTCACAAAAAATGGCCGCCAATGGATTTTAGGTGAATCTTCATACTTTGTTCTCTGACTATGGAAGATTTGCTTGTGTAATGAGATTTTTGACACTATCAAAACAATACATTAAACGTTAACGTACAATTATCAGTGACAAATTCAAAATATAACATTATCAAAAAACGTGCTACTGCCCCTTTAGTCTCATGCACTTCGTATGCATCATAGAATAATGTATTACGTTTCGGTTTGCTCTATTACACCTGGCCGTTCATAGACAATATACTATGACAACAATCATAAAGCTTCAAGTAAGAGCGAATATTAATGTATATCAACTTCTTTATTCTGATAGCACAACGTTTCGATACAGCTTTTTGTATCGTTTTCACGTATAAATGACAAAGTTCTAAATCCCACTCAAACAAGTTTCGTCAACTTTGATTATCGTAATATTGCAAGCAATGTTTATAGACTTTTCCTCCTTTGAATATACATCAGTACCTAGTCTTCTACAACCCAGACCCTTAGTGTCAGTCACTAGGCGAATACCAGATAAATTGAAACAACGAAAAATGAACAGGTCACATCAACCATTCCTTACACAAACTTACACAACTAGTTCCTGCCTAAAACGACTCTCAGCTGAATCATTTCAAAACCCAATAGTAAGTTTCTATTGTAGTCTTCTTCAACCACCTTGTGCATTCCACATATATTACATAGCCTACCGTATCTAACCTTGGTTCTAATTCAGCAAGTCTAAATGTTACTGATACACACCTAAGAAACTGCATAAGTAAGAAATTAACATTTCCGAAATGAAACATTATTTTTTTAAATATAACTGAATCCTTAGTTTACCATACCCACTTAACTGAAACGAATAAAACATTTTTGGATCTGGATTTGACTAATACATGAATGCCTACAGAAATATAATCACAATAAAGGGGCATACACTGTACAACAAAAATATGATAATCCTAAATATCATTGACTAGTCAACAACTCTAGGTCCTGTGCCAGGTGTCACTGCTAAGAAGATCTCCTCCTCACTATCATTATATATACCAGGAGGGGGTGACGAATGCAGATGGAATGTAGATTGTAATTTATTGGTTTATATTCAAGCTTCATGCTCTACAATTGAAATGAAAAAAATAAGTTGAAACAGTGTGGATCAAACACAGCTTTCACATTGGTTAAGTGTGTTATCGTAGACAGGATAAAACCAATGATCTTACATGCATATATAAGAATGTTTTCGTTCATATGATATCGATTACATAGATATTTGATTTCTAAATGTGAAAATATTAAGTAGCAGATTTAGTATCAGTGTGGTCATTGACAATCCCTGTTGAATTTGGATATTACCTATCATTTCTGTTCAACACATCAATATAGACAACCGTATCATAAAGATAACAATAACATCTATATAGACAAATCATATCTCCCTGAATACAGCTATTTGTGTGCATATTGGCATTGAAATGAAATTATATATACTTTGATTCATGTAGAATGAATTTCAACAATGTTAAATTATTACATTTTCAATTTAAGTTTTTAAGTATTTATACAGAAAAAGGCTTTTGAAATGAAATTGGTTGACAATGAATTATGCATTTTTTGTAAAGTAGATAACAAATTGAAAGACATTTGTAATTTGAAAATTACATAACCACATTAAATAATAATTATGAAAACATTCTGACAAATGCATTGTTACCCATTCCAAGTATTCAATATCTAGACTGAACCGACTTTTGATGACATCTTACTTAACATTTGGTTTACCAAATTTGATTTAATGAACTACTTCCCATTTGCATCACATATACAATAATCGTAAGGGCATGTACCATTTTAATACATTCATAATGCATTCGAGCTTCGACAGAGATTGGGGAAAGTATCAATCTATTCTTGAGTAAATGTCTACTAAATGAACTACTTATTGGTTGTGGTGAGTATTCTTGGATTTATAAAATGAACGGTGAGATGCATGATCTTGTTTATCTCCAACAACTTCATGGGGTGAACATTCATAGTTTATCCACAAATTGGAATTCTCTGGTCAGAAAGATCCCCAATAGATTTGACAACAAAATATCAATTTTCTACAGCCCGAGTAAAACGAAGAATGAATGAAAGTTAACCTTTACAATATGGACACAATCAGGATTGGATTATTATAGAGCACAAACATTTATTGACACCACCACAGATAGGAGGCCGTGTACTTACACAGATCCAAACATATAGATAAAGTACAGACCAGATCAATTTTCTACAGCCCGAGTAAAACGAAGAATGAATGAAAGTTAACCTATACAAAATGGACACAATCAGGATTGGATTATTATAGAGCACAAACAGTCATTGACACCACCACAGTACATGTGTACGTTACACAGATCCAAACATATAAAGTACAGACCAGTGCAAGTTCTGAACTTTTGCAGCAACATGATCGGTTCAACCAATATATCGTTGAAGCCATATCGATTCATAAGATCAATGGAGATACATCAAGCTACATGAAGTCAAGAGCACTAGTGTCCAAATACTTGAACGAGTCATTTCCTGAACAAATATGTATTTGATAATCAAGGAATATAATAACATGGTGACCAGAAATAACACATTGGAGACCATGTTGTTTACCTGGGATTACAGGTAAGTTGATTGCCTATCAAATGTTACGGGAAATATTACGTCAACATACAGTTTACTAATTACCTTTCTTATTTCCAACTTGTTTGAGAGCACAACAGGTAACCATGATTTACCTTTAATTACAGGTAAATTCTCAAATGTGGCATGTCAAATAGGCAGGTGATGTGTCGACTTGTTTGCACGTGCATCACGACAGGTGAAAGAAGCACGTGAATGACGGGCACTTGTTATTTGCTGTCAATCAAATCAATATCGCCTTTCTTTTCGCATAGACAATGACAATTACTTGAAATGTTATAACTTGTAGGTTCTGATTAGAAGCTCCTCTTTATGCGTGAATCCGTTTAAAAATACAATTTCAAATTCAGTCAAAAATGTCTAAACTGTAAAATCTAATTGATCGTTTAAAGAAGGGCTGCATAACCTTTTTTAAATATATTTTTCAAAAGATATTGGTCAAATAACTATATAACATAAATATTAGGCCAAAACAGCAACGATACACAGTTTCTCAATGAAGCTACAGCTAAGTAAACATTGCGTAACAAGGCGTCTGCTTGTCGCCGTCCAGCGACAAACCAAAACAAGGCTGAGAGGCCACGGGCAGGTGATACCGGAAGTGACGTGGCAGTAGGCGAAGCGTTCGTCTGCTTGTATGGAAAATGATAGGCGAAATCCGCAGTTCTGCCTTTTCAAAGCGATTAACAGTATGCTATATCATTGTGTTGCTGTCAACTGTCCTAGAATATCTCCTGATGAAGTCTCCGTAGACAAATTCCCATCATATTGATGGTTTCACGCTAAATTGACCCGCTGTGTTAGGTCAAACAGAGCAATGTGACAATCTACATCGAACTCACGTGTTCCGATCACTACACCGATTTTCTGCTTCGAGCTCGCATTATCACTGAATGAACAGTTTGGCATGCAGAGAAAAGGGAGATTAGTAAAGTATACAACATAGCACAAAGTATTGGGCTGATTTATGGTAATAATCCGAATATACAATGCTCACATTTAGATTTGAACGTTGTGTAAAAAGGTTGAATAAACAATGACATCGGTCTGCAGGTGTTACTTACTTTCTTTAGATCAGATACTCACTTATTACACAATTACTTTACTGTCTATCGTATTTCCTGTCTGTTTCCTAATTAGATGATATCAAATGATGACTATAGCAGGTAGGTTATATAATGCACAATCATCAACACCTGGCTTTTTTATGACATCAGCTAATTAGGTAACATCAAATAGCAATTGTATTCCTAACCATCCCTTTTTTCTCCGATTGGTAAATTATAACCTATTAACCTGAAATTAGGAATACCGTTTTAGCTCTATCTGATAATTATTTTGGATAAGGTTCATTTAATAAATCTTCATTCTGTTTGGCCATGTATCGGCTATTGTTGTGGAAAATATCACCTCTATGTACAAGAGTGAAAACATTAAGATTTTCAGTGAAATGCCCTATTAAAATAATGTTTTAAACAAGACATCAGTGATCATCCAATACATGACTTTCATTGAGAATTGTAACTTGTCCATCACTAAATGAAATAACTAAGAAAAACGTATATATTTTTTATCCTGTTACGAAATGAAGTCAAAGGCAATTAAAAAAAATGGTTTAAATTTTAAAAATAAAATAGTATTGTATAATTACATCCTTTCTGCTGTGCTACTAAAGTAATATTCAATAACAACCAACAACTGTGCACGAAGATAAAACAGTTCACACGGGAGCAATTGTTTACATATACATCCGGGTTCTCACGTGCAGTCATATGACAACATTGCGCAAAGCGAGACCATCTAGGCCTACATGCTGCAGCATTATGCGCACAACTTCGTTTTTAATCAGGGTCTTACGTTTTCATCAATACAAATTGCCAGTTGAATAAATAAACTACCGATTTATTGAAGGTTTGAGATGTTTGGATGTTGTTTAGGGTGTTTAATCGACGGTTAAACATCGAGCTGTACTGTCAGCTTGTGTTGTTTTACATAACGAGGGCACACAAGGGGGTATCACATCGCCTACTAACACGTCACGAGGCAGTCACGCTTCAGTGCGTTTTATTCTGTTCGCCGGCCTAATTAGGCGGTGTTCTTTATACAGTCGTAATTAAGCCGTTTTTAGGTCGATTTCAGAAATTTAAAGTTGAGTCCATGTGAAATTGTTATCACTATTTCATGAATCCCGAAAGTTGCCATATAGCATTTCAGTCCCTCTTTAAAGGATTTTACCTCAGTTATGTTTAATGATTGTTGGCAGTATGATTAAAACTGCAATCAGTGACGTCCTATTAAAATGGATATATGTTAATAATTCAGTAAAAGTTTACGTTACATAATAACAATAGTCATATTGTTGTCAACAAGAATGTAAGACCACAAAACTACAATGCCTAGTTGCGCTGATGCTATTGGGTTCATATATAAAATTAAACGGATTGTTGTTGTTTCTATTGAGAGCTTTCATAATACAAACAACTAAGTGAAAGGCAATTCATCAAAGGGAGATAATTTGTAAAAGTTCATGGTCTAAAAGCTTTAGACTCAATCTTTGAAACATCATTTAGGAGAACGGTTAAACTGATTCAAATTTTGTTTTAATTAATGGGAACCAGTCTGATAAGAATTCCCCATAGTCTACAAACACGTGAACTATTCTTTAGAAGCGGCTGGATTGATTCAAGGAGCGATACGCCGTCAAGAGAGTTGACATTATTGTCTCGTTTCGTCAACCGAATGCGATAGAATTCATCCTTTTTCCAAGTTAAACTTTTTAACTTATTGTTCTTCCAAAAACCTTTGTCATGGCTTTTTCAAACGAACCTTTAATTCTTTACCTTCGATAAAAGATTGAAATACGTACAAACGAAATAAAGGGTATTTGGAAAACACGCTGGCATATAAACGGTTTGCATGCGTCTGAACAAACGACTGGTTCTGAGATTGGTATCTTAGTTTATGAATGATTGGGGCCCATTCACGACATTAATACAACGTGGCCTTCCGCTCTCGTGTGCGTGTGCGACTATCAGTCGGATCTACTTATTCGCTGTGGGAACATAGTCCACTTGGCTTTTAATTGTTAAATTCTTCTTGTAAGATAGTTGTAGCCTTTTGTTTGTATAATCTCCCGGATAGATCCAGATTGTTGGAGAGGGGCTACTCCCCATGGCGTGAACAGATTTCACGCCGAGTTGCCTTCTGCCTAACACGCACTCCCTGAATACCTCGCTTGTACATAGACAATACTGTAGCAATAGATACCACTCGACCACACAACACACCTTGTAACCAACAAGAATATCACAGGAAAAAAGGTTATATGTATTGGAAAAATTAATTCTCAGGACGATATTTGACATTTCTATATGAATGGATGTCAATTCGCGATGGACCTTGTCTCACAGGAACCCGATATCGTAAATAAAATGTAGGTAAAACGTGGATAAGAAAGACCCGTCCCCTCTATGAAAAAGAGTATTTTATAGAGGGGATGGGTCTTTCTTATTTCATAGAGGGGACAGGTCTTTCTTTACCCACGTTTTACCTACATTTTATTTACGATATCGGGTTCCTGTGCCTTGTCTGGTTGAAAAAAATATATTTCATGAAATTAAAAAATGTTGAACCGTCTTCTCGCATACTCGTCGCTCCTCTCCTATGTGCTACTAATACTAACGCGTTTATTTATAGATAGCGCTCTTGTATTCTCAATAAGATGGACAAACATATAAGGTGAATGGACAATTTCCTAATTCACAGAGAACATTTCCAAATAATCATTTCACCCAGCCTTTGAAAAGTATTGAAAGTGTCTGGTATTCAGACATTCTAAAAGTAAATTGTTTTACGTAATTTACCTAATTCTTAAAGTACTACTTCAAGATTAGGATATTAAGTCGTCACATGGAGATGTTATCATCGTCATCATCGTCACCCCTGGCACTTCAATCTCAAATCATAATTTCTAAAAAAACTGACGTCTTACCTCGAGCTACGGTAACACATGAATAGGTTTCTTCTGCACTTGAAAGTATCAGCTTGTTACGCATGAATGAAGGATTCTCTTGGATTATTTCGAACTGATTTGTTATCAGGGTTTAGTGACAACGCCTCTGGCAGTGAAAAGCCAATCCAAGTTCTAGTATGCACCAGTGAAGGTGTGAGGTATGGCGAGGCTTGGCGAGGTGAAGTATTTGGAGTTGCTGATCACAAAAGTATATATTAAATGATAAAAAATAAAAACTCTTTATTTTGTTATTTACAAAAAATATTTCGAAAAAGGATTTATGCCAGTGGCGTTAGATCAGGCGATCATCCAAAAAAAACACCCAAAAAACGTTCCCATATGTTAACGTATTTTGTTATAACGAAACCCAAACTCGGACCTCGTTAATAATCTACATCCTAGGTTTATATTTCATAATTATAACGGTTGCTTGCTTTATTGTGAGGAGAAAGCCTGCAGTATCTCGGTGTCTCTGCTTTTAAGTGAAACCTGCGACCAAATTCACAAACAGCACTGTTAGTATGGATTGTGCAGTGCACTGAGAAGACTCTACTGAAAGACTCTACTGCAGAGGTGTTGCTGACCTCTAGGGGGACTTGAACCAAGAACCTTCATATTTTACTACTTCACAGTGTGGTCAAGCATCATTCATTAAGATTGTTATTCTGAGAAATGTTTTTAAATTCTTTTCAATAAATACTATTTTTCTTCTTTTGTGTAAGTTCGCTTGTAAATTCATATGTTTGAGACACACTTGCTACGGTTGATTTAAACCTTATTGGTTCAATTATAATCAATTAAGCTATAAATATACTACTATTTGATTAAACTACAATTACAAATTGATTTAAGCGTAATTAACATTGATTTAAAGCATAGTGGTACATTATTCATAATTAGATAACAGTATCATAGCAAATAACAGAAGTAAATATCCATTGCCTTACTTTAATTACAAAATTGATTATTTTTAGTGTCAGTGTTAAAACTATTTATGGTAAATAATGTAACTTTGATTGGTCAGTAATTATCAACTGTAATAAACAATTAATAATGTTTGATCAACTTTGGTCAAATGGTATTTTCAAGAAAAATATTGATTTAAAAGACTTACATTTTTGTAATTATCTACATTTTCAACATCTGGCCAAGATATAAATCCAAAACAGTTGAAACTTGTAGACCTTTAATTCTAATAATTGGCCGGATTGTGATGAACATTTGTTAATCATTTGGTCAAGCTTTAAAGGGGCAGTAGCACGTTTTTTGATAATTTTATATTTTTCATTTTTCATTTTCCTGACATAACCTTATAGTCCCCCTACAAACGTGCAACTGCCCCTCTAATGGTACCATATTTATTTCTTATGAAACGGAATATTACGACAATGATTAGGAACAAAATCCGTATTGTATTGAAGAAACATATTACAAATTTAAAATATCGGTTGACCTCTCTTTACTTTAACTACACATCAAGGCTTCTATTTAATAATTTATGTTAATATATGAAAGATATATATTAGTACAATCTGCCATCAATATGTGATGGAATAACTGATTAAAGTTACCTTTCACTTTCACGAAGCTTTAAAGATCCTGTTATACACCCAGAACTGTTTATATCAGGGACTTATAAAGATCATTGAATTATCTCGTCTATACATCAAAACACATTACGTCATTTCCCATTTTAACGTGATATATGTTTGTGGTTCCCACGAGTCCAGATATCAAACTTACACGACATGAGATATTCTATGATTCATGACCAAAAATAGCCTTCCCTTCATACCATTGCACAATGGGGGTCAACTGTTACTCTTGTGATATATGTTTATATTGACACTATTGGTACACAAAACGTTGCAAGTTTATTTATAACATTAACCATAACTTAGTTCTATAAATAGAAAAAGGACACGCCTACAGTGAACATAAATGAACGTTGTGTTTTTTTAAATGACACACCCCAATTGGTTTCACCAAATATTTAACTAAATTATTATCTCGCCCAATGAAAGAGTAACCCCTTACGAGGCAGAATATCATTGACACTCTAGTGTTGACATATCTAAAAGATCACTTTCAATCACGACGAACTACAGAATAAAACGAATTGCTATAGGTTATAGATTAAATTATTCCAACGTTTGGATTTGACATAAATGATGAAAAATATGTTTTATTTAGAATAAATATGTGGTTGGATCGCTCATCTACTAACGTTTCATGTTATAAACAAGATTGAATTGTTATTAATAACCGCAAGTCTCGTTATGATAAGAACTATTTATATTTAGCATAATCATTTCAGTTACTATCATTTATTAATTTCCACAAATTTGTTTTATAGACATGACGTTTAACTTAACCTTTTATTTATTTATTTATGTTGTAGTTGATGATTGTTTATAGTATAACGTTGTTGCTCTTGTATGTTTTATCTTCTTGAAAATACTTTTTTCAATGCAGCTTTTCTTTTCAATTCATTCATTTTTTGTTATTTTTTTCTTAAATAATTGAAGAACAACAATAAGAGATATATCATTATGAATTATCATTATACACTCTTGTGACGTAGAATCGGTAATCTATAAATCTTTATTTCCCTTAATGCAAGTTACAGCTAAATGATGATAAAAGGACTTATTCATATAACTCCAGTACAAATACACCAAACGATATCAAGTGGTGTCATGCTTTCGTTTACCTTTAGTATAAACTGATTAAAAACTCCAAAAAAATACAAAGGATATGTTGGAAATCAAATATTTTGAAAACGATACCATATCGTAAAACCTAACAAGGCTAATCCAATAAATCCAATAACTAACTTGTATTCGGTTGGTAACTAGGTACGTTTCTGTTACTGCAACAAGTGCGTGAACCTTTTCATTTTAACATATATGAAAATATATGAATAAACACCACAATAAAGCATTGTTCTTTCACTGTTACATATCTTAGTTGATAAATGACATGTTTAAAAAGATTAGAGTGCTTCAACTATGTGGAATGAATATGTGCATTAGTTGGCGAAATCGTAGACTAACATAATAGTCACTGAATAATAAAATTCCTAATTTTATCATTTTAATGTTTTATTTGAAACAAACCAGGAATCCTGGACAATGATTTTTCCTTAAGCTGAGGCAACTGTTTTTGCCAACATTTTCTAGATTAAAAGATTCTTTTTTGGGGGCTTCAGAGTCTGGATAACAGACTATAGGGAAATCGATTCCGTTCACATCAGGTACAACGGTACTCGGTCAGTACATAACCCAATTCTAAGATATACAAAGTGAGGTCGAACATGCTATAAGTGTTTATGTACTTTATGTAGAAAATCGACAGAAGAATTGTAGGTTCAGAGGTTGTCATTAAACATCATATGAACATCTGTTCTAGTTTACTTAGAGAACGTCAATATTCCAGGTCAGCGTTACGTTTTACTTCTTTCAGGGGCATTTTGATCATTCGAATGGCGATAATCGGTACCTTAGTACACTTTTAATCCTCAATCTTGTTGTTAATAACGATTAACCTCTTTGTTAATTTGTTTTCAATGCTTTCAGTGCAAGAATTGCTTTATGTTATTAAGGGGTAGTCTTAGAGTGAAAATCAGTTGGAATCATTTCTGTGGCCATTTGTTGTGGGAGGCCTAAATATTCCACTAGAATTACTGGACTCACTGTTTACATGTGCTTATATACTTCTGACAATTTAATATCTGTGCTTGATAAGGACACAATAATTTGCTTGATGTAAAAAGAAAACTTCTCTTCATCATCATTACGTCTATTTTTGAAACAAATTGGTTTGTTCTAGTCTGTCATCCAGACCCTAAAGCAAAATATTCAATTGACGACAAACATAGTCTAGAAAATTATAGCAAGTCTAGATGCCTTAGCTTTAGGAAATCAAGGCATTGCTTGGGCTCCTTGTTGTTTTACTATTTGTAATTTTAGTAAAATGTTGTTGATAATGGAAACATTTATTTCTGAGACTAAATGTTAGTCTAGGTTTGTTCATGCTTTCTATTCAATAATGATAATATAAATGAAAAAGTAAACAATAAACTTTGACAATAAAGTAAATAAGATTGTCTTTTTAACATATACAAATTTCAAATCAAAGATAATATCAATACTACCTTTAAGCAGAAGATTTGAATGGACAGTTTGAATCCATTTTCAAATAGCTAGCAACGAGAACCAATCGCAATCACCATGTTCAACATAGTTGCGCTCGTTGCATTGCTGTTGGCGCCGTGAATTTGAAATATTCCAAGAAAAAATATTTCCCATTTTTCAGTGAAAATTTTATTGTAACAGTTAACAAATGATTAAAGTTAGATGCGTGTTCATTTTTTAAACCTAAATCTAATATAGGTTTTATCTTATGTGTAGAAGTATGCATTTTTCTATTTCCTTAAAAAAGCAGGGATTTCATTTTTTATGATTCTGGTAGAATGTTGTTGAAAACAAGTTGAACATATACTCATTTATTTCAAGAAAAAAAATCTTCGTTTAAAAAGTTTTCTTTCATCTAGCGACGAGGAGACAAAGGAACACGGTTTGGAAGCGACAAAGACAAAAGACATATCATGTCCATGTTTTCCGCTCTGAAGCAATCCGTCATACTGACAGACAGGTTGAGAGTCTTGTCACATTCCCCTGTAGTGGCCTCGAGAGCCGGACAGTGGTCACTTAGGACGCTTATGATTGGGTCATCAGCCATTGTCTCCCTGATGGATGTGTGAGCGTTCCATCAGCCGGACACCTGACACGCTAGAGGTACCTGGAGCAGGTGCCCGTCTACCTGGCCAAGGTGTGAGGTTCACCTGAAGCAACTCTACAAGGTGCTCCTTCAATTACTGTAGCAGTGGCATTTGAAGCGGCCTGTACAGTTCTCCTTATAAAGACATTTCCTACTTCGCTCTGTTATCTCGTTATACAGAACTGAGGCTGATAATTAAAATCAAATGATAATGATTGAATTGAAGCATCCGAAATTATCGTCAAATATAAATGACAGATTTATTTAGGAAAATTGCATATGTACTTAAAACTATTTTTTTATTCTTCTGCATGAGACGATTGTTTTTTTGACTTCATGTCAATGTTAGGTATTCTCTTTCTTACTCTTAATTCTGACACAGACCAAATGTCCAAATGTTTTCGTATAATTTCTTTTATCAAATAATACTATTTCCTTTCTTCTTTTATCTGACATTTTTTTATCAATAACTTTAATATCTATTAAATCATAGAACATGGTTACAGTTTAGCTTCGTTATATCTTCAGTCAATGAATAACGTTCATCTTCTTCGAATTTTGACATTTTCCGATGTAACACTCGTTTGTGTCGACATAAAGACCAAGGCTGTACCCTGACAGAAATCATGTCAGCTATCAACTCATGTCATGTTTTCAGGGAAGCAGTACCTGTCAATCACATCCTCTACTTTCACAAACAACTGACAGTACGTCCATAATAGGAAATCGACGAGACTTATCTCTGACATCTGATAATGCGAATAACACATTTCCATCAAATTAGATCGGACATGATGCTCAAGTCTTCATGGAACGATGATTTCACATGTTACACAGTTGCCATTAACGACATTCGATTTCTTAATGTGACGCTCTTACAGACATTAATATTCGATTTTATGCATGGTGATCAATTTTGTTAATGTGTTTAAAATTGTGGCTTTTAATCGCTTTGCGATATTCGATTCTGTAAATATAGACCCAAAAGGAAATACTTTTTATACTGCATGGCGATGATTAATTTCATTAATATCAATAAACTTCGTTTAAATCAATGACTTCAAACGTGCTTAAGATGTTAAATCTTGAAGGAAAGCAACGCCGGCAGCAGTTCGTTCTCAGCCTTGATTCAAAGCTTTGTTTATAATATCATATGAGTAACGAAAATAGACACAATCAATTCTTCTCAAGAAAGTTTAAATAGCGTTTTGACATTTTGTCTGTTGTGTTGACCTTAAACCAACGTCAGTGTTGACTGTGTGTAGTGTTGCCGTAAGCTCTCTGTGCTCTCTACGCTCTCTGCTCTCCCTCGCTACTCACACACTTGCTTTACGGGTTACTCGCAGACATGAGGCTTATAATCATGGAACTGAGTGGAAACTGTATCCGTAAGAATAGACGTACGTTTTTGAAATGCAAATATTTAGTATTAAATAAAAAAGGAGCCCACTGAAACAGCAGTGAACCAGACTTGCTACAGTAATTAAGACTTGCATGGGTCTTGAGAACATTTTGTTCAGGGGCTGTTAGACAGACTACCGTAAGTAATTTGTTTTGATAATTTGATTTAAACATATTTCTATTTGAGGAAATGAAATAGGCTTGGTGAAGAGCTCGTGTCAACATCGTGTCTATACTTATTAACCAAATGAAAGATAACGATGTTGATTAACATGTAAAAGAGAAACATATGCATACGTTTAACAAGATCCTTAACATTATCTTTAGTGAGCTAGCTTTAAATAACAATTGATAAGAAAAGTTAGGTTTTCCCATGCTATGTTTATGTAAATTCGAGAATTTGTATTATATACTCTATATTAGTATGTTTTATACTATATATTAGTATAAAACAGATGCCATTGTACCAAGTATAACATCCATCAACTCACTAGTAAAAGGTCTTGGAAAACATTACCTTCAATAACAAATAAACCAACATGTCTTAAAGTAATTTTATCATATGTATATTCGTATGGTGCACTTTCCCCCACTGAATGCATACTCAGAGCGATTATCACATTTTATTAGCATGTCGTAAGGATCAACATTTTTAATTTTCATTCTGAAGTATGTTCGGGTATAATATAACATAATACTTTGTTTCTGAGTAAAACAACATTAATAAATTATTGTCCTGTCGAGAAACTTTTAATTTGCTGATGATTATTTTCTATGCAAGGTATCTGCTTTGAGTAAACGAATGTGATCAAAGAAATTCTTTAACACTGAAAGTCGTTTATCTTGTCACTTAAGCATTGTCTTATGATGGATTGAGTTGACTGAGAGCTTTAAATCTAAAGAATCTAAAATATTCCATCACATAAAACTATATTTATACTATGTTCGTTTGACATTTGAATTTAGAGATCAATTGCACTGTCATGGAAATCTCTTATGAATGAAATATCTTTACAACATCACTCATTTTCAGTTTAAAAGTAATAAAATTTTCTATTTCAATCCATTCATAAATGACAAATCTGCCATCTTGATATAATGTACACAGTTAACTCGTCCGTCCTTCAGAGATCAGACAATATAACCAGCTGACCTTTATCTGGGACTCTAATATTTGTAGTGTGTGGTTAGTCATATACACCTTCAAATAAACCAAATTTCTAAACTTGGTCTCAAATGTGATTTTTAGTGTCATTTTCGTATTGTATGAAAGACCAAAAAACATTGATGGTGATAAGCTCACCAAATTGCACACGCGAAACAAATGATTGTTACTTTTACATATCTTATAAGCATATTATATTATCATCAACACTGCTGAAACCCTCTGGGAAGGAAATCTGTTTTTTACGATAGGCGACAATTTGGGTAATGCACATAAGATGACGTCATGTCATGATGTTTCAGTAAAAGTCTACAGAACATTGCCTTGTATACAGATATAGGCTACTCCTTTGTGTTATATCAATGTTGAATGTAGACAATCACTACAATAATGAAGACCTGATGAGCTACAGCCTATGTACAGGCTACTGAAATCAGATGAACCTTTACCAACGTGTGTAAGTTCATTCACTGACCAACTTCCAAGTTGACATAATTTGCATGTTATATCCGACCCTGTTCTGAGCTAGTGTGATCGAATAGCCGACATAGTATCATATTTCGTATTGAATACGCAGTAAGAACGTATTGAATACGCTAAAGAGAACAGTAGGATACAACGAAGGTCGAGCTGAACAGCTATCAAACACTGTAGATCAAATCAATTGACAAGGGAAACATCACAAACAACTATATAAAAACTCGCGCAAGTGCATATTTTCCCATGTTCTAGGATTACACGGAAAAAAAGTATGCGACTGCAAGATCGTACTGCTTCTGTGAATTGTCCTGAACGGAATCTTGCAAGGAAGACGATTCCTATGTTGTCAGATCTGACCACGCTCCAGAACATTTAGTCTAACACCTCATCGTAGTTAACAATATTTTGTCCTGAGTATTACCCCTCGAAGAGCAAGTCTAGATCTGCAGTCATTTGTCAGGGGCTCCCTTTCTGATTTAAATATATAACTCGTTGGATAGAATTAATATTTCGTATTTTCGTATAACCACACTACGAGTACACTGTGAATCCAATCAATTAAAATCCATTATTATCTATTAATAATTCGCAACATCCTAATACACCATGACACACACGACAAATCATTACACCACACACCGATTGACTACACAAATAAAATACAAATCTACAATAATGCAGTGTACAATATACAACACAAATAAAGTAGTCAACACCATACTACACCATACAGCAACTCAATATGATATTCAACACCATATTAACCCATAGAACATCAAATTACAAAATAAAAACCTTAAGAACAAATCAGACCACGTAGCACCACACGACATATTGTAACAGAAACGAATCACTATAACTCACAACACCACTTGGGATAAAAACACAATACAACATTTAAGTTCACAACACCCAACACCCAACGCCCAACAATAAAATGCATACCAACACACTACACAATACCAAATACACCACTACAACATTACACAGTACACCACACTTCACAACATAACACCACACTAATCCACATACACACTACCAGACAAACCACTACAACATTGCAACCCCCACCCCCACTTCACACCATAGGACCACACTAAACCACATACACGCTAACTAAACTATACTACAACATGACAATACACCACACTTAACAAAAGAAAGCACCACGCTACACCACATAATGCACGACAAAATACAACAATTACACAACACACCCCCACTTCACAACACTCTACATTCCACCACACACACACTACAACACTACAGAGAGAGAGAGAGAATTTGTTTATTTCTGTCTCATCTACATCTTACAACACCACATTTAACATAATAGCACCACATAATGCACGACACAATACAACAATGACACCACACACCCCCACTTCACGAGACACTACATTCCACCATGCAACACCACACCACACCACACCACCCAATGCAGTATACGCCAGGAGACTGCTCATAACACAACAGTGACGTTGCTTTCTCTGCCGCCGTCCCGGTCGTCCCTTGACGCATAACTAAACATCTCTAAACATGCTTTCAGCGTTAAAAACTCAACAACTCGCAGTGCGTGAGAAGCGGTGAGGCGTCTTTCAATACACGAAAATAACTTAATATTTTTTAAAAACTATTGACGCGGTAATCAGATAAAGGACTCGGTTTCAAACATTTTAATCGGTGTTTCAATATTTTGTTAATCGTTACGCTTCAATGAATTGACTAGAAACTTTCTTTACGCCCTTTACCCCGCGATTAAAGTTAAAGTATGAAACTGTATCCCTTAAATTGGTATACTATTATAAGTAAATAAAGGGATGTATAGCCCGTCACGGATGGGTTGCCTGCTATGTATTAAGATTCACAGTCTCTGAACCAGGGATATATATCAACGGTACGTTACTTTTTTAGGGTTTTCACAATAACTCTACGGGTCACGTGACATAAATCACACCAAACACTTGCTTTCTTTCATGAAAAGCAAACAAGACCACTTGACTCGAAATATAAGTAATAAAAAGGGCCATATTTTAAGGTAAGTATCCATAATACCTGTCCCGTTTCTATGTTCAGCCTCTTTAACAGAGCACTTGAAATGACATCGAGGTTTTACACTATTAAACGTCTTTATCATAGGAGACTTACCTATAACATCTATATCAATAAGCTTAAAAAGTGGCTAACTTACCTGAAGAAATCACCAATGACTTCTGTACACAGGTAAACAGTTCCATATTTTGCAATCAAGAAGCAGGTAAACACTGGAAAGTTTAAGAAAGGTAGCACTCTATTGAGACAGTTAAGAAATAGACTCTTCAGACTCGTGGATATTTAGTAAGTAATGTCATCTGAAGCGGCTGCTTTGAACTTTCTCACGGTAAGGGAAACCCGGGTAACTACTGCAAACAGGTAAGGCAACTTTCACCTTGCGGGGCTCTATTACAAAGGGAGGTAACCGAATACGGAATGGGAGAGTTGATTTAACGTAAAATTAGCCTTCAAGTGCAAACCCGAGCCTGGTCTGGACGAGCGACATCAACCGATATGATTTCACTTAATTTATTTGCATCCCAGTTAAAACATTTTATTTCTCTGGATAATGTCTCATTTCTCTCTCCCACGCCCCGGGTTCCAAAGGAGCAGTTTTATATAGCTCTTACGCAAAAGGGGATACCCCTCGTCTAGTCCGTGTGTATATTTGATAAATTCACTTACTCTGTGCCGGATAATCTTGAACAAACATTGACATGAGTAAAGAGTCAGTATAAAGAATGCCGCACGTCAAGGCTATATATACTGGTATATCCGACCGGGCAATACGGCGTGTATCTCACTACCACTCGGTGATAAGTCTTGCTGATCAAAGCAGTTGTAAGCAATGTGTACACTCAGTATGTAAGTATTCAAGCAAATACGTCAATTGTGCCTAGTGGTAGATGCCTTTGACTTATACTGTCGCATTAAATTATCCTCATATCAAAACAAATTGAAATATTGAATGACTTACTGATATAAACCTGTACATTATAATAAATATTTCATCTCTAGCCTACAATGGACTTGGATCTAGTGTTCACAGCAATATTCAGCTAAAAAATTCCTACCATAACTATAGTGGTTATTTTTAAACTTGGATTATTGAAAGTCCGAGGCCCGATGGGCGAATGGTTTAGCTGCGGACACGATCAGTGTTGGCAGTAGCGACTGACTTTGAGGTTTTGGTGCGAAATTTGCAATAACCCAAATCGACCCAAAAAAGCGCCAGAATTTGTATCAAAATAGATGGGGAAATCCAAAGTATAAGCATATTGCTATAAATTGATAAGGCCAAAAACGGATAGGCATGTCCATCTTACCACTGGTATTCGACCCTATATTTTCCAGAAGAAAATTAATAACACATTAAATATAAAAATTGTACATCATGGCCATAGCCATTGTAGTTCTTTGATTTTAAAGAATATCTATAAATGGAAGACATGCGATACTCAAAAAGGCAATATAACATGTTCATCACATTTGAGCGTCTCAAAATTCGAAGACGTGAAGCGCACGTAAATGATCTGATTTCACGAGACGGATTTCAATACTGATCTTTTCACACGAACATATGGTCATTTTCATGTTAACAACACATGAACGAACAATACAGAGTGGTGGAAAGAAAATATCAAATAAAATTCAAAACTGAAATAATCGTCACGTGAATATAACAGAGAGATCCAACATATTTATGTTATTATCAATCAGAGTTATCAATGGTAATAATTCGTCTTGAAATCTTCCATGATAATGGAAGGGCGAAATGCATGATCAATTCTGCAATTAAATGTGCTATTACTGTCGATATCATTACCTCGGGGTTGGATAACATGTTTAAAGCTAATTCTCAACACCATGGGAAGTATGAACATGAACTGTTACATGTTCGTATTTGAAAAAGAAACTTTTGAATAAATAAGCAAGCAATAAACATAGGGATAAGAGTTGAGTCTAGTTAAGAAAATAAGTTGGTATGGTAATGGAAGTCGCACTGCCAAAATATTTGAAATAATGATATTTTGTGTTATTAAGTCGTTTAACCAAATGCATTCACAAAAATTTTAGATGAAGAAAATTCTGTAATTATTTATATCAGAGAGAATGGGAGAAACATTATAAAAGAAACATAAAGTTTCCCAATAAGGAATTTTGCAATAGTTCATATAAGATCAAATCAGGGCTATTATACAAGCCGATTGATTCGGATCAAAAGTTACCAAGCATGCAAGAATTTACTCGTGGGCGTCTTGCTATGCCACTATGTATATTGTTATACTTCGCTGTCTCCAAATTCCTTCATATACACGAGGTCGGTGTCACGAGCCTTGCTACTTCGCGTCATGTTGGTTGATCGTTGAGCAATCAGTTTCAGATAAGTCGATCAAAGAATGCGTTTATTTGACTAATGAGAAGAATGTTTCTAGTATATTGCGTTCAAAGCCAACTATTCTATTCTGAGGTTACCCGATTCTTAGCATTCGATCACCGCTAACAGTCACGAGACGACCGGAAACAAACCTCTAACCACGCCCTCCTTAGATTTGGGTTTTTGAATCAAAATATTGATTGCAAAGTTGTGAAAAACGTTGTTCAAATACACGATGCGACGCAACATTGCTATTTTTCTGGTTTATCTGTGACGGAGACGCGAGGAATGCTGTAGGCGTTATGAAACGAGGGGGCATAATAGGGCTTTATCTTCCACATGAATTCTCAAATCTTTGAGAAAAATGAAAAAATGTTACAAGGGCAACATTAGAAAATTGGCTAAGTATTCTAAATATTTAATAAAAGCTTTTCAAACAGGAAAAAATTCAAACGAGGAACAAGGTCGATAAGCAGAACACTTTACTTTATTGGTTCTCTGGAACTTCACTAGTTTTCTGTATCAACCATTTATCAACATGACTTTTCAATTTTTGCCATCGAATTGGATTTGCCTGTATTAGAATTGGCCTATATCCATAAGTATTCAGAATTTCATATTTCTACGAGATACGAATAAATGCCCGTTTTTCCCAGATCTAAGAAGAGAACTTTAGAGTTGTTTGCCCTTGTCAAATCCAGAGTCGGAAGCAGCGTCCATAACATAATTGTTATCAGAAGACATCGAGATTTGTAAGTCTTTTAGGTTAATTTGTTGAAAATACCTAGATTCAATTCGTTGTATGTTGTATCATCGTATATAGATGCCTACGATGTCTGCCAGATTACGGACGGTTCTCAAAGTGGCACCATTGGTCATCGTTGGTGAACATCAATGATGATACCTTTTCGTATAGATTATATTTTTTCTTTGCTCAAGTTAAAAATATTTTAGAAATTGAAAATATATGTTTTTATCATGATCAGTTGTGATTAAGCATTGCATATCTCTAACATCTCTAATAATGGTATACTGGTTGTTCGTACGTTATGACGACATACCACTTGTACAGTGGACTGTTGCAGGAATAATAACTGAATGAACCAGTCTGATAACTAGTTCTGTACAGTCTAACTAGGTGACTTTGTTCATTCATGCAACCTCTTGGAAGAGCCAATCCCACAACACTGACTGATCAACAGGTTTATCTAGCACACCATCTCCCGGAGTTAGATCAAAGCTGTCTGTCTGTCTGTATGTCCGGGGGTACTAGTGGAACAAGTTTCCATTCAGAGACTCAACGTGTTTTATCAGATAACTTATTTGGACTTGTATCTTTGTCTGAGGTATAACTATGATCCATAGATCCTTTATTTTTCTCTGTCTGTCTCTCATGCCTCTATCTGTTCGATTTGTGTCTGTGTATACATCTGTCTGTATATGTGTATCGCTCTTATTTTGCTGCGTCTCTCTCTTATTTTGCTGTGTCTCTATCTCTCATTTTTTATCTATCTTTATTGAACTTACTTTGTGTTTCTCTGTTTCTAAAATGTTCTCTGTCATCCTGTTTCTTGCATCTTTCTCTCTTTCCCTGAATGTAATTCACTCTTTCTAAACCTCATCCGGCATCCTGTTTCTGTCAGTCTCTCTGTGTCTCTCAGTCTCTGTCTAAAGCTTGTCTCATTTCTGTGTCTTTCTTTGTCTTTCAGACTTACCCACAACATATCTCTCAACAGATAGTTCAAGATCCAAGACATTCCTTGCTTCTCTTTTTCTTTCTCTCAGTCTCTCTCAACCATTCTAAATCTCTCTCAGTCTCTCTAAATCTCTCTGTCTCTCTGTCAAAGCTTGTCTCTTTTCTGTGTCTCTGTCTCAGTCTCTCTGCCTCTGTCTCTGTTTCAATCTAAAGCTTGTGTCTTTTCTGTGTCGCTCAGTCTCTCTAGTCTCTCTAAGCCTCTCTGTCTAAGCTTTCCCGTTTCTGTGTGTCTCTCTCTCTGTTTCAGTCTCTCTGTCTCTGTCTAAAGCTTGTCTCTTTTCTGTCTCTCTGTCTAAGCTTGTCCCGTTTCTGTGTGTCTCTCTCTGTTTCAGTCTCTCTGTCTCTGTCTAAAGCTTGTCTCTTTTCTGTCTCTCTGTCTAAGCCCATCCCCTCTCTCTGTCTCTAGACCGACCCACAGCCTATCTCTAAACAGTTACATAGGATCCACAACATTCCTGCGTCTATCTTGTCATCTAGATCTAGATGATTGCTAATATCACGAAGAATTCCTCCTATTTAGTGGTCCAAGTAAGCGCATGCGGAAAATTGAGGAAGGGAGATTTAACTTCACTGGGGCATTTATTTTTGACTTCTATTAAGATGTCTGAGATATGCTGGCCACTTAGGTCCGACAAACAATGTAATCT
This sequence comes from Steromphala cineraria, assembly GCA_916613615.1. Lineage (NCBI taxonomy): Eukaryota > Metazoa > Mollusca > Gastropoda > Trochida > Trochidae > Steromphala > Steromphala cineraria. The sequence goes on along the minus strand of OU744724.1, from coordinate 5,294,560 downwards.
GGCTGATCGGGAGGGCGCATAGCAAGATCAGTGTTTTGTATCTCGCCTCCAGGATTAGGGAATTATTTGGTATCTTACTTTTCAAGACTTCAGAACTTGAGGATCAGGGATAAGCATAATTGACTAAACAGATTGAATCTAAGGAGTACACAATTCATTCAGAGTAAGAGATAATCTAGACATGATGATGTGATAGGCATTGCATGTGGCTTTTGTTTCTTTACTTAATCTTTATAAATAAAAGGTTGAACATTAGTCTCTGATTGCTTAGATTCATTTCAGGGATGGGATTAGGATTCTATTTTATTATGATTAATTCAAGATAACTCAAACTACAACTTTTTCAATAGAAAACCGATTTTCCATTTCCAGTTTCCATTAAGATGACATTGATAATCTTTATGTTTTCTTTTCAATTAAGATGACATTGGGTGTTAGCAAGACAGGGTTGGTCTTACAACGTCTAAGTAACAAATTGAACAACATTATCCATGATTTTTTTTTTTATACCCAAAAAATCGAATGTCATTTAACTATTCTAAATCATTTAAGTTATCAAGACATTCTACCTTGTACCTACTCTTAATTGTGAAATACAAATATAAGACATAAGATTTTAAAAAACTATGCTCTATTTAGCATCATATTAATATCTAAATAAAATGCCCAGCTCATTGTGCAAAGTGAAGACATCTATAAGAAATGTGGATTTGTAAGACAATGGCAACATCCTGCTTATAAATTCCGGCAGCTACCGGTGGGCTCGGACAAACAGGGGTTGAATCTGGCCCGTACTGCCCCTGATAGCGACATATCAAACACAGGCCAATACCTGACAACCTTCAAAGCTTGGCCTGATACAGAGAGAGCTTTCAAGGGCCAAGTTGTACAAACAGAGCCACGATTGTGATGACTCAAAATATGAAACATGTTGACATGTAATTCAAAAGTTACTCCATAGAAATACAGAGTGCTCACATTGTCAACTGAAGGCTTAGGTAGATCAAAGAGAATAGGAGAGAATTATTGGCAAGCTTATCTTTAATCTTGAGGGAATAGATTGAAGACTTTATAAACTTTAAATTATTGTTGGGGAATTAATGCAAGCTCATATATATGCATGATTGTTAAGATTTTGTGGCAATATTTAAACATATTTAATGGTTGCACAAGGGGAAGAATTCATGTTAACTTTTAATATAAGCCATGAGAATTAATGTTATATAGATGATAAAGAGACTACCGAGGAGAACATTGATAACAATAACTTGATAATTGTGGAAAGATAGTAATTTGACATACTTATGTCAGCGCACTACGCAGTGGATGATTGTGTAATTAATAATTTATCTTACCTCAAACCTAGATAATTGTGGGAAAAAAATAATTGCAGTGTTATGTCAACACAATATTTTTTGTAATAGTAATTAAAAGCTTAATAACGCACTCAACAATTGTGGAAACGATAATGCAAGCTTACATCCAAACTGAGGAAATGATAATTCAAGCTTACATCCACACTGGATATTTGTTGAATTAATAATTGCAAGCTTACATCCACAATGGATAATTTTGGACATGATAATGCAAGCTTACATCCACACTGGATTATACTGGAATTGATAATCCAAGCTTACACCCACCCTGGATTATACTAGAAATGGAAATGCAAGCTTATCTCCACACTAAAAAATAGGGGAAATAATAATTGCAAGCTTACATCCAAACTGGAAAATTGGAAATTGGAAAACTGGAAAATTCCACTATGCATTATTTAGAAAATGATAATGATGACATCCACTCTTAATTACTATTGGAAGTAATAATTGCAAGCTTACAGCCACACTGGATAACTGTGGAAAGATAATTTCAAGCTTATTTCAACTATGCATTATTGAGAAAATGATAATGATTACATCCACTCTTAAAGGGGCAGTAGCACCTTTTTAGGGGGAATATAAGGTGATGTCGGGAAAATGAAAATTAATGGTTCCAATTGAAAGACAATGTATTTAAACTAAATGGAGCAGTAATAATTCAAATATATATGGTAAAGTTTAGCCATGCGATTCCTTTTTCTTACACAAAATGAATTAAAGGTGTTCACACAAAAATGGCCGCCAATGGATTTTATGTGAATCTTCATTCTTTGTCCTCTGACTATGGATGATTGGTTTGTGTTATGAGATTTTTGACACTGTCAAAATAATACGTTTAACATTAACTTACAATTGTCAGTGAAAAAATTAAAATATAAAATTATCAAAAAACGTGCTACTGCCCCTTTAATTACTATTGGTAGTAATAATAGCAAGCTTACCTCCACACTGGCTAGTCACGGGGAGTGGTGTTTGGTCCACCATGGAATTACCGAAAGTCGAGTTAAGTGGTGCATGCTGGTCAATCTGCGTCTCATGGCCACATCGGTCACTCTCGGTCACTCGTGGTCACTGTCACTCTCGGTCACTTCTCACCTGGCAAGTACCTGTGGAAATATGGATACCTGTATTTATACACTCGTTAGTTGACTGTTGTGTACAGGTATATTAGTTGTTGCTCAGGTGAAATAAAATCAATTTTAGCTTGAGGGGAAAATGTTTGAATTTTTCATGTAAGTTGTTGTTTCAAGCCAGCTGGAGCATCTAGTATCTAATGCAAGGTGTGAAGGTCTGTCTCATCACGAGCTCTTTGGCAACCAGATCGATCTATTCGCGTGGAACAGAGTTGTGGACACAGTGGAAAATCTCTAGCATACAGTGTTTGCATGTCTAGATTTAGATAGGCGATTATTAAAGATAGACTTTGATGATCAATTTCCTTGGTGGATTGAACACATGATAGTAATTTATACAAGACTGGCATATAATGGAGAAACTGTTCACTATCATAAGATGAAATTCAAAATCATGTAATATCGTTCATAACTTGTCATCTACTTTATGACAATTATATCTTTGGTCTCATTTACACAATATTAATATTTGATAATAACAGTATGTTATACTTTGTAACAGATTACTTTCAGATTATTCAGATGGGTGAAATCAGTAATCTTTGACCAACTACCAGTTAATTGCTATGATCAGTCTGTGCAGGCTAAAGTTCAGCAAGGATGGACATGGGTCCTTGCAGGATAGGTAACCCAACTCCTGGTTTCAAGTTTTGAGTTTTGAAAGGTTTATTTCAAGACCGACCCTTATATAAAAATAAGCAAGAGAATTTACCCAAGTTGTACCTCTATGTATCAAGATCAACGCTTGAGTATCTGGTTTATATATGTGTCATAAAACATAATATCATTGATACAATTATAAGAACTCTCAATATATCTTTCTTTTTGTCTATCTCTTTCCATTTCCCTCCCATTACTGATCTGTCAACGCTCAATGGCAAGATCCATGTGTTAAATAGCTGAAATAATACTGACATCACATTAAACCAAACTCACTCACACACTCATTACCAGAACTGTAACAAAGGTTTAGTAAAGTTGTCTAGAGTATGTGGAGGTTCAGAAAGCACATAAACTAGTCAGCTGATAGAGAATATCTGAAGGCGGCAATGTTCAACAGTTGTACCCTCATTATCTCTGATTTACCTGGCTTTCTGAGCCCGTGGTTATTTACAGAAGTACGGAATTCCACATACAGAGGACATTATATCTGTCTAGAGAAGATAAGGAAGGTCGGTGCCAGCAACAGTCCAGCTTCAAAGAGTTCTGTGTTTGTCGAGACGGGAGGTACTGTGTAAGGTCTTGTACAGCCTGTTCTGTGTCAGTAAGTCATCGACTTGCACCAGTTTTTGTTGCAAAATCTTATCATAATTCTGTCTTCTATGGACAGCGTGGGTCATGAATCCATTGTCTAAGGTGTTAATTTACAGGAATCATACATTGAACCTATCGAATCATACAAGATAAACGTCATGAGCTATAGAAATGTTCTCCCTAGAATCTTTCAGAATCATTAAGACACTTTAGCCTTGTTCAACATTTAAATATTATCACTATAGAAAATACAGTTTTTCACTTTTTAAATCACTTACTATTGTATTTCACATAATATTGCAAACGAGAACATTTTTGAAAACTGTCAGAAATATTTCAGATCTTCAGTTATAGATGTACCTCTATCAAGTTTAAAATCAGATTGATCACTGTACACAGCTTAGTGGGTGTACAAGTTTCAAAGAAATATGTGATACAATATAAATGAGATTGTGCAGGGTTCAATCAGCCGTGCATGTGTGCATGTACATGTGTGACGGGAAGGATTAGATGCAGACAACTCCCCCTCCCCCTCCCGTGCTGGGGTTCCAGGGAGTGGACTGCGGGGCGAGGAGTCTCCTGAACTCTGTGCTGAGTCAATAGAAGATGGTTGTGTAGCTGTTTCCTTGGTAAAGTCTTAGTAAATTGATGAGTCTGCAAGTTGGGAATTTAATGTGTTACAACTAACAAGTGAAAGAATTCAGTTCACCTTCATTATATATTCTTCATTGTGACCTTGTATGTTCTCCATGTTTCAAGATGAAGCACAAATAATATTTAATTAAGAAGTGTAAATTTTAGTGTTGTGGTATGAATATAATGATATCATATATACCATATATATATATATATATGTATTGAAGTGTGTGGTATAAGGGTTAGTGACCATGGAGTCAATGATAACACGTTCATTATCGTTGATAGAGAATAGCATACAGGTATCATCCCTGCCTCCCCTCCAATTACTCGCCTCCCCCCTCTGCAACCTCCCCCTAATCTCCCCTGACCCTCCAGCCCTCCCCTCCCTGTCTCACACCTCCCCTGACCCTCCAGCCCTCCCCTCCCTCTCTCACACCTCCCCTGACCCTCCAGCCCTCCCCTCCCTCTCTCACACCTCCCCTGACCCTCCAGCCCTCCCCTCCCTCTCTCACACCTCCCCTGACCCTCCAGCCCTCCCCTCCCTCTCACACCTCCCCTGACCCTCCAGCCCTCCCCTCCCTCTCTCACACCTCCCTTGACTGGATCCCCTCCCCCTCCCCTATAGCTAGATTGTTGTGGACTGTCACGTGTGTCGGATGTAACCAGATCCCGACATGGGGGTACCTCGTCAGGGCTAGAACAAACCTCTCGTCAAATGCATCGTTAGGTCAGCAACTAATTAATCATATTTGACGAGACCTCACAGCTTTGTGTTTACATATGACATCCAAGTTATGGTTTGTGTTTCACAATGATGTATGTGTTAAACCCTTCTGGGTGGGCGAGTCAATAATTAACCTGTCAGCGATAAGCATTGTTGTCAGCTTCCTATTCTCCTCTATATTCTGTAACTCTTGTGACATTGACTTGTTGGTGGAATCACACCTGCTTGTAAGGTTAAACTTCGAAGATAGCATGAATTATTGAAAGGACTGTAGACACATTGGCTTCTTTTGGTTCAACACTCCTGTTAAATAGACCTTGCTATTTAGCTTCAGTGTTACAATTGAACTTACCACAACATTTCTCAAAGTAATTGGTGACGTTTCAAGAGGGGCTCCGGACATTTTAGGGAATAGTTTAGTAAATTGACTGTATTCAGGTTTGCTTACTGATGTCCAATGAGGTCATTTGTAATTTGTTATAAATATGATCACCTTTCACACAAGTAGGTTTGATTTCATCAAATGATTTCATATAAACTTCAATCTCTATTATTCAAAGGTTATTAATTCAAACACAATGAATAACTTGAGTCTAACAAGACAATCTAAACTAGGAAGATTCTCTCAAGATGAAAGCAATCATTGGTAACATGTCCCTGTATCTCGATATAAGTGTAGCTGTAATGACGTGACAGATGAAAGCAACCAAGGTATATATATATCCCTGTATCTAGATGTAAGTGTAGCTGTAATGACGTGACAGTAACACTCACCTCAGTGAGCGTGACACCAGGTGAGAGATTGTCACCCAGTGACGTCTCAGATATCGGTCTGGCAGTGCCTGCTACCGACCTTTGACCTCTGAGCTGTTCTGAGTTGCGATTAGCTACCTGAGGTTTACATGGCTGATTGGATGTCTATGGATGATACTTCCCTAACTACAAGTTGGTCTTCCAGAGACTTGATAAAAGAATTCAGAGTTGCTAAAGACAAAGCTTTACTTGCTGATGTGGTTAGACTTATTGATCCAGAGAGTGACCAAAGAGTGACTTAAGCTTACTTAGAGGACTTCATTGTAAGGTAATCCTACCTTCCATTGGCAGCAAATGGATCAGAGACATTAGAATATAATATATCTATTATTATAATTAGGTAATTATCAAAATGATAAAAGAAATATCATCAAAACATATTTATTAAAATGCAGTTCTTATCTCATAAGTTCTAAGTGCCAAAAGCGATTAATGTACCGGTACATCCATCCTTAACTTTCACAGTTTTGGACTTTTGAACAGACTCTCAGTTGAAACCTTTAATTTTGACCAGAAGTACCTAGGCCAATGGTAATTATAAGTTATTGTTTTGTGTCATGGTAATGTTGTCATTACGAAGATATTTTAGAAAGATTACTACAATAAATATCATTAAAAAATAATTTTCTTATTAATATTTTGCAAATTTAACAATCTTAAGCATTGGTTGTATCGTGGGAGAATCAACTTTGGCGCGTGTTGGAAATTTAAAGGTAATTTGAACATGTGACCTCAGAACAAAGTATGTCGCTGAATTAATGGAGACAACAAATTAATGTAGAAAATATGGTATACATAAAAGTTGATGGTCAGTTTACTAGAGTCAGAAGGGTGACAGCAAAACACATTTGTTAAACTGTTACACATAAAACCTTCATGTTCAATTTTGCTAAAGTAGGTAGGGTGTTAGTATTCACAGAACAGTAGTGGTTCCAGATCATTAAGCACATTCAGGTGTGATATACAGGTATATATCTGATCACTTGAAAGGCAGGTGCTCTAACTAAATTGCTGAGGGTACACTTATTCACTGTCCCAATGGCAGGGGAGCTTAATTTAATTACTTATTAGCTGCATGTTCAAGCATGTTTGTTTATTCCTAATATGATTATGTCGGAATCATATTGACTATGGTGGTCCGCTTGTGTGCTGCAAATTTGCATTAATATGGCTTAGGTATCGACAAAAGATGAATTCACTTGAAGTTAGGTGATTTCTTGAAGCTTTTTTATGCACCATCTCCTTGTTCATCAAGTGTGAAATGTTTCATTATATGGTTTAAATTCTAACACAATATCAGCTTAAGACGAGATCATTCCATCAAAATGCAGACAGATTATGTTGGCGACTCTAATGTCTGCGGTTGTCATATAGCTCAGTGCTAACGTCTTCTCCATGACTTGCCATGACTGCATATTTCATTAAAAATTTTTTAAATTGTGTGTAATGTATTTGAAGAAATAATTGTCCAAAACAAATAAAAAATTGTAGAATGATCTGAAAAATATGTTTTGATTCAATTTACACAGATTGAATGAGGTTCTTCATTGTTATTGTTTGAAAACTGTACTTGTATACAAATATGATAATTGACAACTGACATTACAGAACCAAATAGAAAGTTGATAATTCGGTTTGATGATTTTGTATAAATATTGAATTGGCTATGATGCTGGTTTTTTAAATATTTATATTATCATCATGATGGTGGGGATGTCTATGCAACAACAGAATAAATAATGAACTAGAATAAAAAGTTAATAAATTATCAATTCCTTAAACACATGATGCAGGTGCATGTAATAAATGACATAACTCATGCTGTTCGGTGCGCTCAGTTTGCTATGTAACATTTCGTCTCTGTAAGGTTGATAACCATTCATGTTTTCGGGCATTAACGCCTGTATTCCCTGTGTACATTGTATTAGGAGTGTAAATCACCCTTCTATATATATATATTCATGTCTATATTCACCAGTCAACCTGTCCTAGGCTCCTAGCATGAGAACTGTTCATCAAATCTGCTCCATTGCTGACAAAAAGTACGGAAGAGGATGTGACACTGTCATTTTAATATTCGATGTTAATATCGCCAGGGTCCCGTGTTGACGCTTACATACGAGGAAAGCAGTAAAAGACACGGCAGTGACATGAGAAAGCTCGAGCTCACCGGCGGTGTGGAGGTCCAACACCGAGCCAAGACAGACACTTCTTCATTGTGGGCTCGATTCCCACGCTTCGCGGACATTTATGAAGACTTTATGGACATTTTAGTATAATTTAATGGCAAAAATGCATAAGGAGATTTTCAGGTCGAGCGTCAATTTTTGACGTTCATCAGGTCCCTGTTATGGTTGAAGCTTCATGAAGAAAGACAAGTTTTTGTGTATGGGGTGAGGGTCACGACAGAACAATTTTGACCCATATTGCGTTTTTCCAGTGGTTGGTGTTGATGGTGAAAGCTTCTTTGTGTGGTAAATGGGTTAATGTACAAATTATCATATACAAATAAAATAATACTTATTCGAGATGGTTATGGGATTGGAAGTCCCTTGATGTTTTTGATTATATACGTAAGAGTTGTTATTATTTGCTTAGTTAACTTTTAAAGTTTCATTGATAAAAGATGAATTTTTTTTTCGTAAAGGTAGAACAAATATTACCTTAGTAATAGCCATAAGAACAATTGTAAGTTTAAAAGAAATTATTTAATACGAAATGATGATTTTTAAAAATAATTGTGCAATAGGGTCTTCTGCCCTTGTTTCTGCTGGAAAAAAATACTTTTAAAGATATTGGCTCAACACATTCAATTTAATCATAAGCAAAAACTCCATTCATATTTCATGCTATTAAAGCAATTTATGTTTGGATACTGCATTATAGATATATAATACAGAGAGAAAGACTGTAACACTATTGTGACACTGTATTGCAGTGAGACCTGAGAGCTTAGGCTGTAACCATTGAACTATGAATGTACTGTACTAAATCTGAATGTGGCCATTAACTTTATTGAATGTTTGATGACTCTTAACAGTTACTTCTTTGAGATTCATATAGAAGCTGGTTGATGAAGAAGATTAAGTTCTTACGGATAGTCAACTTCTTTATTGCATGAAATTCTAGTCAACTTCTTTGTTGCATGAAAAAAATGCAATAAAGAAGTTGACTATCCAAAAGAACTTGTTCTTCTTCGACTCTAAACAGCAGAGTTGCCACTTTACTAGCAGAACTCAAACCTGCTCTCCCCCTTAAACCCTGTTTTCTCCATTTATGTTTTATGTTTCAACTATTTGAACTGTGTTTTTTTCAGACCTTTTGTTTTCAACAACTGCTTTGTCACTGCCATTAAGTAGATACACCTTAGAATCGATAAGTAATTATTGTTTATTGTTACCCTCAACACTTAACGAGTTATGGTACAGTACACAGGTTATTCATAGACCATAAATACCAATAGGCAGATATCTAATTAACAGGTAAATAATTTCATTATTGAATTAATCCATTAATAACTGATTGTCTTATTTCTGTAATGGTATATTGTTGTATGATTTTTGTAGTAATGATACAATTTATTTATTTAATTTAATTAGTTATTCTTGGTAAATAATATTTAATGTTAGATGAATATCATAGCAAACATGATTTAATGAAGTCATGAGAAATGGTTTGTTTTCTCAATTAATGTTATAATAAATGTAAGCTTTTTAGTTGACACCTAACTTGAAATGAATAATTGAAATGTTAACGATTATTAGTGAACAAATTAAATCTGACTAAGCAACCATTATTGTTAGGTGTTGAAAGTAAAGTTTTGCTATTTTTATGACACTGAGTCATATGAGCAGTAGTTTTGGATTGTCAGAGGCCATTGACTATGACATGATTTTTGTCTGTTCTGTACAGAGCAGTACCGACGTCGACCTAATAAGGGCCCAGGTCGCTTAAAAAATTGACTTGGATGGGCCCTTATTAAAGTGGTGTGTATGACGATCGAAAAGTAAAGACTACTGAAGTGTAACTGTTTTTAGGTTGTCTTTGATAACTGATACAGGCATTGGAAACATACTTACACATTTTTGAGTAGAAAATAACAAATATTGCCGGTAATGTATCTTTTAATTCCTCACGAAACAAAGTGAATACGCTGAATTTATCATTTTAGTACCGCTGGTACATTGGCGGTTATAAAACCTATAATTATAAAACCCTTTAAGGGCGCTTATTGGAGCAGGGCGCTTATTACGTCAAATACGGCATATATTTCAGAATGAATTCTTTGCGAGTTGTACTATGAATGAAACTATGTTAAACTTGTCTTGTATAATTATCAGTTTCTGCTCAGCTGACCGATGTCTTGGAAAGGGACATTTTACTATGACTGGTTATAACCGTAAACATAATTTATATCAATTTTATTTCAAAATACAATTTCACACTTTGGTGACAACTTTCTATATAAACATGTTTAATTTGTTTGCGTTTTTCTGCAATTTTAGGTAGAAATTGGAAATTTAAAAATGTCTTAGGGAGCAACTTGGTGTCAATTTTATAATCGATAGATTTAACAATCCAAGATTCACATGACAAAGAACCTTGACGAATCCTTCACATCAGTCTAACTTTAAGAATTATCTATATCATAAGAATATATTAATAATAGTCAATAGCATGCAATGGTTTAAGCTCCTTGACTGTGAATATAAATGAGCCTGTCACACAGTCTAGATCCATTCTCAATCAGCAAGTCGAGACAAAACTTTTTCTTCAAGACCAAGAAATTAACATTTGATCATATTTTTTTTCAAGATATTCCATAGACTAAGTTTAAGTTTATATGGGCGGTTCCAGCTCATCACAGTGGAACCAATATCTTACCATTAATAATGTAGGAATATTCATTATCTGTGTCTGGCTGATACAAACAAAATGATACAAGTGACAGTTGGCCTCCCACAGAGGCGTATCATTAACCCGTGATTGATTGCTTCATGAATAATTGATACGAGTAGATACGTGTAGAAACTTTCCTCCACTAATTATAAAAAGTTACCTCAACAAAATAGTGCTTCAACTGAGTTGTTGTCTTAAAGATGATGTCTTCATATCAATATTCAGTAATTTATATTGTTACATTTAAAGGCAGCAGAGTCTGGTCACCCATTCAGTGAACCTCCAAGACTGTTGATGCTGTATTATGAGGATTTTAAAGCAGTAATTGACCATCTCTAAAATACCTCCATATTATAATTCATATTGTAATAAGAAGAACAAGACGATAGGGCTTCAAAGGGTAAAAAAAACGACTCGAGTACTCGAGGGGTTAGGTTAGACTCGGACCCAAGTTCTGAAATCCAGCTGGACCCGGCTCGGGCTCATGTACTCAAGTACCCATGGAAGCCCTACAAGACAAGTCTGTTGGAGCTACAGCAGGCATACCTAGACTAGATCTGAAGATAATTTTCTCAGATGATTTCATAATAAGTTCAAACAAAGAATGCATAAAATCATCTGGCCAAGTAACCATTCTTTTTCACTCTCTCCAATATCTTCAGTAACATGATTGATTTTGTTAAGAAAAAAAATATTTGTTTTGTGGAATTTCACGTAACAAGTTGCAACTATATATGAGTCATTCTCAAAAAAAGGTGCAATTCTGGACACAAAATTTAAAAAAAAATTATGAAACATTTTGGTAATTAATTTTTGCAAATGGGTAAGTGTATATCAAAGACATGTGAAAAATACAAAATTAATGCTTAATGATGTTCAGTAAGTCTGTTGCTGATTAATTAATTAGTGTATGTGATCATGAGTGTCTTTCCTGTAACAATACTGTTTTGACCAAGAAATCTGAAATTAATGTTATATCTTAAATTTTTCTATTTAGGTCAATTTATTTTATTCTTTTACACCACTTGCAAATAATAAAACTTAACATTAAACTAATTTAAGGTTTAGATTAAGGGAACAACTGTGTTCATATGTAAACAGAGGACCAGTTTACACTTTCAAAACCTATAAATGTCAAAATAAATGATTTAAAGAAAATTATTTCAACTGAATTGGACATCTACTTAGTTAAATTCCATTTCAGGATATTGTCAACATGTTATCATTATTAATTAGGGCCTTTTTAAAAGAATTAATGGAGTTACAGGAAAGACATTCATGTTATGTGAAAGACACTTTATGTGACTGGAAAGGCAAAAAAAAACAAAGTATTTATGAAGTGTACTGATATTTCAAAATATTGTGTAGTTGTATTAGTTGAGAACATTTGATAATTGCAAAAATTTCTCATGATATCCTTTAGTTATCAATAGAGTGTGATTTTGAAAAAAAGTTATGTCGCCAATAATTGTTACAGGAAAGACATCAAATGTAACGAAAGATATGATTAATTAAGTTTATCCATTTTCAAAGTGACTGCATTGATAATGACATGTAAGACTACCATAATATATCGAAGAACCAATTCAGAAAACAGTTTGTAATCAGTTTGTATCTTGTTTGATGGTAAATATGGTAAATTGCAACTCTCAGTATTTACAATATATGCAGAAATAATGTTAAGTCTTTACCGTAACAATAAAGTCTTTGCAGTAACTAAAATCAATTATTATTTATGACCCTTAGACACTGACAAATAATAAATAATTATGCTCCTTATCTTTTTGGGGTATTTCTACTATTAATTATCAGCTTATTAACTTCAAGATTTCTCCTCTTTGTATTTTGACACCAGTAATCATGCAAACATTCTTTACTGTAACGGAGTCAAGTCTTTGCAATAACAAGTTCTGATATAAGTCCATGTTGTGTAAATATATGCCTTCTATCTTACAATATGAAATAATGAACATTAAACTAATACTTAATGTTTTTGAAATATGTGATGAAAAAATAAATGTTAAGTTCTTTTATTCATTAAATAAAACAAATAGTGATGAAATGTCTTTATTGTAACAATGTTATCTTTCCTGTAACATACTTTTGTTACAGGATAGACTGTTACATTAAAGACAATATCTCTTTGACACTACAATTAAAGATAATGACTGATCCCTCAAGCGAGCCAGACTTAAGGCTTGTGTTGCTTTCGACAACCCAGATTTAATGAACTGGTGATAAGTTACACAAACATAACAGCAGTTTTGAAATATGTGTTACAGTAAAGACATCAGCAATTTCTACTCTCTAAAATCTGAACTTCAACTAATTTTTTTATAAAAAGTATATTGTCTGAAGCCCAGATTAAAGTGTTTGCTTTGTCAATCAGCAACTAACATTGAGCATGACAAGAAATACATTTTCCAGAAATCAAGGGATCATCAATTATTTCATGATAATATGGTACTGTTACAGGAAAGACATAATTTTCTGTGACAGACATAAAAGGTGAAAATTAATATGAAAATTTACTCTTTATAAGGTTTGATTAATGTAGGGAATATCATAATAGATGTTTCTATCAACAACCAGTGGAAAAAAGTACATCCCAAACTCATTCACCAAATGACAGACTCTTGTAGGTCTAAATTCCTTTGCTGGGACATGGGAAATTACGTCTTCTGATTTTGTAAAAATCAAATAAAAAAAAAGATTGAGCATTAATTTATATTTGAAAGTGTTCTTTTGTGTATCAAATATATAAGCTTCAATCTGAAAGTGAAATCTTATCAAATTTAAATGTTATTTATTAAATAAAGACGGTAGAAAGTGGCGGACAGGAATTTCACAAACTTTTGAGAATGACTCATATATTCAACAGTGTAGGCGAAATAAGGTGTAGGCGAAATGAGGACAGGCCATTTTCAAGGAAGAGTAGACCTAGAGATGAGAGAGATTCTCCCAGGGGTATCCTTGTCTCTGATTGATTGTTAATGAATAATGTATGCTGTGTAGAGGTCCCCTGCAGATATTGGAGGCGGTGACTTATGTACTGATGAAAAATCTACTAATACAAAAGTAGCAGAATAATCAGTTTCTTGTTCTCTGTTTGTAGACTAGTTAAGGGAACAGTATTACAGTATTTTGTCAACCATACCAATATTAGATAAAATAATTATTTGTGCCATATTTAAAATGATGTATTTTTTCTTTATTATTTTTGTGATGATCTATGATTCCCCTGTTGATCTATCTTATCTCTGGTGACAATTAGCAATTTTACATGGACCAAATTTCTTACGTTTTTTTCCCTTTTATATGACCTTAACCTGTTTTTGTTGACATTAATTTGATTCTGCTGACCTTAATCTATTTCAGCTTAACCTTAATTTTCTTTCAGCATTTTAATTATCTTAATAAGTGACCGGAGTATTATCCAGGTGACCCTAATCTAGAATTACTGCTGTTTATTTTTTAGTTTAGTTTTAGTTTTCCCACCTTTCCAAAACTGTGAATGATTAATTGATTAATGGCCCCTTTGAATTGCACACCTTTGTCAATCCAAATCAGTGTCTAGAACAAAACAAACATTATCCTATTGTGATAGAGCTGGATACTCCAGTGGCTTTGATTAAAAAAGCTTTTACCTATTTCGAACTTGGAAAACCTCACAATATGCAATGACATCTTACAGAAAATACTGAAGAAATATAGTTTTATTATTTCATCATGTTTACATTTCCTCAGTTATGCTACTGATTCTGTATATTTGAGTTATTAACTGATGACTTAATTGTATAATTAGATTCATGATAATGCATTATATCTGATCTTTCATCATTTGTTCTAGGTCCTGAAGAACATGAACAATGACACAATCAAAGACCAATTCTCAAGACCTGTAGAATTGAAGGTGGTGTTTTACCAAGTTATCAGAATATGGATGCCTGTAAGTCAATGCCTGAATCAAAAGTTAACAAATAATATCTTACTAATCTAATCATATCTTGTTCTTATATGGGGATTGATTATACAATAGTGCTGGCTCTATGATCAAGTGTTTATGGTCAATGGAACCAACTTATACAGGTACTTCCAGAACTCAGCAAGAATTCCAAGATTTTACAAATGTGAAGCTTTTTGGCATAAAAAAATACAAAAGGCTTTATGATTTTTATTTGAATTAAGTGCCATGGTGTATTACCATGATGTCTTGTTGCCACGTGCTGCTTTGACCGTGACCTAAATATTCATTGTCCAGTCATGAATTTACAAGAGGTACATCAAGCATGAAGGACCTTTGTTAAAATAATAAAGAAAGGAATTAATCAATTTACTTACATTATTTCCATGACATTGAACAAATCCATTAGTGAAGAAAAGTAAAGCCCATGCAGTCGGTCCATGTAAGTGTAAGTTTATAGGTGTCCCTGTTGCATTATGTATGTAAATCACCTGATGAAATTCATTACCAAACAATCTGATGTTTACTTTCAGTAGTCAAAGTTCAATGGTATGTGTGAGTCGTGTGTTGTCTAGAGGACAGTGAAATGCTACCCCTTCTGATCAGCTTTGTGTTATCAACCACTTATACAAGTGTAACTATCTATTGTATGCAGCCAGGGGAATATTTGACCATATCACATAGCTAGACATCCACTTTGCAGAGTGATAATGTTTTGTATGCATTGTGCCAGGGTAGATGGAATGTTAAATGGGTTATTCAATGCGTGTCAATGATGACAATGATGAAAGGAATTCATTTATCTCAGAATGACAACCTCTTTGTTTTACCCTGATCCTGCATTGTCTTCATCAGACTTTTCACCATGATAATGTTGATTATCTAATTAACCACATTTACCAAACACTTCAACCAGTATGTTAAGAACCTTGATAGCAGTTTTGGTTGCGTACTCATCAGGGAGTTGAAAGAAGAACGCAATGGACCTGAATACAGTACATTGGCTTATCCTAGTCTCTTCAAAGAGGTACTGATTCAACCATTGTGTTAAATAGATATAGGCTAAGGAGAATGTCTTTCAATAAAAAAATCTATAATTTCAAAATCATTACTTTAAAACCTAATTACATAGTTCATTGATTTTATAAAACGAAGTTAAAAAAATGCCTTTATAAGACATAAATCAGAAAGGACCAACCATTACCCATCTAATCTGATCACTGTCTGACCTTGTTGGATTAAGCTAATCCTCTGGAACTTGCTCGTAACCTGATCAGGTATTGAGGTATTGTCAGTTACTTTTGTTCACTTGTTAACAAAACACAGGTACCAGCATGACAGACACATCTAGGTCCCAGGAAGAATTGTGAGGTGTTTGTTTATGAAAACAATTAAACTGACAAACGAACAGCTGAGGAGCGGGCTGTATCAGGTAAACAGAAAAAAAAGGACTTGAGTGATTTAGTCTCGGGTTTGAGATTAGTTTTGAAAATAGATCTAGTCATCTTTTGCTCGATGAACAAAACAGTTTTCCTTTGTTATAGATTTTTTTAAAATAGTTCAATATTGGCATTACAAAATCTCTGATTCCCTTTCACATCATGATCCAAAGGTCAAGATGGCAATAATCACTTTAGCATTTGGAACTTTAAGCCTCTTTAAGAATGAACATCTGATAAACTAGTAAGAAATCTGGACTTGTTAAAGTACATTGACTTGATTAGACTCTCTTTGCTCTTTCCCTGTGAGAACTATTTAAAATTCACGAGGACGCATATATTCTACATACAGAAGCCAAATGCATGTTTATATAAGATGTTAGATGTCCCCATCTGGTGTAATATGTCCCATCTGACCTCAAACCCAGGCCAGAAATTACAGGATTCATAAGTAGCCACTTCATAGATTCATTGTTATAGTAACTCAAAGTGACACTAAGATCATTAGGCAAAGAATCCAGCAGGTCACCAATCCGGTCGATAAACCACACCAATTGTTGCTGAACCTAACTACTAGTTGTCAAGAAGCTATTCGCAAAGGATCATGATCCACTTATTAAAAGGATGTTTGGTTAATTGATTTTTATCATAGAATTAAGTTTATCACCAATAGAAGTGAAAACTTCTTACCTTTATTTCACATTGCCCTGTCTGTTGCTTGATGGCCACACAATAGTTAGCACTTACCTATGTTTAGTTCTAGCAAAGAAGCACTTATCTATGATTAGTTCTAGCAAGGAATAGGTTGAGGCCTAGTTTGTGTAGTATAGATAGAAGGCGGGCAGATCAAATAGTTAGATTTTCACTGTCACAGATGGCTTTATGACTTCATCATCATAACTATATTGCTGAAGTTTTATTTTCATTAAAGGCAAAATATCATATTATATTTTATAGGGATTTTGTGTAAATAGGATTGCTATTCTTGGACTTTTCAATGTTTGGAATGATCCCAATTTGTCAATTTATACAGAGTTTACGGAATAAAACATTTCATCATCATCATCATCCTTGTGAACATCATAATCATTTCTTAAAGCTGAATAGCTGTGTGGTGTGTTTTTTTCTTCCTGAACATTATAAAAATCAGGTTACATCAAAATAATAAAAAAATTTCATGCTGTTATTTGTGCCCAATATAACAAGCTATGCAGTACAGATTGAAGTAGCTATGACATGAATGTGAGCAACACTTGTCACTAATCCTATCATAACTTATCGAAGATTGTGGATTAGTGTCCATAGTGCAGGGTTCAGGGACTTCTTCACAAAGTCTTAGAGCCATGCCGTGATGTTCAACACATATTGTTTTGCTTTGAAACAATGGCACTATGCTTGATATGAATATAAAACATCTCACATATGCAAATGGCAATTCTATTATAGCTTCGTGTTTTCAATGAAAATCATCACATTCATATATATTCATAGAAGCAATATTGCATGTGCACGTTAAGAGATAAATGCTTAGTTATTATTTAGGGGTTGTATGAAATGCCTTTTTAAACCGTAGTTTTATTTCAAAATAAGGAATATGATAGTTTATCCGTACAAGTTCATTCAATAACCTTTAACTTACCTAATATGACTGTACGCTCAAGCCAATAATACAGCTAATACACCTGGCACTATACATCCTTACCAATAGACCCCGAGAGTGTTCCGACAAATATATGATATATTCATGTGGAAACAGCCAGTACCCCCAATCCACCCCTATACTGCCCTAATATATACCCATGTGGAAACAGCCAGTACCCCCAATCCACCCCAATACTGCCCTAATATATACCCATGTGGAAACAGCCAGTACCCCAATCCACCCCTATACTGCCCTAATATATACCCATGTGGAAACAGCCAGTACCCCCAATCAACCATTATACTGCCCTAGTATATTCCAATGTAGTACACCCAGTACCCCAAATTCACCCTGATATTGCCCTAGTATATTCCCATGTTGATACACCGAGTATCCCAATCCACCCCTATAATACCCCCAATCAACCCACAAACCCCTAGTGTATTTCCATGACGATACACCCAGTACCCCCAATCCACCCCTATACTGCCCAAGTATATTCCAATGTAGGTACACCCAGTACCCCTAATTCACCCCGATATTGCCCTAGTATATTCCCATGAAGATACACCCAGTACCCCCGATCCACCCCTATACTGCCCAAGTATATTCCAATGTAGGTACACCCAGTACCCCTAATTCACCCCGATATTGCCCTAGTATATTCCCATGAAGATACACCCAGTACCCCCAATCCACCCCTATACTGCCCTAGTATATTCCCATGAAGATACACCCAGTACCCCCAATCAACCCACAAACCCCTAGTGTATTTCCATGACGATACACCCAGTACCCCCAATCCACCCCTATACTGCCCAAGTATATTCCAATGTAGGTACACCAAGTACCCCTAATTCACCCCGATATTGCCCTAGTATATTCCCACGAAGATACACCCAGTACCCCCGATCCACCCCTATACTGCCCAAGTATATTCCAATGTAGGTACACCCAGTACCCCTAATTCACCCCGATATTGCCCTAGTATATTCCCATGAAGATACACCCAGTACCCCCAATCCACCCCTATACTGCCCTAGTATATTCCCATGAAGATACACCCAGTACCCCCAATCCACCCCTATAATGCCCTAGTATATTCCCATGAAGATACACCCAGTACCCCCAATCCACCCCGATATTGCCCTAGTATATTCCCATGAAGATACACCCAGTACCTCCAATCCACCCCTATACTGCCCTAGTATATTCCCATGAAGATACACCCAGTACCCCCAATCCACCCCTATACTGCCCTAGTATATTCCCATGAAGATACACCCAGTACCCCCAATCCACCCCTATAATGCCCTAGTATATTCCCATGAAGATACACCCAGTACCCCCAATCCACCCCGATATTGCCCTAGTATATTCCCATGAAGATACACCCAGTACCCCCAATCCACCCCGATATTGCCCTAGTATATTCCCATGAAGATACACCCAGTACCTCCAATCCACCCCGATATTGCCCTAGTATATTCCCATGAAGATACACCCAGTACCTCCAATCCACCCCTATACTGCCCTAGTATATTCCCATGAAGATACACCCAGTACCTCCAATCCACCCCGATACTGCCCTAGTATATTCCCATGAAGATACACCCAGTACCCCCAATCCACCCCGATACTGCCCTAGTATATTCCCATGAAGATACACCCAGTACCCCCAATCCACCCCTATACTGCCCTAGTATATTCCCATGAAGATACACCCAGTACCCCCAATCCACCCCTATACTGCCCTAGTATATTCCCATGAAGATACACCCAGTACCCCAATCCACCCCTATACTGCCCTAGTATATTCCCATGAAGATACACCCAGTACCCCCAATCCACCCCTATAATGCCCTAGTATATTCCCATGAAGATACACCCAGTACCCCCAATCCACCCCGATATTGCCCTAGTATATTCCCATGAAGATACACCCAGTACCCCCAATCCACCCCTATACTGCCCTAGTATATTCCCATGAAGATACACCCAGTACCCCCAATCCACCCCGATATTGCCCTAGTATATTCCCATGAAGATACACGCAGTACCCCCAATCCACCCCTATACTGCCCTAGTATATTCCCATGAAGATACACCCAGTACCCCCAATCCACCCCTATAATGCCCTAGTATATTCCCATGAAGATACACCCAGTACCCCCAATCCACCCCGATATTGCCCTAGTATATTCCCATGAAGATACACCCAGTACCCCCAATCCACCCCGATATTGCCCTAGTATATTCCCATGAAGATACACCCAGTACCCCCAATCCACCCCTATACTGCCCTAGTATATTCCCATGAAGATACACCCAGTACCCCCAATCCACCCCTATACTGCCCTAGTATATTCCCATGAAGATACACCCAGTACCCCCAATCCACCCCGATATTGCCCTAGTATATTCCCATGAAGATACACCCAGTACCCCAAATCCACCCCGATATTGCCCTAGTATATTCCCATGAAGATACACCCAGTACCCCCAATCCACCCCTATACTGCCCTAGTATATTCCCATGAAGATACACCCAGTACCCCCAATCCACCCCTATAATGTCCTAGTATATTCCCATGAAGATGCACCCAGTACCCCCAATCCACCCCTATACTGCCCTAGTAAATTCCCATGAAGATGCACCAAGTACCCCCAATCCACCCATATACTGCCCTAGTATATTCCCATGAAGACACACCCAGTACCCCCAATCCACCCCTATACTGCCCTAGTATATTCCCATGAAGATACACCCAGTACCCCCAATCCACCCCTATACTGCCCTAGTATATTCCCATGAAGACACACCCAGTACCCCCAATCCACCCCTATACTGCCCTAGTATATTCCCATGAAGATACACCCAGTACCCCCAATCCACCCCTATACTGCCCTAGTATATTCCCATGAAGACACACCCAGTACCCCCAATCCACCCCTATAATGCCCTAGTATATTCCCATGAAGATACACCCAGTACCCCCAATCCACCCCTATACTGCCCTAGTATATTCCCATGAAGATGCACCCAGTACCCCCAATCCACCCCTATACTGCCCTAGTAAATTCCCATGAAGATGCACCAAGTACCCCCAATTCACCCATATGCTGCCCTAGTATATTCCCATGAAGATACACCCAGTACCCCCAATCCACCCCTATAATGCCCTAGTATATTCCCATGAAGATACACGCAGTACCCCCAATCCACCCCTATACTGCCCTAGTATATTCCCATGAAGATACACCCAGTACCCCCAATCCACCCCTATACTGCCCTAGTATATTCCCATGAAGATACACCCAGTACCCCCAATCCACCCCTATACTGCCCTAGTATATTCCCATGAAGATACACCCAGTACCCCCAATCCACCCCTATACTGCCCTAGTATATTCCCATGAAGATACACCCAGTACCCCCAATCCACCCCTATACTGCCCTAGTATATTCCCATGAAGATACACCCAGTACCCCCAATCCACCCCTATACTGCCCTAGTATATTCCCATGAAGATACACCCAGTACCCCCAATCCACCCCTATAATGCCCTAGTATATTCCCATGAAGATACACCCAGTACCTCCAATCCACCCCTATACTGCCCTAGTATATTCCCATGTAGATACACCCAGTACCCCCAATCCACCCCTATAATGCCCTAGTATATTCCCATGAAGATACACCCAGTACCCCCAATCCACCCCTATACTGCCCTAGTATATTCCCATGAAGATACACCCAGTACCCCCAATCCACCCCTATACTGCCCTAGTATATTCCCATGAAGATACACCCAGTACCCCCAATCCACCCCTATACTGCCCTAGTATATTCCCATGTAGATACACCCAGTACCTCCAATCCACCCCTATACTGCCCTAGTATATTCCCATGAAGATACACCCAGTACCTCCAATCCACCCCTATACTGCCCTAGTATATTCCCATGTAGATACACCCAGTACCCCCAATCCATCCCTATAATGCCCTAGTATATTCCCATGAAGATACACCCAGTACCCCCAATCCACCCCTATACTGCCCTAGTATATTCCCATGAAGATACACGCAGTACCCCCAATCCACCCCTATACTGCCCTAGTATATTCCCATGAAGATACACGCAGTACCCCCAATCCACCCCTATACTGCCCTAGTATATTCCCATGAAGATACACCCAGTACCCCCAATCCACCCCTATACTGCCCTAGTATATTCCCATGAAGATACACCCAGTACCCCCAATCCACCCCTATACTGCCCTAGTATATTCCCATGAAGATACACCCAGTACCCCCAATCCACCCCTATAATGCGCTAGTATATTCCCATGAAGATACACCCAGTACCCCCAATCCACCCCTATAATGCCCTAGTATATTCCCATGAAGATACACCCAGTACCCCCAATCCACCCCTATAATGCCCTAATATATTCCCATGAAGATACACCCAGTACCCCCAATCCACCCCTATACTGCCCTAGTATATTCCCATGAAGATACACCCAGTACCCCCAATCCACCCCTATACTGCCCTAGTATATTCCCATGAAGATACACCCAGTACCCCCACCCAGGCACCCTAATCCATTCCCACCAGTCCAGGAGAAAGCGGTGAGTCGGCAGACCTAGCTACGAGGAAATCTGCCTACCACTTCATACTATTGCCCTCTTGTTGACTCTGCTGTTAGGATAAGTTCATATTTATAGTAGGAAAGTTAGCTGTGTTTATTTTTCCCATGGCCAATTGTTGGTATTTTTTAATAATTGCTGTGTTGATTACGAGGTTAGGGGTGGGCAGGGGCGCTCAATCTGGGACTGGGGCAATGAAACAATGCATTGATTATTGACTGTAATACACCAGCCTGCCTAGTAACCTGTACATTCTACCATGGGACCGTCAGCTTGTGTTTGGGTTCTTAAACAATAAGAAATTCAAAATTAAGTAAAGCATATGACTTTTGCTGTTTTATTAATATCCTGGCCAGTTTGATATGGGCAAGTGAATATGAAAATTATACTCATAAGCAAAGGTCGTCTTATCTCATATGAACTAGGTAATAACATCATTTTTATTTTGAATACGTCATAATGCCTCTTCATCAAAGCTATTTTATCATGTGTAAATCTTATAACAAAAACCTTTGACTAAAGATTATAAAGTTTGTACTAGAAAACGTTTTTGATTTATATAAAGTGTATAAACAATAACAGAGAAGACTCGTGTTTTGTTTTTATGCCGGAGACAAGAACCAGCTGAGGTTTCAAGTTCTAACACTAATGGGACACTTGTTTTTGACAAAGTAGACATAATTTAAGGCCTTTGTTACAATTCTGTTTATTATGTCTCTGTTGTCATATCATAAGATGTCATGTTGATGAATTATACTTGAATTCATATGAATGTGAATGTCATGTGAAACGTGAAATTGAATGTGAATGTCATGTGAAACGTGAAATTGAATAAAAAACAAATCTGCAATTATGACTATGTTGATTTCAAGGAAAATACATAAGTTTGTTATTTTGATAGTGTTTTGATATAATTTGGTGTCATTTATCAAAAGCAATGAATCTATGAACTTGATTGAATTTTTATCAGAATGGACATCCAATGATGATTGACATTTAAATTTAATTGTGTATTTTGATCAAGTTTTGACTTGAAAACATTTCATAGATTTTTCGATTTTCATTTATAGTTTTAGTTTTGTTGTATAAACACTTGTAATCAGGTAATTTGTTTTGATAAGTCAATACTGAACATAACGATTAACAATATGATGAAATCTAAAACCAGTCTCCTTACCAGTGAAACCTGTAAAGTAAACGTTCAAATGACATTAACCAGTATGTAATGGATAATTAAACAAATAGCAAGGAATTCACACCAGCTATAATTCCTGTTTCTCTTGTTCAGCATAATTGGCCTCTTGGTCATAATGCCTACCCTTGGTGTGGATAATTAACATTCTACCCTGAAATAGTCCATTGTACCTCGTGAACTGTGGTATAGAAATAATACGGCAGTTGATGCAGCTTTGTGTGGCTAACACTTGTAAACTGATATAGTTCTGTTTCTGGACTCAAGGTTGAACCTCACAGCTTTTATACAATGATAGGGCTGTGATTGCTTTATGAAGACTGACAATAAGTATGTTTAAAAGGGGAAAAAGTATCTTGATTCGCAAACAGTTAGCTTCAGTCCCTGAGTAACAGTTTTGTCAAAAATTATACTGTTAAAACAATGAAAACGGGCGGTACATGGTTCAATATCTAAACTTTTTTAGTTTTTTTTGTCAGAGTCATAACTCATTAAATATAATACGATGGAACAATAAAAAATTATCTTATGTAAAAACTTTCCTATCTTAGATATATAAATGTTGCAAAAGTAATGAAAGAACTGTAGAAATTTTCATTCCTTTATGAATTCATTTATCAAGGTTTTACTTCACACATGTTGCAACTGTATATAGAAAATAGTATTTTTCAACATTTCATGTCATAGTGGTTATGAAACATAGTGGTGTTGAGGTCAGCATGCTGATGGACCAAACAAAACATCAGTCTCAAATATCACCAGTGTCTTATATTGATTGTATCCCTGAGCAAGGCACTCCATCCACATTGCACTCTGTCAATGCAGCTGTTGAAATGGGTACCAGAAAACTGGATATATTGACGGATTTGGTCGAGCAAAGGGCTTACTAGTTACTAGTCTGCTTATAAAGTACAATTGCTTCAGGGGAATAATGTACCGATAGTACTTTAAGCAGGGTTGTATGAATGTTCTCATTATTGTCAATTCTATCATTTTTCATGCAGATGTTTGTTAATGAAACAATTAAGCATTTTTCACCTCATATGTTCAATTCAATTCAAGGAATAAAGTCATTGTTCACCTTATTAATCTTTCTTGTTGAAAAAAGTTATGTTCATTGTAAACAGATTGAAACGTATCCTCATTGTGACAAACATTTGATATTGTATACTTTCCTTATCTTATATGAAATTTTTATGTGTCTATTTTAAATGTCACTAAGATTTTCAACTTTCATGTTACAATGTTTTGTAAAAGAAAAATTTAATTTCTCAGAGAGGAAATAAATATGAGATTTTTTCTCAAGTAGGATAAAGACATTCACCGTAACTAAATGTTAGTAGTTAACACCTGTATGTTACCTTAACGACTGTATCTCAGCAGGTAAGTGTCAGGTATGATTCTCACCTGTATCTCAATCAGCAGGTATGCTCCACTACGCTCAGGTGTCAACAGCAAAAACTTCATTCACAACAACACAAAAACACTTCAAGAAACATTATGTCTCAAAGTGGCCAGGTAACTATTCCAATTTGTCCCTTTTTGAAGAAAGTAGAGATTAAGTGTAGGTAAGTTCTCCCTCGTTATCCAGGTGAGGTAGACAGGTAGGTGTTTGTAGGACTAGAAGCATATCAAGTTACTCGCCTCTCCAAGGAAATACAGGTAAGCGTTTGACCCGCCAGCCTCATAACTCAGCGACAGGAATAGCGGCAGGCGGCTCGTGTCACGGACCGTGGGAAAGTTGTTAACACAAATATTGATATACGAATTACTTGATCACCCAATCAGATATCTATCGTAGGTTGACATTTACAGGTGAGACTCCTAGCTGTCTTTCATCGGGTAGAATCTTCATTATGGTGGACTTTGTAAACTTTGTAAACTTTGTGTAAACTGATCCTGTTGCTGAGGAAAGTTGGGTGGACAGCTATATATACCCCTTATAGTAGCTCTATATATATTCTGTATTGATAAGCAGCTTGCTACATCCCAATTCATATTTGAGTAATTCAGGGTACATGTCTACCCCTAATTGAGATGAACCTTACAATTTCTTTTCTATCAAACTCCTTACTCATTACTTGTTTTAACTCCATACCCCTATAATCCTCCCCACCCTCAACTTTTGTTTCAGTCAACGTCTATTACTACGTTACAACCTTTAAATCATACAAGCACTCGAATACAACACTGCAGTTGTTATTGTTTAATCATCCTGCAAATAATACCCTTACTTTTTCCTTATTTTGACATCACACTGGGCTCACTACTTGACTAACTCTCAACCCCTCTCACTTACTAGCAACCTTCTCCCCTCCACTTCCTTACTCTTTTCTCACTAGATTGTCTATTTTACGCAGATCAAAACTTATTGAAAACTTCAAAGTACATTTTTATCTGAGAGGGAGATTTATGAAACTAATTAAGTATATAAGCAAGCCTGGAGCTGCTCTGTTAAATCCCTGCAGTGTGTTCCTATCAACAGTTGATATATCAATCCACCTCGCTCTCATTAATCTTAGTCAACCTACGTAAAAAAAATAATTTGTAGAATTTTCCCAGGCTTACGAGGACTGATTTTTTTAGAGGATGGCTGGAGGTGACAAGAGATGTCATATCGAGGCTGTCCTGGTTGCCACGGTGAATTGCGAGTCAAGTATAGCGATGATTAGTGGAGCAAGAGATCTGCTGAGCATGTTCATTGTGTCATAAACTCATCCTCCGTTTTCCTCCGTGTGTTTATGAGATGGCTTGATTAAAGTTGTTAACCCTTTCATCTCTCAGAAACCATAACAATCAAGATTATGAGTCAGAATTCTGGTTTCAGCAGTGAAAGGGTAGAAAAAAAGTTTTAAAAGTACATTATTCAATAGGATACATCCTTCAGAAACTGAGTGCTCAAGAACCTTAAAGCCATTCATGTTGCTACTTGTTTAATTTTACTTCCACAAGACATGTTACAAAGTTTTGAAATTATTATCATCCTTAAATATGTCATGTGAAAAATTCTAAAAGACATGAAAATATGTCATGTTGCTACTTGTGAAAAGAAATTCATCATTTGATAATCTGTGAAATTAAATTGAAGACATCAAAGGCTGTCATGTTGCTACTTGTTTAGGTTAATATATATATATAAACAGTCAAAACAAGTTTTTTGTAAGTAATTATTCTTATCCTCTCTGTTGAATGATTCTTTCATGTTTGTTAACTTGAAGGTGATATTTTATGTCTAATTATTATTGCATTATCTAGCCTGGACCGCCGACAAAGAAATATATATTTTTATTCATCAAAACATTTCGAAAACATAAATGAAAAACAACTACATACATTGTTGGATTTTATTAAGTCAGGAAAACTAAAAGACGTTAATAAGAATTAGGGATATATTAGCATTTTTAAAATTTAATAAGTAAAAAGAAATTTATCATTTGTAAAAGATCATCTGCTAAATACCATTCAAAGAATATATGATATCCACAACATTTTTGTCCAGAATAAAGAACAGGGGTTCTAATGATGATGTCAATATAGTAGAAATAGTCCAAAGTATGTGTATGTATTGTGTACAAAAGGTCAAATATTAGTATGGACGGGAGGTTTCATTGGTACAGCAGATAAATTGAAATGTGACTAGCACTATGTACAAGCAGGGTAGAATCCTGACTTGTATACTTAACCATAGGTGTCCAATAAATAAAGAAAAAATATATGGTTATAAAAGTAACAGTAGCTGTGTATTTGTTTTGATAATTACAAATAAAGAAAATTGATTAAGTGATAAAAGTAACTGATATGTAGTCCTGTATTTGTTTTGATAAATACAATGCAAAGGCAAGTGCCTGTTTCAAGCATCTTCATCTCCACTGAACTAACAGTTGATTTTCAGTTGGTTTGACGAATAACTTAATTAAAAAGATGGGGGTCTCTTACACTGTATCTCTTAGTTATAATGCCAATGATGGCTATTGAGTGAAATCTAAATGCAAGTTGATCTTTGATAGTTCCTGTTCAGGGGTATTCATGGGCAGTGCTTGTTCCCTCACTGATATCTCTCAGTTCTACAGGAACCTTATCTAAGAAAAGTACAAATGTACTCAGCTAGACATCAATATTTGTAACAACTCTAAAAAGTTGTGTTTGATGTCAGAAGACTCTTAGAAGGCTAGATGCTGTGTATATGAAGAGGTTAATGACAGCTGATACTGATGATGCTAATTGGACGTACCTTATTACCCTTGAGATCCCTTTGACAAGCTATTGCTATTGCAGCTAGTTGTTGCTTCATGCAACAGTCAATACTGCCCCTTCTTAGGTACCCAATTGTTCAGCTGGATGGACTGATTGCAATGTGGATGAAGTGCCTTACCCAACACTGTCAAGCAAAGATTTTTAAAGCCTCTTCCTGGATTCAAACAAAGGCTTTTAGCATGAGCAGCCAGCACGCTAATCACTTCACTACCATTTTCTCCTGACTTGTGATCACTACTTCAATGAATCTATAGGATATTTGTATATTGTCCCTTACCTACTTGAAATATGGGAGCATTGTTAAAGCTATGCATATTTATTAGAAAAACAGAATCTCACTGAAAGCAGGAGTCGAAAATGAAAGTGAGTAGTTGTCAGATGGTTCAAGTTCAAAACTATGCAGTTTGTCTTTGCTGACTAAATGGCTTTGAGAGTTCTATCTCTGGTACTGAAACACTTGATAAAGACATTTTCCAGAAAAAAACATCTTATCCGTAATATATTCCAGTATTCAAAACTTTATCAAATATTTGTTCAAACCTTTAAATAGAAATAGTAGCCCAATGTAAGGTTTGCATATAGGTATGAACAAAACTTCTAACAAATAATTTTCTTTTAAGCTGCACACTTTAAAGGTAGGTGAAAATGATAAATACTGTTTGAGTGTTTATTTATTATTTTGCCTTTTGTACACTGAGTGACATTGACCGTCCAATGAGAAGGTAGGTGTGAGCCGACATGCTAGATGATGTTGGGAGTACGGAATGACGAGTGAGGAACATACTAATGAAGATGATGATGCTTATAGTGAACAGTTAATAACCTCGTAAAACTGCCATCGTGAACCTTGGCTTGAATATTCATCTACATGTACATATGTTTATTTTTGTACCATCATAAAAGATTTTTTTGTATATGATTTATCACTGTCAAGTGAGATAAATAATAATGAACATATCTAGGACAATAGGAACAGGAAGTTTTTAATGGAGCTTTTCTTGTGAAAATTTTTTGGCAAGACATTCCTGCTAATATTAGTTAATGATTATGCTTATTACACAATCCAGTTGAAATATAATTATCTGAGGATACTATTTCAATTCCTTGAGATTTGACAATTTGAACAGCAATATTAATTTTATTCGAGTAAATGCTAGTTTATTGCATTTGAAATGTGTAACTCCAAAGAACTTTCTTCAAGTTGTATGATCTTCGATTTTTAATTATACAACTTACTTTCTAAGTAGGTTGTACAAGCTGTTTTGTGCTTGGGTCCTCGGACATGATCGGATTCTTATGGGGTTTTTTAAAATTTTGAATAACAAATCATAATTCACTCAACCTTTTTTCACCCATAGCAATAAACATGTTACCTGCCTCGGTGATGCAGAACCTATTGATCTAGATGACATACACCTGAATATACCTGAATATACCTGTTCATTCCACCTGACTAGATCATAGACATACTAATTACAAAGCTCAGGTATCTACCTACATGTTAGGTAATCATAGAAGGTGTCGGGACGATGGGTAAAGTGTCGCCATGTCGTTCCCATACCTCAACTCAGCAATTATTTCTTCTATAGCAATTATGCTCTTGACAATGCTAACGAGGTGATTGTGCACCTCACCTGTTGAAGATACACAGGTAAGTTCAGGTGAGGTAGTTGAGAGACAGGTCATGAATAAAGAGTCGCAGCCATGGAATATAAACAATATAATAGCTTTCACGTACCACAGGTATATCAATGACAAGGCATGTTCAAAGCACCACAATTTTGTTTATCAATCTGGATGAATTATATTTTTGTTGACGCCTATCAAAAGAAGCATGGCACAACTGTAAAGGTTATTCTTTTACCCATGTATCAATAAGTACAGCTGGGTGAACTCACACTGTGGATGAAGCACGCTAATGGACACAGCATAGCACATATTATTGGTGTCGTCACTGAGATTCAAACCACAACAGTTTGTGTGAGAAGTGCATTGTATGCAAACATCATGTGCAGGAAACATCCATGATGATGCACTGCACCGCCAATAAGCTATGATCGTAAAGCTGAAATTATTATTTCAGAGTCAGATGCCTCTATGTATGACTTGATGAACAGAACTGTCATTAATTAGAATGTTTTTGAAGCCCTCAACATCCAAGCATGACAGTGTGCAATTTTATCTGTATTTTTATGCTTTCTCAAACATTGACTTTGGCTTCAAATGTAGCTATCATGTGAAGACTGGTATTATGTGAAGAACTTGATGCCTATTTGTTTTCCTCCAGACAAAATCCTTACATCCTTAATTGCATGCAAATATAAAGCCACTGAATTTGTAGCTCATAAGGCTTTGTAATTAATCATCATGTCGTGGCTTTAAAGTCAGAATAACAAAATCTATAATTTCTCCATTGGGCCTGTGCCTGTAGTTTACAAAGCTACATTTTATAATCCTCATTTGCAAATGTACATTTAAAAAGATCTCAGCCATTTTAGCTTTAAATTCTAAAGAGAGAAACTCAAAGTTTTTGTACATTTTCCCAATGCACTCATTTTGGGCCACAAGATCATAATTATAACCATAATTCCTTTTAGTCAAGATTAAGATTGGATTTCTCTGAAGCCTTTAGAACTCTAAAAAAGAAAATCAAAAGTGTGAAAATGTTATGGACAATGGTCAGGTGTATCACAGATGCTGTTTTTGTTGAGTTGCAAGAAATGATGCAGAGGAAAGCCTGTAACACCATGCTCTGTACATTTCATGTAGAACTTGTCAGCATTTGTTGTGACTAGCAAAAGCCATTGTCAGTTAGAATATGCAAGCATGACTAGAAAGTGGCTGTATATTACATTAAAGGAAAATTCCAATATATAATGAAAAAGAGCCTTTTAAAACAATGTAAATTGATAAATCCTTCAACTTTGGCTAATAATTTTTAGCTAAATCACCAAATCTCAAAGACGAAGGTTTAAAATTCTGTAAATACTTATCTCGTTGACAGAAAAATTTAATAATTTGTGAGAATGTATTTTATAACTCAAACTTTTGCTAGAATTAATTTAAAATCGTACTGGAATTTTCCTTTAAGTTGAGTATTCTTATTATTTATCGCCAACATTAGTTTCGGGAATGCCCACAGCATAAAGAAATTAAAGTTAGAATGGTCAGTTACCACTTTAATGTTGCCTCTGACATTGTTACATCATTACTTAAACAACTGTCACAGTGGCAGTGAATTAAAATCAATTCATAACACCTTAAAAGAGTTACATTGCAGCAAATTACATGGGAAAGTTATGTTTAATATCAAAATGTTCTCTGATTCTTTCCTTTAAGAACAAAAAAAGGGAGTTTTGCGAGTAAACTGACCATTAAAATACAAAAATATAGAATCTAGTTTAATGATCTTGATATGAAGATAATGAAATCGTATCTATTTTACTAATTCCATGTGTTTATACCTGTACAATCTACTGCATTGCTTACTTCTGTACTATCAGTATCATGATTTACAACAGCAAATGTCTCCTTCAAACCTCACTCCCTTTGATATGTGCATAGTTTAGATGGTTTAAGTCAAGTTGACAATACCACACGATTTAGGAGCAGGGAAATAGACAATTTAGTCAAGAAGTTGCAGGTTAAACTCCTCTTGCTTGATAGTGGCTTTCAATTATCTTCGTGTATGTCAATCATATCTTTGTGGCTGCCTCACAGACTAGGCTCCGTCTCAGACACAACCTTAACTCACAGATCAAAGAGTCGGGGCAAGTTCCTTAATGTCGGCAGTCAAATATGCTGTACAGAACTTTTTGTAAAATGTATACCTGAGTGTAGGTCTAAGTTAAAACAATGAGGAATACATATTTGGTACTACTCTTTTCAAAAATGTATACTTTGCATGATTTACTTAACTTCATATAATTCATTTTATTTAAGGATAGCATTTTCTGAACTCAGGAACGTCAATCAGTTTTTGTTCTAGTTTTTATGAAACAAAAAAGAGCAGTTTGAGTTCATCTTATATGACCTATGTTTCAATTAAAGGAATGTTACTACTAATCCCAGGAAATGTGGGTTTCCTTTTTTTTGGCACATTATATCTATCAGATATACCGTGGACCTTATCGTTATTACACAACTCATCGCAACAATAGAAAAAATAGGTTGCATTGCAAACCAGAAGGTTCTTAAAGCAGAGTTAATCATTATAAAACACTAGCTATCAGCAAGCCCACCCAATTAAGTCCAATAAACCTGATAAATATTCTGTAAATTGCAGAGTTGATTAATCCTGAGCTGAACCCTCCAGCAACTATTCTGGTCCGGTTTGGTGGGTCAGTTGATGAAGAACTGAAGTGTGGTCTTGTAGGAGAGTCCTTTGAGGGGATGAAGATTTATCTGTGTAGTTCTATCTGAGTAGATTTACTGGAGGGTCTACATAAGTCTCTCAACCTAACACAACTAATTGCCGGTGTGGTGAGAGAGTGACATCATAGATACTGGTTGGTACATGGCCACCCAGATAGAAGGATAGCAAGATAGTGACGAACCAACCCACCTTACAAGATGGGTAGATAAATGGACAGGGGAAAGGATAATTTTAAGAGAAATAGATCAACAGGCACTCAAAGAGATGGATGGACAGACAGACCTAGAGACAGACAGAACAGGTCAGGGATAGACAAACGTATGAAAACCAAGATACAAATGGACAGACAGACAGACACACACACACACACACTAAGACAAAGTGTGCAGAGACTGGTTGCCTATTGAGAGATTCATACAAACATCAATTAGAATCTTGGAAGGAACAGAACCAGAAACAGAAAGACAGTTACCTTCTGAAGACACTCTTCATACAGAGTTGTACACTCCCTAGGGAGGTGAGATTGTAAATGATTCAGTACAAAGATTTATATCTAAGGACATATTAACAATTACATTCACAAATTAATTAAAAAAAATATATGAATATGCATAACACCAGCTCTGACTATACACAAGTTGATCCGCAACCATGGACCATGTAAATACATCAACATCTACTTAACCTTATCCACTCTCCCCGGTGACCTCACAACCCGCCAGCAGCCTATCTACCCATTAACTTGTCACTTTATCAGAAGGTGCTACACTTCTTACAGTCCCCACTCCATACACTGACATCATGTAATTGCTCTAACCTTGTAGAATTACTTCAATTCCCAACAGATGATAAACCCCATTCAATTTCACCCCTGTAAGATCAGACCTGAACTGATTCAGAGTCGTTTAATCAATTTATCCGTGTAAGGTTATTTAACTTCTTCACAGAGTGTGATCCTCTATCAGTGTTCCGTCTACCATCACACTAACTCAATGAAGACCATTTCAATGTCTCATTTCAACTGCGTTAATTCACATTTGGGATGGGAGTTTGGAGAAGTGAAGCGACAGTGATTATGACTCACTGACTGTCAGGCCTGAGAAAGTTGGAGATACCGTAGCTCTGTCTTAAGAAGATAAAAGGTCAATGAAAATGAAGCAAAAGATACTCAGGATTGTTTTACAAAATGAACTTAATCAATAATCATTTTGCAATCTTTTTACATTGGACTTTTGTCTAAAGATAGCTGTAGGTCACCTTTAGTACCAAGAAGACATTGAAAAAGAAAAAAAGAGCAAAGAAACATGTGCTGTTTGAGTGGCATTCTAGAAGTTGATGGTATGAGGAAGATGAGAGTGATTCTTTGGATGAACAACTTCTTTATTTGACAGTAGCGGTATAAGAATCAATATCTATACCGAAACGTTGAAACGTGGCTACTGTAAAATTAAGAAGTTGTTCATCCATTGAATGTTCCATGTGATGAACTGCATAACAGTTAATGAAGTCATTATACCCCCGCTACGACGTAGTCGGGGGTATATAGCGCTCTGCGTGTCCGTCCGTCCGTCCGTGCGTGCGTCCGTCCGAAATCGTTTCCGGAGCATTACTCAAAAACTGTACCACTTAGAAACTTCAAATTTGGTATGGAAGTAGCCTATATGGTGCTGTGGTGCCTTTTAGGGGTTTCAGCTCAATGGTCCAAATAATTTTTGAAATTTTGACCAAAAACGGTCTGATTTTTGGACTTTGTCTCGTTTCCGGAGCATAACTCAAAAACTGTACCACTTAGAAACTTCAAATTTGGTATGGAAGTAGCCTATATAGTGCTGTGGTGCCTTTTAGGGGTTTCAGCTCAATGGTCCAAATAATTTTTGAAATTTTGACCAAAAACGGTCCAATTTTTGGACTTTGTCTCGTTTCAGGAGCATTACTAAAATAATATACCACTTAGAAACTACAAATTTGGTATGGAAGTAGCCTATATGGTGCTGTTGTGCCTTTTAGGGGTTTCAGCTCAATGTTCTGAATAATTTTTGAAATTTTGACCAAAAACGGTCCAATTTTTGTTTTGTTGTTTCCGGAACATATATAAATACCAAATGACTTGCACACTTCAAATTTGGTATGGAAGTATACAGTCGAACCTCAGATACCCGGACTCCGTATATCCGTAAATCTCACCTTACGGACAAAGATTTTTCAAACAATGTGTCTATATTTCTTAAGAAAAATGACCCAGTTAACAGGACGATTCGCTATTGGGATGATTTTCAACTGTAAACAAAACAAGGTTCGACTGTATAGTGCTGTTGTGCCTTTTAGGGGTAATTCCAGGGTTCCCAGAATTTTATTCAAAAACTACATAGCCGCGGATGTTATGAAGTAAAATAGTTTTTAGGTTTGCAAGACCATTGTGTTCAAAGTCATAATCATTCAACGAGTAATTTTCAGAAATTTTCAAATTAATGTTTCGTGAAGGCGGTCAAACTACAGGCGGGGGTATGTGAGCCGTGCTCACTTTTGCCTTGTTTGTGTTAAGCACAAAAGGGAATGACACTCAAGACATTGACAGACTATATGCTATAATTGCTGTCTGTATTCACTTTCGTAACACGTTGGAAGAAAAGAAAAAA
The DNA here is from genome assembly GCA_916613615.1 of Steromphala cineraria. NCBI lineage: Eukaryota > Metazoa > Mollusca > Gastropoda > Trochida > Trochidae > Steromphala > Steromphala cineraria. The sequence continues at coordinate 5,259,562 of OU744724.1, read as the reverse complement.
ATGCGGTTGAGAGTATAAAAGGTTTTTCTCGTTATACGGATATATAAATACCAGGAAATTTACCAGGGGAAGTATGGTAACATGTGCTCGCAATTAATTCAGAACCATCTAAATGTTGAGACAGATTTGTCTGATGAGAGTGTTTAGATGGTTGTACAAATTTTCTCTTTGGCCTTTATCTTGGGGAACATAAACTTGCTTACCTTTCCTAGTGGATAGTTACTAGAACTGGCCATGGTCTTCTTATTAATCAGTGTTATATGATGTGTCATTTCCTTTTTAATTAGCTTCACTTGAAAAACTCATAAACCTGAACTGATATGTGATACTGAATGTGTCATTTCTGTTAAAAGGTACCTTCATTAAAAGAAGTCATAAAATTAATCTAACTCTATGATTTGTGTTCTCATTGTTTTTACTTGCAAAACTCACTCTAAGGTTTTTTTCAGTATAGAAAGAACCATTAAGAAAAATAAAAGAACATGCTAAATGCCTATTTATTACTTTGAATTATACATATGACAAAGACTAGCATAATTCTTTAGTTGACAAACGCTGTCCTTACAAACTGAACTCTGTACCGTGTGTACGCACAGTAATCCTGGGTCATTCATTCACTGGCGGTAAGACTATATGCAAACATTAATAGAGGAAATCACACAAAATAAATATGAACATTTCTATATATAAGAACATAAATATCATCCATTTATAGCAATAGCATTAATAGCTTATTTACTAAACATTAAATATAATTTGCAAAGCTGCCTAAGTTATCAAAACATTATTAATAGGGACATAAACTACTTTGTTTTTATGTTGACTCTATTGAATGTTATTTATGTTTCAGGCAGCCAAGCGTTATTAAATCAGATTTGCATTATTTGCTTAGGAAGTTATTGTGAAATTCATTAACTACGGCCATATCTTAATAGCAATCTCTTACCAACAACAAAGGGCGGGTTGTTTACAGCCATGTTGACCCGGGATTAAGGGGACTACAAGTCAAACCATACATGTTACAATAATTATTTATTAACTTTCTGATCTCAATATCATGAGCTGAGGTTTAGGGGGAAGGTCAGTATTTAATCTTTGAGTAAATTAACTCAATATGACCAAAGCTAGGTTGGAAAGAAATTAAATATATGAGCACTTGTTTTTAATGTGACGTCACAATGAAAAAGTGATAATTTCCCCTAGGGCAACATTTGAAAACTATGAACCTTGATATGACTTCCCTTGTAGGTAATAGAAGAATTTTCTTTTCTTAATTTCTCTATTGAGCGTAGAAGATTTCTTTCAAGAATACCAATTGTTTCAATCAAAGTTACTCATGTAAGCAGCAACATTGTTCAAAGTGTTCTTGTAGCTGGTAAAGAGGCTTGAGTTCCTTTACCTGTGTGGTGTGCACATATTTCGTACAAGAAAGAAATCAATCCTTATATAAGACAAGAATTGTACACGAGAAGGTATAAATTGAGATATCATAGTGAAATAAAAACATGCAAGAGTAGGTAATGTAATTGTGTCTTTGCTAAATTTATTTTTAAAAGAACATATTTCCCTGAACAAGTTGTGTGTTGTTTGTATGATAAAGTTTTCATTCAAGGTGTTAAGTACATGAATACGATTTGAGCATTTTCATGAAAAGGGAAGAACTGGGTACAAGTTATCCATGCAACTAATCGAAACCCTAATAAATGATTAAGTAATGTACTTACCACTCTCTATGTTTACTCTTTAGCAGACCAATAGTTCATTCCCTTATATTCCTGTAAGCATAAAAAACGCCTATATCAGTAAATATCTTATCAACATTTTAAAATAATATCCCTATTCAACTCTTCTCATTGTTTATGCCAATCAGATGGACAACAAATGATTTCTGTCAAGGTCTCGGTGGCTCAGTGGTTAACTTGATGGTACAGTCAGGTTCAGAAGTGTTGCCTGACTGAGAGTAACGTGTTGAGATCTGATAAGGAAGATTCTTGCTATGCAAATTGTTGTTGCACCTTTACTTTTCTTTTATTGTAAGAAATAAGGATGTGCGGTATTATCGATATATCTGTATATTATTTCAGTAATAATGTGATACGAATCGGTACACCATTTTGAAATTATACAATGTATCAAATGTTTTAAAACGTGCTGTTTCCATCTAGAATTGCAAATATACAAACATATAACACATGATTGATGGCAAGTTCTTTACAAAGAGTTTTGAAAATAGCTCAAATATGTATACAGATCATAAAGAGTGATTGAAAAACATCCCTTTCCGAAACAGTTCATAGCTGAGCAATGATGATCATTCTTAAAACTGATATTAAGACAAGATAGCATTCAAAATCTCAAATTAAAGAACATATATATGGCAATTCTTATAGCAATACCCTTTTCTGTATCACCATATATTGCAATTTTAGAAATGAGGAACGATACCCATCCCTAGTAACAAAGCATCGAACACAGTTTATTGTGATATGATTCCAACATGAAAGTGTTAAAGATCTTAAGTGGCTCAAGATTTAGTTATCGAGGAGTGAGATAAACTTCCTTGTACGAGTTTGAAGCATTGGTCGAGAACATACAATACATATATAAAACTGGAGATATCAACTGACAGAACAATTCTTTGTAAGATCTATGAGATGTACCGCCCTGGCTTTAAGAAGTCACCTTTGACCTTTCTGTTGATAAAGGTCAAGGTCACAGCAAGTACTGTCATTGTCTTGTATTGGAAAGCATGTCCTACGAAGCACTTTCAGAAATTGAAGTGATTTTGATTCACCCTCGAGTGCTTTAATCTTGGATTTGGATTGGTTTGTCAGCAAGTGTTATATATGTGATCACAAGAATGAAGACGGTTTATTGTCTGTGATAATATGCTCTTATGTTTGCTGTTTTATGACACCTCTTGACTTGGGTTTTCCATGGGCCTGTACCTTTCAGCATTGCCTGTTTTGTGACGTTGCTCTATTCTGTGAACAGTGGACAATTTTCAAGGATCAACTGTTTATTTGCTGTCTTTGTCATGTGGGCGTTAGTTTCAAGTTTTTTTTATGATACATGATCTACTTGAATTATTTGTTTTTGTGAATGATCAGGCCAATTTAAAGGGGCAGTAGCACGTTTTTAGGAGGAATATAAGGTGATGTCAGGAAAATGAAAATTAATGGTTCCAATTGAAAGACAATGTATTAAAACTAAATGGAGCAGTAATAATTCAAATATATAACGTAAAGTTTAGCCATGCGATTCCTTCTTCTTACACAAAATGAATTAAAGGTGTTCACACAAAAATGGCTGCCAATGGATTTTATGTGAATCTTCATACTTTGTCTTCTGACTATGGGTGATTGGCTTGTGTAATGAGATTGTTGACACTGTCAATATAATACATTTAGCATTAACTTACAATTATAAGTGAAATATTTAAAATATAAAATTATCAAAAAACGTGCTACTGCCCCTTTAAGGTAATAAAACATCTGAAATTTGTCTTTTTGAAAGTGAGAGAGCAATGAGTCGAAAGGCCGCCATGCGATTGTTAACTCAGTGTCTTTTCTACTAGGCTATAAAAGACTGACAAAGGTTCATCAAAGTAAGTTTGCCAGTAAGAAAGTGTTTTTCATTTAACGGTAAAGAGTGGAGCACACGTGGAGATCATGGGGATCACCATCTGAGACAATGCAGTCATAGTAATTGACTCTCATTGATAATGTAGCATATGAAGGAATGAATTACATATGGATAAATTCTAATGGATGACCACCTTATTAGCATTATTTTGAGTTAAATGTGGTAGATATATAGAGGGTGTCAGTTTCAATAATAAATTAAAGGACCTTCCATATAATGGTATGCAGTGGTTTACATTATGATCCACATGTTACTTATGATATGTATATATTTTATATTCTAATCATATTACTAGTTGATGTTTTATTATTTTGTTTTATTATATAGATCCGTTTTTGTTATGGTATTTCCTCTTATATGCGTGGGAGCTCCCATACCCACTGGGCCTCTGATAAGCACAGGGAGTCAAGGGTCAATAGGGTTTCATGTCAATTTCAGTTGTTTGAAGGTCCTTGAATGAAATCAAGATATTTGGTAGTAGAATCTAAATGAAATTGTACTTTTAATGAATAAGTTTTAATAAATTCGTTGATAATAAGTTTTCTAGTGTTGTGTAACAAACAATCTCTGAATCTACTTTGTAACGTTTTCACCCAGTGTTTGAAAAATGATTAGAAAATGTGATCAATAGTTCTTTGTATTCTTTAGTGTTATCAAACTCATTTCAATACCATTATATTTCTTATGTTGCATGTTTGTTACATAAACCCTCACATTAGATTTTCAATGCCCGTATTGTATTCTAAAGTGTCTTTGGTTGATTATTCAATATTTCTAGTAGCTACTTTTCCTTTGTTGTCTTGTTTCCAACTGTTTGAAGTCCTGTGATATTCTGTTTAAAAGAGTTGAAGTGTTTTGTTTCTCTGGATATTACAAACTCCTCCCTTTATGATAAGCTGGGAGCTCCATACAATCACTGGGCATTTGATTGATTTGGTTTGTCCAAAATACAACAGAGACATAGTGTACTAATTCTCAGGCCCTCAAAAGGATCTATCTCCTTATTATCTATCCCATGTCAGAAGTGTAAGGGGGATATAGGGTTTTGCTCCGTCTGTCCGTCTGTCCATCCAAGTTAAAGGGGACACCATTTCTCTGAAACTACTAAAGATAGGATAACCAAATTTGTTGTGTGTCTTTGGGGTATGAATGCCTTGTTGGAGTTCCAAAATAAAAGCATTAAATATTTTTCCCTATTTCTCTATTTGAGGGTATCTTCAAAGGGGACAATTAAGCTTACCTCAGATAATATTTAAGACAAGATTGCCATAATTGTTGTACGACTAAAGGTATCAATACCTTGATGGAGTTAAAAATCAGAAGCGTGAAATTATTTTTTAAAGAGTCATTGACCTTGTTCTGTGTTTTTGGACTCTGTTTGAGGGTATCTTCAAAAGGGACAAATTTTCTCAGAAACAATTGATATATGAAGATAAGGAAAATTCTGGGAGCTGTAAGGAAAATCATTTTAGCAGAGGATGTTGATGGTTATTTTTCTTGTTGTGAATGATATATTTAAAATTGTATATTTTTTATTCCCATATCCTTACCGGTCAATTAGCTCGGTTTTCCGACCCGACAGCCTTGCCCCTCGAGATTTTAATTCAGCTTTAATCTCTGGGAGCTTTCATGTCTCGTATCTACTCATACTGAGAGTTGCGGTGTGTTGTAGATGTTGCGATGGCGCTCTCCGATATTTAGGTCAGGGGGAGATAACTTGTGTTTGGTCATGTATTCCTACTTTATTACCTTGCCCAATTACAGAGCTTCAAGGTCACCTCCAACACAACCTTCACCGGGTACCCACTTGTACTACTTTGTATTCTTGATGCACTTTTTCCATTCTACCGGTATGTAGTGAACAATACTGATTTTGCTCAATGTTTTTGAAAGAATTTGAAAAAAGTAAATCCAAGAAGGTATGTTATGCTTCAGTTCACATTTACCTTGTTTAGTTATGATAAAGCTCTTGAGTAGGAATATAGGAATTTCAATTCCGAGATTGTGTATCCATTTAAAATACATTTCTGTTGGATTGGTTTATTGATGGAATGATTTGGTAGTTAAATAAATTTTAAAAATATGACTTAATTTTTAACGTTTTTATGTTTGATAAAACAACAGATTGTGTGATATCCTTAACATTGTTATCAAAACTTATCTTAAGCAATTTATTCCTATGTCATTATTCCACCTTATATGAGTTCCTAAAAATCATACTGACCAATCAATACACCTACAGCTTCGCAGAAACACAATATTGGAATGAAGAACCAAGTATGTCCAATGAAATTTAAAGAATTATGACCATGTCATGAATTCAGATTTTACAAGCCTAAGAAGAGATTAATTTCCAGCCTCTAATCAACACTAGATTTACTGACCAATAACATGATAACCTGGGTTGGGCTGACCTGAGCGTGAGGTCAAGTTGCCTGTGACCTTTCGTGACCAGCAGGACGGAATATATGGTACTAGATTAGTTTATGATGGTCAAGTTGTTACATGCCATCTACATATCCCAAATTCAAACTCCACACATATGATGAGTACTTGCTTCAACCATTTTAACTTAGCTTGCATGGTGTCCTTTTACTTGTAAATGCAGTCTTCGTTGATCATCTCACAATATTCACATCGCTATGAAGAAAATTGACAGTTTTTAACATCATCATTTTCAGGAATAAAGAGTTTTTATCATTTGAAAATTGATCAAATGAACTCAATGTTTTTGCCTTTACTAATGATTCCATCCACCCAAATACATTTTTGGTCAAGAATCCATCAATTGAAGTCAATGTTTTACTACTAAGATTCCAAATAGACAAGGAGTTTATGGATTATCAACTTCTTTATTGTAGAATGTAGCGACGCTTCGGTATAGATTGTTATACCGTTTTCAAGCTATAACAAAAAGCCGCTACATTCTTCAATAAAGAAGTTGATAATCCATAAACTCCTTGTCATCTTGATACCTCCACTTCTAAAATGCCTCTCAAACAACTTACTAAAGTTTCATCAACCAAAATTGTTTTTGATTCAATTGATCACATAGCCTAGTTATTGGATGTGTATATGTTAAACAATGGAGCCAGTGGTTAATGTGGTCTGGGATGTACATTCAGGGTCTCTAGTGAGCCATTCTATCTTTTTTTTTCTTTCGTTGTACGAAGCGTTCCTTATTCTGTTGGTAGTCTTTAGCTTTTCTTAAATTTTCAAATAGATCTTTCCATATGGTAACATGGTCAATATCAATTAGTTCTAACTTATAAACTTAACCTCTAAATAGATTTTTGTCCATCATAATGTACATTAGCAGAGTTCACGATTTAAACAGAAAAGTAAAGGAGTAATTTGTAATGGCCACATTATGGATATCGTTATGAGGATATTTCTATTATAACTACATTGGAGTCATACCTGAGAAATCTCATTTATCATGCTATGCTATGAATGCAGATTTAACACAAATTATAATAAATGTGAAAATATTTTATAACTCTTTACAAACTACATCCAATTGAGGAAATGCAATTCTTTTTTATACCCACTTCAAGTAGAGAAGTATATAATTTCTCAGCTATATTTACATGAATTATTTCCATTGAGTGAGCACATATTCAGACTCAATTATACTTTAATCCATATTTAGCTATTTAAGATTGCCGATGCATTAGTCAGAGTATATAACGCCTACAGGCTGATGCCCTGATAACACAGAAGCAAGGACCTAACACACTGTTTTCTATGATACTCACTTTGTATTAGATTCAAGTATTTTAAGATTCAAAATGTAACAAACCACTTAGTGTGACGATTATCTGATTTCCACAATATCTAGAGCTGCTTAACAGTACAACAAAACTTTGGTTGGTTCTTTTATATTTAAATTGAACTGCTCACAAGTTTTTAAAAAAACATGATATCAAAAGTATGTCACTATTTGGTGAGAAATGTTAATATTCAGCAGCATTTGCTTGAAAATTGTGTTAGTATCTACACCAAAACCATATATTTGTATTTCTTCTTCTTTAATGTCTTAGTCTCTATTTTCCAATATTATTAAATGATGAATGATAACAATCGATTTTAAGTGATGTTTGCTTACTATTTGTAATGAATTGTATATATAATGTATGACAATAAATGTTGAAAAAGCTACAATTTCAAAAGTGTTATTCTTAAATATTTAGAATAGCAAACTTGACCAAATTACACAAGGCTCCCATTACAAATCATAGTTAAAGTTTCTAGAACTTTGAGCATGCCTTATATCAAACACTTCCATGATTAGTTAATTCTATTCTAAGCCTGCTTCTGCCCCCAATCGCCTGTTAGTACACCATCATTGATACACACTATTCCTTTGATTCCTATACACCTAGGCACAATCTATTGTTCACATGCAAACCTAATTGTTTAAGGTCAAATCACTTTTCATATTTCAGATATGTTAGGGTAATGCTTGATAAGATTTGCAGGGAGATATTGTTTTGTTGGTCTGGGCTGGAAGTGGTATGTAGATGTGGGTGATATACTGTTATTCTCCAGCCAACAGTGTGTATAGACCTTACACAGCACACTGTAGCCGGAACAATACCCGGAATACCGACCCATGATTCATGTCATAGCAGGCATAACTCACCCCTTTATTAACACACTTGTTACACAATTGCCAATAAAGATTACAATTTATTACTTTGTTTTGTTTTCAATTCTTTAACTAAGAAGTAAACTATTTATCATCATTGACTGTGCCTTTGATGGAATGCCATAATATCTGAAACTTTGGAATAGTCCTTAGTGTTGAATTGAAATATTAAATACAAATTCTTTTATTTGAATATGTTATTATGTATTCTTTTAAACCTAGTCTTAACTTTATTTGATATTAATGATACAATTAATTTTGGATTGTATATGGAATTTAGTAGCTGTTTCAAGAAATTCTATGAAATCTTTTGATTTAGAATTTGGTTTCAGGAATTCAAAATGATATAATCTAAGTTTGATAAGAATAAGTTCTAACTATAAATTAGAGTAAGCCTAAAAAGGATTTCCACTCTACTATGTCAATGTGTCTATAAAATGCAAGATCTAACAAGAACAAATTTAGCTACTTAAATTGAAAAAAATCATCCTGCTTAGACAGGTTTGATAATAAATTGAAAATAAACTATCAAATATCGGCCATCAAATGAGGTTATTCAGTTTACGCATACCAGCACATGAGAAGGCCTCGGAACATGATCTTATTGTCTTTGTCACCAGCGTACATATTCATCAGCCATTGTGTGCCCTGATTGTGTCAGAAAAGATTTTGTCCCTCCCTTTGTTCTCAGGGTAGATATATAGTCTACCCCCCTCCCCCCTCATTCTCCAATCACCCTCATCTCCCCATTTCCAAATCAATGTGCTCTTTAAACAGACTTGGGTTATAGAGATTGTAGGACTATGACTATGCTGAAGAAAATACTCTTGCTTTGTGCACATTTTCTATCTATATACAGCCAATTTGAAGCTCAAAATTTGCTGAAGATGTTTCGTCAATGGAAATCCCTCTAATACAATCAAAGTTATACTAGTTTTCTATTCTCTGTACTTAAGAATAGACTTATTGGAAGGCATGTTGTATAAACAATGTATAAACTTTTAATTTACATATACTGTAAAGTCCTATAGCCTTTTTGAAGAAATATACTAAAGTGATTGAGAAACCTCATGAGAAAATTACACAATATATTGAATCACTTAGGATTTTGTTTCCACTGAACGGCATGGTTGCACTATACCTAAAAGACCAATGTTAAAAATGTCAAGCAACAAATCTCATGTGGAATTTATGTCTCCTTTAGCTTGATGTAGAGTGCTTATTCAATATTGCTAGAATGATTTGGGTTAAAGTTTACCTGGTCTCCTGATGGTTCATTGTGGTTCAAGATGGAAATTGAATTCCTAATGGTACCAAATTACTATAAGTCCTTGATTAGTATAGATATAGATACTTTGTCCTCAATAAGTAACAAAATCAATATCATGTTTTCAATAGGTAACAAGATCAATGTTTAGTCCTGTATTGGTAACAAAATAGGTGTTTCACCTTCAGTAGGATAAGATAGATGTAATTGTTTCCTCAAAAAGTAATGAAATAGATACTTTGTCTTAATAGGTGTCAAGATTGATATTGTGTCTAAAAGGCATCAAAATAGAGGTGATTGCCATATTGAATGTTGCTAAGAGGTTTAGTGAGCCTATCGGTCCCGGGGAGAGTCTTGGACGATAAGACACCCCGGTCTCCGCAGGGTTTGATAGACTGTCTGCGCTCTCTACCCGGGTGACAGCTCCTGCCAAACAAATACATTAGGACTGGAGCTATGTGGAGTGGGCCAGGTATGTTGTTTAGACCAGTAAATACACCTTATCCCTGAGATTACCCATGTATCTACACACTGATGGCCTCCTGAAGTAGTCGGGGTCACTGCTGGAGGAAGGCTGGAGTACGGGCAGGGAGATATGGGTAGAGGCTGGAATAAGGGCAGGGAGATATGGGTAGAGCCTGAAATAAGGGCAGGGGCAGGGAGATATGGGTAGAGGCTGGAGTAAGGGCAGGGAGATATGGGTAGAGGCTGGAGTAAGGGCAGGGAGATATGGGTAGAGCCTGAAATAAGGGCAGGGAGATATGGGTAGAGGCTGGAATACGGGCAGGGACAAGGAGATATGGGTAGAGGCTGGAATACGGGCAGGGAGATATGGGAAGAGGCTGGAGTAAGGGCAGGGAGGTATGGGTAGAGGCTGGAGTAAGGGCAGGGAGATGTGGGTAGAGGCTGGAATAAGGGCAGGGAGATATGGGTAGAGGCTGGAGTAAGGGCAGGGAGGTATGGGTAGAGGCTGGAGTAAGGGCAGGGAGATGTGGGTAGAGGCTGGAATAAGGGCAGGGAGGTATGGGTAGAGGCTGGAGTAAGGGCAGGGAGGTATGGGTAGAGGCTGGAGTAAGGGCAGGGAGATGTGGGTAGAGGTTGGAATAAGGGCAGGGAGGTATGGGTAGAGGCTGGAGTAAGGGCAGGGAGGTATGGGTAGAGGCTGGAGTAAGGGCAGGGAGATGTGGGTAGAGGTTGGAATAAGGGCAGGGAGATATGGGAAGAGGCTGGAGTAAGGGCAGGGAGGTATGGGTAGAGGCTGGAGTAAGGGCAGGGAGATGTGGGTAGAGGCTGGAATAAGGGCAGGGAGATATGGGTAGAGGCTGGAATAAGGGCAGGGAGGTATGGGTAGAGGCTGGAGTAAGGGCAGGGAGGTATGGGTAGAGCCTGAAATAAGGGCAGGGGCAGGGAGATATGGGTAGAGGCTGAAATAAGGGCAGGGGCAGGGAGATATGGGTAGAGGCTGGAGTAAGGGCAGGGAGGTATGGGTAGAGGTTGGAGTAAGGGCAGGGAGATATGGGTAGAGGTTGGAATAAGGGCAGGGAGATATGGGTAGAGGCTGGAGTAAGGGCAGGGAGGTATGGGTAGAGGTTGGAGTAAGGGCAGGGAGATATGGGTAGAGGTTGGAATAAGGGCAGGGACAAGGAGATATGGGTAGAGGCTGGAGTAAGGGCAGGGAGGTATGGGTAGAGGTTGGAGTAAGGGCAGGGAGATATGGGTAGAGGTTGGAATAAGGGCAGGGACAAGGAGATATGGGTAGAGCCTGAAATAAGGGCAGGGAGATATGGGTAGAGCCTGAAATAAGGGCAGGGAGATATGGGTAGAGGCTGGAGTAAGGGCAGGGAGATATGGGTAGAGGCTGGAGTAAGGGCAGGGAGATATGGGTAGAGGCTGGAGTAAGGGCAGGGAGATATAGGTAGAGGCTGGAGTAAGGGCAGGGAGATATGGGTAGAGGCTGGAGTAAGGGCAGGGAGATATGGGTAGAAGCTGGAGTAAGGGCAGGGAGATATGGGTAGAGGCTGGAGTAAGGGCAGGGAGATATGGGTAGAGGCTGGAGTAAGGGCAGGGAGGTATGGGTAGAGGCTGGAGTAAGGGCAGGGAGATATGGGTAGAGCCTGAAATAAGGGCAGGGGCAGGGAGATATGGGTAGAGGCTGGAGTAAGGGCAGGGAGGTATGGGTAGAGGTTGGAGTAAGGGCAGGGAGATATGGGTAGAGGTTGGAATAAGGGCAGGGAGATATGGGTAGAGGCTGGAGTAAGGGCAGGGAGGTATGGGTAGAGGTTGGAGTAAGGGCAGGGAGATATGGGTAGAGGTTGGAATAAGGGCAGGGACAAGGAGATATGGGTAGAGGCTGGAGTAAGGGCAGGGAGGTATGGGTAGAGGTTGGAGTAAGGGCAGGGAGATATGGGTAGAGGTTGGAATAAGGGCAGGGACAAGGAGATATGGGTAGAGCCTGAAATAAGGGCAGGGAGATATGGGTAGAGCCTGAAATAAGGGCAGGGGCAGGGAGATATGGGTAGAGGCTGGAGTAAGGGCAGGGAGGTATGGGTAGAGGTTGGAGTAAGGGCAGGGAGATATGGGTAGAGGTTGGAATAAGGGCAGGGAGATATGGGTAGAGGCTGGAGTAAGGGCAGGGAGATATGGGTAGAGGCTGGAATAAGGGCAGGGAGATATGGGTAGAGGCTGGAGTAAGGGCAGGGAGGTATGGGTAGAGGCTGGAGTAAGGGCAGGGAGATATGGGTAGAGGCTGGAGTAAGGGCAGGGAGATATGGGTAGAGGCTGGAGTAAGGGCAGGGAGATATGGGTAGAGGCTGGAGTAAGGGCAGGGAGATGTGGGTAGAGGCTGGAATAAGGGCAGGGAGATATGGGTAGAGGCTGGAGTAAGGGCAGGGAGGTATGGGTAGAGGCTGGAGTAAGGGCAGGGAGATGTGGGTAGAGGCTGGAATAAGGGCAGGGAGATATGGGTAGAGCCTGAAATAAGGGCAGGGAGATATGGGTAGAAGCTGGAATAAGGGCAGGGAGATATGGGTAGAAGCTGGAATAAGGGCAGGGAGATGTGGCCAACAAAAGAAAAGCAGCAAAACATAAAAAAAACTGTTGAAAATGCAATTCAATCATGGAGATGTAAAACAATAAGCTACAATAAACCATCAATCAAGTGTTGATCAGCACTCTCAACACCAGCAGTGCAAGTGAACCAGGGGATATGCAACACTGTTACTGTGCCTCACATTTTCCTTAATCTTATCATTTAACATGGCATGCAGTTATCATTCAAACAATGATAGTGAATTCAAATTAAGTTAATATTTCTTATGAATATATAAAATAATAATAATCTTGAAGTTTTAGAAACCCATTGGAAAACCAGAAACTAAATCTTGACATAAGGAAATCCTGTCAACATCTAACCAAAAAGTGTTATCAAAATTAAACAGGATTTATTAAGACGCCTTTAATTATATTCCTCGATCTGTGATATTAGAAAATTTTAATAATTTCTTCAATGATTTCATAATAAAACACTTTTCATTTCATGGCTTGTTCCTATAACTGGAAACAGATTTTCTAAGAAGTAATCTTTTTCGAGAATACAACACTGTCTGAAATTGATTATATCTAATGCGTCATTTTAGAAACAAGTCTAAATATGGCTACGTCACCACTCTAGAAACTGTTTATTCTTTGTTCCAAGTATCATTGATCACTTAATATAAAAGGTGATTGAAAGAGATTGATTTTATGAAAACTGTTCAACATACACTATCAAGCTATATTTAGTAAATGCAGCATTAATGATACTTTAATGTCTTTGTAACCCTTCTATATATAGTTGATGGTGTTTGTAATATCATTTAATGTTGTTCTATATCTCTTTCATGTTCGAGTGGGATATTTGGCAAGCAGAGAAGTGATTTGAAGATATTTTCATAAATACAAAACACAATTGTAATTAAAAAAATCTTAAAATCTGTTGGTATTAAGAGTATGAAATGGAAAAGATATAGGACATTTGGTGTTTCTTGTAACTTGAGGAGGAAGATGATAAGCTGGACTTGTGTTACATATTCATCAAATTTATCAATTGACTTTTATATTAAGTTAATCAAGATTTCACAGATACTAGACCAAGCAAAAGTAATTTTGTTTTAAAAATTTTAATTATTTTAACTAAATGCCACTATTTACTGAAAATAGTACACCAGAGAAATGGGTTATAAATATGTATGCAGCTAATTAGCCTTGTGAAGAGTTTCAACTGCAGAACACTTTGAGGACCCAGCATGTACCACATCGAATCATTAGTTGTAACCATGCCTTTCACCTTCTATATATACATTTATACCTATATTCTGAAATGCCACAAGTTCATAACTCCTCAAGAATAAACCGTCTATAAGGAGCCTGTATCAATCAGGAGGATATTGCAGAATGTCGGGGTGCAGCATGTGTTGTTACAGACGGAAGACCTTTAGACGGAGACACGACACCTCTGCCCGCCCCTCGCCCCTCGACAAGTTGCACTTCAGTAAAAACATGTTTCTTTCTCTGCTTTTTTTGGCCGTCATTATAAACACATAACCAATGGCAATAAATACAGAGATGGGGCCTGCATGATGTCATACCACGGGGTCTTGTTTCACGCAGTTGTCTGCCCTTTGTATTCTGGTTCGGTTGGAAAGGGCAGGAACTTATGAACTGTGATGTTTATGAACCCAGATACAGTGGAAACCACAGGCTTTGTATATTGTCCTCACAGTGTATATATGAAGTATTCAATAGGAAATCTTAAGGGGCATTGAGGAATTGGTATACATGCCAGTTGAAGACGATCATGAACATGACAATATTTTTTCTGGATTACTTTTTGCATTCGTCTCACTTCCTCCAAAATAGCTAACATCAATTCTAACCATAATGTTGTCCAACCTGTACAAGCTAATGTCGTGAAAAGAACTTGAAATCTCTCTTTTGAGGAAAAAGAGAAATATGACTTTATTTGAGATTTGAAAATTTAGAAAAAAAGGAACAACATTTTTCAAAGTTTTCTATGGTGTTCTTGAGAAATGCGCCTGTCTGTTGCATTTGATGTGGGAAATGTAGAACAAGATGAGGGCATCCTCTAAGTAATGTCATCCAGTCAATTAATTTCCTTTGTGGAGAGAGTCACCTTTATGAATCTTTTCATTCCGCCCTATCAAGCCCAACTATCAAAGGACTGCACATTCCAGGATGTGTACAAAGAGTTTCACATCTTGTTGCCCCTGACTTACACGATATAAAACTTGTTCGCTCAACACGTGGAACACAGGAGGAATGTGCACAACGTCAAAGGATGACTTCATTGCGTGTGCAAGTAAGAAAGCTTGTCGGAACATGCAGTGAGGAAACGGCCGTCAAAGAAGAAGAAAACCGAGATTGTAATTGGGTGACAGTTACAGCATCCAGGAATTTCAAACAGGCTTAAAAAGAACAGAGATGAAGTGAGTCTGAGTCCCAATCCTTTGAGTGAGCAGCTCGACCAGAAACCTGTCTCATGACCTGTTCTTCCTCTCTGATGTATCAGCACATGAGAGAGTGTTTCATGGGACAGCAATGTGTCTTGGTTCTCAGTGAAGATGACTGTATTTGCTATGACTTGTTTTTAGCTGACAATGATATGTTTCGCTTTACATCGAAGTGTCCAGGGAAGAGACACCTAACATTGAAGTGTCGCAGCCCATGATGACTATCAGGACAGATGTCGGTGATGCAGACCAAGTTGTCATGGTAACTGATCGTCTTGTCATGAGGAACGAAACTCGTCCTTGGTCAATCCATCATGGCCGCCCCTCTTGTCAAGCGGCACCCACCAACAACAACCTGTCCGCAGTGGGCAGTGTTTGAAGCTTGACAGGAGCGGCCATGTTGAAGAGGTAATCCCCCCGGGTCATTTGTAAAGACATTATGGCTTGATACTCCTACATCTCTCAGCCTTTACAACTTTGTTCGAATGATTGAAGTCTTTTCCGCTGGCAGCCAGACCAATTTGTTACATTCACGTTCTTGTGAGATATCTTTAGCTCTCTTTGACTGCTGACCTGGTCGGAAATACAAGCAACCTTGTTTAACAAGTTGAAATATCTCTACCTTGTCGCAATATCTCTACCCTTGTAGACTTGTCAGGTTTGTTTGAATAGAAACTAATAGGTCTACACTTTAAACTGATACAGTAATGATTCATTTCTCTTCAAGAAGATTGAAGAGATTTTGACAGATATTTAAGGAAATAAATATTGTTTGAATTAATGGTGATTTGTCAGTCATAATTTATCTTTTTGTGTTTATTTATCCTAGCTTGGTACTTCAAAAGGGGATTAAAGTGCTATAACAGAATAAAGACGACTGCAAGTCCTGCTGCAGTTACTCAGTTTTGACAAACTTTGTACATTGATGTGGTTGTTAAAGAGAATCAACATTGATACCCTGGTGAAGCATTCTCCAGTGAAATATGTGACAAATGAACGTTTTATAGTAATTAGGTATGTTCTTGTTTCATCATCTAGATAAAGAAACATATAACCAATGAGAGGTTAAGCTCTTATTGCATGTTTAAAATCTCCTCAACCTTATAGAGATTCTGCCGAATAAAACATAAATTTTACATCATTATATATGTGTGTATATGCTTTTACTTCAAGACATTTTATCATTGCAACTCTTAATAAAGTTATGTTTGACAGTGATGCAACAGCGTATGCTAAATAAGCACATGGAGAAGGTCTCCTACTATCCTATAAGAGTAGCTATAAAAAGAAAATGTACATATCAAGGGTTAGACCTTCCGCCATACCTGTGTCGATGTATTTACTGTTTGCCATGTTTTCCCTTCAGGAAGTAATTTGCAAATCTGGATTCAGATTTAGATTCTCCTTAGACCAGGCAGTTCAAGTCGAAAGTATCAATCAGGAATACATAAAAAGCATTCTTTTTATTTCCACACCATGGGCTAGCAATCAAGCGATCATACTTAGATTAATAAAGCAGTTGATGATATCAAGGTATTTGAACTATAATCACTGGATCTGGAGGGATTACTGCACATCAAGCTATCTCCCCAGTTTGACAAGGACTCAGGGCAGTCGGTGGGAGGATGGACCTGGCTTGTTGAGGCTGTTAGTATTTTCCCTTATGGTGAAACAGAAACACTGACATCTATTTCATATGTGCACGTGTGCTCATATTACTTTTTCCTACTATTGGTTTCACACTGTGTCAACTATCTTCACTGCTGATAAAATATGATTCAGTATAGTCATATCTCTTTTTTGGATTAATTAGGACCATATATTGATCTTTAAGAGCGTCATTTAAATAATTAAACTTGACAACCTGCCTGAAGTAGCTTTGACTCACTTTTCACTAGTAATGTAATGATGACTACATTTTGTTCTTTCAAAGCTGATCTTGTCATCTTTCAAGTTTCTTACAAAATATAATTGGCATAAATTGCCTGAAATCTTGAAATATGTGGCATCTAAGCTATGGAGCTGTGATGATTCAGGACCACCAACTTAATCAACCCTCCTGAAGAAAGTTTTGAATATAATTTTCAGCTGTAATAAATCTTGAATATATGCAGCATAACTGTAAAGCTTTTTATGACTTGTTAATCGGTGTTCAGACAGGGCTGTCATCTCTGTGCTTCATTAATTGCGGTATTGCAGATTATTGTATCACGGGTGCCAATCTTATTGACAGTTTAAAGCTGAATTGCTTGCCTCATCTGGGACCAATGGATTGCTTACTGATTAATATTGTCACCTGGGTCTGCCTGTTTGATTTATTGGTCTTTAAAAATACTTACCTGGAATTCATATTGATACGCACTGGGATTTTATTCTCTTTCATTTTAATTGTATACATTCTTGCCATAATTTTATTGTTTTGTTATGGATGAAGATTACTTGTTTAACAGTGGAAAAAGGTTACAGGATAAAACTTGCATATTATGGTTGTAAAATCAAGTCAAAATCTTGTGTATTTTCCTGAATGTAGCTTTGTTATTCTAATCAGTTTGATTCCTGCCTGTGGCTATATTTGCAATACATTAAATTTGCTCCAGCGTTCAGATATAAAAACCATAAACACAGCTTACAGGTACAGATTCATATCACCATTGTTATGCTTGTGGTGGTTTTTTTGGGGGGAATATTTTTTTTACTTTATTGGGGTTTACCAGTGAATGAGTATAAAAAAGAGGTTTTCAGTGACGGCTTTGTCCATGCATAGGGAAGTCTTCTTATCAGATTTGTTATGAAAAAGAAATGTTGTATAGTGAGTACAATCATATGTTAGATATCATGGAAAGAAATGCATTTCTGCATGTCAAGTTTTTATGTTTGTGAATAATGAAATGTTTCACAGAATATGCTTGCTGTTTATGACCCTGTCGAGTTGTATTCTAAAATGCTGTGTTAATGTTGAAAGTAATCATACAAAAAAAACAGTTTTTCCTATTCACTTCAATTCTAAATGTCTTTCGAGGATTTGATTGAATAGTTTGAAAGTTTCTATGTTTTACAGCTTTGTATATTATGTAGTACTTCGTTCACATTTATCTAGAATTTTAACAAATATTTTTGTTGAAAATAAACAGAAATTAAAGTAAAGACATGAGTTATGACACCTGTTGAATATTATATCTGGCAAATTACTTTTCAAATTTAGCAATCAAAGTCTTTGACATTTAATTCTTTGTTGTTGGCACATTTGAGGCTTTTTCATACATTCATACATTCACTTTACGTTACCAAAATTGAATTAAATTTTTGTTAACTTGTCAATCTTTCCTCCACTGTTGAAATGGTTGAGATATCAGTGACGTGGTCCTCTGTACAGCTAATTGAATGTTGATATATTTATTAACACATGCTCTACACGCTACCAATGAGAGTGACTGGCTGATCTATGAACTGAAGTGAAATGTACTACCGCGTGGTAAGGAGAGATATATAGACAGGGGAGCACAAAGCGTGAGAAAGCTTTAGGGTGACACTACTTCATACGAGCACCTTGACTTAATGCCATTGCATAATTCATTATTTTGTCAACCTATTCTAAATTCATCAATTGTGAAGCAAGAGAAGCGATTATGTGGGAACCGTGTATTTTTATAATGTTGTATTTACATGAACGTGTATGTATTGTGTGGGAATGTGGTTGGAGTGTTTGAGAGAGCCACCTATCGCCCGACTTCTAACCCGGTATATTGTACATGGTGATTTGACTCCTGTCCGACTGTGAACACTTAATAAAGCCTATACCTCTCTCGAGTCTCCCCGTACACTCAGCCATCGCTGGTAAAACGTAGATAAATACACTTTTGATAGGCAGTGGTAAGTGATATAAAAGAGATTTACAGCCTTGCTTTGCCTGCCTGTCTTATGCTTGTTGACTGCTTTCATAGGTGGCCCTCGGCAATGCTTGTCGTAATTTCTACTTACCTTACTGGCAAGTAGAGAGATCAGGAGCGTGGGAAAGCCTGAGCTTGGTCTGTTGCGCTTGACAAACCGCGGTGGACGCACGGCGAGTAATGTCTCCAATAGAAGCGTATGAACACAGCAAATATCTGCTAAATGTACATCTATCTCATGTGAATATTGTTTTTAATTCTTTTCAATGAGGACCATCCTGAATCCAATCACAAACTGTCTGACTAAGGGAAAAATGTCTCCTAATAAGATAGTATCACAGATGTCTGTACATCTTCTTGTAGGAAATGAGGAAACTTCTGAATCAAAGGTTTCATTCATCAAAACATTTATAGCTTTTATTGTTTTCACTTGACTGCTTGTTACAGGAAGAATTTCAAAGTTTTGTTTCCTCCCTTCTCAATTCTGAAAGAATTTATTCAAACGAAACAAATTATTTTTGTCACTTTCTTTATATGTTTTGACTGAAAGAAAGTAAACCTCTAATCCCACACTCAGTGTTTATAAATCCAACCATGATAAAAGAAGAATCACCCACAAGTTTATCCACAGCTGAAATCACATCAAAAGAATCACAGAGACATACATTTCTACTCCGGAGCGTTTGAATGTAAATAAATCCAGAGATATCCTCACGGCTAGGATGGGGGGAAGGCAAGTATAGAAGCCGAACATAGACTCTCCCGGTGTAGAGATAGGTGTATAGCGACTGTAGACTTATAGTGAGTGTCGGGTAGGTATAGTATAGACACACAGGTAGTTATAGACACGTAGATATGTACTGTCCTCGGTATGTCTCTATCAGACGTCTATAGGCTGTGTACGCTTTACTGAGATACAGGTGGATATTGGTAAATCTCAACACTGTCTGGATATAGGTAATATAGATACATAGATATGTGTCCGTGAGGAACAATCTCCTCGCTGCCTATAGGCTACAGTGGTAGACTCGCAGCTATCAAACCCTTGAGTGAGCTCCGATAGTAACGAGCTACATGATATCTAGAGGGTCACTCATCCGTGATTAGCACGCTGGACATGGGCTATTTGTCTTCTTGCAATCATCTTAAGCTCTTTGTCCTGTAGTAAATATCCACATCAGCTATTTGTCCTGTAGTTAATATCCACATCAGCTATTTGTCCTGTAGTAAATTTCCACATCAGATATTTGTCCTGTAGTAAATAACCACATCAGCTATTTGTCCTGTAGTAAATATCCACATCAGCTATTTGTCCTGTAGTAAATATCCACATCAGCTATTTGTCCTGTAGTAAATATCCACATCAGCTATTTGTCCTATAGTAAATATCCACATCAGCTATTTGTCCTGTAGTAAATATCCACATCAGCTATTTGTCCTATAGTAAATATCCACATCAGCTATTTGTCCTGTAGTAAATATCCACATCAGCTATTTGTCCTCTAGTAAATATCCACATCAGCTAGTTGTCCTGTAGTAAATATCCACATCAGCTATTTGTCCTGTAGTAAATATCCACATCAGCTATTTGTCTTGTAGTAAATATCCACACCAGCTATTTGTCCTGTAGTAAATATCCACATCAGCTATTTGTCCTGTAGTAAATATCCACATCAGTTATTTGTCCTGTGGTAAATATCCATGATGAATATAAAGACAAGTTTGGTAATAAATTCAATAAAGTACAGTTCAGTAGAGCAAATTGAACATCAGGTATTACATGATTGTTTCTGTTTTGTGTAATCAAAACTCAGAGCACGTCTAATTTATTCAGTTCACATTGTTCTCATGGCTATTTTTAGTGCATTATTATTCAGCATGAAGTTGATGTGTAGCCTGTAATACTACCCTGACTATAATTATGTAGTTTAATTTTACTTTGTTATGCTATGGTAGGTAATAGGTTGCAATCATGGCACACCGTTCAAATGACTTTAGTAGCCATTAGACTCTAATACAATGTATAACACATTCCTCCACTGAACCCTTTAAGTTAGATACTATGACGTGACACATTGGTCCATGGAACCTGTCAAGCAAAAACTAGTATGTGACATATTGGTCCATGGAACCTGTCAAGCAAAAACTAGTATGTGACATATATTATTGCAGTTTACCTGTGGAGCAAGAGCTATGATGTGACACATTGTTCTAGTTAAGCATTGAGGTAATACAATGTTACAGTTTTTTTAAGAAATAAAGTTCGCTCTACCCCAATGTGTTTTGTAATAAAGTATAGTTTTGCCCTGAACTATTATAGTTAAAGCACGAGGACGGTAGTCCGAGTGCTTTAACGTTGTAATAGTTCAGGGCAAAACTATACTTTATTACAAAACACATTGGGGTAGAGCGAACTTTATTTCTTTTCTAAGATACCAATCTTGTTTGCAGGGAAATATAAACATTCCTATAATTTCAAATTAAAATATTGCTAAAATAACTTAAATTATATATCCATGAACAGGGCTAACTGCTGGCTATTCCATGTTTAGAACTCACCCCCTATTTCAAAAATATTGTTTATGGGTGAAAAAGTTGATCATGTAAATGTAGCAGTTTTATGTTCTCATTTATAAAGTTTAAAATATTATTCTCTTGTAATTTTTTCATTGTTCAAACAAAACAAAAATATCAGACAACTCATGTTTAATAAAACGTTACTTTTGAACAGTCAAGTTGTGCGATCATGCAGTGCGGGCCACACTGCCCATATAAGGCTTATCACGTGATTGACATTCCACAAAGAATTATGGGTATTGTTTGTCAGGAAGCGTGGTAGATCGAGATCTATCATTTTTTGTTGTTGCTGTTGTCATAAAAGTTGAAGTTGATGGTACCACCGCTAATATTAGCTGACTGTGTACATCATGAACAGGAGTACAAACTGTATTGGTTGAGCTATATGGCACGTTGTTTGGCAGAGAAGGTTGACGTGTGTCAACGTCACAAATGCTACGGGGCGCCGTGACCTGACGTGGGATGTCAACGTGGTCATTCGACAAGCATGTTGGAGGCAGAGCATTGGTCGCTCATTTCTGTGACCAGTGACGGACATGATACCAAGGGCCCAAACCCCGGCTTCGGAAAGCTTGGTTGATAGGGATGCGCCATGTTGATTGATAGAATCGAGACCAAAGGTAACCATGGACACGGGTTATTACGAGGGGGCAGCGGGGAAGAGCGGATAGCGTCATTCAATTGTTACGTCATGAAAAAACTATACCTTTATTGTCTGATAAAGTACTTTTTTTTCGATTGTTCTAACCGCTAGGCATCTTAGAATCTGGAATATAATACACTTTGAAGTGACACATTGTTCCAGTGAACTGTTCAGCAAAAACTATGATATGACATATTTTCCAGTGGGCCTGTGTTAGGCAGTGTACTTTGATGTGGCACAATGTTCCAGTATTTCTGGAACATACTATGATGTCAAACACTAGCTGTTATGAAGACTCTGGCAGGCAGTAGTCTGCAATAGTGACACAATGTTCCAATAATGTTTTTTGGCAATAGACTGAAATGTTTTAAAGGGCGTCTGCAACCCAAATTTTTTACTTCCAGAGTTTTATTAGCAGGGCCCCGAAAGAGTCGAAAATGCTCGGTAGGGACGAAATTGTTTGGTTACGAGCTACTTACAGCTGACAGCCAGTACCAAGTTTGTGTCATGTGACCCCCCTTATCTGTCTGGACGCCCTTATTATGATGGTCAATTAAATTTCACGAGCTAGGTTGTTGGTTCCCTTTAATGATTGTACCGGTAATAGGAAAATACTATAATGTTAAACAATGTTCCAATGGCTCTGGTAGGGACTTAATGTACTGTAGAGAGCAAGTTGTGCACCTTCTGTTGTATGGTACCTGTATTATACCTGGATTTTCCTGAGGAATGTGGGTGCAGTAAATCTTACAAGTGGAATATCTTGTATTATTCCCGGGTAACATCTAGACAGACAAGGTCAAGGACAACAATCCCATCAGAAATAAATGTGACATGTACCATTCAAATGTACTCTCTGTCAGTTGATACTATAACTAGAACATGTACTGAAGTTCAACACTTATTGCCACATTATTCACATACTTCTGTGAGGAATTTAACTAGACTTTATATCTGTTTTCTTCCTCAATCAGTACCATAAGCAGAAACATGTGTTGCTGTTCTATTGTGGTGCATGATTATGTTGTTAAAAATGTATTAAAGTGACACAGAGTGTCTTTCTTAAAATGTTATTTGGTTTTGATAAGCTACAAAATGTCTAATATGCTGATTGAAGTCCATATCTCATCACTGGACTTGCAAATATATCCGTGTATGCATACTATCTCTAAAATGCTTGATTTTATGGAAAAATCAAGAAAACATCTCAAATACGTTTAATATTCGAAATTATGTATCCAATTAATCAACCTATTAGTTACAATACCTAATAAACACTATCGAATCGAATATATCTTCATGTCTGCTTCTGACAAGGTTTCAAAATTACGTTTGGCGATTTTGCGCGCGCCACTCGGGCCACATTGTCCGGTTTTCGATCAAAATACCGACTTTGAATGGCCGTATTTTCTCTCTAATGTACTGATTGACCTTTAACTTGTTATTTTCAGTAACAGTTAGTGGTTCCCGATGTAATAACATCGATTTCAAAATTTGACATATGAGATCCTATCAACATACTCTGTGTCTCTTTAATCAAAACCAAATGACAAAACATAAACATTGAGAACAAATCTGAAATGAACATGACATTTAGTAACACAAATAACACAGCAAGCTTAATGATTGAAGTAACTTTTCAATAGTTTCACACTGAATATCTTTCAATAGCTTGAAATAAATATGGAATAGGATTTTGTGTTGATTTTTTATTTCATCATAACATATCAGGTCCATATATCTATGTTGAACTTCTTATTATCCTGAAGTTTAAAACATGATGTTGAAATGATACAAACATCGCAACACAGGTGAGAGATGTTAACGATGAAAGGTGTGCAGGCCTACCTGTGCAGTGCAGGTGGATGGAACCTCTGACATTAGCTCACATGCACACACACACCTGCACAGGGAAACTGGCAGTCACACCTGCGGTAAAAGTTTGCAGACAAACCCAATCATATACACGTTGTGTCATGGGACTCACATCTAGCCTCTTATCATGATTCATCATGCTTTTAAACTGTTGTGTAAATATTAACAGTTATCTTTAAAATAATTGTTTTGATCAATTTATTCAAATGTCCTTGATCTAAAACTTCTAACTTACTTACTTTCGAGATTTTACAAGGAACGTCTAAACTAGAAATCTTATATATTTATATACAGCAGTACATATCACCTAATATGTTGATCTGTTCATTCAGACAACCATCAAACAACAGTTACACAACAATCAAACAATAAGAAAACAGTAAAACAACAAGCGAAAACAACCAAACAACAATTGAACAAAAGTCAGACAACAATCTGACAATACAGGACTACAAGACTACAATAAAACAACATACAATAACCAAAAAACATTTTGACAACAATCGAACAACAATCTGACGCAATTGGACAACACTTAGACAACAATCAAACATCATTCAAACATTAATCAAACAACTGTTATGGATGGCAATCTGACAACAATCAGACAAACATGATCAGTCTCTACACAGCAGCTGCCCCACCCACCCAAACATAGGTAAGTTTGAAACTGATTACCAGGATGATATGGTAGGTAAGTCTTTGATGTTCTGGGGCCGATGACAGGACATAAAGCACTGGGGGTGTGAGGGGATAAGTACTTACATTACCTACACTAACTTGTTTAACTGTATCAGTGATGCTTTGTGGGATATCTGATCCTGGGAAGGGTCCTTGTCAGTCAAGGGGTTAAAGTAGTTGTTCAGAAGTGATGACAGGTTCAGAAGTGTTCCATATTACCTGTGATTACCTGGATAACAACTAACAGATGCCCTCAGGTAGAAGTAGCAAGTACCTTGCTACCTGCAGGTAAAAATTGTGTGGAGCTTATATGTTCTAACACTTATTCAAAACAGATGGCATACATGTGAATTTTGCACCAAGTCTGCAAAAAGTATGAATACATATATTTTGAGCAGTGATCACCTCAGCCTCTGAATATTTTTTTTAAGTTATGATGATGAGGTCAAATTTATAGATATTCAACTTCTTTTTTCAAGGTTGGCCACATTTTGACTTTTGTACTTTTCATGCTTCCTTCATTGACAATCTTTACAGTGATTGCCAAAAATATCATCCTTCATCCTTATTTGTATAAGACTATTCCATTGTCTTGGTATGAAATCTTTTTTCTTTTTAAAACTTTTGTTTGATATTTTATTGCTTTCTTTACAGCACAGTGGAACAAGAAAGGTTAAGTTATGAGATTGAAGCTAGAAATAGGAGGAAAAGTACTATTAAAAGATAAAAAGTCTCTAGGATATGAACTGAGATGCTCCAGTAAGACACTGACCGAGGTAGGAGTTAGGAGTGGTGCAGACTTTATTCTGTGACTCATCACCAAACATCTCAATTATTGGTAAAAACAAAAAGGGCAACTGATAAAAGACAACATTTTTAGACAAAATAAGGAAGGGGGAGTGGGTTTGCGATACCCTTGAGAACGTGTTCCGAGGGGGAATCTCTCAGCATCAGTGTCTGTGATGACAGACAGCGTGCACACTACACCGCTTGTGTTACGTGGATGCCGCTTCATGGACGATCTGTCTGCCTGTACAATAGGTTCCTGTCTTCTGTACCATCAGTGTGAGTTGCTGGCTGGATTCTTTATAGCAATTGGTTATAACTTAGCTTACAGCATCAAAGAGTTATGGTGTTATTCTTTGGGAAGATTTCATTATTATAAATAATCTGTCAAAGAGAAAGGTGGAGAGGAAAAGAATGAATAGAAACTCTAACCTGTTGATGTGCTGCTATGTTTTATACTTTGAAACTTCAATATATCAGAACAATAAAAGAATATTTCTTAAAGTGATAACAAACATGATTCATTAGTGATGTAAATGATAATTTGACATAAATTATATAAAATGATGAATGTTAAACCAAATCTTAAAGGTAAATAACATCCAACAATGCCAGCCACCAGACAACTGTAGAGCCACGAGAGAACACTTTCATCTCAATTATAACGAATCTGATGCAAAAACTCTCCCCGAGATAACGTATAGGTACATCTCCATCAGTCAGCCAGACCTCTGATCTCCCCCGTCCCTTTCATCAAGCGTCGGATCGTGATAGTGTCAGATCCTAACGGGACCAATCAGAAATATATTACCTTGCATTCGTGTAAAAACAGGACGGTCGACAGGTAAAAATGCAGAGAATCTTGTTTTCATAGGATCAGGTTTGCATCTCTTTGAGTGAGACTTTTTGAGGACTTGAAACTTGCAACCTTACAACATTTAAATCGTTTGTGGAATTATGTTGTTAGAGTCTAAAGATAAGGAAATCTTCTTTGATGTCTGTAATCAGAATATAGGTAAGATGTAAGTAATGGGTTATCAGAAGTACACTTCAGGTAACCTTTAGATTTCTTTACACTTCCATGTTGAAATATGTCATCTATTGATATAAAGAAGATATACTCAATGTACTGATATACTGTAAATTCAAATCAAGTTAATCATTTAAATGCACTTAAGCTGCATAAACTTAATGAGTAAAATGAACACTTTCTGTCTAGCTGAGACATGATATCAAAAACCTTTTCTAGTGGATATTAAATTTGTGTTACAAATCTTCTGATTTTCCTGTGAAAGTATAAATATTATCAACTTTGAATAAAAAACAAGATTTTACCAGCTTTGAGTAAACGTTACGTTAATAAGTAAAAAGCTTTCTGGTATGTCTCAGTTCATTATTCTGTGAAAGATGCTCATATTCATCATTTTGATTTGCCATTTATTGTTTGAAAATTATGGTTTGGCCAAACGAGGATGTGGAGTGTATGGTGCAGTTGTTCTATAGATATGTTCCTTCTAGATAAGCTACCTTACCTGTTTGTGATTGGTGGTTCTTGCGGCACTAAATTTTGTATCTGAAACTTATTTTGTAGTCAGTAAATGCAGAGTTTTGTAATTTGCCATACATTGTGGTCCCTTGGATATATGTAAAGGTTGTTAAGTGCAGGCAATTTTTGCTAGAATCTTATTGTGTGGGTTGAAATGCTTAACAAAGTACAAGTACATAACAAAGTAAAAGAATTTGAACAATTGCAGATAGTGTGATCCCAAATGTAACAATATTGAATATCATATGAATTTGAATTGTGAAACCAGAATGAATGAGAGATTTAGAATGTATACAAGGGTCATGTTCTCTAACTATTCAGTCATGATTCTAGAAGTCATGAGTTCTGTAGACAAGGTTGCAACTGCCAGTATGTTCCTGTTAGGAGTTTTGCCAGGGCAGAGTTAAGTGTCAACTCAAACTGTCACAAGAGGGAGCTTCACAGAGTTTGTATCTCCTGGAGTGTCGCGGCCACTTCCAACTGGCTTCCATCATGTCCCTGCTGTACATAATTGGGTCTGTTCAGGACCAGTAAGTGCTCAGTGACACCACCTTCAGTGCTTGTACTGGCAATCTCATTAAATCAGCTTTAACCCATCATTTGACCTCTCTACATTTCTTTTCTGACTAGTCTTCTCTAGGGACAAGCAACAAATTAGCGACAAAGGTAAAAAGCAATCAACCCGATTTTATATTTATTGTTTGAATCTATTAAAAGTGAAATGTTTTAGAGGAAGACACCTGACATGATCTCTATTGAGCAGTACTCAGTCCAGAAACACAGCAAGGTAAGAGTGGTAGATTCAAAGATTTTCATTGAGATTGCCTTAAAGGCAAATGGTGAATAAATCCCAAGTTCTTCATAACCTGAAATATCCGGTCACATTCATGCCATAATCCTTACTACTGTTCAATGTTCTACAACTACAGAATGTTTGGCAAGCTAGATATATAAAAAAAAAAAGTTGATAAAAATATAAAAAAATCAGAAAAATCTTCCATTTCTACATTAAAATTGAAAGAAGAAAAACCTTTGAGATCAGTTCATTTAATTGTAGTGTTGATAGTGTTATTACACGTAGTGTAATATCACAATGCAAGTATGACGTCACAGAAGTGAGCTGTTGTGACGTCACAATGTAAGCCCTTTGTCACAATGGGTGCCTAGTCGCGGAACTGTTAGTTTCAGCACATTTTCGGCACGTTTGCGTGATTTTTAGGGTAAGTTATAAACAGAATACTAAACTTCCTTCCATTTAATACTATTTTTATTAAACTCGTGAATGATTTGGTATCAAACTCGCTTTCGCTTGTTTTATACAAAATCATTAACTCGTTTAATAAAAATAGTATTAAATGGAAGTTGTTTAGTATCCTCTATATATATTAGTCAGCTTATGTCCAGTATGAAGGTTTGAATGACCAAGAACAGCACTTTGTGGATATGACTCCTGAACAGACCCTGTGTGCACTTGGCACTGACTGCTACAGCTCGTGACACTGCATACTGCATCAACATAGCTCCACACACTGACACAGGCATTCTGCGAGTGTCTTGGATACATCGGTGTCAGTGAGGATGATTAGGTGTGATGCAGAGCTTGTGAATATAAACAGGGAGGTACAGACAAGTCATCATTGATACACTTATGTGTTGATCAGGGGCTCACCTCTCAAAGCGCTAAGATGTTCTTGGGACACAAATGCAACCATTGTACACTGTTAAACAATTGGAGATCAAGTTAACTTCATTAAGAGGTGATTTGTGAAAGGAAACTCAGAAACTTTTGTAATATATTACTTTCAAATATCGACAATTTTAAATTTGATAAAAGAAACAGCATTATTTATAATCATTTTTGATTCAGTTAGATTGTGGTATGTAGTTTATATCTTGTATTTCATTCCACACTGTGAAGCACAACATCTCCTATCTGCCGGTGTCTGTCTGTGATAAAGACTGTCTAGATCTCTGAGGGATGCATTGTTAGTTGAACTTGTCAGAGTGCTGCACCACAACAAACATTTCATAGTGTTCCTTAAAAATAGATCATACATATTTACAGCCACCTTTGAAAAATTCATGACTTCTTGTAAATGGAATCTGTCAGTTTTCTTTCTTACACTCATTTCATCTCAAATCTAGAAATATTCAATCTCATATGAAAATATAAACATTGGATGTATCCTGCTTAATTCATCTTTCAATGAAGCATCTATCATGTTTTTTCATCAAATATTTTTCATCTTTCACAATTTACCAAAAAGAATATGATCTATTTAAAGAAGCTATTTAGAATAAGGTGATTTTGAAAACCCAGATAGGTAAAAATATTCTGAGAAATGTTCTCTGTGAGAAGCAGAAGGTCTACAAAACTGAAACCTTGTGTACAGACTTCTTAAATGATTGGAATTTTTAACCCTTTGGACCAGAATATTAAGACACCTGTTGTTCTTTGATGAGTAAAGTATATGGAACCGGATGAGCTCCAGGGCCAATGGCTCTGTTTTTATAAACTAATTTTTTTTTCATTTGCACAATTCACCAAAAGAATTTTGGAGATATACACAATACAGTTATCTTAAAAACCCAGATAAGTAAAGATATTCTGAGAATAGTCCCCTGTGTTAAATGCTACCCAGAGAGATGGTTTGACATTCCTGGCCAGATCATAAAGTAGTTGGCATTTCTATAACTACACTGTCTTGTCTGGGCCAGTTTGGTCAGCCTATTAAACTGACCCCTGGAAAAAGCATAAACAAATGACTGGAACAGGTAAACAACTAGATTAGTCTGTAAGGTCAGTACATAAACAGGGAGGTTAGGTATATAGTTTCTGGAGTGGATTCTGGAGAAGGTGGACTTGGAGCAAGGGATGTATTATATTGGAATAGCATTTTGAGAACAACATATGAATCTATTTTGAAACATCCAATTTCATTTCTGTAGGTTGATTTAAAGATAGAATGATTCATCTGTTCTAAAGGAAAGGAGCTTTAGGAAAGGGATTGTTTCATCCAAGGGTGAATCTATGATCCATTGGTTGTAGGTGGATCTGGAGTAATGGACTACCCAATACATATACGGTAATTTCTCCATTTAATCAACTTCTCCATTTAATCAACTTCTCCACTAATTTCACCCACATATTTTTTCCCTGAGAACACAAAGTCAAATCACTTCTATATATTTCAATCAAGTGCCAAAAGTTGAAAATTTATACTCCAATGAATCAACCATCGCTTAATCTCATTGCTTACCGGGTAGTTGCAAAGGAAATGATAATTGCAAACTTATCTTCACTGAAGTATAAAAAAACTTCATCTAAAGACTGTGCATCAAAATTTCACATGTTCTTGATATTTATCTAACATTTTGACCATAGTGCTGTATGAGCTGTCAAAAGGTAAAAATAGTTCAATCAGACATTTCGGGGAAATCTTTAAAAAATTGAGGGTCGAATTAATAGATAATGTTTTGGTATATTTGGTGGAAGACATTGGTAGGATAGTTAGTAACCAAGTATATGAACAAGTGGTTGACTGACATGAGGTGGGAGCTAGAGGGAAGAGAGATGTAAACAGCTCAGGATAGTTATCACAGAGATAAACACAGACAGACAGCTGAGATACGTCTACTGACTGCATCACTCTCCATAATAAACCTCCTTGGAGTGGACAGTGCTTGGATGCATTGTGGAGTGGTCAGCTCCTTGACCAGCTCTCTGGATACAGAATGGTTATAACTGACCACACACTGTCTGTCCCGATGTAAATGTTTATTCAATGAGAATGACCTACAATAAGATCAACAGTGATTCTGACTCACATAGCAAGATAGAAGAAGGACTTTGTTATGTCCTAATGTCCTAATGTATCTAAATGAAATACCTATTGATGGGTGATCTATCTAATAACTCAATGATGGATGAATAAGTGAGTTTGGTGATGGTAGAGGGTTGGATCTATATTGGTGGGAAGGTGGGCCAAGTGAGTGGGATGGTGAAGTCATGAAGGAGGGTAAAAAGGGGGGCAATGGTTGATGAATGAATGAACAGATGGATGGTTTGATAGATGGGTTAATTTGGATGGAAACAGTGGATAGGAGTTAGGATTGATGGAATGAGGAATGGGTTAATGGTCGAACAGATTGATAGAATAATAAAATGATTTGTTATTGTACATATGATAAGGTGATTAGTTGATTTATTAATAAATTGATTAATGGACAGTAGATGTATATGTTAAGAGGTGAGAGTTTACTGACAAGATATTGGATTTAATGGTTGAATCAGTTATAGACTATTGGGTTGATAAGTGGATGGCCAGAGGCATTGATTGATTGACAAATTAGAGATTAAAAGGGCAAAAATGAATAAATTGCTCAAATATAAATCAATTAAGTAAATAAAAACATATTTGGCTTTATATCTGTAACAACAGCACTTAAATAACAACATGCAAGCTCTAACCAGAAGATGCATGCTGCATGAAGATAACCGGTCTGGGTGGGGCTTGTTTACCTCCGATACAACATGTAATAGCAAGGTGGGTGTTTGAGGAAGGTAGGCAGGGGAGACAACCCAGGACTGGCTTCTCGAGGGGTATCAAAACATCTCTACCACTCCCTGGTAAGTATGATGTGTTATATTATCAGCTGGGTAATGTGATGTCAGAATTTATCTTGAGATTGTCAGAAATTGTAATTAATTGTAAAAGATGAGCAATAAATTGGTTCAGTGCATTGAGGAGTGGTTGGGGATTGGGAGTTTTGAGATGATGTTCATGGAATAGTGCTTTGATACAGTTTTAATTCATAGGTGGAGGAAATAGATTGATAAGGTATATTGGAAAATGATAAAGATACCCCAAAAAAGTGGAAAATCGTGTGGGTGAGGTGAGGAAAACATGCAGAAAAAAACAAAAACACTTCCTCTGTTAATTATGATGTATTTGATGGGGAGGTGAGTTCACAGTGGTGAGACATATGTACATAGAACTTGATTTATAGCGCCTTTAGCATGTCTGTCAAGGTGGATAAGACACACATATAAATATGCACATTATTATTATCCCCTGCCACAAAGTGGAAGGGGGGTATAGGTTTGGGCTCCTTCCGTCCGAGTTAAAGGGGACAGATTTTCTCCAAACCTATTTAAGGATAACCAAATTTGCTGTGTGTCTTCAATGTATCAATACCTTGACAGAGTATGAAAATGATATTTATGCAATGAAAACTTATTTGGCAGGGGATGTTGATGACCATGTCTTCTTATCATTATTAGATGAGGTGATGGTATGACGATGGTGACGCACTTCCTCATTGTAGTGTGTGGACAGATGGAGGTAAGTTGAGTTGATGGTTGAGGTGAGGTGAAATTATGGACACTTTGTTCAAGGTGATCGGTGAGAAGTAGATTGTTTGTTTTGCATTTGGATGGAGAGCTTTTAGTAAACTGAGAGATTTCCGAACCAACCATTCATACTTAGCAGATGCATCATTTGACACTTTATGATTAGAGGCACCTATTGGTAAATCTTAGAAAAGTCAGAGAAATTAAAAAACATATTTGGTAAAATACACTGAATTTATGTAGAGAAGTAACTTAAGTTTGGTAATTTTTTTTCAGGTTTGGATTCATTGATTGATTTCTCAGTTGACGCTTTAAATTGTGGTAAAGACCTAAGCTTAGAGATTGAAGTGAGGTTTGATAACCACCGACACAGTTGTATAGATAAGAGGTTAGGGGTGGGTGAGACTGGGTGAGGTAAGAGTGAAGGGTGAGACCCAGTGTGGTGTATAGATGGAGACAAACTCCAACCACCCAGTTGTACAGATGAGAGGTTAGGGGTGGGTGAGACTGGGTGAGGTAAGAGTGAAGGGTGAGACCCAGTGTGGTGTACAGACAGAGAAGCTCCACCCACCCAGTTGTACAGATGAGAGGTTCGGGGTTGGTGAGACTGGGTGAGGTAAGAGTGAAGGGTGAGACCCAGTGTGGTGTACAGACAGAGAAGCTCCACCCACCCAGCTGTACAGATAAGAGGTTAGGGGTGGGTGAGACTGGGTGAGGTAAGAGTGAAGGGTGAGACCCAGTGTGGTGTACAGACAGAGAAGCTCCACCCACACAGTTGTACAGATGAGAGGTTAGGGGTGGGTGAGACTGGGTGAGGTAAGAATGAAGGGTGAGACCCAGTGTGGTGTACAGACAGAGAAGCTCCACCCACCCAGTTGTACAGATGAGAGGTTCGGGGTTGGTGAGACTGGGTGAGGTAAGAGTGAAGGGTGAGACCCAGTGTGGTGTATAGACAGAGAGAAGCTCCACCCACCCAGCTGTACAGATAAGAGGTTAGGGGTGGGTGAGACTGGGTGAGGTAAGAGTGAAGGGTGAGACCCAGTGTGGTGTACAGACAGAGAAGCTCCACCCACACAGTTGTACAGATGAGAGGTTAGGGGTGGGTGAGACTGGGTGAGGTAAGAGTGAAGGGTGAGACCCAGTGTGGTGTACAGACAGAGAAGCTCCACCTACCCAGTTGTACAGATGAGAGGTTCGGGGTGGGTGAGACTGGATGAGGTAAGAGTGAAGGGTGAGACCCAGTGTGGTGTACACACAGAGAAGCTCCACCCACCCAGCTGTACAGATAAGAGGTTCGGGGTGGGTGAGACTGGGTGAGGTAAGAGTGAAGGGTGAGACCCAGTGTGGTGTATAGACGGAGAGAAGCTCCACCCGAACAGTTGTACAAATAAGAGGTTAGGGGTGGGTGAGACTGGGTGAGGTAAGAGTGAAGGGTGAGACCCGGTGTGGTGTATAGACGGAGAGAAGCTCCACCCACCAAGCTGTACAGATAAGAGGTTCGGGGTGGGTGAGACTGGGTGAGGTAAGAGTGAAGGGTGAGACCTGGTGTGGTGTACAGACGAGAGAAGTTCCAGACACGGTGCTTGTTGTCTGGCGCTATAGACACTAGAACATCTCCTCCTCCACACCTTCATGTAAACATCTCCCCTCATTATGATAACCACCTCTCTCATATCTAGAATCGGCTGTGAGCTCGTTTCCTTGGTGTGTGTATCTGATTTTCAATTAAAACAAATATATAAGAAATCAAGTGAAATGAAAACTTTGAATAATACTATTGTTAAAGATAATGACAAATATGTTTTTAAAAAGCCATTTTAGGTTTCCTGTCAAATATATTCATTTAAAAAAATTATATATAATTAAAAGAGAACTTGCTAGCCCAATTGTAAAGTAATTTGACGTGTTTGCAGGTTTCATGGTGAATCACAATGATAAACATTAGAGCAGAAATTCCATCAATCAGCAAAATCATTAATGAATAAGTGATTGGAATAGTTTTTAGTCTTGTTATCTAAGTAATTAACACTAAACGAAGCTAAACATGTCAGAATTGTTGGCAAGGCCACCAGCCCAGCCCAAGAGTCTATGTTCCCCTAGTTTACATCATGTACACTGATAAGCAATCTACCTGTCTCAACTAACAGTACTATGGCATACAGGGGGCTTCAGTAGGTGGATGTATCGCAATATTTAGTGAATTCTGTATCGGATTGTTGTATTCACCATTTTATTTTCTTGTCTTTTATATTTGTCTTGAAATGATTGAATAAAAATTTTAAAATGTTTAATTTGTTTAATTACTGTGACATAAATCTATATTTATCAGAAGCATGACTTTCGTATGAAATCAATAGCATGGAATCTTACAATACCAGTAGGTGGAATGACAAATTTAAGAATTATTCTTAAACACACAAGTAAGAAATTCCTTATTTTATCCTAGAACATCTCATTGACAATAGTGTGCTGTATGAAGTAAATCTCTTCTGGAGTTTGAGCACCGGTTCTTGACCATTTGAATTTGAAACTTTATTTTTAAAGAAACAAGAAGAAATTTCTATTTTATTCTTCAACATTTCTCTTTGACAATTTGGTGCTGTATGAAGTAAATCTCTTCTGTAATTTTAGCAGTGGTTCTTGACCATTTGAATTAGAAACTTTATTTTGAAGCACACAAGTAAGAAATTCTTTATTTTATCCTTCAACATTTCTATTTGACAATAGTGCTGTATGAAGTAAATTTCTTCTTGAGTTTGAGCACTGGATCTTGTCCACAGTTCCTACAGTGCTTGAAGCAGGAATGTGGCCTGTAATGTCAGCCTTCACCTGAGATTTCACCTTTCATCGGTGTGGTCTATCAGACCTCCTGTACTAGCTGGTGAGAACAACCACCTGCTGTAGGGCACTGCAGACTGGAGACGGGTGAGGATTTGGAATAGACAGAGAATAGTTGTATTAGTAGAAAGGGAATTGGTCTATTGAATGGATGTTGCTACATGTTCCGTTAAACGGGAACTGTAGAGTTGGGAATGGAAGGACTGATAGAGATAGAGATAGAAAAAGAAGTGTTGTATTGGTAAAAAGAGATTTGATCTATTGACTGGATGTTAATTGCTACATGTACTGTTGTATGGGCACTGCAGAGTGCAGAATTGGCATAATGAGTTTGTAGGAATTCTATTCTTATTGATGCCAGTAAATTACAAAAGTGACAATGTCTGGATGGTATCTTCTTACAAATGAGCATTCTACCATGACATTTCAAAATCCTCAAATTTCATTGGTTTATTTCTATGGTCGAACCTACGTTCGAACACGATTTTTATGACGGGCGATTCACCTCGGTTTGATACACATTGCCATAGAAACAAACTTCATGACACGAGTCGACATGCGTACAGTTAACATACGCTTCGAGAGTTGCTTCGTCTGCATACTAACTAAAAGTCTTTTATCGTTGTACTGCTCGTACTTTTATAGAAATAGAGTTTGATTTGCATCGATATCACGCAGGTTTATGTCCAGGAAAAAGTGTATTTTCAAGCGAAAGTCTGAATGTAGATCATGGAGCTACCGCAACTGGTTTTGGTTCAGTGATGTCAACAGTGACGTCAACCTTTGACGTCATAAGCGCAAGACATTGTGACGTCACAGTGTTGACCGAAGCACAACTGACCTTACGCGGTAGAAAAGAAATGACATTTAGAACGCTAAAAAACTCGTCATGGTAGAATGGAGATAAACCTACTGTGTTTTTTAGTTTTCGTGGTCTAACGTAGATTCGATACCGTTGATGTTACATTCGAAGCCTCATGCTAACGCGTTCGGCTCCGAATGACATCAACAGGTATCGAATCTACGTTAGACCACAAAAATTAAAAAACACAGTAGGTTTATCTCCTAATTTTAGTATATAAATTTATTGTTTTTTAATTAAAAATAAAAAAATGTAGTGCTAACTGTCTAACTGCAGTAGGGGGACCAGAGGTCAACACATTGCTTCACAGATTCAAGAATCTAAAAAACTCAGATTCTGTTAAATGAAATGGAAGGCTTTGAAGGTAACCCTGTTGAGCATCGTTAGGAACAATTTCCCTCCTAATTTAGAAAAAAGCCTGTTTTTTTACAAAAAAACATTCATTTCATAGAACAAATAAACCACTGAATGAATGAACCATGAACTACTTCAAGAGCAACATCTAAATGAGGCAACTAAAGAGCCTAGCTATAACCTCAAATCTAGTGGAGAGCTTAGCATCTAATGGTCTATTTATGTCTGGGTTTCCCTCTAATTGGACACATCAAAGCTGTAACTAAAAAGTTAATTATGTAAATATTTTATTTTATTTACCTGAAGTGTAGTGTTTGTGAAGAGGTTGTTGTTTTGTTTGTACATCTCGTTAGGGTACATTCAGACACAGGTGTTACAACACTCACATCACTCATCAGTTGGGTCTCTCAACATGCCTTCAAGTGATGCTTGTACACTCAAATATCGAGAGATTTTAAAACTTTTTGACCAATAGTGCATATCAAAGAAGTCATCTTAAAATGAGGCTGCTATCTACTTTCTGAAATTCAATGGTGACTATAATTTGACTATGCGAATCATTCCCTTAATTCTATTGTTTGTCTTTTGTAGCATGCCAAATGAGAACAGAACTGAATGCGCCGGTTCCTTGAGCAGAGAATTCTGAATTGCTTTTTTTTTTACCATCCAACATGAAATATTCACTACTTTTTTTGCTGTATATGAGCAAATTGGTAATATTTTCAAAATGTGTTTGAAAATATGTTTTAAAATTTTTCTTAAATAAGGAGTCATTTGGCAATACTTCCTGAAGTTCAGTAACCTTATAAATGAGAAAACTGTATTGACCCCACATTTATGAATAATTCAATACTTTCAGCATTTCTATTAACTTCAAAGAAACAAAATGCTGATCATTGATGATTTGTATTCTGTGATGAGACCTACCTGGGGTAGGTGGGTGAGGGAGTGATAAGTTTTCAGATGATGATAATGAAGAAACATATATTGATGACGATTTTTTTATTCATGATATGCGACGTTTCAAAACAGTTTCTTGTGTCATAATCAAGCAGATGACGTCACCAATATTTCAGCAAGTTATCAAGTGGATCAGACCTTTATAAACATTTGAAATGATAATTAGCATTAATGAAATCAGTATTTTTTATAAATCTGAATTCATCTATTGTTGATTTAATGGTCTCATTTCGACTTATCCATTCTTATGCTGGAAGGAATTCA
Organism: Steromphala cineraria; assembly: GCA_916613615.1. Lineage (NCBI taxonomy): Eukaryota > Metazoa > Mollusca > Gastropoda > Trochida > Trochidae > Steromphala > Steromphala cineraria. Next base: position 5,221,866 of record OU744724.1, on the reverse strand, counting down.
AGAAATTCAGCGCTGTCAGTCATGTTTTTTTTTGTATGTAACCTGAGGGGTATTTATCAAACTTGCCCTTTTGTAGGTTCATATTCACATCTGTGATGAACTCTTTTCAAATTAGATCCAAGCATATCTTGACAATTCAGTAATGTTACACCACAAGTTAACCCTATCTGATCCTACATTGTGTTTAAAGCCAAGTTTTTTTCAGATTCATATTTTCTTACAGAAAAACCAGATTAAAAACGTCTGGAAAAAAGTGGTTCTGGATATATCAGAACACATCCCCTCTGGCACTGTACAAATATAGCCCAGTAGATTGAAAACATTTATCTTGCCTTGATAGGTTAATATTTGAGATAATTTCTTCACACTTGTAGAGATGAACCTCTCAGTGAGCCTCTAGTGGTATCTAGAGTGGTTGTACTAACATGACCAGGAGCACAGTGTGAGGGGAGAAACACCCATACAGTGGAACATAGACTGACGGCACTCTCAGAATAATAATGACGCCTTGGTGATATGTGTCATTGATATAGTGTACATAATTTTTTTTTTAATTTTTTTTATTTAAAGTTTTTTTTTGTTGAGTTAGTGAGGTTGCAAAATATTTTTTATTTTTGTGTAAAGAGAGTTATATTAGTGCTTTTTGTTTATTTTTATGAAAAGATGTTATTATGAGTTTTCAAACATTTTTTAATAATGTCTTTATTACCCATGTGGGTACATATAAGTATTGATTTATTTCTATGCCCCAGAAATTACTACAGTTGAAAAATATTAATTTGACAAAACTCATCAAACATATATATGACTCTTTCTCTCGCTCAGTAAATAAAATAATCACACCCTTTTAGTGAAATTCACAAAAATCACCCATCAGACTCCCAGCATCTAGCCTGCCCCACCCCCTAGACCCTAGACCCTAGACAACACTGTCCACCATGGACTCTGTGGATCTTCACCCATCAAGGTGTGAGGTGTGTGAATGCACCTCCCTCCCATCAGACTCCAGGATCTAGCCTGTCCACCATGGACTCTGTAGATCCCTACCCGTCAAGGTGTGTAAGGTGTGTGAGTTCACCTCCCTCTCATCAGACTCCCAGCATCTAGCCTGTCCACCATGGACTCTGTGTGTCACAATTAACCCATCAAGGTGTGAGGTGTGTGATACACCTCCCTCCCATCAGACTCCCAGCATCTACTCTGTCCACCCCGGACACTGTGGATCTCAACCCGGGCCTCTCAACCCATCAGTCTAGAGGAAAATGACTCAAATGTTGCTGTGGTGCAGCAGGAAGTATCTTAAATCTCCATCAAGGTGTGAGTCCACCTCCCTCCCATCAAACTCCTAGAATTTAGCCTGTCCCCCTGGACTCTGTGGACCTCTACCCATCAAGGTGTGAGGTGTGTGAATGCACCTCCCTCCCATCAGACTACAAGCACCTAGCCTGTCCACCATAAACTCTGTAGATCCATATCCATTTAGATTTGAGGTGTGTGAGTGCACCTCCCTCCCATCAGATTCCCAGCATCTAGCTTGTACCATCTTGGACTCTGTGGAGATCCCTCAAGTAAATCTTGTCTTATCTTCCAGCCAGACACTTCCATCAGATGAATCACCCGTCTTGTTGAACCAGGGAATGGGCAGATTCATGTCTTATCATGTAGGTATATACTTATATCTTAATGTATTTGTAAACATATGGTTTGGTTTTTTTCTCTCTATTTCTATGGATATCTTTCGAATTGGCACTTAATATATCTTAACAATCCTAGATTGATAACTCCCCTGCAGCATGAAACAATGAATTGTAGCTATCAACAGGTATTGCTTATATCTATTTCTGGATGACCCCAGATGGATGTCACAACTCAATGAATAAATTTGAAGGTTATGAACTGCCGTTTTATCTAAAATATCACCCAATTCCTATGCAGTATGTACATCAGCCTATTACATGTATCTTCTGACATCTATTCCTATTCGACCCCTCTAGCGATGTCAGACAACCCATTGACAACTTGACACCTGTTGTCATCACCACGTCCCCTTGTCTCCACACCGCTCTCATAGTGAATCATAACTCCCCCAGGGGGCCCTCATACGCTGATAACCCATGATAACACATAGGATTTGGGGAATTATACTGAATGAAATTGTGATGAGCACAACTGGAATTTCATTGACAAGCAAGTTACGTAGATGCTCAATCGGTTTGCCCCTGTCACCTCACACCCACATTCCTGCAGTGTCATGTCTGCAGGAAGTCACAGCTAATTCCTCACCTGACAAGACTTCCCCTCCTCTCCCTCTACCCCTCCTCCCCTCCTCCTCTCCCTCTACCCCTCCTCCCCTCCTCCTCTCCCTCTACCCCTCCTCCCCTCCTCCTCTCCCTCTACCCCTCCTCCTCTCCCTCTACCCCTCCTCCCCTCCTCCTCTCCCTCTACCCCTCCCCAGATCTTACACACCCTCCCCTCTTCCCTTCCCCTCACATTTACTATTCCCTCTTTCCCCCCTCCCATTCTATCCCTCCCCCTTCCTCCCTCTACCCTTCCCCAGACCTTACTATCCCTCCCCTCTTCCCTTCCCCTCACATCTACTATTCCCTCTTTCCCCCTCCCATTTTATCCCTCCCCCTTCCTCCCTCTACCCTTCCCCAGACCTTACTATCCCTCCCCTCTTCCCTTCCCCTCACCCTCCACTATTCCCTCTTTCCCCCTCCCATTCTATCCCCCCCTTCCTCCCTCTACCCTTCCCCAGACCTTACTATCCCTCCCCTCTTCCCTTCCCCTCACCCTCCACTATTCCCTCTTTCCCCCTCCCATTCTATCCCCCCCTTCCTCCCCTCTAATTCTACCTCTTCTGCTTCTCCCTGTCAATCCATCACTTCACTTGCCCCTTTCATTGTTTCAGATCATAGTCAAAAGAAAGTAATTTCAAGAAGTTAATGAAACTAATATTTGACAAATCATCAATATGATTATGATAATAATATGTGTTCTTATAATGCGCTAGCCTCCATGCACTTGTGCATGCTCAATGCGCTACATCATACATGTATAATACATATGTACAAGAGGATCTACACATGATAAGAGGTTTGAAGACATAGATTTTCAACTCAACTTTGAAAGAGTCAAAAGATGGAGAAAGTCTGATGCTGAGTGGTAGATCATTCCAAAGGTTTGGGGCATCGACTAAGAAGGATTTACCTCCATGGCTTGATAATTTGTATGACTGAACAGAAAGAAGGTATAAGCTCCTATTCAATGTCAACCTGGCATAGACACCCCCCCCCCCCCCCCCCCCCCCCCCCCTTCTAATGCTTTCCATCGTGACCACTGTCTGTCATTTTCGAATATAACTGAATAATAAAAAGAGATCTATATTTTGCAAACATGAATGGACCTATAACCTGAGTTCAACACATAACGGCCTCCTACATGGAGACGGTATTCCTGCAGCCAGCACACAAGAGGAAGTTAGAATCTCGGATCACCTGGCACAGGTGAAATGTCCCATTGATGTTTCACATCTATTACCTGCCAATTATCTAGTGTTGAGTCACCTGACAAGATACACCTTATTAATATTGACGAGTATTGAACAGATTGATTGTAATGAATCTTGTTAAGCTTGGATATTAGCATATTTGAATGGTCTAGGTGATTAAAGATTTAGGTGTTCCTGGCTTAGCAAACTGTTTCTAATTGTTCCTTCTATATAGAAACATATATGTAAGAGATGTTAATTATCATTTGTTGCTTTGATAAGTATTTCCAATCTGCTCTCCAACTGTTCAATTACTATATCCCATTATCCCATTCCACAAAAGATTTGACTATCTAACTCCACTTTCCAACTTCACTATCCATCTACACTTTCAAACTCTACTGTCCAACTACACTTTCAAACTCTACTTTCCAACTTCCAAATTTCATTTGCTAGACTTTTAAATCCCAAAGCTTGCCAGTTTCCAAAACTTCCCACTTTGTCTATTCTTTCCCTTCCTATACTAAACTTTTTATTATACTCTACCTCAAACCCAACCAAAGACACACACTCCGTCCCCTTCTTCTTCTCTTCCAACACTCAATTCAACCCCTTAATCTTCTCCACAGTACTGTTGCTCTGTGAACAGTTTCCCTCCTGGGACTATAGACAAGAGTGAACCACATCATGAACCCTATCAACCAACTACCTATATTTATGTATTACATTGTATGTATCACTTTGAACAAGCTTTAATAACTGCCACATCCCAACTACACCTATAATCAAACCATATGAACGTCAAAACTCTGGACCCTATTGATAAGTGTACACCAACATCATTAACTCATCAACTCTCTACCTGTATCTACCTGTATCTATGTATAATATTTACTGTGCTTGGGACGGACTGATCTGTCACATCCCAATTACACCTATAACCAAACCATATGAACATCAAACCCTAGTCCTACATACGACAGTATCTTCCCTTGGACCATATCGTTAAGTGTCACCCACATCATTAACACATCAACTATGTACCTGTATCTATGTATAATATCGACTGAGCTTGAGACACCTGATCTGTCTCATCCCAATTACAACTATAACCAAACCATATGTACGTTAAAAACCCTGATACTACAAACAACACTCCCTGGACCTTATCGATAATTGTGCACCCACATCATAAACTCATCAACTCTCTACCTGTATCTACCTGTTTTTATGTATGATATCAACTATGCTTTGGAGGGACTAATCTGTCACATCCTAATTACACCTATAACCGAACCATATGTACATCAAAACCCTGCTATAAAACACTCCCTGGGATCATGTTGACAAGTGTACACCCACATCATCAACTCATCAACTATGTACCTGTATCTATGTATAATATCGACTGAGCTTGAGACAACTGATCTGCCACATCCCAATTACACATAAAACAGAACCATAAAAAACCCTGATACTACAAACAACACTGCCTGGGACCATATCGATAAGTGTACACCCACATCATAAACTCATCAACTATGTACCTGTATCTATGTATAATATCGACTGTATGTATAGGACAGACTGATCTGCCACATCCCAGCATCAAGTCACCTCCCCGGAGACACTGCAGTATTTGCTTTTCCCATGAAGATTCACTTGTTTTTAATGCTCTCTCTCTCTCGATCTCTCTGAGCAAGCAGAGCAGGCTTCAGTCTAACCTGGGCCTCACTCCAGTCTGCAGTGTCGGAGAACAAGGGGGTTTTGTACAGGTACGCGATACCCCTCTCTCACCTGAGAATCGTTAGGGGGATAGTGGCCCCTCTGTTTCCCCCAATTGCTGGTATAATATTGGAACTATAATGGAATGTTTGCTTTTGAAAAATGGGTTCAAATTTACATTCTAGAAGATTGAAGAGTGTTTGGATAAAATGCCTAGTTATGGAAAAATAAGTTGGCAAACACCTTGGTGACAAATTGTTCATGAGGAGATGTTCACAGGTCCTCTACTAGGGTCAGATGCTTGTTAATCTTCCTCAAACATGGCAAGTCTGTCCATTCATATTTGTGACATGTACTAACAACCAAAAATCAAACATCAGAAGTATGAAATGGGCCATTTGGTTAATACACATTCTCTTACGAAAGTTTTTAATCGTAATATTGAAACTTTTCTTTTCCTTTTTCTAGTTAAGTCTGAAAAAAATTAAAGTGAGTTGGATTATCCTTCTAAACAAATAGGAAGCAGAAAATGTATATCATATCAAATATGGATTCATGTGAAAATCAAACAAATATGACGCATTTTATGCATTGGTGATATAAGGCAAATGAAGTTGTAATTTTCTCTTAGGATAATTTATGGGAATACTTTTGAAAATTCTCTCTAAAACCAAGATATATAAGAGAATCTCACCCAAGTGTCTTCTGATATCAAATATATAGCCAAAGTTGATGAAAGTTACAAATATTCTGGGCTTGTGGAACCAAGATTTGGATGATAAAGATCCCTTTTCCAACAAATTAAATAAAATTGTTTGTGTTTCTGTAAAGTAAGTCTTTTCAAGGAAAGCGAATGAACGAGAGACTCTTCTGATTATAACTAAAGGAACAACTTTCCAAAGAAACTGGTTCTTTTAATGTGCCTTATGAGAAACACATATCTGAGAATTCTATGTAAATACAATAAAGTTTTTCAAAATTGTTAAATATATACTTAATAATTATCAATTCTTTATCATTTCAATAAAGCTCTCATAATTTCTCCAACTGATACGTTGATGATATTGATATTATGATTGTATCTGTCTCTTTTGTACAAGATTATAGATATATGTTTGTAATGACATGATAACCTTTTCAATTATCTTGAAGTGCATATCTATGTAATGAAATCAATGGGATAGATTGAGTAGAACTTGCAGTAGATCAAGTAGAACACACTGATACTGAACATCTAACAATTAGCCTCCATCTAGATAGTCCATGTCAGGATGGAAGGACTTTATGCTAAAAGGTTATTGTGGTAATGTAAATTTTCAATAGATTTCAACTTATATTGATAACAATTCAAAAGTTTGTAACATTGATTTGCAAAGTTTGTTTTCTTTCGTCATGAAATGTCATCTGAAAGATACAACAGACATATTTTCGGCGAAATTCAACTTGATTAAAATGACATCTTCAATAATATGCTTGTGTAGGAGATGACAAAAAATTACGACAACATATTGACACCTACAAATGTTACTTAATTTCAATACATCAACCAAGTAAGACTACAACAGTGATGTTAAACACAAGGTTTGCTCGGAGTAAAGAGTGGCGGTGAATCTCTCGGTGCTGCAGCTACATGGACTAATCAATACAAGATATGTGAACCACTTGTCTACTGTCTCCCCACTTCCCCGTCCCCGTCCCCCGCGCGGTCACCCTGACCCCCGTCTGAATTCTTTAACACATACCCTCCCTCCCTTTCCCTCTCCGCTTAAGCTATTCTAATTCTCTATAATTTCTTCTCTTAGTCAATTCATCTAGTTTCATTTTCTCTTTATTAAACAACTAAAACCAGACAATGTTTTGTTTCTGAAATCAAATAATGTTTTTAATGCTTTGCTTTTTTTTAAAAAAAATTTAGACTTGAAAGATGCAATTATGATGTCTATATTATCATACTTGGATTTTTTACTTGCTTAAGATTTATAGATTTTTTTATACCATTAATTTAGTAAAAGGATTACAATCAACAGATCTGTTTCTTTCTTCTCTCTTCTTCTGTACTTAAGCACACATACGTTCCTGTTAATGCAATTGCTCACTTGCAATATCCAAATGATAAACAATTTCCTCAATCATTTATTCCCTCCAAGAACCAATATCTGAAAAAAATACTTTGTTCCTTCTCAGGGTGAGCCCCTATGGGATTCAAACCCGCACCTCAGAGTCAGGCAACAGATAACCAACTCCCCTATTTCTATCTGATCAATGTACCTTATTCAACTTTCATTTTCTTTATACTCTTGACTATATTTATTGGTTTACATAGAGAAACTTCAGAGCTAAGATAGGTAAGATAATGCCCAAGCATCGCTAAACAACAAATTACTCGGTCACTTCTACCAACTTGATTTGCATACAAGAGCTCTGATAACCCTGAAAACATGCCTTCATAAAATTCATTGTAATATTACAATTCTTAATAATTGAATACATTTGTATTAAGATTATCATTTTTCTCTGAGGAAAACATTAACTTGAGTTTTCAGAATACCAATTTGATAAATGAAAATTTATCAATATAATTTTTAAACATATTTTGCTCTATAGATAACAAAAACTGTATCTTTATAATGAAATAGATTAAACTTTTTCAAGATGTTTACTCTTTCTAATACTTAATGAGTTTAAAGCAGATAAATGGTGAATTACGATAAAGTTTGTTTTTAAATCCTTTCCCAGGTAGTGTGTGATAAGGAAGCTATCAACACATCATTAGTAATACAGATAAGGATGTTTCACAACTTGTAAAAACTCTGTGCATTATGTATTAGTTTAAAAATAATCTTTTGATATATCAAATGACGGAAGCATTTAGATGAGCTAAACAAGGAAGACTGATTATACTGTTTTAGCTTTTTTTAGCCATAGTTTTAAACATGGCATGTACGTATATCCCACCTATATGGTCGATACAAGTCGTATTTCATGGTTGATCTCTCACCTATACAGTAAATACAAGTCATATTTCATGTACGTATATCGCACCTATACGGTCGATACAAGTCGTATTTCATGGTTGATCTCTCACCTATACAGTAAATACAAGTCATATTTCATGTACGTATATCTCTCACCTATACAGTAAATACAAGTCATATTTCATGTACGTATATCCCACCTATATGGTCGATACAAGTCGTATTTCATGGTTGATCTCTCACCTATACAGTAAATACAAGTCATATTTCATGTCATATATCGCACCTATATGGTCGATACAAGTCGTATTTCATGGTTGATCTCTCACCTATACAGTAAATACAAGTCATATTTCATGTCATATATCGCACCTATATGGTCGATACAAGTCGTATTTCATGGTTGATCTCTCACCTATACAGTAAATACAAGTCATATTTCATGTCATATATCGCACCTATATGGTCGATACAAGTCGTATTTCATGGTTGATCTCTCACCTATACAGTAAATACAAGTCATATTTCATGTCATATATCACACCTATACGGTCCATACAAGTTGTTTTAGTACAGACAATATGATATACATTGCTTTATAGTTTGTATCTCTGTTTGCTTGATACAACAACAAATATTCCTATATCAAGCGGCCCTTTGATTCAATAAATGGAAAACTGTCACACCGTGCATTGTGATGGTACCCCTGAAATATGATACCCTCTTTGACTCTACCCAACTAAACCAAACCATTCATTACTGTGAACTGTTCAACTTTATTACTTAGGAATGTCAATCGTTGGAATCAGACACAGAAAGACAACATCGTTTGTATATGTTGCGTGTTCAGAATCATTGCTGGAACAATTTTGTTCGCATGGATTATGATTATTATGACAAGCGTGCTGTATGTTACAATATGAATAGAAGCAGTATGTTTAGGTATGATATTGAAATATAGTTCACAGTGGTTAATTGTTTTACTTCATACCTGATCAGTTAGTCGTTGCATTGATAAATAAACCATTGAAAGGAATTTATATTTAACATATTTCGATAATACAATACAATAGAACTGTTGTTTCACAATGAGAAACAGTTTATTCTCAATTTTTGGGCATAATATTTCACTGAGACAAATTTTTAGTCATGATATTAAAATAGTTGAAGAAATAATCACAACATTACTAAACTTTACCTAAAAAGATAAACAAGCAGACCTAAGACCTTCCTTGAAGCTACTGATGTTACTACATTCAGGAAGCAGATAGATTACGATATCATTCATTCTCGACTCCCTGGGGAACATACAACCCAACCTATGAACACTCAGCTCTACAGTATCACAGTCATTTCAGGAATGATATTTGAAAATTATCTAGTAGTAGTATCATTTTTTATTTAATGTTATTTTGATCATTATTGTGATATTTCTACTTGTCAAATGCCCAAAAGCTGATGTTTAAAAAAATTTCCCCATGAGCAATGTAAACAAATTCATCCTGTGCCTTACTATGTATATATTATATTGAATTTTTTATCAAGAAATTACTTTACAAGCTACCCTTGCACTCCTGCAATAAAGAAGTTGGAAAGTACATAGAATTCTCGCTTATTTTTCAAGACAACTTCTTTATGCCTCTGAAAGAAGTGAGAGCTACCCTGCCCTATTCCTAGAAAACCATAATACCCCCTGGGGGTGCTACCCCATAGCTAAGACTGCTCCACCCCCTGACTGAGCTGGCCCCTGACCCCAGACAGCTATCAGCTCTCCGTCAATATGCAATCACAGGTAGGTAATGGGTCGTGCAATGTAAATCATGTAGGCAATGATGTAGCATTTCATGGCACATATTTTACAACCCTTTGGTTACACAACAGAAGGATATACAGCAGATATTAGACACATGGATATATCCAGTGCAAAATGATATAAATTGTTGAAGATTGTAGGGTGTTAAGTATTTTATTGCCCTTTTCTTGCCCATTGTTATGGTTTTTATATAAGTGAGTAATTTATGCCATTTGTATGCACATTATTTTATCTTTACACTTTTTTGTACATGCTCAACAGTTGTTAAACAGACCATAAACTCTTGCAAATGACAGAAATGGTTACAATGTTGTTGACTGTTTTGCATAGTGGTATAAAGTGCTTTTTTAAATAAAAAGTTGTAATATTGTTAATTCAAAATTGATTTCATGGACTACACACCGCTAGTAGTTAAAATTGACCATAAGTTAAAAGTATGACAATGATATACCTGTCAATTACTACAGTGTAGTCAATAGTTTTGAAAGTGTGACAATAGTTTTGAAAGTGTTACAATAGTTTTGAAAGTGTGACAATAGTTTTGAAAGTGTGACAATAGTTTTGAAAGTTTGACAATATGGAGTAAATGTAAAGGTTATGAGTGATGAAAGTGTGACAGTAGTTTGGAATGTATAACAATACATTTGTTACAATTGATGGAAAGAATGATATTTGGTTGAAAAGTGACCAGTGTGTCAGAGGTTGAAATGTTGAAATTATTATAGTAATCTAATTAGTGTGTGACAATATTGTTCCAAGTGTGACAATAATGTTTTAAATGTGACAAAAGTTTTGATACTGTTGAAATACTGTTGAAATGTGATATCAATCCCGAAAGTGTACCGTATATTCATATCAGTGTGAAATTGTAACAATATATTTGAAAGCATAAGCCAAAATTTCTTAAAGGGAACTAGTGTCATCAGTCTGCCCTTTAACTGAACCTTTAACTCTGTTTGCAACTGTTGGGCCAGTGTTCTGGATGAGTGCTTGATGTAACCGGTGGCTGAAAGTGGCTGACCGTGTTCTCACAGTCACAACAAATCACTGCCCACGATCCATCACCTGGCTATTGTGAATTCATTGCTAAGCATCCCGATCCCATTGCCTCACCATTGTCCCCAGTAAGTCGATGAGTGGTAAATAGGCTGTGTTTGTGTTTCCGGGTTGTTTGGTTCCACCTGACAATTTGTAACCAAGCTAATTGAGATTTATGTGGGAGAATTCGCCAAATGGCTTGTAGTGGCGCAACAGAGGTTTGAGAAAATTTCAATTTTGAACAAAACAAAGTTGTCATTTGAATATCAACAGGTGTTTGCAACAGTGATCAACTCTTTGTGTAGCGTATCATGTTTCATTGTTGACATTTAAAAGTTACTCTGATTTTTAAAAAAAGTTGTTGTCATGATTGAATCACAGCAGGCATTAAGATAAGGGTTCTGTGTTATATCTCTTCTTTTTACATGAAATACCAACTTTTCATTCTATTCTGCAACCAATCTAAACAAAGGGGGTTCAACAAATTTAGAGTTCCAAGAAACCAAATTAACGACTAAATCAGAACGAAACCAACAGCCTCACAGGCAGCTTAGCCTCTTATACATTGAAATAGGGAAGTTTATGGAATTAATTTGGGCTCATTAGGGGTTACACCAAATATCGACTTTTCTACTTGTCTTTGTTTGTTCTGAGTAGTTAGTGAATTGAGACATCCATCTCTACTATCTGAACATTTCTGTAACACTAAAGCCTTTTCAATTGTGAAATTTGGCTGTTTTACAAGGGGTTATTCAATGACAAACTTGGTATTCACTGATGAGTTGTTTTGTTTCCATGTCCTCAGACATAGTGTGATCTGAAACAAGTCTATCAGTGAGATCCTTATCAAGGAAATGTCCTCGAATCTTCTTTGTCAATGAAAATGCAGGTATTGAAAAACTTTTTTCCAGTTGTATGTTAGGCCTCTTGAGTTCCTGCAACAAAAACTCTCTATACATATAATATTTCAAGTTCAGAACAAGTCGCTAGTTGTTATCATGAGCTATGAAATGTTGAGTTAAGGAAGATAGTTATCTTATGAAATAACCGTCCGAGTCTAAAGCATACATCTACCCTAGGTGTGCTTCTGTTACAGGAGGATCCCCCAGCCATGAGGAGACCAGACCCACACAGCTTTATCTGAGACACCCCACACACAGTGGGTTTGATAGACCCATCAAGTCCTGACAGTCCACTTGGCTTGAGGCAGCCCCAGGGTAGAGATCTGTGTATGGTGGCCAGATAGACTTGTGAAGGGTCCAGGGTCCAAGATCAAGAACTCTGAGAGGAGGTATGTACTCTGGTACTCTGTACTCAAGTCAAGTCTCTGTGTGGCAGTTGCCTGCTGACAGAAAGCTAGAGAACCTTCTGCAGGTGGAGCTTTAGCTACTTCTCCCGCAGGGTTAGTTTCTCCAAGTAGGTAAGGTTTGGAAGACCTCCTGTCCAAACAAGATAGTTGGAGTGTTGCTTGGTCTTGGTTGATGTGTTTTCAGAACCTGTGTGGTGTAAGGTTAAGAAAGATAACATGACGTTTTCTTCTATACCCAAACTACAGGGTAATTGTGTTTTACAAGTTTCTGTGTCCATCATTTTCCCCCCAAAATTAACCTTATCCTTAACCTATGATTGGTCATTATCATTCCTTTATACTCTAATGTGAATCCCTTATGATAAGAAAGACAAGATTATGACGAGGTCATATTGTTTTACCATGTAGTCTTGACCTCGAAAACATTGGCAAATTTAATCCTTATTGGCAGCAACTATTGATTCATTGATAAATGAGGTGGTCCCAGGAGATAATACATATTATGTAGGCTTTTTTAGATAGCTTTAGAGATGCTCCAGAGGTTCCTCAATGAGTGAATTGGTTCAATAGTTTGATACAAAATTTGCTAAGAGTGTAGGCTAGATGTGTCATCAGGTGTGTGGCTCCAGATGAGGCTCTATGAGTAAATAGGCTAAATGATGTGGCTCCATGTGGTGGCTCAGTGAGGTGGCTCCAGAAGAGGCTGTCAGAGGTGGTTCGATAAAGTGAGTTGGTACCACGAGGTGGATCAATGATTGCCATGTTTTAGAGAGAGAGGTTGCCCGGGCATAAGGTCATTAGGTGGCTACTGAGGAGGCTTTATGTGGTGCTCTATGAATGACTTGGTTTTATAAGGATGCTTTATGAATGGCTTAGCTTTATTGTTCCATTCCGCACATTTAAGTCCAAAAGTGGGGGAAATAGTTTTGGACAGAGTCTATGTGTCCATCCGTGCCCATCATTTTCAGGTCACTACAACACTTTGACATTTGGCATCGGAATATCTCAATGCAAGAACCATTAATTAGAATCTCTTTCTAACTTACACAAACCTTCTTAATGGGAAACAGTCGGACCCTGTTGATTTTAGCGACCATTGCATTATTTCATTATTATATTGCATTATATTAGCCCATCAAATCATTTTCTTGTTGAAATTTTATCAAGAAGGTGGCGAGAAAATGATTTGATTGGCTACATCCCAAGTTGGACCACGCGAGCGAATCTAGCTTCTGAGCCAAGGGTACAGATTAGTGGAGTTAGCGTAACGTTCGTTCCCAGAGACAGGATGAAAGCTTATAAGAGTGACATGTTAAGAATTATTCTCTAGATTCCCTTCTTACTTTGCACATAGCTTCTTATTTGGAAGAAGCAGGGACCAGTCAGTTTGGATAGTCTAAATAATATCTAGTAGCACGACAAGTGTAGACAATAGACATGTTCTATACATTGTTCTTGTTGTTAACATCAATTTGTGACGGGGGATCTTGTCACTTTTGTGACAATTACTTGTGAGGTGCTCTATTAATGACTCTTTGACGGAGATGACTCCAGAAGATCTTCCATGCATGGTTCATTGAGTGAGGTGCCCCAATGAAGTGGCTCTAAAAACAAAGTTAAGTTAAAGAAGATTCATTAATATAGTATAAGTAAAATAGACATTTCATTTTTACAGGTTCTAATTCATTGGAATTCTTTTAGTATCAAAATGTTTTAAAAAATTTGAAATTTCTTTACTGTTTACATTTTGTGTAGGAAATTCATATAGCTAATATTATTTTCCTGTTGAACATTCAAAAGCTCTAACACATCTTTTTGAAGTTTTATTGTTATATGTAAATGAAGAAGAAAACCATATTTACCAATGGAACTCATAAATACTATAACTTTGCCAACCCTGTAAAACTTGTTTATTCTCACTTACTTGTTGAATCAAGTTCAAATAGAACATGCATGAAGTCAAACTTTGTTATTAACAAGTTTTGGTTAAAAAATGGTTAAAACAAAAAGTGCTCCATTATTTGCCATTATTAAATTTCTATTCTTACAAGCAAATGTTTACATACTTTTTACAATCCCTAACACAAATTATACACAGAAATTGATACAGGAAATGCACATATTGGCATTCAGAAAGGAAAAAGTGTTTTTGTGTTACATGTATTTTTCTTGAATACAATGTAAAACAATATTAGTAAATGTTTCACAAATCAAATGATAATGATACTTATGTAACTTTCTGATCAATTTAAGAACTTTGTATAACACTTTTCCCAAATTTATTCATAATATATGACGTTGATCATCTCCTTTCCAAATGAAGTTCTTGTGTAGGTTGTCACAACATGACACAACTTTCAGAAGTTATGATGGAAAGTTTTACAGATTCGGTTGCAGTGTTATTCTGCAGTCAAAAATAGAGACGACTTATATGCACGTACTGCAGAACAACAGCTCCTACACAAAGCAGTATCTATGTTGTGGGCGGATATTCCAGAAGGTCGAAGAATGTTTTGCAACTCTTCGGAGACCATGCAATTCAAATCAATGTCTTATCATGTTCAACATCTCATCAAAGTTTCAAAGAACATGCCACCCTTGCATACCTGTAAAACATTAAGTGTTATTGTTGCCGTGACAACGACAGGTAGGAGTGAGATGAAGGAGAAAATGAATATTGAAGTTGTCTGACAACAAGATGGCCGAACCGTTGCTCCGTCTGAGATGAAAGGTGTGAAGATCAATCAACTCACCTTCTGTCACGCTCAATTGATCTATTGATTAATGATCATTGCACAGTCAGCACTAAAGTTTTCTGCAGATTAAATTATTTTGTTGTTGTTTATTAACTTGTTTGATTCCTCCTGAATTTGGTTAATTTTCAGAACAAGGTTTTTTCGTTTAGAAATTTAAGAGTAATCTGATTTTTATTGATGTTAATGCAATGAAAAACAAGCAATTGATGGAAAATCGATGTCTGTAGTTTCTTGTATCAACTTGTGAAGACTTTATAAAGTAAAGTAGAGCTGCAGAGACATTCATCTTGAAAGTTAAATAAGAGAAATAAGCTCTACATGGTACCCTTTTACAAATATATAAATTGTTAAATCTTTCAATATGGATCAATTATAGGGCTTGGACAAGTCTAAATTTCCTAACCTCGTACCCTTATCTGTATTACCCGACCCTACCCTACCCTACCCGACCCTACCCTACCCCACCCTACCCTACAGAGGTACCCATCATAACATTGTTTTGAGTTAATCATCCAGCCAGAAATAAATGTAATGTGTTTCCAACTCATCTCAGCCACATAGAAGGGGCACATCATCTATATAAAAAACAAATACCCCTCTTACAACATATCAATTTGCTATCTTTCTATTGTCCTTTCAACCTGTTAGGTTACATAATAGTAAATAAAGAAAATATGATAACAAATACGTTACCTTCATGTTAACTTTTGATACATATCAGATTAACATGAGGTTTTATTTTTACATTACAGCATTAAGAAATTTGGTATGAAACATAAAAACACATGAAAACTAGTAAACTCATTTCACGAACTACTCAACTACTGATGATAGATGATCTGTGGGTGGGATCAATACAATCAAAGCTTACATAATATAAATGCCTCTGAAAATGCTAGAACTACAATTTGATAGCAATAGAATGATAACACTGACACACTTTTAATCAATTCTTCACTTATTTCAATGTTTGTCACTGATCAATATCGGTCCGGATAATGTGAAGGGTACCCGGGTCCAACTCATTACCCACCCGTCCCAGCCCTAATCAATAACCATATTTATCTTTTCATGCAACTGAAACTATCAACTCTGGTAGATGCAATTTCTATGATGATTATTGATATAGGAAACAGAGCATGTTTAATATTTCATTTGACGAAATTGTCCAAATTTGCATCACATGTCCGTCATAATGATACCTACATCAAGTGTCTCTTACACTTACTCAATGGGACATATTGACCAAGACTGGACTCAGAGGAAATTGTGAGATATTAGTTGATTTCATTTTGCAATCTATGTAGGTAATGTACTTTTAATACATAATTCATAACAAATTAAGAAAAAGATTTCTAATGACCACTAAAGTTGACCCTTCTTGTGGACAGTGTTGATTGTTATATACATATGAGCAGCATTATATACATATCAGCTCTACTGGAGAACAAGAGGAAATATTTCACATTGTCCCAGCCTGGGTTAGCAAGCACACATTCAAAGTTTGCCTTGTATTGCCCTGCCGCTTGCTTAAGCAACCAATACAGATGCTTTGCCTTTTGTTTTCCTCTCAACATCCCTTGAAAGTCAACAAACAGATTAATGAACAAACAAACTAATGTTTGCTCAAATTGAAACGCATGAATTTTATTTGGATAGCTCATTTTCTCCAAATTCCTAAGTGTTACAAATTAATAGTGTGATCTTTTCTGCGCCCATCGAAACACACCCTCGTCTGTTTGTATCTGTGCCCGTCCCACAATCGCAACCAGAGATCCAATGAAAATAGTGCATATTGTCGGCCATCTTGAATAACTGCACAATATCAACATTTGACAATTTACCCTTCATGAAAAGAATATTTCGCTTGTGATGTGTTCCTTTTGGATCTGAGTTCTTGTTAGTTTACGCTTCAACAAAAAATGGCAAAAAGTTTTGTCATCCTCCTGCCTGCGATGCCTCTCTTTGATACAAAATTGCAAAAATACTCATCAAAATTGTCATTTTATATTTGATGGTATAGAGATTAGTTATATTGATATGAACATCCATGAAATCTGTCAAATTTAATCAAATCACAAGATATACTGTCAATTTGTATTGGTTTTTATATCTATACTTATGTTTGATGTATGTAAAATCATCTCTGCTTTCATGAATTTGAGATGATATAAATGATAAAAAAAATCTTAGACAATAAATTTATTGATATTTCAGATATGAACATTAAAGAATTTATGAAACATTTGTCTGAAATCTAGAATACCTCACACAAAGAAAGACTACCCAAAGTAGACATTAGGCTATAAAAGGTTCCGCTCTATTTACAAGTATGAGAATATCTTAATCAAGAAACCCAATCAATTGATTCCCGGCTAATGACACTAAGCACCGACAAGGACAAACAGATTTATCGGGTGAAGACCGCGGAGGTCCCTCGACTTCCCAAGCGGAACATCATAACCCTCTCAGCAGCCATTGATTCTGATAATACACGTCTCATACAGACAGCTCAATTGATATATTGTGTCCTTCTTAATCTATAATTAATCTGAAATAAGCTGAATTGACTAAGGCAGACAGGGGACATCACTCTGTTTTGACTAGGGGTATCCGGCTAATCACGTAGGTCACACAGTCTGTATGCATAGTTGTCAGTGGTCAGCGGTAAATATCATTATACATATATCAGTTGTCATTGAGCGGGTTACTGATGACATGGAGTGTTAGTTTGTTTGATAATTGGCTTTCATATTGACACTTTGAAGGTAAATGGAGATATTGGGTGTTTGTTTTCATTCAGCCCGATTTTTATCAATCAGTTTATGATATTTGAGATCTACTTTGAGAATCCGTTGTCACTTATGGGTCTGAGTGAGTTGATATTAAAAAAATTAATTTGAGATTTTATTTTTTGTATGGATATTAGAAAAGTTCATGCTTCTTCAATAATATTGTTTCATATGTTTTTTATTAATGAGTAGGCAACGTGGCATCCCCTTTTCAGGACAATGCATTGAAGTAAAAATATATTCCTTGAATTAACATATTGGAATATGGGTATAAAACCTCAAAAGTCTTGTTTGGTAACAAAAGAATAACTCGCAGTGATTTTACAAAGCCCTTAGAATAACAAAATTATGATATTAGATAATATGTTATTAAAAATAAGATAAAATGTTAATTTTTTGCCTATCCCCCAGATACCCTAGTCAACTGTTCCACAATTACTGTGCTGTGCCTCTGCTACAGATTATGTTCCGATAGGCTATCAAATCTATCTTGTCTAGAAGAACTTGTCAAGCCCTAGCTGCCTCAGGTATGTATATGTATGTAAATTTGGCCACACTTTGATCAGCTATAGACAATTAATCTCAATTTTCAGACCACAACACCAGTGCTACCAACTGGCTACATGGTTGGCAGGTTTTGCTTACCACATTGAAATATTTGTCTATTAATTATATCAATAATTTAATTTAAGTAAATAATTATCCCCAGCTGCAAGTAACAGATAATCGATTTATTGCATTTTTTTATATTCTTAAATCAATTGAGTTAATAAAAGTTATAAATATCCCTGACCAGCCAGTGACGTTTTAATTGAAAAGCGTTGATATTGCTGACAAGACATAAATTTGAATTTCTATGTGTGACTTAAATACAAAAAAAATATTCTTAACTTATCATTATGTGGTCAAAGCATTTCCTGGTCCTGAATCTGCCATGTTAGTCATAAGATTCTTGAAATATATCACAACATTTAAACATATTACAAAATCTACTCTTAAAATTGTATGCAGTAGAGGTTTCACTTGCTCTCATGCACTGTACAGTCCAATCTGACGCGAAGCTTAGTGTTGCATGAAAATGGTTCATTTCTGTCTGTTGTGTGGAGTAGTCTTGAAGACATTGATAAGAGGAGTATTAACTCATGCCTTGAATTAAGAGTTTAATGGTATCTTGATTGGATAATATACAGTCTGTATGCCATGTCATTTTTATGAGCATTCTCTTTGCTTATTTCCTTATGCGGTTCCATTTTTTCTCATGTATTCATTTAACTTAAAATGTGTAAGGTTATGTAAGGAATAAACTCCGAAAACTCGCCAATATTTGCGGGTCAGGTATTGTCGGAGGCCGTTAGGCCGACGATGATACCTGACCCGCAAATATTGGCGAGTTTGAGGAGTTTATTCCACTTAAACCTAAATTCGTACATATTGGCGTACTAGTTTTGTGATTACCGCATCTACCAATATTGGCGTCCTACATCTGATGGCTGCAAGTTGAAGCGCGTGCATCGTAACAAGTGCACGAGGTCCATGAGCTCAAGGAGTATTGGACAGGTATAAATACTCGCATTTTGCTTGCATTTCCTGTCACACATTGGGCATCGTGTATGACGTATGGTACAACAAATGAAATCCTTCAGGTAAGCTTGAATATCGTGTTAACATTATATATAGCATTTACTGCATTGCTTTGTTTTAGACGTTGAAGCACTTTTTCAACGAATTATCTAATCTATTCCCCTTTTATATAATTAAGTTTATAAAGAATTTATAATCAAAAGGTCAACCAGACTCGACATGCGGCAATTTCAGTGCATTTATGAACATCATTTTGGTAGGGAAAGATTCAAATAACTTAGCTAAAGTTTAGTTCGATTCATAACTGCTGTTTGTGAAAACAAATACATTGCAAGTATATGTTGTTTAATATTCATTTTGGTTCTTTTCTTTTGCCACTAAATCTCTTCATTTTCCTACGAACATGCTACTGTCCGAGTTCATTGCCTATATTATATCTAAAAACTGGTTTGAAACACACTGAATTAAAAGTAATTCCAGCTTGTAAAAAATGTAATTTCGCCATGAACCAATGCGATTCCTAAGTAAAATCCATCGGTTGTTATTTAATGATTCTAAGCAACATTGTCAACACATGTATCTTACATTGAATATATCTGTTAATAAATGTTTTTAATGAAAGTCATTTTGAACCATCCTCTACGGATACTATACCGATTAGCATTAGAATAGTTTGCAGCAACAGTCAGCAATAAGTGAAATAAGATAAGAAAAAAAAGTTTACATAAATGTTTCAAACAACATACCAATGTCACTTTAACTTTTTAAAAAACTAAACGGCAACAACAGTAAGGAAATTTGTAACAATATAGTCTCAGCAATCTTATGATAAATGTATCTAAGCAAAAATATCGTGAAAGTTTATTAAAGAGTTTTGCTGAAATAAATACCATAAGTTACAACTTTATCGTACAGCTGTGTATATATTACTGTTTGGTAGGTGAAACAACATTTTAAAACGTTTTTATTTCATTTCAGATTCGAGAGATTCCCCAATGCTCAGTTTTTACATGGATTCTCAAAGAGGACAGATTTCACGACCATCTCACAGTCTCGGAGCTGTTCAACTTATTCTCAACATGTACCAAAGTTTACACCAAGAGTTTTCACATTTGGGACCAAGACATTATCATTTTACTCCGAAAATACAATAAAATCCATTGACATTGTTTTTGTTGTAATCTTTTGTATCACAGCATCACACGAGCAAGTGTTGGGCACGTTTACACATGCCGCCAAAATGCAAAACTAGAACGCCAATATGGAAAACCAGAATGCCAATATGCAAAACTAGGACGCCAATATTCAAAACTAGGACGCCAATATGCAGGATAAAGACACCAATATGCAAGAAAGGTCACCAATAGGGCAGATATATTGGACTGTTACTCTGCGAATACATAAGCAAAATATACATAATGGCACTTAATTTAGGTTTAATGATGTTTTAAAGAATAAACATTTCAAAACCCTCTTGTCAAAAGTATGATTAACTTGTTGATTACCATCCTGCTACATCAGCGGATATGTCTCCGCTAATGCTACAACCTATCCCCTGATATCCTCCTATGGTCTTCTGTCGTATCGCTATATATAGCAAGCCAATCAAATGATGCCCTTTCAGCGATAGCGGCAAACTGGTTTCTTGGCTTCGCTCCGCGTGCTCACCTCGTGATTCAAATTAACCAGTGGCGTAGGAACGGGGGGCGCAGGGGGGGGGAGCCCCCCCAAAACTTTCAGAATTAATTTTTTTTTTATTATTTACAACTCGTCAAACTGATAGCTATAAGGGTACATTAAATATATATTCAATGTGATCCAACAACACGTGCTCGTGTGCTGCTAAGCACGTGATTCTACATTGCAGAATTTAGGCTACTGCATGTGTGAAGAGGTCAAAACCTTCTGGATATTTAAATGAAATATTCTGAACTCGAATTATTCATAGCATACTGCACATAGTCCATTCTTTTAGTTATTGGTAAAAAGAACTAATGTTAATCATACCAATACAGTTGTATCTTGCTATTAGCAGATGTGTCTTTGGCAGATATCATTAGTTAAAACCTGACAGTTGTATCTTATTATTAGCAATTAAACTTGACCCATGTTTCTTAAGGAATAAAGGTTTTGAAAGGAAATGTTGTTTTTGATCGTTTTTGGTCAAGAAAAATGACTACAGATGAATGAAAAGAGGTTGAAAACTTTAATTATCAACATACTTATTGATTTTACAAGACGATTTACGAAAATAGTCATCTTTATAAACCTGATAACCTAAATATAAATGCAATTTTAGATCTAATACAAAACAATCCTATCTGTAAACACAATTTAACCGAAATTTCAGTAACATATTACAACATATCAGTTGCATATACATATATATATCAAGCGACACATATGCAATTATACATGCTTTAGGGGGAAATGTCCATCAGCACTAGAGAATCTTCCAAATTCTGCCACCCCCCCCGACTTGCCCGTTCCTACGCTATTGCAGCGATGCTTTAGGCAAAAATTCCCATGAACAGAATTTTCCAAATTTGGGCCCCCCCACTCTTGAAAACGTTCCTACGCCCCTGTTAACCAATAGGAGTGCTATGAGATAATAAATCTGATTCTCATTGCAGTCTCCTGCTAAACTCCAAATCGCGCGCTCTTATAGATTTCCACGTGTGACATCACTAGACAACAGTGTACGGAGTTCGAAATAGTTTGACTGAAAACAGACAGGTTATAAATAGCGCTGAGCAACCACCAATCAGCCATACGACAGAAGACCATAGGAGGATATCAGGGGATAGGTTGTAGCATTAGCGGAGACATATACGCTGATGTAGCAGGATGGTTGATTACCTATAATTAAATCATGTTGATGTAAAAATATTCTATTCTCAACATATTTTTTTTTATTAATTCATTGTTTGCTGTCAATCAAAAACACATAACACATAAGTGAAACAAGGCATGGGTGGATGACCAAACATGACCATTAATATATTATCAGAGTACAGAAGATAATCACTTTATTATTTATCATCAATTCCCTCATTTAGAGTATATGAAATTCACTAAATTCTTGGTTCTATTCACAGATTTGTAGAACTGGAGCTAGTTTTGTGTAACCTTTGGAAGACATAAACAAACACTAATTTCCTCATTAAATGGAGCACATGTATCAGCTGATTAGATACCCTAAACGACATGCACTGTCCAGATTAGCCACCGACATTCAACACTTATAGCTTTGTCTCATTACCACACAAGTTAAATATACAATCGAATAGGAAGCTGCAGGTGAGAAAAGTAGTCTGTCATCCAGACCCTAAAGCAAACATATTCAATTGACGACCAACCAAGTCCTGTAAAGTATAGCAAGTCTAGATCACTCAGATGAAGTTAATGCATCTTCTGGGCTCCATTCTGCTATAATACATGAACTGTTTAAAAATATTGTCAATATTGAAGAAAATACTTCTGAGACTAAATGTTAGTCTTGTGAAACAAGTTACCTACCTGGAGTGAGAGATTCCTAGCTTAAAGGGACACAGAGTATGTTGATAGGATCACATATGTCAAATTTTGAAATCGATGTTATAACATCGGGAACCACTAACTGTTACTGAAAATAACAAGTTAAAGGTCAAGCAATACATTAGAGCGAAAATACGGTCATTCAAAGTCGGGATTTTGATCGAAAACCGGACAATGTGGCTCGAGTGGCGCGCGCAAATTCGCCGAACGTAATTTTGAAACCTTTTCATAAGCTGACAGGAAAATAAATTCGATTCGATAGTGTTTATTAGGCATTGTAACAAATAGGTAGATTAATTGGATGCATAATTTTGAATATCAAACGTACTTGAGATATTTTCATGATTTTTCCATAAAATCAAGCATTTAGAGATATTATGCATGAATGGATATATTTGCAAGTCCAGTGATGAGATATGAACTTCAATCAGCATATTAGATATTTTGTAGCTTACCAAAACCAAATAAAATTCGAAGAAAGATACTCTGTGTCACTTTAATACACTTTTATGTTTCCTTGGGCGACTACTCTTCTGTCTTGAACTATTGACTGGACACTTGTTACATACTGAACTAATTGACTTAGGGCTACTCTTTGTTTAAAATTTTTAAATGTTTATCAATTGATATAATTAAAATCCACTATATTTTGCCAACAGGTTTATTAGTGAGAAAAGTCCCACAGAGTTTGTGATATTGACTTCATTTATAGTTTTGGGAGAGACTGACAATGAACGCTTGCAAGTTGTTATGAAAAAAGTACTTCACCAGTTTTCTTTTATCTTGTAGGTTACCACAATGATTTTTTTTATAAATACTGCCACTTACATAGTTTGTGAGTGCAAGTTTTTAATGTGTTTTGAACAATATTTCAGTTCTTAAACTCGTGGATGTTGCCATCCAAAAGAGAGTAGATAGATCAGGGAGAAAGGGGTCGAAAGGATGAGGGAAAAGATGGAAAGAAAGGCATAGTTATAGATAGAAAGCAGGTTTTAGAAGGATTCACATTTGGTCTGGTTTCTACCTGTCAACACTACCAGGAGCATGTAAGCTCCAGCTGGCATAGGTATTGGGGTCGCCAAGGCGCACAAACCACCACACCAGGATAAGGTAATGAGTCCAGTGGTGGTACAGAGTTTGTGACCATAATCTTCATTTTCAGGTTACAAAGCTACGGTACAACATTAACACGGCAATATCTCAGAAACAGTTTACCAGATTCTATGCATATTCTAAACTTACTTTCTCAGGAATTGCATAGATCAGTTGACTCTGTTCACCTTGACATAATTCCCTATTCAAACAACAATTGCAGCTCAATCCTTGTATGTTCTCTAATGCAATGTATAATTGATATCTGGACCATAGTTAAATGAACTGATAAATTCATTAATACTTTTTTGTTTCTTTTAACAGACAGGTTTTGTTTATTTATCTTTGATGTCTTTAACATGCTGGTATGTGTGCATGCTGGTATGATCATATTGTTAAAACATTTCAAAGAATTTTATCCGTAACACATGGTAACATTTGTTTAAACATCTTATCTCATCTTATATAATAATTGATCCACATACAGTTACACTAATACATTTCAGATCAAGTCAATAGAAAATATGGTTTTAGTATTTTTCTATGACGTCTCCAGAGTAAAGAAGCTCTCTATTTGGGAAGCCAGTGTTTTGTAGTTCTTCTTCAAAACTTGATTATTTGCTTATTGAAGAACAATTTATCCAAATAAATTCAGTCAAGCCTTTCAACTTGAAAGATTAAACCATGTTTGCCTTTGTATATCAGTGGTAGAGCGGTTTCCATAAATACCCTCAAATTAAAGTCTTCCACATTTGAATTGCATTGTAAACAGTAAAATGCAAGTCTGAAAGTTCTGTGTATGGGAGACAACCATATGAACACCTGATCATTCTCAACTATCAGCAAGTACCATGAAACAACACTTCTTAAAAGTTGATAACCCATTCAATGTTATACAGTCACAATATATTTCAGTGAAATTCTATCTGTTGCCCCATCAATATTGGATAATTGGAGAGTTTTCCTACTTTATCATGAACTGACCACTTCAGTTAAATCAATGATGCTGAGTACCAAAAGTTTTTGTTTAAGCGTCAAATCAGGTATATTGAACTCTATTTTCCACAAAATCATGTTTCTGTACATTCACGAGTCTTAATTTGATCTCAGTCTCTCTGTTGTTGATTTCAGATAAATCGGTGAAGCCTCGAGTACCGTAGATTGCAGGAACACGGCAGAGTTGAGGGAGGAATCGTTCTTTATATAGGTGCCGTGCTTGAAGGATTTATCAATCTGCTTCTTATCTCTTGTTTGTTTGCACCGATAAGAAATCCTTTCAAAGTCAAAATTGTATTATCTTGTATGTCTTTCTTAACTTCTTGGGAATTGCACATTTGTAATAAACTTGAAAGCTATTTGTGACAATTTAAGAATATCAATAATCACAAAACTACTTATTCGAGAGACATTTAGAATATGCTACCCATTTTGTTTTTACCATGTGGAATTGTACAGAAAGCTATTGTTGTTCAAGATAAAATCAATCTTCTATGTTTTACCTTCTTTACTTTCCCATCAACTGAGGGCTGCGTGAGGTTTCTCATCAATGCTACGCTTTTTTAAATATTTTACACAAAAATAAATCTTCAGTACATAAAAACCTAGTACAAAATTCTTAATGGAAAAATTATTCATCAATAAATATGACAAAAAATAGAGGATTACACTAACAATCCTTGGAATGACCAGAGTCCCCTTTCACAAAGCCCTAAGGTGATCTTAAGTCCTTAAAGTAGCCTTAGTGCAATGTTAAAGAATGGGAGTTAAGGCCAACCTTATAAGTATAGTTAAGGTTGTTTTGTGAAACTCCATCATGTTGTGTTCATGGTTCTAATCTGTTGTTAAAGCTTTTTTCCTTCCATACATGCAATTCTCATTAGTTGAACAGACAAAACATTGACTCTTGATTAACTTGCTGATCAAGAACTATTCCAGGAAGAGCCAACATTTGTCCACCGCAAATCCAGGATAAAAGTTCAATCACTATGTTTCAAGATAAGCAAAATGTACAAACTACATGTATGATATTGGTAAATACTATCAGTATTTGAATAAATCGGAGCCACAAATTTCAGAAAAAGTTGAGATATGTTGGTACTACAAGCAATTAGCATCAGTGCGAGACACATCTCGCCGAGAGAGGGTAACTCACGAGGAAACAAGTCTGTTTGCACACACTGTCAGGAGGCTTCATGGGGTCTGTGGAGATGCAGGTTTTCACAAGAGGGAGGAATTACAAACACTTAGCTCTGGTTACACGCCAATACAGTTGACGAGAGTTTTTCCTTGAATCAATGTTGGTGTAGGAGACAGCTGGAGGTATCTGCACTTCCGCTTCTCGGCCGCCGTCGTCGTCGATGGTGCACATGCATTCCTCATGCGCAGTATGGTGGTCACTGTGCACCATGTGCACACATGCAATTTTCTGCTTATGGGTTGCCATGTGGACAATGTATTTATATATAAACATGCATTCTTGTGGTAACTTTTGTCAACCAAATCTATTATATTTGCAATTTTTTTTTCAGTTAATTCCTGAGTGGTGAGTTATGAGCAAACATGCATTTTTCATGTAAAGTAAATCATCAAGCAAGAATGCATTCAACTTGTGTGTTTGGGTATCTCTAAACACCAATGTTACACCATGCAAACTTTGCTTCCTCAAGAACAGTACATGTTCTCCTAAATCAAGTTGCATGTTGCGCAGGTTTTAAATCATTTATTGTTGCATGTTGAATGTGAACATTTAAAATCTTTACACATATTAGTGCATCATAGTTTCTCATGCAACATCATGTGATCATATATCATACTCAGTTTGCTGTACAGCTGTCATTGTGCTCTGTTTTCACTCTCATTTTTACATGTCCTGATTCCCTGTGGGCACACACTATGTTCTCCCTCAGGTTTCATGTAATATAATGTAGTGTTGTAGTGTGATGTAGCGGTACTCTCATTCTTGTTGCATTATCAAGCAAATCGAAGTAGCTGTACATAAGATAAAGATTTCAATTCTAAAGTTTAATTCTTTTTGAAAAAGAATCTATGTGCTGAATGTTATTGTTTCCCATCAGCATTGTCTACTGTATGTATATTTTGATTTAGATTTAAAATTTGAATCTTCTTATACGTCTAGGTCTTGTCACAAATGTTAAGCATGTCTTTATTTCTTCCAATGAAAGTATATTATTTACCTTAAACAAATTATGTTCTGCAAGACTTGAATTGCAAGAATGTGAAGACCGTGAGTATATATCAGACTTCAAACACAAGCTGATATGAAGGTGTAAATTGTTGATGATTGTCCTGGGAACAATCTCTCCCTCGTGTTTGTAGCATTAACACCACTCAATATTTGCACACATCTTCACACAGTCTCAGGCCCTTAGATTTGAGTTGTCTCCCTTGGTTTTTTAACCTTTCCTAATAATTATTTGTAATTAAGCTTTAAAAATTAGTAATAATAACATTCACAATAATCATATTGGTCATTAATTACATCAAGTTGAGCCTTGTATGGGTTAGCTAGTCTAGACAACAGAAATAGCATTTCAAGTATTTAAAGTAACACCTTTATGGTAATAAGCAAACCAACAAGACTGATATTTGCCACTTACCTGGTGGATGTCTCAGCTAGTCCAACAGGTGGCTATACAATACGAGAGAGATACAGATGCAATGTTGTACTGTGTGCAACATAACCCTGTAGGCGTGCACATGCACAGTGCAGTTGCAGAGAGCAGGGCTAATGTGCAAGCAAGGACAACAGAAACTGCACAACCAAACCATGGGAAAGTCATACACTTGTTCAGAAAAGCAAATTTATCTGGCGTATTGTTGAGCCTCGTATTGATTGGGGTGATGGGGATTCTGCAACCTTCTTTGTCGGGACCCAAACACTGCTGTTTTTCCTGCTTTCAACTATTCCCCTCTACATTCTCCTATTAGAGACGGACCAGTTGACAAATCTCATCTCGCTGTTTCTGGAGTTAGCAACATATGTAACATTTTCAACCTTTACTCACTTCAGCTGAGATGTTAGGAAATAGGAGTCTTTATCTTGTGATTTTATATTAAATTACACCGAAGTTAGCAAATCTCATCTCACTGTTGCTTGAGGGTTTGTAGCGTGTCACATTTTCAACTTTTGCTTGATTCTATTTGAAATTTTTGATTTGATAATTGGTATTGTTATATGATTCCTGAATACACAGAGGTGAAAAAGTGAAAAGGTATACTCTTCACCAGCCAGTGCAGTCCTCTTCAGTGCTGGTTGTTGGGTATATGATGTAATTTCGTAGCTTTTCCATGCCTTATGTTATTTTGTGATCTCACTTTTTCTGTTTTTGTGTACGTTTTGATTTTTTCTTTGGTAAGCCTGAATTATCTATTTTCAGATTATTGCCCTTGCTTTTTTGGACTCTGTTAGAAACATAAGGGGGACAGCTTTTCTTAAAAAAAAAGTTTTAACTAATTTGGCTCCAGGGCAGTTTGTAAAAGATACTGTAGGTCAATAATTAGGAGCTGAAGTCAACAGATGCTGATATGATTGACTGTTGTGTTCAGTGTCTGAAATAATTTTTCAAGATCACTAGCAAACCGGACTAGAAAGTTTTCAAAGTTACTAGCCCAAAAGAAAAATTACTAGCCCAATTAAGTAAAGATAAAAAAATGTTTTCTGACATTCATTGTTTTAAAATCAAACTGCTCAAGAGGTCTTGGCATGTGATGGGGGTGATGGGAAACTGACACAAAATTGTAACTGAATTAATTACATAATTGAATGAAAAAAAAGTCAAAATAGTTTTGATACACCAATCCACACTAGCCAACCGGGCTATCATTACTTTTTTCTACTAGCCCAGGCAAATTTCAACTAGCATCGGGCTACCGGGCTAGTGGTTATTTCGGACACTGGTTGTGTTGAAAGAAATTAGCTGACAATGTAGTTTTAGTGAACATAATTATATTGATCTTGAAAATGAAAAAACAAAAATCACTTTCAGGCATATATTATATTCATTTGTTAGACAATAGTAAATGTACACACACAATACTTTCAAATCATAAAGATGTATCATATATGAATAATTTTTGACATACCACACAAAGGTGTATCACTGTTGTACACAAACTAAGTACAAACCATTTGTACAAAACAAAATCTTGCATATTGAATTGCTTATCCTGAACATCATTGCCCTTTGATCTATACAACAATACAGTACAAGTAACAATTACTGTAAAGACTTTCATACAATTAAAACTGTCCATTTACATTTACCAGGTCGCTTAATGAAGTTGCCTTAGATTACATGTTCTATAACAAAATTTTATTCTAGAAATTTTTACTACAAGATAATAAACTTTGATCATAGTCCACTGGAATAGATTGAGAAATCCTCTGGGCTACAAACATTTGGATGAAATCTTATAATACTGGTTAAAAGCTTAAGAGACTTGAATTTTAGCAAATAAAGAGGGACTATCAAAAAAATGTCAAATGCATCAATACCTCAAACAAGACAATGGCAAGGATTTGCAGGTGCTTTACGTACGAGTTAAAGCATATTACATAACATTTTGTTTATTATCTTCTCTACAGATCAAAAAGCTCAATAAATGAAAACCTACACATACAAACTTAAGTTGTATTTTATAAACCTTAAACAATTCATCTCATCACAGAGAACAAAATATCTCCAAAACATACACATCAAGAGTTGTCATTGCTTCAGCACACTTTTGACTTGATGAAGAAACTCCTCTAAGTTCAAATGAAAGTCGTTCTGTCAACAACACATATTCATTACATTACTTCAAATTAGCACTTCTAAGATTTTTACATGTAGTGTTCTAGCACACACTTTCAAATGAAGTAAATGCAGCAAGTGATTTGATTGGTTGATATATTGACCAATCACCTACGGAATGGGTTGAGACTCCAAGAACCAGCTGTTCCTGGTTTCTTCTGTTGATCCTTGCTCAGCTTCAACTGCCGTTCTTGTTCTTGCTCCTGAAGATCATAAAATAATTGTAAGAAGAAATGTTTCGAACAAAACTGCTGGCCTGCCAGTTACCCAGTTGCTCAATGAAAATGTTGTAAGAATTAGTTTCAAACAAAGAACTGCTGCCAATTACTTGTAGGTAACTTTGAATATTTTGCATTTCAGCTTAGCCTGATGAAAGTTTACGGCTGGATGGACAGATGGACGGACGCCGGACACCATGCCATGCCGTAAGCCCATCGGGCCTTACAGGCCAGATGAGCTAAATATTCATCTTTACCAAAATATTTCACAGGCATCAAGTCATTTATCAAAGTTACATGCCAAATAAAAGGTGTTTTCAGTTTAGAATTCTGAAATATTGATTGTTAATGATGATTTTCCTAAAGATTTTATTCATGGACTTCTCAATTCTGTGCATGTTTAGGAAAGTTTGATGGAAGCACTGCACAGTTTTTATCCAGTTAGTCCTCACAGAATTCGAGATAAAGCAAAACTATGGAGCCCTAAAAGGACCACTACACTCACTTATTTCCTGTTAAACCTCTATTGGCGTTACTGGTCTCTCTTAGAGAGCTCCAAAGGGATGTTGTCAAAAGAGGCCTGATCGAGTGATATAAATAGTAACAACATGTTTCAAGGTTATCAAGGGAGATAAATCACACTTCAAGTGTAAATGAAAGTCGTGGACACAGGACGCCAGAATCACAGTAACAAACTGGCTTCTGATAAAAGAAGCAGCTGCTGTGGTGACACCAACATCCAGAGCTGGGACACACATGACATGAGTTGCTGATTTATGTACAGTTCTGCAGTGGCATAATTTATCAAAATGATAAATAACCAATATCTTACCAGTATCCAAGCAATTTTGTCCAATATCAAAAACATGCTTAACTAATGACCACTTTCAAACCAGGCCCTGTTTTCAAGAGATAATTCTATGATTTCTTGTTAGCCTTTAGCCAAAATGATATCCCTTTTGTTCAGCAGTTAAATTCATGGAATGAACACTTTAACAAAGAAATGATCTTTAGTACACGCCTGTGTAAGATACCGCAGTGTAATATTTATACGGCAATATTAAACTAGTGTAATATCACAATGCAAGTATGACGTCACAGAAGTGAACTGTTGTGACGTCACAATGTAAGCGCTTCGTCACAATGGGTGCCGAGTCGCGGAACTGTTAGTTTCAGCACATTTTCGGCAAGTTTGCGTGATTTTTAGGGCAAGTAATAAACAGAATACTAAACTTCCTTCCATTTAATACTATTTTTATTGAACTCGTGAATGATTTGGTATCAAACTCGCTTTCGCTCGTTTTATACAAAATCATTAACTCGTTTAATAAAAATAGTATACAAAGGGCCAATCATTCTTTCCTAGGACAAATATCAGGAGGAAGGGGGCACGCTCTTAAAGGCACCAATGTATCGGCTTTCATTCGCCATCTTGAAATGTTAGTATTGCGGGAAAACAAATGTGCTGTATTATGCTTATTCATTAACAATACTAGATTAGCGTTTGCGGGACACCACAAAAGCAGAGCAGCCCCGAAACTTGGGGTTTCGCCTTACCCTGTTCCGCCTCGTACAAGCCTCAGCATATTGGGCATTTTCTTGTGACCTTGACTTTTGACACTTAAGGTCACGCAATCAATGAATACATTTCATTGAATATAACATTAATGTAACGAATTAAAGTGTTAAAAGTTAAAATAATCCATTTTCTCAATATATGTTGACCTTGCTGTGACCTTGACCTTTGACCTTGAAAGTGAACATGTCATTGTAATTCCCCAGAGGTGTAAACACTTATACATGTTCATGAGTTCTGAAAAGATTAATGGGATTATGTTATAGCCAAATTAATTGCACATTGCAATAACACAAATCTCATGACCTTGACCTTTGACCTTCACTTTTCATTGAGTATAACAATCATCTATTGATTAAAAGTGTTCATAGTTAAAATAAAGCATTTCCGCAAAACCATGCTAAAGTAGTGACCTTGCTGTGACCTTGACCTTGGACAGATTGTAGCAAAAACCGTTTCAAATTTGTTTACTCTTCCAAGGATGATATATACCGAGTTAGAGCTTCATAGCACAGAAACTTTTCAAGTTATTGCGTTTACAAGGATATTTTTAGTGATTTTATAGCTCGTGGCCTTGACCTTTGAGCTTGAAAGTGAACATGTCATTGTAATTCCCCAGAGGTGTAGACACTTATACATGTTCATGAGTTCTGAAAAGCTTAATGGGATTAAGTTATATCCAAATTAGTTGCACATTGCAATAACACAAATCTCATGACCTTGACCTTTGACCCTCAAGGTTACACAATCTATGAACACTTTTTATTGAGTATAACAATCATCTATTGATTCAAAGTGTTCATTGTTAAAATAAAGCATTTCGCAAAACCATGCTAAAGTAGTGACCTTGCTGTGACCTTGACCTTGTACAGATTGTAGCGAAAACCTTTTCAAAAT
The DNA here is from genome assembly GCA_916613615.1 of Steromphala cineraria. Classification (NCBI taxonomy): domain Eukaryota; kingdom Metazoa; phylum Mollusca; class Gastropoda; order Trochida; family Trochidae; genus Steromphala; species Steromphala cineraria. The sequence goes on along the minus strand of OU744724.1, from coordinate 5,189,254 downwards.
TGTTTACTCTTCCAAGGATGATACATACCAAGTTAGAGCTTCATAGCACAAAAACTTTTCAAGTTATCGCGTTTACAAGGAATTTTTTAGTGATTTAATAACTCGTGACCTTGACCTTTGACCTTGAAAGTGAACATGTCAAAATCGTTCCCCCGAGGTATTAGCAGTAAGATATGAATACAAGTTCTGGAAAGCTTAGTAGAAAAAAGTTATAGCCATTAGTATGAGCGCGGCGGCGGCGGCGGAAACTTCACAAATACTGAAAGCAGCCCCGTCCTTAGACGGGGCTGCTAATAAGAAATAATTTACTGATTGATAGAAGAGGAGCATATTTACAAATAATCTATAAGAAAAGTTATCAGTAACGACAATGTTTTGTCGTAGTAATGCATTTCACGCTCGTAGCTTGATGTTTGGCTTCATTTCACAATGTTTTTCTATTTTGAGAGATATTCATTATTCTTTGCCAAATTGTTAAATCTTTCAGTTAACCTCATGAACATATTTGAAATAAAGTGTGAAATAATCATGTAAAATCATATATATTATCTTTGTTAAAAAGGAGGTCATCCTGAATTTTGTTTCCACAATAAATACCACGATAGAATGGTCCCTTTAACACCAATTAGAGTAACTCCATTTCCACCAAAGGGAGATCACTCTGTTCGTTCCAAAGGGCAGACAACTCTAGTTTCCTACCTGCAGCCTCTTCTGGTTCTCCTTAAACATCTCGAGAGGGTTGTCGAACTGACTGTAGTACTCCAGAACTGACCTCACATCCTCCACTCCGCTAGATGCCACCGCTAAAACACAACACAAGCAAATACATCAGAGAGTTTCATAAAAATGTTATTTAACAGGACCAAGCTAGCATTTTATTTATTACTTGCTTTATTAGATCATATAAAATGTAAAGAAATTCTACAACATGAACATTGACATGGCGACGTCATAGAAAACGATCTGATGTCATTGGGTAAGCATGCAATGGTATTTCCCAATGTAATAACTTTGTAGATTTATCAAATGATTTATCTTCAACAGGAGAATAATAAAACTGAATTTCCATCATGCCAACTGATTCCTGACTGACAAGCACTGGACATTGCCTAATCATTGAATACTAAAAGGGTGAAGCTGATTGATAATAGAGAATGGACACCTGGAAGTTTCACTGTCTAGCTTCTCAGGCTGAACTAATTGCCAACTGTGAAATACAAAGACAATGTACTACCGATGCTTAAAGCAGTGTATAAAACAGATTGGAAACCTTGCCTGTCCTGAAAATTAATTGGTCAATTCTTAGGGGGAAATTTTTATTTCTTTAAAGTTACCAGTCCTGACCAAAAAGAAACCAGTCCTGGCAAAAAGTAGCCAGTTTAAGGACTCTGACTATCTTTATTGACAGATTTATGAAAATAAAATGTGAAGTATACAAGTTTTACTTGAGAAACTGAGGTTTTTCAGTTTTAAATACCTCTGAATGTTTTTATTGCTAAAAGAGTCATTTAAGGAAAGTTGACAATTCAGTATCCAGAGTCTAATACAAACTCAGATTTCTAAATAACTTTGAAAACCAGACCACAAACCTCAGTATCTAATCGCTTTTACCAGAACTCCCAAACTCAAAAGACAAAGCTGTTGACCAAACTATTGATGTGCTCTGCTAATACAAATCCAATGCAAATCAACATTTTCAATTGAACCTCAAAACTATACCCCCGGGACACCAAACCCTCGGAACCCCAAACCCCCAACCCCAGTACCAAGTCCCTTCCACCGCCCCCACCACAGACCCCGATGACAGATCTTGTCCTTGCAAGGTGCCCTGTCGACTCTCTACACTACACACACTTATCAACATGCTCTTGACTTACAGCCCAACACAAATATGACCACTATCATCCATGGTCGGGGCCAGTTGTCTGTCCCTCCAGCCCTGACCCTGTATAACAGCCCTGCCAGCACCATGAGGTAACCTTACGTGTAAGCCATGAATATCCTAACGTACAACTGTGAAGTTTTTCTCCAAGTAGAAGTGCATTTCTTGTGCACACCTCTGACCCGTCTGTGATAAATCACTCCAGTGTTCATGGGAAAGACTGGGGACAACATATCACACACACTCCCCCAATAGATACCACTAGAGGTTAGAAACTAACATACTCCATGAGGCCCTCGATCAAATGAGATCGTTTCTTAATGCTGGATTATTTACGTATTGGAAACTTTGTCAGTACTTAAAGTAACAGTATGTTTTATAAGATATTATTGTCTTGATATATGCCGAAATGTCATACTTTAGTTCTAATTGCAAATTCATACAAAAATGGAAGATTAACGCAAAATACTTGTTTTCATCAAGATTCTGATAATGACCTTATACATGATAAAATTTTGTTTAGCAAAATCTGCTGCTCGCCCCTTTAGTAGAGAAATGGATAAGAGTAGCTGAACTGTGTATTTTTATGATATGTTCATTTAAAAACTGCAACTTCTGATTAAATAACATTGTCTTGATAAACGTAAAAAGTAAAAAAAAAAAGTAAAAATTGCAAATCACTTAACAAACTTAAATAACTTACTACTGCCTCTTCAAAAGGGTCACCTTTTTAGCTGATTTGCAAAACATTTTGGAGATAACCATACAGTGCTTGGAAATTAGCAGCATATTACAGAATTATTATAGGTATAAATTTAATTTAAAGTCAAACGTGCAGTAATAAAAGTTAATCAAAAGCCATGTGTATGAAGTTTTTCCTTGGCTCGAAAGTCTATGTCAAACAGGGAAATTCTGTACATAGATCAAAACCTACACATTTCCATTGGTAAATTAGATACACCTCAAAAAGAATATTTCAAAAGTGTCCTAGTGAGAGGCAAAAAATCATGTTGAATTAAATACATTTTCATAAATATATGTATAGCCTCATACAATAAAAAGAAAGATAAACAAAATGATTTCAACTATTATGTCAATAGAATTTGCTATTTGAATTAAGAAAAGATAAAAATGTTACAAAATGTAACACAAACCAAGTTTAAGAGGTAACGCAAGTCTTCAAAATATAAAATATAAAAACACATTGACAGCTTATTCCAAAACACAATGTTCCCCACGGACATCACAAGATTTTATGAATGCTTCACACACTTGAGGTCGGAAATAAAAGAGAAGGTTTGAAAAAACAAATCAAATTTAGCATTGAATAACTAAGCTCTATGAGAAGCTGATAGCATTCAAGAAGATCTTTCCAAGATATGAGATTTTGATTTAATAAAAAAACAAACTGACCTCTAAGAAAGTGTGCAAGGTCTACGAGAGTCCTGTCATCATCTTCTCCGTTCCACTTCTTGACAGGGAACGCGTTCTTCGGGTGGAGTTGGTACGATTTGTTGTTCCAGTCGATGATGATCACCTTTGATAGGTCTCGGTTCAGACAGGATAGATCCTGCACAAAAAAAGATACTTTGATAAAACTATGTAAATGATTCAGTAATTAAAGCTGATACAGTAGAACACGGATATAACAAACTAATGAGGGACCAAAGAATTTAGTTCTCTATATCCAGTGTTCGCTATTCACGTTTGGCAGCCATGCATTAGGCTATTGACAGGACTTTAAAAAATGTTCACTATATCCGATTGTTCGCTATATCCGAGTTCACTATATCCGTGTTCTACTGTATTTAGTTCCATAAAAGAGAACTAACGAGTAGATGAATATTCTGATACTTGAAATGGAGACAAAAGTTTCTGCATATGCACAGGTTAATAAATCTGTTTATGACATGAAACTGTGTTCCACAGAAAATATGTAATATATCCTACGAGATATCAGTTTGATAGTACAGTCTGAACTCTGCCCTGACAAGTACAAGACCATCATAAATGTCTTTTATCAGAAAGTAGCACATCATATTGCTATGACGTCATAACCTGACAACATCACAAAGCAATCACATTACGGTATGAACATGATTACCACACAATGCAATGACATGGATGTATTGGCGGAATAAGAGAAGTGTCGGTTCAAAGATAAACATTTTTCATGGAAAGGTAACGATAAATGATTTTGGATGATAAATTGAATCTTACCCTCTCGTCTTCTGATATAAAATATATCAACACTCATTGTAAAAGTAAAATATCCTCGGCTACTTATGTTGATACATTTGATATCAGGGGAGACTTGGATGAGATCTTTCTCTTCCAAAATAGAAATTTTCATGTTTTCATAATCAATCAATCCCCTTTTCAAGAGGTAAGTGGTTCTCAAAAGTCTAGCCTGGTTGATAAGATCAACAATAAAATGAAGAAGTTCTCAAAATGGAAAAAAGATATTGATTATCCATCATCATAAGAAGTCCAAAAAAAAATTGTCATAAGAAATAGTGTCCTTCAACATACAAAAACTGTTTTGTAACATATGTGCAGCAATACCTTGAAGCTGTCAAACTTAAGGCTCTTGCTTATTAACAAAATGCCACTCTTGAAGTAGGTCTTAATACCAGATAGTCAGCTACCCAAGATTAATTCAGATCCCTTTTATGTCCAGTAAGCTTCATTAAACTTAAAACTTAAAAAAAAAACTTAACACAAAAAATAGTTACAATACTTGAATCATTTTGTATCATTGGAACTAAAGAAAAGAAGTTCTACCAATACAAAGTATTCAAAAGTAATTCAGGAATTAAAACAGTACTAAATAATTTTAGAGATTGTACAGCCCTGAAGGACAATTTTATCACATTTATGTTGAATTGTTAAATGCAAACTATCATTGTTCAACAAATATATATACCGGTATGTACATATACTGATATATAGTTCATTGATATTGACAAAGACCTAAAAGAATATGCAATTATTTAAGTTTTATTCTGAAATGATTGCACATTTGACATTGACAATTACCAAAAGGACATGCAGTATATTTGCACTGCTCTTCTGAAACTATTGCATCATTGATCACTTGTTGGAAGTTAATCAAGTGACAAGCGCAGGTAATTAGGGGAGATAACGAGCCAGATAGTGGGTGTGAACAATGGAATATTTCATGACCTCCCACGCCTTCTCACACTTTCACTTCTATCAACACGTCTTTTCTACCTAATCATCAAGCTTGGTTACTCGTACATAAACAAGGATAATTGAATAATAAAACGACTACAATCAAAGACAAATAAACGCATGCTGACAAACATCTACTGAATCATTGAAAGCAGTATTTGATCAGGCTGCAACGGAAATTATGACTTGATTTGTGATTAAAACAGTTTGATTGAAGACGGGTCGCGCCAACCTCGTTGTCATAACAAACCGTGCAATAGCATTGGTGATTGATCAATTCTGTCGCCATGGAAACTGATAAACAAATCAACTATGGTTGGAGAAAAGTTTCTCCAAGGTAGGGTTTTCATGCCAAGCAATAAAGTTTACCTAATTTTTAGTTTCTATTTTCTTGGCAATCAATAAATTGGCTGCAGAGTTATTCTAGAAACTATTGACAGCGTAATGGTGTGTGGCAAATGGGCTGACAGGAAGAAATGACTCGGGCCAGACTGGTTGATGCAACAATTTCCGAAAAAATGAAACAAGCACTTTGTGATAATAACTGCAACTGAATGTTCTATTCTGACAGTTTCTGATTAGTTTGACAGCATGTTGCATTTGTGAAAGGGTTGGTCATGTTCTTTTAAGCAGGTTTCAATTACACTGTCGCTATCTCCAAACCAAAAATAATCAAGTATCAATTTAGAATGATCTAAATGCAGTATCAATGTGTTGAAACATTTAGCTATTCCAAAAATAGAAAATATTTCACTGCTTGTGACAATTAATTCCCAATTTCAAGCATTTTGTGCATTGTGCATATCAGAAAAAGATAAGACAATAAATAAATACATTTTGCCTTTCATGTTTCAGTGTTTAGAACCCTTTCATCATCTTGTTATCAAGACTCGAACAAAAAAATGTTCAAAATATTATAATAAACTATGGAATTAAAAAACATTAAATCAACAATTGAGCAGTTTGTAAATGATGAAAAGCTTCAAAAGGCAAAGCAAAACTTTTTTTTTAATATGTTTTTAATATTCAACAGTGTTAAATAACAATCGCAAAAGAGGGATTGGTGAGTGAAATGACACATGGACACACACTTATTGATCAATATCCTGACCTAAACCAAGCATTTTCTCGTGTTTCAGAAATCATAGAGAGTTGTGCAGCAAGCATTGGGTTTGTTGCTGTTACTATCAGAGAAGAATTCTTGCACTCATTTCTTAGTGTGTGCTGGGTTCCTCACAACATAATTTCAGTTTTAGGGATGAAACATTTTTTCCCTGTTGAAAATTTGAAACACACACAGTTGCCGGTTTAAACCAAAATCCCATCTATTTGTTATGACAAACTAAGGACAAAACAAATGGCACTTTACATAGCTTATCAGTATTTACACAAAACATCATTCAAGATTGAAAATTAAATATATCAAGTCATCAAATGAACAATTAATAATCTACATTGGCCAAGGATGCTTTGAACAGATTGACAGCTGTCTATTGAAGACGGAATACAACTTTTTTTTTTAGTTACGGGTAAGACATGATCCTTTGGCATTTTTAAGACTGTATTGAATGGCCAGGCCAAATCAGATAAATCCTCTATTCTCACAAATGCCCATTGCAATAAGTTATAATTACATTGATATGACCAATGATAGGAAAGAATAAAAGTTGATTTAAAACATAAAACTACCCAAGCTCAGACCTTTGTTATAAGTGGACCTAACAAAACGGATCAATCAGTGCTGTCACAATAGCTCAGTGGCCAGATTAATAAATTCTGATATGTAAACTATACAGGTTCGAGACATCATATCATCCAAAACATTGGTGTTAATTTTCAAATGTGATAGTCAGTTGACAAAAAAAATCATCAATCAGCAGAAGCGCCGTAAAATCAACAACGTCACGAAAATTGGAAGTTCTCAAAAACTACAACAGATTTCTTGACAGAAATTCACACACTTATTTAGAAATTTCTAGGCTTCCTAGTCATATATTTTTTATTCCACGACTCCCAATAGCAATAAAGAAACGATCATTGTAACTGTAAAATATCAGTTTTCATAAAAAAATCTAATTATTTGAAATCGGAACATGTACATAAAAAACTATGAAACGGAATAATGTAATTATGAAAACCACATAAAAACATATTTTACGAATGCAGTAATGTGCAGAAATATTCACCAAGAGTTTTAGTCGTATCTGATAGTTATATTAGTCACAACGCTAAATTATGTTTCATCGTTTGAAGTCCGGCAAGGATAAAACGTTTATTTTATTTATGAAATTTAATTACTTCAGTCGCAAAGCTACGAGTGCGATTTTCTCCAAAACGACTGTAACACAAATTCCATTACTTAACACTATATATGAAAAATATCTTAAGATGATGCTGACAATTTTCTAAAGCTGTAACAGTTATATTTTTTGCATACCAAGACCTTTTCTCTGCTTATCTCACGAAATCGGTGAATTTCAAGACAAAATGGCGGACTACGCTAACTTGAATGAAAGATATAATATCTTCACAATCACTGCTTCAATTTGAATAATATTTTGATGGAGGAAACAACAGAATTTGTATAATATACCATTCACTTTTTAATGTCTTCGATGTTCAAATTTCACAAACGACAGTATGTCTAAAGCGAATCGAAATTCGATGCAAAAAAAATCTTGAGCTTAGCAGGTTGATAAAACTTCACAGTGACCAAAGTGTAAACGAGCGAAAGAATATTTAACTCGTCTTTGAATATGTTCTGTTCACAAGAAAAAAATATGTTCTACATGCCAAAGAAGTAATTTAGTGACAATATATGATAAATTCGTACCTAGTTTACTGTTGAAATTTATTGCATTTGATAGCAGACGAAAGCCATCATCCCGGATGTGACGTACAACGGAAGTTATCTCATTCTTACTTCCCTTGGCAAGCCTCAACGAATTTAATTTATCGTAATAAAATATCACATAACAAGTCTAAAAAATATTTATTATTTATTTAGATCATAAAGATGAAATTTAATTAATTCGCAAACAAAAATGCAACGAACTTCAAAATAGTAAACACGAGCGGCAGACGACATTTCTGAAATGGAGCATGATCAGCAGGTGCGCGAAATTTACATCAAGTTATCGACGGAATGTCGATTACTTTTCACAACAGGATTTTAATTGTTGATATTTAAGAAATTCCAATGCGTACTCAAATGAATTAAACTAGTTAGCAGGAAACCTTTTTTTTAATTCATTCTTTGCCCTAAAAACGAAAACGTAGACCTATACGTAGCCTACATTATGCAACTATCATGGACATTTTTTCGTCAGATACGATTGACATACTTGTAAGGAATATTCTTTGCTACATCTATGTTTAATGTTTTTTATCATACCAACGAGACAATGATTAAATGAACATGTATGAGATGGTATAAGTATAAAATGGTATTTTTTGTAAACGTTTGTGTAATTGAATTTGAATAATGTAAGCTGCGATGTCATCCAACAATTTTAACAAATTAGAAAAAACGGAATTTCTAATAATTGTAATGGTTACGTTTTGGTTTCATTTCAGACATACTTGTATTGACCGAAACATTCATTTCTAGAATAATTCCTTGACAAAAAATATATATCAACGGGAATAAAAAAATAATTTTAGTTTTTCTTCAATAAAATAAATGTCTTATGAAAGCAAAAAAACTACCGCTTTGGAAAGCAGATTCAGTTAAACGACATTCATTGATATCTTGATTTAGGTAAAGGTATTTATATAAGCCATATGGCTTGTTTACCGATCCCATTCACTGAATAAAATATGTTTGAAGTTAAAATATATCTTGATTAATTTCTACGAAACAACAGAGATTCCTACTGTCAACAAATGATAATCTGTTCGTTGAAGAAATATTAAGTTAATTATTAAGATGAAATTGTAATTAGAATCTTAAATAGCTGTGGTCAATCGTCAAAGACGGAAAACTCGTAAAAAGTATTTCATACACGATCCACAGAAAGTCAGATGCATGCCTACAGTTTGAACAACTCTAAGATTGATTGGAGGGGAATGTTTTAATATTCTGGCAAACAAACAAGATTTCATGAAGATCAATCTATTTTATGCAAACACGGAACACTCAGAAGGGAAAAAACAATAGTAAATGCTTAATGTTTCATCACACATCGTGTGGTAGATAGAAATGAATTTACGTCAAGACGAATATTTACTTCCAATGCTGCAGCAAAAAAAAAATCAAACCTAATGGTCTAAAATGATTTGTTTTGGTTTAATTCATTCTCAAATAATTTACTGTAAACATTTTCCCAAATAATTAATATTTATCTATAAGCGAATACATCGTTTGCCTCACAGTATTTCAATCACAAGATTTAAACATGTATTATATTATCTTTATTATGACTTTGGTATTTCTGTTATTGACATATTCAATCAGTAAACAGCTTAATGAAAATAATTTATACTGAACCGTTGTATATTTATTTTATATTCTAGTATTGTTCCCGTAAAGATCAAAGGCGCCGCCCACCCTTTATTCAGCAATAAAGTATAGTTTTTGAGTGACGTCACGAAACAATGGCCCATGACGTCAATAACAATTGGCTATGACGTCACTAGGTATGGCCCTGATCGTGGATTTTCAAATCGCGGCCGGAGATGATTTACAAAATGTGTTTATATTTGGAGTAGAAATAACTTAAACGAGTAAAAATCGACATACTAGAAAAGAAATAGAGTAGCCCTAACCATCATGTGTTTTGCAATAAAGTATAGTTTTGCTCTGAACTATTATAACGTCAAACCATTCGGCCTTCGGCCTCATGCTTTAACTATAATAGTTCAGGGCAAAACTATACTTTATTGCAAAACACATGATGGTTAGGGCTACTCTATTTCTTAAATTGACCAAAGCATTTGCATATCGATGACGGATTCTAAATCTTGATCTTCATGACGACATCAGAACCACGCCCACCTTGTCACTCACATGTCCACGCCCACATCGATGTGTCACTCAAACTCACGTGTTTCGGAGGTGAAACGATGAAGATACGTTTTGTTTCAAAGATGTTATTTTCGAAACGATTAAAAACATTTGATATATTTTTGCATTTTGATTTTTTTTTTAAATTGCTTGAACAGAACTCATGCTAGAAATTATTGCATTTGCCAACCCGAAGTTCCAAGTGAGATAATAGCGACCTGGCGACAAATAAGACATGGAATTATATAACATTGTCAGTTGGATCACATTATTTATATTGTGCAAACTATTTTCTGATATGTTTATTATTGTTACGTCTTTTATGAAGGTAACTTAGTTCAGATATACAAATTCATCAGGTTTCATGAAATAGGCCCGTGTTCAGAAATAGTTTGCGATCGTTGTATTCAGTTTTCTTTACAGCTGCAACTTGCATGTCGTTAGAAGTCACTTTTTACATGGACTCGCAATGAAACAATACAGATGTATTTCACGAACGATCTTGGTTATAATTAATATCTGTAAACAAAGTATTATTTTCTTTTTTAAACTCATTAACTAAAGGTGACTGTCAGAGTGCTGTTATTCATAAATAGGTAGTTGTCCCGGAATAGCTTTGACAGGAAATTTCGCTAGTTGCATTCGCGCGGGGAACTGACGACTTGTATCGGAGGTGTCATTTCGGGCCTGATGTATACAAACAAATAATTTTTGAACACTATAAAGTGTTATGACAAGCACAAATCATCACATCACAAGAACTGTGTATCAGGATATTCTGATATTATGTCATGAAATGGATATAACATTCGAACGTGACATCGTCTTTGATCGGAACCGGCCATGAAAATCCCCTTCTGTGCTCAGCACTGTTGTTGACATCGTTCGTCGATAGATGCTTGTAAGTAGATCTAGCTCTAAGTAATGTAACTGCCATGTCTTAATATCAAAATAAATATCAAAATCAGAATTGTGTTTCATTTTGAAAAGATGGTTGTTGCCGAATTTATGTAAAATATTCATTTTGATCGATGTGATGAAAACTCTTCAGTGATGTGGCAAAACGGTTTCTAACGGATCGAGATGACATTAATCATTTTGACAATACTTTGTCTTTGACAAAATGTGACAAAGATTATATTAAGACTAAATTTGACTGAACATAACATTTGGGTATATAAAACAAAAACACATTTTTATTGTTACTACTTCAGATTTAATTTATTGAATATTTTGTTGGTACCACCGTTTCTTCATCGTTGCTTCAATGTGACAATTTTCACCGGAAGTTTCCCTTCGCATCGACTGACTTTTTTCAGGAAACCATGTAACATAACTATCTAATTTTAAAACAAGTATTGCATATCACTGAATTTGTACTTGAGTGAAGAATCGTTCTGTTACAATTATATGGACAGGTGATTTGTTAGACGTCCGTAATTATCTGTTTTGAAATGAGGTCAAGGGTCACGGCTCATAGCGCGTGAGATGTCATCATACGCTGCCTTCAGGTGAGCTGGAGGTGCACTAAATGTCATCATATGCTGCCTAGAGCAGGGAGAAGTTTAAAGAAGGTCATATCATCGTTATATTTGCCATGCAGGATGATTATGTTGATTTTAAACCTAGGTCAGATTGTGTTTGTTGTTTTGTGGGTTCCCTCATTTCTAGGAAAATAATGTCTAAAAAGGTTTCACTTCAGAGAATAACAATGTATGATGTTTTACTTTTGAAAGGAAGACCTGATAGCAGGTTTTTTTAATTGAAAGTACGCCCTTAAAAGATACTTAAAATAATTTGTCAGACCTACCAGACCAATTTTATCACGTCACATTTTCTCTGCCAAGAAGGGGGCCTATTCTCTATAAGGCCGGATTTGGGAATAATGAATTGTAAAATGTTATTTATTTCCTTCACTAATAACTCAAATGAAATAATTACTTCCATGTTTCCCTGGCTGTGTGAGTCAGATGGAAATTAAGATATATGTACAGACCTCAAAGAATAAGAGTGACATCACTAGAGTTTAATAAGGACTCTTAGCTGGAGCCCTCATGTATCAATATAAGGGGTCCATACATTACAACCAGCCTGGACTTTTTATTGTTGATGATAATGATGATAAGGTATTTTGGAACTTTTGGAGCCAGTTAATCATTAAAACTGCAAATAATAATCATCAACAACATTTCAGCTTTCTTCACTTATCTTTTCTGAAGTTGGTTATATTATCAAACAAGCAGCTGACATGGTCGAGCTATATCCCCCGCAAATTGCACAACATATATAGGTTTTCCTTATCATATTGCTGACTAAGTTTTGTCGCACAAAATAAAAAAACATTTCAAAGATATGAAGGAAACTGTTCTAATCAAAAAACTTAATGATACCAACTTTATGTTCACTGTTGGGCATAATTTGAGTAACATGAAAAAATTAAAATTCAACAAAAAAAATTATGTATTTGGATCTCTTAGATCAATTCGATCATATGTAAACAAACATATTTTCAAAATTGTTCTTCATGCGACACCTTCAGATGAGTATGAATCTCCATATCAAATTTAATCAATATGTGATGATTAGTTTAAAAGTTGTGAGCCGGACAGGACTTGTAACAGTTTTCCAACAGTGTCATCATTTTTGGCCAAAAAGGCAAAATTTTATAAAAATATTTTCAAAATTGTTCTTCATGACACAGCTTCAGATGATTTTGTATCTCCATATCAAATTTAACTTCATCCTGTATCAGGGTAAAACGTATACGCTGACACTTCACTTTCATACCCTGGGTGAAAACCCCACTGAAACCTGCGTGCTGTGACCTCTGATCCAGCCAATGATATAGTTTTATCGCGATGGTTCGCGATAAAATTTCAGCCAAACACAGACCGCCTTTTAAACAACATTTGACTTACGATTTTTGAAACAATAATTATGATCTAGCTGATTCAAATGATATTCACAATTCATTAAAATATTTACGGTTTATTCTGGAAGTCTTTAAGATAATAATTCAAACATGTACCCCTATGAATAATAGTTTAATCTGATGCAAATGATCGCAAATAGATAAAACGACACAAAAGTTGATAGAAAGAAATGTTAAATCGGACAATTGTTGAAAATTATATTCATCCAAAAAAATAAAAAAAATAATGTTGTTTAAGAAATCATCGCTATTTACATGAAATATGTTATCTTTGTGGCAAGGGTGTATTGAAGCCCAAGCTAACAGCCAGGTAAGCGAGATTCACGTGCATTGTACATTTCACTGTTTAGGGGCACTATCAAAAAGCATCACGTACGGATACTTACATTTACATCTTAGGAAGGACCGATTAGTTTTCATTTCTTTTTGCAATATTCGTATTGATATGAGTCAATTTGTTTTATATAAATTAGGTATCTGTTCACTGGATGTTGACTTTGAAAGAATAATTTGATTTTAACAATTTTAGTTTTGATAGGATCGACCCTTCTCATCTGCGCTACCGCAGGCGAGATGGTTTTTTAATGTTTTTTGTTTTATTTTAATATCGTTGACAACTTTTGCTTGGTTGACAACACAAGTACAGTATGTTTTGAAACATTATATAGAACATAGTATAGAACGATCTTAAAACGTAAAATATTATAATCAAACAAATGATGTTTTTATATCCAACTTTTAATTTCGTTTACAACAAAAATTTTAAAATGATTGTCGGATTGATATGTCGTTTCTATTAGCTTCAGTGTTGTTTTGAGTAATATTTGATCATTTGTTAGATAGACAAAGCACAAAGGCGTTCTTAGCAACGCATTTTTGCTAATACCGACTCGCCTTTCAGACGCTGTCATTGGTTGAGTATTATTAGATAGTTCAGAGATCAGAGGTCACAGCACGCAGGTTTCAGTGGGGTTTTCAACCAGGGTATGAAAGTGGAACTTTAGCGTATACGTTTTACCCTGAGACAGGATGGACAGGACTTGTAACAGTTTTCCAACAGAGTCCCCATTTTTGGCCAAAAAAGGCAAACTTTTATAAAAAATATTAACAAAATTGTTCTTCATGACACATCTTCAGATGATTATGTATCTTCACATTAAATTTAACCCAAATGTGATGATTAGTTTAGAAGTTGTGAGCCGGACAGGACTTGTAACAGTTTTCCAACAGAGTCCTCATTTTTGGCCAAAAAAGGCACCAAAAAAAAAATATTTTCAAAATTGTTCTTCATGACACACCTTCATATGATTATGTATCTTCCTATCAAATTTGATCAATATGTGATGATTAGTTTAGAAGTTGTGAGCCGGACGGGACTTATAACAGTTTTCTTACAAATTTACCACTTTTTCTCCAAAATTCTAATATTTTATGTAGATTTTCAGAAAATTGTTACTCATGACACATTATTACATGTTTCTTCATTTCCATGACGAATTTGAATTGAAATGATTGATAAGTTACAAAGTTATGAGCCGGACACAAAGTGTAACGGACGGACGGTACCCATTTTAATACCCCCCGCAACTTCGATGTTGCGGGGGATAATAATCTACCATTCCAAATCAATGTGATTTCAACTCTCTAGAGTCAGTGCCACTGTAGCAGAGGTAAGAAATGGTTCCAACGTGTGAACAGATGCTGAGTTTGACAACATAAACATAAAGCATAAAAATTTCACCAAATGACCATTTAATGAATAAACATTTAATGCATAAACAAATCTGGGTCACATATGACAGACTGTATAAAAAGATCAAACTGTATCAACTTTGGCAAGAAAATATCATTTTAATGCGTATCGAATTGTATGGTGATAAAAGAAAGTTTTGAAGTTGTGATTGAGACAAATGGCTCGATTAAATCCGTCAAACATAATTTTTAAAACTTATCGAAGCATTCAAAATGCTTGCTTGGACTTGTGAATTTCCCTTTTCCATGGCAGGACTCAATTCCATGGCAGGCCTCAAATCCGTGGCGGATTTCCAAATCCATGGCGGATTTTCAAATGCATGGAAAATTGCCGTACCTATCAAAAGCTGTGGCCGATTTTGTATTGATTGTGATGAGACATTTTAAGCTGGGTAGAATTGTGTTACCAACATTCAATTTATGTGTTTTCCTACATATATACTGCATTATAGGCTAAAATCTGCAATTGGTCAATAAGTAATGCAATCGGTACAACAATATGTTCGCCACTAAATTAAGATATTTAGGAAATTAGCCCTTGGATTCTCGTTAGACTGACTTTTTTAGCAGTTAGATATTTGTTGACTTTCTTTTTTTAACCCTTGGATCCGTATCGAAATTATTTTAGGGTTAGTTTGTCTAGTGCAAGGGTCGGTAACGTATATTGTAGATAAAGTGGCGAACATATTGTACAGTGAACTTATAACGCTAACCCTAACCCTAACCGTTAAGAAAGCCCTTAATATGAATCCAAGGGCTAAAGAAGATAGTTTCAGCGAATTTATGACTAAAGAAGACAGTTGCAATGAATTCAAGGGCTACAAAGGAGAGCTGATATTTTTCCAAGGCTTAAATAGACAGTATGAAGGAAATAAGTAACATAATGCAATTGGTATTATGCTATCTCGGACGGCAATAGCGGCTGAATTGTTTTCTTTCTGTTTGAAAATATCTTGCCTTCCCAAATAAATTATTACAGCGGTTTCGTCTGGCGACGCGAACAGTTAGCGATTATGACGTCATCCGTCAATGACGTCACTTAACACGACGTCAATAAACAATCAAACAATCAAACTCGCCATAGATTAGAAAATCGGCCATGGATTAGAGACCCGCCACAGATCTGAGTCCTACATATATACTATACATATGCATATTTATATAGCGAGCATATCCATCCACTCAAGGGTTGCTCAAGGCGCTTACATTGTGTTTCCCCTGGTCAATGGGCTCCAGGGTGACACTAATAGAGTTCTAAAAGAGGTGAACTTTAGGTTTTTACCCTTTGGCCTGGATGGGAATAGAAACCCCCGGCGGGACCTTAGCAATGCGAGACCGGCGCTCTTGCCGACTGAGCTATCCCGTAACCCGTATGTATGACTGTTATAAGATTTTCATTGAAAATAAGAATTCCTATACAATTGCCATTTGGGGGGATGAATATGTGGGATATTTTGAATTTACATCATGAATTAAAGCATTTACGTTTGTATCAATCAAAACATAATAAAAAAAAACAAATTCAACACATGAAAGGTAAAGGATATCAGGTTACTTCAGGCACAAATAAATTTATACAAACAAACAAAGTTTTTAAGGCATTTGACAACATCAACACACTGGTAATATGAATGATAAATTTTAAGTTTTAAAGCTATATACCTCGTTTCGCTCCATCAGGGAACCCAAGTCATGAAATTTTGTCATTTTAAGACAAAATTTCAAAGCTTTTAGATACAACATTATCTCATCAATAACATCCATACCGACTTTAAAATTTACAGTTAAAATACAATTTTTGAGTTATGCTAAGGAAACAAAATGCTCTAGGAAACATTTTTTGGTCAAACAGCACACATGGAGAACTGCATACACCCCACTAATCATATTGAGAGCATTAATTATTATTGTGCATTAAAAACTGAAGCTTCCATAAAATATCTTGTGAGTTGATCAAAGGCAGAAGTGTTACCCTGAACCTGCTGCAATATAAGAGTGTGTTTGATTAGAGAACACGAGTACCGAGTTGGTTAGAATTGCGCATGCTCAGTGCGGATGTAGTGCTGTTTTAATCAAACGACAAGAACAAGACCCCCGCTTAAAATCAAACATGGGAGCGTGTATATATCTACCCTATCTCTATCGTCAATTGTTAGCAGGTTTACATTCTTCGTAAATATCAAAATACCACTAATGTTGTAAGCATGGGAAATGACATAACCCAACATCGATTTGTCATTGGAATATTTTACAAAATCACGCATAGATTAAGGTCGAAAGTTAAAAAATCACGCGTAAATGTATTCACTTATATCTTAAGTCTTTTCAGATCATCATGTTGTATCTTAAATTCAGAGTGTAAAGCATGGATCGTATTTTGTTCTCTTTGTTTTGTTACCGCGTCGTTAGGTAACACCAAAGTGCTCGTTTTATTTCTATTGTTACTTATGCTTTCTGGTGACATAGAATTGAACCCTGGCCCCGTGCATGATGTAACACAATCACTAGATAAAAGCTTACAAATCTTTCACCTCAACACGAGAAGCGTGCGGCACAAACTAGATCACTTAAACAAATGCTTATCAGAAAACCAAATCATTTGTTTCACCGAGACTCATTTAGATAATTCTATAATTAATGCAGATTTAACATGGGATTCCTTTCACGAACCATTACGTAAAGATAGAAATGCTTTTGGTGGGGGTGTCATGATTTATGTAAAAAATAGTCTTACTTTCAAAAGACACTTTGAACTAGAAAATAATTGTAACGAAACAATTTGGTTAGAAATACATTTACCACAAAAATCTATCATGCTTTGTGCAGCCTATAGACCTCCGGGAAAGAACGAAACATTTTGGGAGAGATTAGAAACGTCTATTGAAAATTCACTTGATTATACATCAAAAATTGTTCTTGTTGGTGATCTGAATGAGAATCTTCTGTCAGCCAAACTTTCAATTTTGCAAGAGATTATGAGCAGAAAGGCATTGTGCAATGTCATAAAGGAACCGACACGTATCAGTAGAACGTGTCGAACCCTTTTAGATCCTATTTTAATCAGCAATGACATTGAAATGTATGATAGTGGCGTAGTCGATTTTGACAGAGATATTAGTGACCACAGAGGCACATTTATTGCCATTAACACTGCTATTTCTATGTCGTTATGTTATACCAGAGATGTATGGTGTTATGATAAAGGTGATTATGAACTATTGAATAGTTACATCCGTGATACAGATTGGAATAATCTGATAACAAATAGTGCAGATATTGATCAAGCAACAAGTGTATTTTACTATCATTTAGGCAAATATATAAATGAATGCATTCCTTCTAAAACAGTGACAATTCGCCCTAATGATAAACCATGGTATAACTCAGAAATAAGACGAGAATCAAGAAAACGCAATCGGTTGAGAAAAAAAGCCAAAAGAACTAATAAGAGTAAGGATATATTGTTGTACCACAAACAACGTAACAAAGTTAACAACATGAAGTGTTATGCAAAGGAACAGTATCTTTCGAATATTGATGAATTTATAACCGAACTGAGCAAAGAAAACAAACCCTCATATTGGAAAGTTTTAAGAAGTCTTATCAAAGAATCTGGTTCAATTACCCCTATTCCGGCATTATGTAGCGACTCTAATGAAATCCCTAGTATATTTTCAGACTTTGACAAAGCGGAAGCATTAAATTCTTACTTTGCCTCAATTTGTAAATTAGATGATAAGGACAAAAGACTCCCTTTCTTCGAAAAGCGCACGGATAGTACACTTGACAATTTGGCTATAAATGCATGTGAAATTGCTGATATTATCAAATGTTTACAGGTTAAAAAGGCAAGCGGTCCTGATCGAATAAGTCACAAACTATTGAAGTTTATTGCAGAATCTGTTAGTATACCCCTTTGTTTATTATTCAATAAATCCCTATCTGCAGGTGTATACCCTGATAGATGGAAAGAAGCACATGTGATGCCTCTTTATAAGAAGGGAGATAAATCTAGCCCTAGTAATTACCGACCAATTTCTTTAATTAGTTGTTTGGGGAAAATATTTGAAAGAACTGTCTTAAAGTATTTATCTAACTATTTTCTAGACAATCGGTTGTTATTCAAATATCAATCAGGTTTCCAAGTTGGACATTCTACCACTCATCAATTAATAGAGATATATAACAATATTTGCAATGCGTTAGATAGACGAGAAGATTACTGTATGGTATTTTGCGATGTGTCTAAAGCATTCGACAGAGTGTGGCACAGAGGTTTGATTCACAAATTAGGATGTTACGGTATAGGTGAGGGACTACTGAAATGGATACGATGTTATCTAAGCGGGAGAAGACAACAGGTTTTTCTAAATGATTGTTTATCGAATTCACAAACATTTTCCGCTGGTGTACCCCAGGGATCAGTTCTTGGTCCGTTCTTGTTCATTGTTTTTGTTAACGATATTGCAGATGAACTAGATTGTGCTGCACGATTATTCGCTGACGATACATCAATGGGATTTTCCTCAATCAATCACGGGCTTATGCAGGATACGCTAAACAGAAATCTCAAAACATTATCATGTTGGGCTAAACACTGGCTTGTTACCTACAATCCAAGCAAAACAGAGGCAATTATGTTTAGTCTTAAGAACAAATGTGAAAATCTTAACCTGGAATTTGAAGATCAGTCTGTACGTTTTGAAAAATCCCATAAACATCTTGGAATTATATTCTCATCTGATTGTAAATGGAACAATCATATTAATAGCATTGTGAAGACAACTTCCTCGATGATCTCTTCTATGAGAAAATTAAAGTTTATGTTAAATAGGGATACCCTCAATAAGATTTATATAATATTTATAAGACCACATCTTGAATACGCCTGTGAAATATGGGATGGTTGTTCAGCAGAGTTAACCGATAAAATTGAAAAAGTTCAGTTTGAGGCCGCCCGAATAGTTACGGGATTACCTAAGTATGCTACGAGAGAATCTCTTACTTATGAAACAGGATGGCAGTCTCTAAAAGAGAGAAGAATATATCGTAAACTATCATTATTTTATAAGATATATAACAATAATGCTCCATCATATCTTTGTGACCTTATGCCTCAACATGTTAATACTAGGACTAATTATAACCTTAGAAACGTTCGTGATCTTTCCGTGTCGTATTGCCGCACTAACCTCTACAGTCAATCATTTTTCCCATCATGCTCACAACTGTGGAATAACCTCCCATTGTACATTAGGGAAGCTGATTCTATTAATAGTTTTAAATTATATACTTCTCCAAGAAAATTTAAAGCACCAACTTATTTCTCAATTGGTAAAAGAAAACTAAACATAATTCATACACAGTTGCGATATTCCAGTAGCAAATTAAATGATGATTTATATAGAATAGGTCTCTCAGACCACCCTGAATGCAATTGCAAATCTGCTTGTGAAAATTCTCATCATTATTTCATTGAATGCATTATGTATTATAATATAAGAAATCAAATGTTTCGAAACATTAGATTAATTTGCAACAACAGAGCACAGGTAAATTTAGATTTGTTGTTAAATGGATGTCCAGATCTTTCCTATAATGATAACGTACACATTTTTAAAGAAGTACAAAAGTACATATCTCTTACTGAGAGATTTGATAAATAAAAACATACATGTAACCTGCCTATTTCCCAGTATTATACATTATGTATCTTTTGCTTTTTCTTTACTTTCTATACCTTGTCCATTTGTAAATATACCCACTGTACATATTGTATTCAACGTTTCAATATATTATGTCAACATTGTAAATAGGAGAGGGTTTCATTAAGTTGGTATAACTTGTACCCAATCCCTTCACGTGAATAAATATGTTTAAATCAAACATGGGAGCGCAATGTATCTATTTGTCTAAACAAAATGACGAAGAGTGATTCAGTTTGGAATTTATTAGGTTTAAATTCAATTTTCAACACCCCAATATGAACGCCTCATCACATTCTTCATGTCAATTCAGTTTTACGTGCTTCTTCTCACTGGCTGCCATTTTGATGACGTCACAACACGGCTCACTCGCGCAAATATGACGAGTACACACTTGACCTAGTTAGCAAACACGAGGGCTTGGTTCGTAGGGTTTGATTGGCGAACGCAACACGACTCGACTCGAGTTTTGTCTAATCAAACGCGGTCTTATACACTAACGCAGAGTCATTAAATAAAAAAACTGTAATGCTCTTGTTACCGGTATTACAAATGACTATTCATAAATTGTTTACAGTCTTTATTTGATTTTCAAGCCAAGCTGTTTTAATCCACAGACTACATAGCGATCTCTTTCCTCTAAGTATTTCATTGCTTACTGTGGAAAATAAGTTGTAAATATGGAGCAACTACAAAGCAACTCGAGGTAACCAGAAACCCATTCAGTTGGTTGATTGTTAGATATGCATGCAAAATGATGGGTCTCCCATCCAATTACAGACTGTTGAAACATTGAACATCAGTGATAAATTTAACCCCGAATCCTGCTTTAAATGCTCTTAAATTCTGAAATGACTCATAAAAGTGTTAGCTGTGAGAAGCTGGATGCCAGGTTTTTGTCATGGGGCTCTTGCTTACACCTTGAAGGAATCATCTAAATCTGCAAGGACTCAACACATTGTGCTACCGGGTCCCTGAACTCAGCAGGTCATTAATAGATTGACCACTGAAACATTGATCTCAATTTACTCAGAACTAGAAATATGTGCATGTGATGCACTGTGATGTCCCCCGCTAACATTTAATCCGAAAGTGACCCTACCCCCATTATGTACAAATTTCCATGGAAACCAGCAAAATAACAATTCAGAATAACCAAAGTAGCAAAAGGCACCACTCCCCCAGTAGTTCTAACCACATATCAAGTCTAGTAAAAATATTTTGAATAGTTTTTAAGCTAAAGTACGGAAACAGACCCTACCCCCCATATACACCTAGTTCAACTTGTTACTATAGAAACCAGAAAAATAATTCAGAATAACTAAAATGGAAAAAGGCACCACTTCACCACTAGGTCTAACCACATACCAAGTTTCGTAAAATCATATTAAATAGTTTTTGCGATATGGCCCGGAAATGGTCCTCACACCATATGTTCTAAGTTGAAACTGTTGCCATGGAAACCAGGAAAAATCATATAATTCAGAATGACCTAAATAGCAAAAGGCACCACTCCACCACTAGGTCTAACCACATACCAAGTTTCGTAAAAAAATATTGAATACCTTTTGAGATATGGCTGGGAAACAGTCCCTACCCAAATATGCACTAAGTACAAACTGTTTCCATGGAAACCAGGAAAATAAAACATTTAGAAAAACCAAAATAGCAAAAGGCACCACTCTATCACTAGGTCTAAGCAAATACCAAGTTTAGTGAAAAAATATTGAACGGTTTTGGAGATTGAGGCCGGAAAAGGTTCCTACCCCCAATATGCACTAAGTTCAAAATGTTTCCATGAAAACCAGAAAAAATAAAAAATTCAGAATAACCAAAATAGCAAAAGGCACCACTCTATCACTAGGTCTAAGCACATACCAAGTTTAGTGAAAAAATATTGAACGGTTTTGGAGATTGAGGCCGGAAAAGGTTCCTACCCCCAATATGCACTAAGTTAAAATTGTTTCCATGGAAACCAGAAAAAATAAAAAATTCAGAATAACCAAAATAGCAAAAGGCACCACTCCATCACTAGGTCTAAGCACATACCAAGTTTCGTGAAAAAATATTGAACGGTTTTTGAGATATGACCCGGAAAAGAAAGCATTTCGGAATGACGGAATCACGGAATGACGGAATCACGGAATCACGGACGGAGGTGAAAACATTATGTCTCCCGAAAAATATTTCGGGGGACATAATAAGCTATTAGTTGATGGTGGTGACTGGGTGTAAACTAGTCATCCCCCATCCTTTAGTGGCTCTAATCATCACATTTCAATACTAGCTTTGCAGCATCAAGACTGTGGAATACACCAACTCAACCTTAACATCTAACCATCTCACACACCAAGTGTTAAGTTCCAATGGCGCAAGGGCCTCACGAGGGGAAATGTCATGATTTTGTACTGTTGAAAATAGTGTGATCAAGTACACCAATTTAATTTCACTCTCATAACCCGGCCAATGAGAAGTCCTACCTTGACATGGTGACCGTTGATGTACCGGGTGGCGTCCCGATACAGGCGGTACATCACGTGACCGTGGGGGTCCAGGTTGTTGATCAGGGGATCTGCAGTCTGACATAGAGTAAATAGAAGGAATCTATTAAGTTACTAAAACACTTGTTAAAACTGGTGTCAAAATTTTTAAAAAACATACAAGTGCTGGTACAGAATAAATACAAAATTGACAAATCTTTAACAAATGTAATGTTTTACAATTGTTCTATGCTATCAATATAAGGTAGGAAAAAAGTTTCAACAATAAAAATATCTTCAGACTGTTTTAATTTTTTAACTTTTACTTTTGGGCCCAGTGGACATATCTTTTGAAAATGGCCATTGTTTGGTAATTTTGTTTTTTTAACAAGTTGAGATTCATGTAGGTTGGTATAACTGGCTTTATATCTTTCCAAAATGCCATTGGATATACCACTAATTTGGAATAGCACTAATATTTATTCAAATAAAATGAAAACCACGGACATGGTTTTACACAAATGAGAGAAGGGAGACAACTGCTGTACTCACAATGCCTTGCTCCGACGTGTAGACAACCACCTCAAAGAGAGGCGGACCAGCCTGCTGGAGGAAGTAATCCACTCCCGGGCGTCTCTTGAACCTCCAGCCCGTACCATACTGTAACAAATACATTCATCAGATACTAGAATATATGACAATATATAGGCTTCACAATTACTAAACAAATTTGAGCAAAACCAAAAAATGCATTCTTGAAAAGAACAAATATTCATAGATAACAACTTCTTTATTCTGAGAGCATGACATTTCGCATGACATGCTTGAAAAAGATACAAGAAGCAGTATCAAAACATCATGGTCTCTGAATAAAGAAGTTGTAATCCTTAAATACTTGTTTTTGCTTGACTTTTCAATCAAAGAAATGCATTATTGAAGTTGGTTACATATAAAAGCCAAATATTTGGGTTGATTTTTATCGATAATTAAAGTAGTTTTTTTTGTTGAAATAATTAAGGCTGATAGGTAATATGCCTTCGGAGAAGGTTGTAGCTAACTATATCATTACTGACCGTCCAATCAGGATGCACAAGGATGCCGGTCATCTCGAGGACGAGGGTGTAGGGAGGCTGAACGTACGGATACGAGACTGGATCAGGTAACAGTTTGTCTCTCGACGGGTCCTGGATTGTCTACACAGAGAGTTATATGATGATTAGCTGGTGTCATGTAAGGTACTGGATAAACAGCACAGAATCATGTTACATTTCAAAGTTTTTTCTAGGCATCGGACAAAGTGTTTTCTCTTGATAACATCTTGAAAAAGATTTGATGCAGGGGTTTGAAACTGACGTGGGCGGAAACCAGAAACAAGTAACTTTTTTTCCTAGGCCTTTCAGCATTTATAATCTTATTTGATATTTGTATAAGTATATTCATTTGTAATCCTAGAAGATACAAAACGATGATTGTCTTTTAGGATTTCTTTTGTTTTGTAAATGTATTTTCACACACTTGTTCTTTTTCTTGTATCAATACACATGCTGTTCTTTTCTTTTCAATATGAAACATGAATAACCCATTCCTCATCCTACCTTTCTAAAAGCTGAGAATTCTCGGGAAGCTCTCTTGATATACGCCTGGACAGTGGCAACTGAAACAACACATATACAAATCAATATTCATATTTTAGTGGTTTAATTGGGAATAAGTAGATTTATTGAAAAAAAAATCAGTATCAATTTAAGGTAAGAATTTAAGAACTTTTGATGATATCAAATACTTACATTCACTGAATTCATCATTGATCTGAAACAATGAAAATACAGCATTAGGATTGTGTCAGTAAAAGCAAATGGCTTGATTGGGTTGTTTTGCACTTTTTATCAAAATCATACCACCAAGTTGGCATATTTTGTAAAAACACTATGATATTATTGAGAGGTTTGCAGGTTTTAGATTTTTAAATAATTGGGTTTTTTTAATGAAGAGAACGGTATGTTGTTGAATTCATAGGTTTGATTTTAATGAATTATTGATTGAACTGTTTGAGACTTACTATATTTCCATCTGGATCTCGAGGTGGGGAACCTAAACAAAAGAAAAAAATCAATAGAGTTTATTTGAAAATGACCACACATCAAAACCCAATATATCACTTTATCATATAATGGAGGGTGTTATCGATGCAATAAAGCTATCTGATAAACTTGGTATCCGATTGCCTCAAAATCTGATAAAGATGCAAATTAGGTCAAAACACGAACTATTTTCTCAAAACTCCATGCATGCCATGCGAGTCCTAAACGGTCGTCGGGAGTTTTCAGGTTTTGTGTTTCCAACTTTCTATCGAATAAAATATCGTACAAAATCCGTCAGGGTAAACTTATCACGCATTCGTATTTTAGAAATCATAGCTTAATTATCCAAGCATTTCAAGTTGTTTTCATCGTTGGTTTAAAAAATATATATGCAGCTAACAATATCGACTATCGAAAAAAAAATGTGCTTCTATTTTCGTGAATAACATAGGCATAGATCGCTTTGACCATGTCGGTTACCAACTTATCAGCAAAAACAAATCATATTCTAGTGGTAGTACAGATTATCTAGTAGTGGAGTAACAAACGCAACAACCTCACCTTCGCAAATAGTCGGCGTTTGGTCTAAGGATACCGTAACTGAACTGGCGTAACAACAATGACAATGCAGCTTTTCAAAATGCAGTTAGAGTTACTTCCCCTGTTGTAGCGACGTTGACAAGTGGTTCTTACACATTTTGTGTCATAAAAAGATACAATGTTTACTCGTGCACTCGGAATTAGACTGAAAATGTCGATAGATAGTAGAAGACGTTTCTAACACTGTGAAAAAAAACATTTCATGAAGGAATATTTCTAGACTGTTCACAACTATACATTGCCGACAATATGACCTTCACCTTGGTTTATTGTGAAAGCAATTACTCCGCGAAATCTAGGTCAAACATATTTTTAGAAGGAATCATATTTTCGTTTAAACCCGTTTATTTCTAAATGACATTATATGATAAAGAAATTATTAACCTCGTGTGTTTCCGTATCATTAATATCATATAATAGGAATAAAAATATATGTATTATGCTCGCCAAAGGCTCGCATAATACAATTTTTATTCCTATTATATGATATTAATGATACGGAAAGGCTCGCATAATACATATATTTTTATTCCTATTATATGATATTAATGATACGGAAACACACTCAGTAAATAATCTCTATGTATCAAACTGCATAACCACTTCTGGTGATGGTACTGCAGTACTGCTCATTTAATGTTTATTAATATATACTTATTACTATTTATAATTCAAAATACGATAAATTATAATTGTACTTAAATTACATTGTCATCAGTGGTATTTGATGCAAACATTCATAATTTCAAGAAGAACAAGATGTGTTTGTGAAACACGAATGCCCCCGGATGCATCCTGCTCGCTGTGTCAAGGTCAAGGTCACAAGGTCAAATGTCATGGTGTCATCTGAAAGGTCTCATCACAAGGGATCCATATGTCAAGTATCAAAGACCTAGCTCTGACCAATCAAAAGTTATGACCAAGTTTAGTTAAAGTTTTGTGGACAAACGGACAGACGGACAGGTGAAAAACAATATACAATAAAATAAAATATAATAACATAAAAATATAAAGGACATAATGACATACTAATGGGTTATATTTTCTGTGAATCTCATCAAAACCTACCCCAAATATAAACAAGACCTCCTATTGTAATAACAGACCATCCACTCAAGAAGATTAAACCTAATTTCCAGGCATTCTTCCCTGTCCATTTTGCTTTAAACGACGACTTCTTGGATTCTTCTTCTTTGCCCTTTCCTTGTTCAGAGCTCCCCTTTTTATCTTTACTCTTCTCCTCTTTTATTTTTGCTTTCAGAATTTCATCAGTTAAACCTTTGACATTGTCGGATTTTTGTGTTGAATATAATAATATCAAACTGGATTGACTTGGAATAATTCTTCTCCGTATAAGTTCTGTTTGAGCACAATGTCTATGAATGTTATGCACTGACAATGACGACACTGACAGTCGAAATCGGTGACACCGACGCATCAAACACATGCACGCACTGTAGGCTGCCATCTTGGAAATAGTGGTTGTGTGTAAAATATGGCGTGAGATATCAAAGAAAACGAACCAGGATCTTTATTAATATTTCTTTTTAAAAATGTAGGTAATTATTTTGTATCTTAATAATAATATTAAAAAATCGTGTTTTTCGTCTAATACCTACTATATCTAGCCTATATTAACAAACACTTTTACCTAATAAATACTTTTGAAAAACAAATCTTATCTGATTTCAACTGATTATCTGATTTCATTGAGACTTCTTTCTTATGTTTAATAAAATACTCGTTTCTGAGAATTATAAATTATATAATACTAGTCTATAAAAACAATAGCCTAGAAAGCTTTTACAAGACAAAATGGTTATATAGATCTAATACCAGTGTATAAAATAGATTAGAAACTTAGCCTGTCCTGAAAATTATTTTGGTCAATTCCTAAGGGGAAAATAAAGAAAAACATTGAAAAGTTACCAGTCCTGACCAAAAAGTAACCAGTCCTTGCAAAAAGTAGCCAGCCAAGGACTGGCGGACGGGCTATATTTTAAACACTGCTAATACCTGATATGTTGTTATCATGATATGATTTTATGTCTATGTAGTAGGCCTACAGGTTATACTTTGTTGATATGTGTTAGTGTTCATATGTGACGATACTCAACTTTAGAACATGTATCTCAATGAAACAATATCCTATTTGCCCCCGTGTCTCCTAATATCACATTCTCAAATGATAGCTTTATTCATCACTGTTTTTCTAAAGGGCGGTTGTCTTAAACTTTCCTAAGTTTGCTTTCTCATGGATGTGAAGTAACGTTACAACTTTTTTCGTTGTTTAATTCTTATTAGGGTACATTTAACAAAATACAGTTTCGTGTAGAGAGTGGCATTTCCCAACGAGATTTCATCCTGTAAAGCACACCGACACAGTGATTTTTCATTTACCCCAGGCGTGTATTTTGTAAAATGTACATTATAATTAATGTTTGATAATAATTGATGGTAACCTTTAATTGTGTACTTCTTCCTAAAGGGGCAGTAGCACGTTTTTAGGGGGAATATAAGGTGATGTCAGGAAAATGAAAATTAATGGTTCCAATTGAAAGACAATGTATTTGAACTAAATGAAGCAGTAATAATTCAAATATATAACGTAGAGTTTGGCCATGCGGTTAATCTTTCTTACACAAAATGAATTAAAGGTGTTCAAAAAAAATGGCCGCCAATGGATTTTACGTGAATCTTCATACTTTGCCCTCTGACTATGGATGATTGACTTGTGTAAAGAGATTTTTGACACTGTCAAAATAATACATTTAACATTAACTTACAATTATCAGTGAAAAAATTAAAATGTAAAATTATCAAAAAACGTGCTAATGCTCCTTTAAATGCAGTTTCTTTTCTTTTTCATTGACTTGTGTCCGAAATTGCCCCTTAAATATAGCTTGTGATCTTTTGTCCAGCTGGTTATTCCTTATAGTTAATCATATACATGCATCAAGCAAAACAAGCATCAAGCACACCAACTTCTCTTTAGTTTGCAATTATATCTAAACGAAAAAATCAATTGTGAGTAACAATAATCGTTTTATTTTTCTAGGAGTCTATGTGAAAAAAATCCATTCACATACCGTCCATTTCTTTTGGTTGTTTATTTATTGAATCAATCAAAATATCAGTCAACAAATCCACAGCACCATTTTTCAGTTTAAAAAATAGGGTGTGCTTAACTTTTTGTTTACCTTGTACCTTGTCATCTGCCATGTTGAGTCATAATACGTAGTGATACTATCATACCCATCCTGTCTCAGGGAACGAACGTTACGCTAACTCCACTAATCTGTACCCTGGGCTCAGAAGCTAGATCCGCTGGCGCGGCCAGACTTGGGATATATATTATCTCGTTGAAATGTTATATTTTTGTTTATATTACGTTATTGACACGTGATTCATTTTTTTAGTGTGTTAAGAGTCAGTAAGAATAAGTGTTTAATGTTGTTGTTTTTTTAATGCTTTTCTGAATGCATGCATGGGTACGTGTGTTGGCGTTAGCAACTACATATATATATATATACAACTGTATATGTAAACTAGTGTCCAAAAGAAACGCTACCAAGTTTTCAACGTTGTCAAAAACAAAATTCTATTACCGGACAGAGACGGGTTTGAGTGTATTTGACAGGCATGTGTCTTGTTAAGAAGTATGCACATTCTCATTCTTCAGGAAAATATACTCTTGATGTTGGGTCTCTTCAAACGCACATGGAGTACATTAATCGCAATTTCAAATTTTCCTTTGAACAAAATGTACGATATTTAAATTAAAAATTGATAAAGTATGGAATTTAGGTAAGAAAACATTGTTGTCGATATAATGCACTTTTGTTATTGGCGCGTCATTTCTCAAGAACGTTTTAAAACAAGCAAAAGTGTTCAATTTCTCTCTGCTATCTCGCCTAAAGGAGATTCCAAATCGATGATTTTTTTAAAAGCGTGTTTCTCGCAAACATGAAAAGATAATGTTTCAAAGTTTTACATATATGTAAGTAGACGTTTGAAGAACTATTCTTTAGTCGCATCAAACACCAGTGGATTTGGATATCTTGCGATTTGTATGGTAACGTTTCTTTGGACACTAGTTTATATGGCTTTATGTACGTGCACTTCTCTTGTAATGATATATAGTACACGTATGCTTGTATGCATACGATATTAAAGATTTTAAAGAAAGCAAATCTTTATTTTAAAAGTTGAACATACAACCACTTGCCGGATTACATAAAGAAAAGGATTATAGCATGATTAATAAAACATGCATCCATAAGCAAGCAAACAAACATTTTACGATGGGGATGTTTTCGCTCGCTATGCATACTGTACTTCAAAAAGTATATATTCAATGTGATTTGTACAATCAGAAGGCGCTGTCTCCTGTTGGTTCATTTTATATGTCATTATGACCGATATTCTGACTCGTTGAAAGGAGGCAATCACTTATAAGAACTGAAATTACAATGTAAACTAACGTCTAAATTATTTCTCACATATTGTTGGTGTTCCAAACGGTTTGAGGCGACCACCAGAGGTTTCCGTTAGTTTTAACACAGGCGACCCTTATCTTGTTTCATCAGCATCCCTCAAGGATATACGCTGTGCCTCTCCTTGTTCGTCGTGATCACTTTCAAATAGGAACATATTTTTTTTTTAAAAGGTGCCTATTACCTAAAATCCGGGGTTTTTTCATACAGTGCATGTGTTCTTGAGTGAGTTGGTGCTTAACGCCGCTTGGGCAATATTTCAGCCAATAGCGGCGGTACTCTTCTCAACCTCCACCTGAAGATATAAAACAGTATGATACTGTAAGTCAGTGAGCAGGTTGTGTCAATGTCAGAACCGTGAACGGACAGAAATATGATTTGCTATCTTAATATGAAAAGTATGTGATAGGCTCTGAAATTCAAAACTGAACAATGTAATGTGTGCCAAGACGATTTCAAGTTATAGTTGGACATCTCCTTTATCTTTATATCTGGAAATTTACTGGGTTTGTTTTTTGGTATGTAAATCAGGTAAGTAAACCACCTAGGAAAAAGGTCCGTAGTTAATTAATATTTTGGTAAATATCATAAATTCATCCGTGACATGTATTGATTCGGTTGTTACCAAAACTAGTCACGTGCAAAGTGAAGACGTCACCTCGATCTGGTTTCCTCTTGTACTTGTAAGTTCATCATAAATAACTAATCCACAATGGAAAACTGAACCAAGTTTCTTTTAGGTTTTTCTTTTGTTCAGTTTTATCGTGGTTTCCCTTCATGTTGTACTTTTATGTAGTATAAAAGTAATATACATAGGATTGGCTATTTCAGCTCACAACAGATCTAGACTTGCTCGTCAAGAAGTTTGATTATGTCAAAATGCTATTTACTACAATCTGTAAGACTGTTGTTACACAGAAACGTGGGATCACTGGCCCTGTGTGTTGAAGAAAGCAAGACGTATTGCACATTGTAGCATCTCTGAAGTAATTAAATTAGACTGGGATAATACAAAATATCATTTATTCAATTGTCAAATGTAACAAAAAAACTTGCGAACTGTACAAGGACACTAATCAACAAATATAAGCAAAATCATTAAATGCATAGATTAGAAAATGTCGTTCTTAACCAGCTACATGCATTTCTTACCAATCTATGACATCGATCCTTGAAACACCAATGATTCTCAATGTAAACATAGTTTGAGTTTCAAATAATTAACGACAAAGGGTAAATAAAAGGATTACAACTTCAATTCTGTTAACGAGTTAAGCATACAAAACCTAAGACTGATATGTCACAGAAATAGCCACGGAGATGTTGAAAAGTTACCTATCGTTTTCAAATGAATATTTTAACACTGAATGAAGCATACCGAAACACCCTAAAGATAAAATTGACCAAAATATTTTTGAAGAATAAAATTTCTCCAGATTGCCATCTTGTGATTTTCACAATCTAGTACTCCGAAACATTAACTTAAAAACATGCTATTGACCTTAGACATCGGCCAGCAGGTTGACCTCAATATCAGAGGAGATGATATCGGAAATGAAATTCTGACACAAACAGTTTGCTTGTAGCAAGGGCCTAAATCAAGGGTGTAGGTCCTAACAAGACACGTCCGTGCATACTTCCAGATGATTCAGAAGGTTTCTCTAGACACCACTGAGAAGATCCACCATCCAACATATTAACTTAAACTTCACTTTATCACTTTGCGAGTCCAAGCTTTATGCGGTAGGTTCAGTTGATGCAAAGTTGTTCATGTCGGCCGCTTTAGATGGCTGACGACTATTCCTGTAGTGTCTGAACATGCCAAGGATAGATTGGGCACCGACTGCCAGGAAACACGTCCACGAAGCTATCTGCAATAATAATAGTACAATACACTTTGTAAGTTAGTATGACAGAGTATTTCTTTAATTGGCCTTTCTTTTTGTTATGATGACAAATAAAGATAATATTTGATTTGACAATCAACTTCTTTATCATGTGAAATGATGAAGAAGTTGGCAATCCATAAACTAATTTCCTTATCAGTGATATCGTATCTTCCCAATCTAGATAAAACTTGATCAACAGGTCTTATATAAGGTCACACTGTTGATCTAACATTGACCAGTGTGAGCGGTCCCGATGATCTTTCGTGTGCAAATAAGATTTCAAAAATCTAATTAGGCGCCACAAACAGTTCGAAAATCGCACTTTCAACGAATTAACGAAGGAAAGGTATGATAGCTTATGGCCTGTTCACAATTACAGTGTGTCGACTGATGCATTTTGAACAAAAACAATCGTTTTTGTTAAATAAGAAACATGTCATTAAGATGTTTTTACTTTAGTTGTACGAAAATGTTTTGGTTTTATGATTGAAATAAGTATTCTTTTATTTCATTATTTGGATGGACATGAAGAAATAAAATAAAAGAGTTGCCTCCCCTTGCATGCAGTTCTTCGTAAATTTTGACATTAATCAGGTGTAACTATGTGATTATTATTCGACATGTCAGTATCGATGCGATCAGCAATCATTATTTGACACTTACAACTAGCGACAACGCTAAACCATTTGAAAATGAAAGATTATCATATATTAATAAATCGAAGCAATCGGATTATTCATCGAAATGGTCGTTTGAAGGTTTTCTGAATGAAAGAACTCCATACAGCATCCATTTCGAAAAGAGTGCGGTTGAGATATTGAACTTCCAGCCAATCCACCAATGCCGCATGAATTGACGAAGCAGAAATTATGCACGTACCCATTACATGAGTACTAGTTAAAACAACTTTTTAAGACAATCAATTTCAGTTAGAATTCATTGTCTGCAGCTAAGTTTCAAAACTGGAGATGATGGCGATATGAAATGTCTCACCTCTGCCACCTGGAAGCACGAGTAAAATGATTCACCATTCACGTGGGACCATGGCTCACCATTCCAGTTCATTTGCTCGCCTTGAATACAGCTGAAAGGGAGAGGAATATCTATCTGAAACGACTGAACACAACGGGATCTTGTTGATCTTATAATGATTGATTTTAATATAAATAGCCTCATTTGTATGTTTAAGAAGCTGATGAGTGTAGAGGCTCATTGATATCGTAGAAGCTCCTTTCGGCTCTCTGAAGCAGAGGAACATCAACGCTCTCTGTAGAAATAGACAGATTCATAACGTCACTGATAAAACCGTGTTTTCATAATGTTACACAGATTGAATCTGTTAAGAATGATAGGCAATCATTTTCGGACAACATAATAGTTAAGTTTTTTTCAAAACCAATAGGTTCCAATAATAAAGAAAGCAAATACATTCAGGCACAATCCGTACCCTCGATCAGCGCAATCCGTGTACCGCCTATAAAACATAATCCGTATCAGTCCGTTCATTGGAAAACTTGAGTAATGATAACACATGATCAATCTTAGACAACAGATAATCAAACATTTACACTTTGCCATACCTTGAAATTTCGCCATTGCTTGCTTAAATTTCCATAAAATATTTTATTTATTAAGTATACATTGAATATTACTATAGGCAAAATGTAGAGATCGTGGAAATTTTGATGGCATTGATTGAGAGGCAGTTACCAAAATGTTTGTTTGCCAAAATCCGGTGAAATTTATCTT
This sequence comes from Steromphala cineraria, assembly GCA_916613615.1. Lineage (NCBI taxonomy): Eukaryota > Metazoa > Mollusca > Gastropoda > Trochida > Trochidae > Steromphala > Steromphala cineraria. Next base: position 5,155,488 of record OU744724.1, on the reverse strand, counting down.
CTATTTGCTCTCATAAGTTCGTCAATAGATATTTGTTCATGAAGAAATCGATATCTAAATGTTCATATGTATCCATAAAATGTACAAAATTATGTTATATTAACTCATTGCCCTTGAATGTTCCGCTTCTCGCATTAAAAGTCACATGTGAAATCAGTAGCAACGAACGTCCTCGCGTACACATTACACCCAATGTAAACTGTAGTCTAAGACTGTGTTGAAAGACACAGCATGTGACATGAAATATAATACTCTTCTCCTGTACGACTGATGTTACCTGAAGGCGTTGGAGAAGGCAGACTCTAGCCCGTCACACGTGGTCTTGAAGCCCACGCTGATGATACAGGATGAGATGAAGATAGCCACGCCCATCAGACAGTTCACCAGGAGAGGAAGCAGCACGGCCATCTTGGAGCTGGGGACACATTCATGTCAATCTCATTTAAACCAGGGAAAACATATCACTCGTCTCGCGCTGCGTTTCTGTTCTGAAGGTTCCATGTCTCCCTTTGTCATATCAATGATGATGTGATTGTTTATTAGGTTAGCAGACTATAGGATGTGTCAACATATACTTCTCCTAATTTGAAAAGGATCAAATATATTAATTTTTAATATGACAACTATCTTGTGCCATTCTCAATCATAAAGAACATATTTTCATTGGCTTGTAGGACACACTATTACTTTCCTGCGCAGTGAAGGTTCACACAAATGTCATGTTGATGGTTTCTTAACAAGACTTTAGAAGTTGGAAGACGTTTAATCAAGCACTAGAAATATTCCAGTAAACAAAGTAAAGAAGGACAGGTTGGTCAGCCAAAAGCAGTGTTTCTCACCTGATAACGGCAGGAAATCATGTTTACCAGCCAAAATAGAAATCTAGCAAGATTACAATGCTTTCCCATTGACAAAGACCACGTCAGATGCATTAATGCTTGAAACAGGCCTGTCTCAACGTCACACCGCTAACGTATTAACGTGAGCTCAAGCGTTGTCAACAGGGCATGGAACCGGTTTCAGACGTTTGGTGCCAGCACATCGTTAAAATGGTAGTCACAAAGGCCAACAACGCAATGGCAATGTCATTTGATAACTTCCAGACACGACGTCATCCATTCTTGACAGATACTACCAAACAACATGAATTCCACAATATTCACATAAACGATGCGCTTGCATTAACCGTCTTCGTACTGCTGTTCTCATCTGTTAACCAACTATTGATATATAGTCACACTGCAAACGTAGTCATGGAAATAATAAAAACATGACCAAATTGAATGTTGATATTAAAGTAGTCTTCAACAGTCAATCCCAGAATGAGGTTGCACTTACAATGGAATAATTACCAATTAAACAAAATAACTCATTACCTAACAATTATGTTAGGGTTAAAACACGAGAACGAGGTTATGCTTGGGATTTCAAAACCTGAGGAAAGAAAGCTGAGCGGAAAGTAAGACCGAAAGCGAAGCTTGAGGTCTTACTTCCCGCGAGGCTTTCTTTCCGAAGGTTTTGAAAACCCAAGCATAACCGAGTTCGAGTGTTTTAACTAACTTAGATGCCGTTATTAACAACCCGTAATCATTTGTCCATATTGTAGTATTTGTAATCATATTTTCAGACTGATCATAAAAATTGAGAAAAAAACAACAAATATCAAGGATTCATGTTCGTCGGTTAATTTTAACATTTATTATTGGATTACAATATTTTCTTGTCGCTTAAATTCTGAATATAAAAGATTAAATAGAATTTCCTTCAAAAAAAGCATTGTGTTCAGACGACTTTTTGATATTGACATAGCACATAATGCACGTGCAAAGCATTCTTCGAGGTGTAAGGTTTTACAAATGACAATCGACAAGTCACGTGGTTGACACCGTATTTGGATCCTTTAAATTTATCACAAATGAAAAGGCGTAACACTGTTAATATCCATTTTGAATGTTTGTATGCATTTAAAATTGGAATTAAAGTGCAATTGGATTTCCTAATGCTTTAGGGCCGATTTTTTGTACCGAAATCTGATCTTCAATCAATAGATTGTTTAACATAACCTTCACTTCTAACTGGCCCGTTAGAGTAGTGGTTATAGTGCTAGCTTACGGTTCAGAGGGTTGAGGGTTCGAGTCCCGCACATCGGAAGCGTTGTAAGTTTTTTCAAGATAATGTGGACTTAGGGGTTAGGTTATATAGGAATATAAAACCCTTTGACTTTGAAATATAAAAACCTTCCAACCCCCGAGTAGGTGTTACATATGAATATAAAAACCTTCCAACCCCCCGAGTAGGTGTTACATGTGAATATAATGCCCTGACTTCCCAATGTAAACCCTCCTTAGAGGTTATTACGGGAATACAAGAGACCTCCAAAACAATAGGCGAAATCCCCGATAGGTTTCTAATTTAAGTTAATCTCACTCAGAAGAAGTGATCCCTATCAAATTGTGAGTAGTATAAATCATGGGAATTTTCCGTCTAGTGCAATCATCGTTCATGTATCTTCATACAAATAGCACCTTAACAAGATGTGGAAAGACAGGTTTTCGTAACGCATAACTGCACAATGTTCTATTTACATGATTTCATAGCTTAGACTGTCGCGGGGATATTTTTGAATAAAGTTAAACTTGCATCAAAGACGCCTTACGTCACAATAGTCTCTCCGTGGTCCTCTATTACAATAAAGGGTTTTCTTCTTCTCACTCTACTTAAGAGCTAACCGTTTGTTGTATGAAGGGTATCCTGTTGCTCAGCACCATCGAGAGAAGATTCACTAGCAAAAGGGTCATTTTCAATGGACATCGAAAACAAAGGTCACCTCGGGAATCCAAATATAGGTTGAAAGATTTTATTGCTGAAAAGCTAGCTCAACTAGCTACATCGCCAAACAGAGATATAACTTTTTACACGTGCCTTTCTATCTTGAGGAAGTGGAAGCCAACAATGCAGCAACAGTAAGGTTAAGGTGATATCATTACTGAGTACTGGGTCGAACAACACACATCTTGTAAACACCTATGCTATTGATTGACAACAAATCAACCTAATTTTACAATTTCAATAATTAAGTTGTTACAACGTAGCATAATAATAATATTGTGTCATCATGCTACTCATGCTAAAAGTAACATTACATATTGATATCCATGTACATAAGAATCCCAATTGTCACATAATAACAAATCTGATGAAGGCGTGAGTTCATAGACTGAAGAGATATGATTTCGCTTTAAGAGGTTGTTATCCTAAATGTTCATCTTACTTTCATATACCAACTCTGAATGTCCTTCAAATAAGTAATAACACATCGTCACAAATTGAAATAACATTGAGAACAATCTACAAATACCCCTACGGTATATGACATATCAAAGTGTTGTAAAGACGGGGATCAGTCTGAGCAATAATCTCTAGTTTAAACATTCTTTATTCGTAAAGACAAGAAATGGTATTGGTTAACAGACTCGAGGCGATATTAATTGAGTTCAAATTCAAATAAAGACGAGACGAAGAAACAAAACATTTTAATAATACACAATGAGGGATTCGTTTAAAAAGGGGTTCCACTTGCCCCGAGGTAAAGGGTTTTTACTTCGTAGATTGTGTAATCCTTTATATCAATTCATAAGCTTAACAATACATGTATCTTACCCTGCGTCAGGGTCCCTGCGAGCGATGGCTTTGAAGTACCACCATGTCATAGCGAGAGCGTAGAGGAGGGAGACGACACTGATCCCTATAGGGTAGGTACAGTTGGAGGACTGAGACCCCGTCCAGCGGATAATGGGGTGTGTGTTGGTGAAGTCAGCGTAAAGCATGCACTTATTCTCGAAGTTGACCTGCAAGAAGGATAATACAAGATTTTCTACAAGAATGAAAACATAAGACAACATAATCTCATGCAAATTCAGTGAAAATTTAGCGCTAAGAAGTTTTAGAAGGTTTTGTTACCATTGCTCAAACATTCTGTAGACATAAAACCCGCATGAATTTTCATAGTTACATGATACAAGTAATAAAGAATATTGTAATGGACAATTGTCCTGATAAAGGTGTAGTCATTGTTACTGAGGACACACATTCAAACGAACTCTGATATTCCATGGAGAAAGTTTGCGTCTGGTTTCTTCTTGAAACTATTGTTGAGGCATCATTAAAGGACCTTGATACAAACAAACAAAAGTGATAAGCAAAAACAGAAGTGTTGACGACTGAGATCTATGTGTTCATGTTCACTGAAATGAATCCTCGGACAAAAGAATCATGAAACACGAAACCGTCGAGGCGTTACTTGCGGGAGGGTTCATCTAAGTTGAACACGAGATCGCGGTTGTAAACCTATATATTTCACTTCCTGGTTTAGCACTCCGTCAAGAAATAAAAAATGATGTTTTAGTTAAATAATCATGGTAAATAATGAAAATATCCAAAGGATACACATATAATGACGAACCTCTTTGGCAATATGGTACCCTAAATCAATTTGGTAATGAAAAAAACCTTTAATTTTAACTGGTTTTGGTAGTCTGATGTCAAGTTTACTTGGCCAGAAGGTTCAGTACAGTTCGGATTCGATACCTGGCTTCGAATAAAACACTTGTGAATATATTGTGTTTCAATCTAATGATGTGTCTTAACTTCGATTAGTGAGTGAGTTATTGTTTTACGCCACTTGGGCAATATTTCAGCCATTACCGGTGTGTCTCCGATTAGTAAAAATTCACAAAACACTAATTGTCGTATGTGTTGAAGCTTTTACCAAGTGTTCATTATCAAAACCCGATTTGCTTCATGAACACCTGTGAACATGCATTTCAAGAAAAATACTTACAAGAAAGTTTAAAACTTGACTACCCGATATTTAAACAAGGGAGCCAGTATGTATACACCATTATAAACTAGGGTACCCCCATTCCGAACCCGAACGTTACTCGAACACCCATTGAAACTTAAAGCATGCTCTGACGACGCTAACCAGATCTATACTCACATAGTTGACAAGCAAGGGAACAGCTACAGGGAACCCCAGGAGGAAGATAACCATGTACAGAACTCCCTGTGCACAGAGATGCACGTCCGGGCACGTGAAGGCCATCTTGGACTCACGCCTTGTCTCTCCTCCCGAGTTGCGCACGTCAACTAGATGAACACAATACTGTTGTTGTAATGTCTCCAGAGTACTCAAGCAAGACGGGTTGTTTGTTTGTATGGGGAGCCGTTCGGGCCACAAGGGTCGGCTGGCAACTGTCTTGCGCTTTCATAGTTTTTTGGGTCTGCATGCATTAGTAAAGTGATGAAATTATTAAATGTAACAGTTTACCACAGTTTCTGAGTTTTATAGAGAAATGTCACGAACATTGAACGAGAGGCCCGATCATGTAAGCTTTGATGTTTAAGATGTTATTAAAAGTGTCATTGAATCAAGTATCTGCAATATTTGGATTAAAGAGTCCTGATATTGATAATGAACTTTATTAGAATAGAATATGGGACTTGATATGATAAAAACAAGTTAGAAAATATTTAGCAGACGAGCATTTTTTGTGGCGTTAGGCACACTTTTTCGAGAGGCCCGTCCGAGGCAAGTCAATTTGCAACAACCCTCCATGGGCCCCTTCACTGATTTATGAATGAAGTGTGTGTACGAGCACGTGCTTCTTGCGTGCCAAAGCGCGAGGCACGTGCTTCTTACTCCATGGATATGAACCTGCTTCAAGTTTCACAGGTTGTCCATTTCATTTTTATCCCCCCGGCATATAATGCGGGGGATATAGTCGTTGGCTCCGTCTTTCCGTCCGACTGTCTGTGATCACATTGTTTCCGGAGCAGAACTTGAAAACCGTTACAGCTAGCTCAATGAAACTTGGTATGTTGACTCATCATCGCATGTAGTTGTGCCTTTTGGGGTTTTCAACTTTCTTGAAAAAAAATATTCTGCGATTTCCATGGAAACGCAACTTAGAAATGTGTTTCCGGAGCAGAACTCGAAACAGTTTGGCCTAGCTTAATGAAACTTGGTATGTTGACTGATCATCGCATGTAGTTGTGCCTTTTGGGGTTTTCAACTTTCTGGAAGTTTTTATTTCTGCGGTTTCCAAAGAAACGAACTTAGAAATGTGTTTCCGGAGCAGAACTCGAAAACAGTTTGGCCTAGCTTAATGAAACTTGGTATGTTGACTGATCATCGCATGTAGTTGTGGCTTTTGGGGTTTTCAACTTTCTGGAATGTTTTATTTCTGCGGTTTCGATGGAAACGCAACTTAGAAATGTGTTTCCGAAGAACTTGAAAACAGTTAGGCCTAGCTTAAAGAAACTTGGTATGTTGACTGATCATCGCATGTAGTTGTGCCTTTTGGGGTTTTCAACTTTCTGGAATTTTTTATTTCTGCGGTTTCCATGGAAACGCAACTTAGAAATGTGTTTCCGAAGAACTTGAAAACAGTTAGGCCTAGCTTAATGAAACTTGGTATGTGGACTGATCATCGCATGTAGTTGTTCCTTTTGGGGTTTTCAACTTTCTTGAAAAAAATTTTTCTGCGGTTTCCATGGAAATGCAACTTAGAAATGTGTTTGCGGAGCAGAACTCGAAAACAGTTTGACCTAGCTTCATGAAACTTGGTATGTTGACTAATCATCACATGTAGTTGTTCCTTTGGGGGTTTTCAACTTTCTGGAATTTTTTATTTCTGCGGTTTCCATTGAAACGCAACTTAGAAATGTGTTTGCGGAGCAGAACACGAAAACAGTTTGGCCTAGCTTAATGAAACTTGGTATGTTGACTGATCATCGCATGTAGTTGTGCCTTTTGGGGTTTTCAACTTTCTGGAATGTTTTATTTCTGCGGTTTCCATGGAAACGCAACTTAGAAATGTGTTTCCGAAGAACTTGAAAACAGTTTGGCCTAGCTTAATGAAACTTGGTATGTTGACTGATCATCGCATGTAGTTGTGCCTTTTGGGGTTTTCAACTTTCTGGAATGTTTTATTTCTGCGGTTTCCATGGAAACGCAACTTAGAAATGTGTTTCCGAAGAACTTGAAAACAGTTAGGCCTAGCTTAATGAAACTTGGTATGTTGACTGATCATCGCATGTAGTTGTGGCTTTTGGGGTTTTCAACTTTCTGGATTTTTTTTCTGCGGTTTCCATGGAAACGCAACTTAGAAATGTGTTTCCGGAGTAGAACACGAAAACAGTTTGGTCTAGCTTAATGAAACTTGGTATGTTGACTGATCATCGCATGTAGTTGTGCCTTTTGGGGTTTTCAACTTTCTGGAATTTTTTATTTTTCCAGTTTCCATTAAAACGCAATTTACAATGGCGTTTCCGAGCAGATTTTGAAAACCATCAGGGCTAATTCAATGAAACTGTTTACAAATGTGCCTTTTGGTGTTTTCAAATTGCAGGGAGTTTAAACTCAATGACATTCTTCATTCCAACATAACCAATACTTTCTCAAATGTATCTCGTGAAGGAATGAAGATGTTTTAATCAAACAACATATTCAATCGTACAGGATAGTTGTTGACGATGGCATAACATAAGCATTTACCGTTATTAAAAGGACCTAGCTGTGGTTTTTTATAGTCTTATGTCATAGCTTGAAATAATTTTATTATCAGTATTCAGCATCATTTGCAAATTATTTTGGATATTTCTAAATTTATTTTCCTACAATAACAAAGCTTGTGGTGCAACATTTATCATATAATGATTATTTCTTGGTTTTTGTTATTTCTAGTGAAAACTAAAGTCTACAGTATTATTAGCTGGTTTCGTATTTTGATTCAAACAAAACGTGTTAGTGTTATGATTGTATTCCAGCTTGTTTTATTTGATTTTTGATATTTTCAGTTCACTTCTTGGTCAATGCTGTTGATAAATTGTTTTTAACCTTGTGTAGGAAAGGTTTACAAAAGTGTCCTTGCATCGGATGTCAGGACTCTTTGGTCTAAGAGTTCCCGATAATGACAATTAACAGGACACTTATATGAATGGTTGTCATGGACACCGAGGTCTAAATGAGATGTAAGTAATAGTTATTTGCATAGTTATCAATTTGTATCGGGAAATGCAAGGACAGTCTATCCGTGAGGCCTGTCTGAGGCTTGCCCCCTTTAACTCGGACGGACGGACGGACGGACACACGGACGGAGCTCAAACCTATATCCCCCTTCCACTTCGTGTCGGGGGATAATAATTGAAGTAGATAGAAATATTGATATTGATATCGCCGTATTGTTCATTTTCTACTCCTTTGACGATACCTCCATTTCTGAAAACATTCATCTGTGTTTTCTCTAAGTGTACTTCTAGTCCCCACTTGACACAAAACTTTCAAGACATACATCTTTCTTTGCATTCCTATTATCAAAAACGCATAAATCAAATAACAATAGGAGAATTTTCCAAAAAATTCTGTCTAATAAATATTCCTCTTAGTTCGGAATCTTGCATCATTTGCTCAAATTCAACAACAACTTTACTTTTGAATAAATATCTTGTAGCACGTTGAAGAATTTTCCATGAATGCCTTTCTTCAGTACCAAAAACCATAACAGCTTTCTGTTTACACAGTCAAATTTCTTGCGAAAATCTACAAATAAACAATAGAATCGTCCTTTACCTCATTATAGATACTTCTGTACTAAACCCTGAAGACAGAACATGTTGTCTACTGTGCTGTGCCCTGAGCGAAATCCTGCCTGTGATTCTGGAATTTGTCATATATTTCACAAAAGATTTGTAAAGGTTTATTCAGTATACATGTAAATAACTTTCCAAAAATGTTTATCAACGAATTTCCTCTGTAGTTATGTACATCATTTGTATTTCCTTTTAATGTTAAGAGGTTTAATCAATGTCTTCGACCATTTGGCTGGAGACGTTCCAGCTTTCAACATTCTGTTGAACAGTACTGAAAAATATGTAAATAGTACAGTTTTGCATTTTTTTAACATTTCCAGGATATACCATCTGGCCCAGACTTTCCATCTTTCAAACTTTGTTTGTAATATCTCTGTTATCTTATTTTTCAAAATATTATTCACATCATCATCATCATTACAAGCGTCACATAATGAATTTCATGATTTTTGGAAAACTGTTCGCAAAACTCATGGTTTTCCTTTTCGATGTCCGTGTCTGTTAAATTGAAAATACGTCTGTAGAAATCCTTCCATTCAAATGCTGAAACATTTTCTGATGTTTCAGTTTTCTTATTTGTTATATGATTTAAGTTTTTCCAGAATTTCGTTGAGTCGTCAACCTGCGAGGTAAGCGTATGTAATTTATCTTCTGCATCTTCCTTTTTCTTGTCTCTGCATAGCTTTCGGTAGGTATTCCTCAAATGTCTGAATTCAGCCAAATCTTTGTCCGACCACGTGACTCTCACTTTATCTAATGTCTAATATTCATTCTGATTCCTCCTTTTACATTCTCATCGTACCAAGTTCTTTCTTTGAGTGTTGTTTCGAATATGTAGCTCTTTTGCATTCCACACGAGGCAGCTGTCGATGTTAATTTGAAGCATAATTTATCTAAAGTATGCCCATCTTCTGCGAATTGCTAAATTTCATAATCAACAATTTTATTTTGCACCGCACTATTAACTCTGTCTAATGACTCACTTATCCATTTCTATAAGTCGAAGTATGATATTTCAGAATATGGTTGAAAATTAGCAGTGACATTTTCAATATGAGCACATGTGCCTATGTCACTTTTGCCTAGTAATAATCTCGCTTGGGTAATACAAAAATTCACAAACGTTTCGAAGAGGTCATATGACACTCTTCTTCGGGTGATAATCTATAAATATCAACATCATGACAATAACTCCAAATTTCAACAAAACCAAACACATCAACATGTAGTCATATTGAAAACAAATATTGCAATAACTATCGTGTGATGACATTATAACTTGCAAGACTTAGACTGTAAAATTGTTGCCCTAATGCAAGAAATGTGATGTCAATATAAGGATAACGTTCCCGCAAAACAGTCAAGGCTCTTTTATAAACTGAACACTTTTATCTATTTTTCAAGTTATTTTTGTATTTTGCATATCCTTTAAAAGTTCATCTAACATGATATTCTGTCATTGCCCAAAGTGACTAACATGGTAGGCCTACGTGTAATGTGACACTCCCTGTTCTGTCGAACCAATGTTCCGTTTTCTTGGTCTTCTTCACTTAAAATAATCATTTAACGCATCCTTTATAAGAAAACAATTTGCTTCCTAGGGTGAGTTCCCAAACTCCTTGGTCTGGTCTAGCATTTTCGTCTGCAACTGATGTCGTGTCGGGGTGATAGCGCTTAACTGAAAAGCGTTGCTCCTTGCTGACTTTCGGGGAAGGATATATCCGTGTAAATGTCAGATTGTTGACAGCGATTGATTGATCTTCTGTTGCTCTTTAATGCAAGATTGAGCATTCAAAGTCCTACTAATAAACTAAAACTGATCACTGACATACAATGGATTGACGAGCCATCAAAAGAGTTTTGCCGATGACTGCCAGTGTTAGCCAGTGCCATGCAATGAAGGACCATGGCTTTGCTGTTTTGAATAAAGAGCTTTATTTAATTATTACTGGACCTAAAAAATTAAAATAGCATGGAGGCCATTGAAATCATGAAACCTTATTCAGATTGCATCGAAACAAGATGAAAAGCTGAGATGTAGGGGAAGGTGTTATAAACTGCGTCTATAAATATCTATGCTCACGGAACTAGATGCTGGGTGGATGAGTTTGGTCAGGAAATCCATATGTAGCTTTGGTGATGCTTTAGATAGTTGTCAACGTCAATAAGGTCCAACATCTGAAGAAAGTATTTGGACGTTTATGATTTGTATGGGCAATATCTTTCATGACAAGGTTAGACAATGTCAGTGTCTGCTGGAATAGCTTCTGCACAATCCAAAAGATAAAGAGAAGACTCTGATAGATTAGTATAAGAGACGACTGTAAACTGAATTGGTCAGACCATATAGCAATCATTCTGCTCTGTGCATGGTCATTAATAGTTCTTATTAAATAACTATCAATGATATGGTACTAATACAATTTATACAGCCTGCACTATACGAATCGGCAACTAGGCCAATACAGGACAACTCGACCAATACGACAAAAACAGGGCAAATACGAGCAGAGTGGGCCAATACAACTCTGAGCATGCGCATACACTTAATTGGCGATAATCCGAAGCTATCGCTTCAAAACTTTCAACATATATGACACTTAAAGAAGTTAATTACTAAAATGTCATTAATAAAGTTCCATATTCCATATTGTCCCGGTTACAGATCCTTGGTTGGTCTGTATTGGCCCTTGGCTATGCAAAATCTAAAGATGCTGTATATAATACTTGCAATATTTTAAAAAGTATTTTTAATGTATTCGTTGTATTTTTAGAAAAAATTAGCGACCAACCTTGAGAAAATCGGACCAAAATTCATTAAAATGAAGATAATTTACCAAAAATACCGAAACGGCAGTCGACATAAGGGTGAATCAAGTGTGGCCATTTCACAACTTCCGGTTTCTAAATGTACGCTTGAAAACCGTCTTTGTCGCGCTCAACTAGATTTCATTTTGTTTTCCTCCGAATTAGGTATTCGTTGCTGTCAAAGTTGATACCCATCGAACGCAATTACGGTAGTTTAGACACGGTGTAAATCCTACAGGTATAATGATTACGTCACCGAAAGCAGGATCGTTAAATGCTATGCCCTTACTACATATTTCTACAAGGGGTACTGTGCTTTGAGCGTCGAAATAAGTATGTTATTGTTGATTAAACAATCTAAATATGGTATCAAAATTTCGACGAAAGATTTTTCTAGAAAGTGATGTATTTTTTTTCTCAATAGCTAAATTTCATCCTGAACCGCTTGCAAGTATGATACAGCATCTTTAATAACTTTACAAATTGAGTGAAACATTTATCACCTTCTCTTCCTGATTTTTTTTTCAAACGATTGTTTAGGTTTCTTTTATCAATGAAAGTGGAGTGAGTAAGTGCTTGGGCAATATTTCAACCATTAGTGGCCAAAGCACTTACCAGTAATACAATGTCTGAACACTTGACAAGGGGGTCCAACCAGATTCAATTTTATACAGTCCTGTTCCCCCCTAAAGAAAATGGCTAGGAATTAGGGCGTATGGTCGAAACCTCTTCTGAATCCTGACCGGAACTCCTCCAGTGGGTGTCTGCGCATGCGCCAATCGGTAAAAAATTTATTGTGAAAGCTGAGAGAGAATAGAGCCATATTGAGATAGAAGAGGTTCGTGGATTATTCTATATATTTACAATAGAGACATTTCAGTGCTTGAAATGTGGATAATGAAGAACAGAAGCTGCAAGGATGGTTTTTTTTCAAAATAATTTATTGAGGACAAGGCACATAACGAGTGATGGTGATTATGTATTTGATCAAATGCTCTCATAACTGTACAAACAAACAAACATTATATACATATACACTATAAACTGGATTATATGTGTCTCTCAAGACACCAAAATCATACACCTTGATTATGCCTTATGTAACATTTTATAATTCCAAAACAAACTCTAAATAAACAGAGCATATAACAAAGCATCTTCCTACGCAGAGCCTAAAAGGCCAGTTTCCAAACTGTCATTTTATGGCTTGCTGCAGAGACTCTACTTTTCTGTGCTGCTATAGTGCCCCTACAGACTAGAGAGCAAGCACAGAAAACTCAAGGCTATGCAGCAAGGCATAAAATGACAGTTTGGAAACTGGCCTTTTAGGCTCTGCTTAGGAAGATGATAACAAAGCAATTGTCAAAGTAAATAACCTTTTTTAATTTTGCCTCTCATTATCTGTATTTTAAGAACTGATACAGATTTTAATGACCTTTAATTCTAGAATTTAAACATTATGAGATGAGATATTGATAAAGGTCATTCATATAATCAAAACTTGTTTTACATGGTTTGTGCCTCTATCAACTAAGATTACAAAATGGTTTTGTTACACAAATTGCAGCAATATGGATTGGATGAGAGCTCTCAAACCAAAGTGACAGTCATTAACTCAAAAATGTCAAACCAGATTTTAGCTGTTCCATATTTGAAGGCTCTTACCAATCAGAATCTCCAAAAGTACAACACAATCATTTTGGTGATAATCTTGTATGATTGTACTAGCCTAGGTTGTCTGAGAGGGCAAATGTGATTTCAAATGGAAAAAATAGTGTTACTTAATGTAATGTAATAACAGTTACTGTCACATAACAACGGTTTTTTGTTGTTTCTTTTCATGCAAAAAACATGAGTGAAATTTCATTTTATAATATTTTACCTCCAAATGAAGTTATATATCTATCATTTACTATTATAATAGAATTAATAGAATTGTAGGAAATAATTATGATTAAGTAATGGTGCGTAAGACTAAATGCCTTGATTATAGAGGAATCTTCTTGATATTCATATATGTAATATAGGTATCACACAATATAGAACAAAGCTTTAGGAACATGTATCTATATGAACATTGAAACAAATATGAGGGCAACTTTAATCAAATAAACAACTTAACATACAACACTTTATTAGTGTATATGAACAAAATAATAATGTTTATGTTTAAAGTACAAATACAGCAAATTAACCAAAACTAAAAATAATAATACTTTTTCAAAAGAGTTTTGAGTATTTTGTATGAGTATTATTTATTATATAATGCAAAAGACTGCCTCTAGTTTCTGTTAATCTCATGCCATAAACTTTGTAAAGTTTGTTCTCAGTTTGTAATCCAAACTAACCTTATTGCAAAAAAACATTCAGAGATGGTAAAAATATTGATATCAAATATTCTTGATACTGCATTTAGATTATCACTGTCTATTACAATGTTTGTATTAGTATCTTTAGAATTCATCAACAACAACAGAAACAAACAAAATTGTGCACAGTAGAAACAGCAAGTGTATAAGCACATAATTAGTAAGGGAAATACGGTGTCATTAGGTTAAATACAGTCCAATTTTGATTGACAGCTCCTTGTTGGGTAGTTATGAATCACAGTGCAGCAGAGCTTGAAGAGATTCTTTTTACAGTTGGATCAACCAAAATTACCATAGTTTGTCTAGTGAGTGTCAGAAATCGAAAGTATATTAAGGATTTAAGCAACTGGTTATACCCCAGGCACATTTTGGAGAATATGACAACTATAACATCACAAATTTCCCCTTTAAAGTGTGAAACCTGATAAAATAAGTCCTTATAACTTTGTTGATTTGGATTTTATATTCATGGAAAAAAAAATTCAACAAATAATACAAATAATGTGTCATGCTTAACAAGTGATTCATCTTCTTGAAACTCCTTCCTTATTTCATAGACGATTTGACCGTTGTAAACACATTCTTAGCTTGTCATGAAAAGTCTGTCAACTTTCTGTGTGAAGTCATCATGTTTTGTTGTTAATGATGTGCAATTATGCTCAAATAAAACAAAAGTAAAAATTGCTGATGCAAAATTCAACAGAAATTGAAGTATACTCTTCAAAAAAATTAAGCAACAAGTATTCTTTTTCAAAAAATGAAAGGTCACATTCTAGGTAGCCATAACTAATGAAATAATGTAGGGAGAATAACTCTTAGGTTAAATAACCTTAAATAAGATCATTAACCACATTGCTTGAACACAAACACCCTAATAAACATGACAAGATGAGACACATTCAAATTTTTAAGTTGCTTAATTTTTTGTGAGGATGTAAACGTAACGTTGAGCATGAACACATTACATTAGATGCTGAACCAATATTGCAAGTTTTTTCATTTTCCTGCTTATGTCTAGACTGCTTATGGTAGAACTCTGTAATTCCGGCAGCAGGATAATGATCTGTTGATTTTTGTGATCTTGGGAAATAATATGAGAAATAGCCTGGATCTGATAAATGTTATATCACTATTATAAAATTTCCTAAATCCTTTACACCCTTAAGATGAGAAATCCAAAGCCTTTTTTGTTACTGAGAAGAGTTCTCGATCTTGCAAGGAAAGGTGTTAGTAGATATACAAGTTATGAAGAATTTCATCACAAACAGGAACACCTTATCAATACATTAACAGTTTTCTGTACCAGTTGCTGTTAAGCATGACTTAGGTATCTAATAAGACAGATTGCCAGTAAATGAAACAATTGCTTATTGAAGTAATGTAAATTTAGAAAATATTTGCATTTCAATCTAAGCTGAAGGCTGAACTGATGCAAAGTTCTCCAAATCGGCAGGAGTTTTTGTGTTGGCGGGGGCGTCGACATTTGGTGGAGGGTCATGATACTGATCCTTGGAGCGGAGCCGTCGGTTGCGCACGAAACGGATAATTCCGAGGATCACTTGAGCAGCCAGCACGAGGAATGTGATCCAGGAGGCAGTCTACAGTGATAAATTGTGATATGTACTGCATTTTTAATATTTAACACTTAAATAAGACAAAGACTATCATGACAAAGTTCAAAAACCATCTTTTCTTAAATCATTGATAACAATGGAAATTGATTTGTCAGCATCATTCATTGACAGCAAAGAATTTGGACAAGAACCTAAATGTAGCCTAATAATTAAAGATTACAACATATGGTTTGGCAAAATGATTAGTGATTGAACTAATAGACTTTTCAAAACACAGGAGATATTTGAAGTACCTCTATTGCTTTCTTGTCAAACTAGAAAATATACATTTACAAATTGTTATCATAAAAGGTATAAAAGGCTACTAAATTTGTCAACTCAAGATGCATAGCAAACAGTGATCCTAAATATACCACTGAAACCTATATCACAAAGACCCCTACTCAGCATATAATCAGTTTACCTGAGAGACTGTAAGGTATGCAAAGTAAGTGCTTGCATTGATGTGCGGACCCCCAGAAATGATGTTCCAGTTGATCTTTTTCGGGTTCTGTCCATCGGAACAGCTGGGGACCAAAGATAACACAATTAAATACATTGTTGCTTATCCTTGACACATTGTTGCAAAACTTATATATTGTTACACAACTATAGCATTTAGGATGATACTCATACATTGTTAAACAACACACATATAGAGACACAACTGGAACATAATACTGTTACAAATGTTTCAATGTGTTTCAGCCTATAACTCACATTAAAGCATTCTCTCCCCACAGAGGCAACTCAGTTATACCTGAATTAGCCTCTGTTCTATTACGGCTAATACACGGGACAGAAAAGTAGAAATCTGATTGGAGGCAATCGAAGTTAGTTGTGCAATCAGCGACGCCGTTTCAAAAGAGGTCATTCGCAAAAGCTCGGCTACTCCCGGCTATTCCCGGTGATTCGGCATTCAGGGGAGATAACTCTTCCTTCTACAAAACATTGCTTTTTTACCTTCTCATTAGTTTATATTTGGTAAATTATTAAAATAAAATTTATCATAAAACAAAGAACAATTTACACAATTATAAAACAGTATGTTTCTAATGAAAAATCCTATCCATATCTGATTTTTAATTATTTTTCCCTCTCACACTGTTAATGAAAAATAAACCTAAAGGCATGATGCTTTCAAAAGTCACTGTACGACCGTTGAGAATTCCAAAAAAGGCGTTGATATCCAAAAGGTGTTTTCATTGGCTGCAGATAAGGGAGCTAACTCAAGTTACAACTTTTTGCCGCTAGGGCAATCTGCCGGAACCCCAGGATCTAGGCGTAATAGAACAGAGGCTAATTCAGGTATGACTGAGTTGCCTCTGTGGGGAGAGAATGACATTAAAGGGGCAGTAGCACGTTTTTAGGGGGATATAAGGTGATGTCAGGAAAATGAAAATTAATGGTTCCAATTGAAAGACAATGTATTTAAAGTAAATGGGGCAGTAATTATTCAAATATATAACGTAAAGTTTAGCCATGCGATTCCTTTTTCTTACACAAAATGAATTAAAGCTGTTCACACAAAATGGCCGCCAGTGGATTTTATGTCATTCTTCATACTTTGTCCTCTGACTATGGGTGATTGGTGTGTGTAATGGGATTTTTGACACTGTCAAAATAATACATTTAGCATTAACTTACAATTATAAGTGAAAATTTTAAAATATAAAATTATCAAAAAACGTGCTACTGCCCCTTTAAGAAACAACAGAAACAAGGTTTTTAATTGTAATCTCTAATAAGTTCCAATAAATTATTGCTGAACTCTCATATAAACAACTTTCATGGAATATTTGACACCTTTACTGCACAAATACATTGTTGCTATATGCTACTTATGGATCATGTTTATCTGAGAACCAGAAGCACCCAACTTAATGCCTTCTGATTTAACTTCATTAGTAACTCATCCCTACTAGAAGTCAGATTCATAAACATATTTGTTACTGGTGAAAGGGTTAGTAAGGTAGTTCTGACTATGTCCTGTTGACCGTGTGTCAGTGAGTGTATCACCTGTGGATGTTGTTGTGTTCACTGACCAACCCATCACAGAAGGTGAGGAAACCAACGCTGATCATACAGGACGAGATGAACACCGTCACCGTCAGCACCGAGTTGAGCAGGATAAACGGCATCACCCACATCTGGGACCTGAGACAGGGAGCATGGCTTATTCAAATTGTGATCAGTTCTAAACCTTGGACTGTAGCAATTTAGAGGCATTGCGTATAACCTTGGGTCAAGATTCTCAAGGTTGTACAATAACAAATGGTATTCCTAGCATTAATTTCAAATTAGTTGGTTGAACACCCAGTCTAAGTAAACCTAGCCTCAATAATACTCGCTTCACTCCGATTTTGACTCTAGCAAGATATAGAAGCGGGTCCGTCACCCAATCTATCGAATTGACCAATCAGGGATCGTCTTACCAAGCTGCAATAGTCTGCATTTGCACATATAATGTTGGAAGGTCATAGGTCGCAAAAGGTTGGCTGATGGACCCGCTACTACATGTCACTAGACTCAATATCGGAGTGAAGCGAGTATTATTGAGGCTAAGTTTACTTAGACTGCTTGAACACCTCTCTCATATTTTCTTAGGTTGTACCATTACAAATGGTAATTCATAGTATTAATTTCAAATTAGTTGGTTGAACACCACTCCCTTTTGACAATTACTTGATCCTCGGCTACAAGCTAGTAACTGAGTGCATTGAAAGGCGATGGTGGTATCCAAACTTTTTTTTATATTTTCTGAAATTTATTAATAATAATGTGTCCATTTAAAAATAGAGCCATTGGCTCTGTAGCTCATCAGGCTTCATTATCAATTATGCTTTATTAGGGGCAACAGGACCACCAAAGCTACAATTCATAATCCTCACTAGTCAAGGGGTCTGTACACAAAGTTTCAGCTTTCTAGGCCTCATGGTTCTGGAGAAGAAGATGAAAATAGGTTTTTAGGGCGTGGCCCCTGTGGCCCTTATAAGGGGTCACAGGGCCACCAAAGCTACAATTCATAATCCTCACTAGTCAAGGGGTCTGTACACAAAGTTTGAGCTTTCTAGGCCTCATGGTTCTGGAGAAGAAGATGAAAATAGGTTTTTAGGCCGTGGCCCCTGTGGCCCTTATTAGGGGTCACAGGGCCACCAAAGCTTCAATTTATAATCCTCACTAGTCAAGGAGTCTGTACACACAATTTCAGCTTTCTAGGCCTCATGGTTATGGCGAAGAAGATGAAAATAGGTTTTGAGGCCGTGGCCCCTGTGGCCCTTATAAGGGGTCACAGGGCCACCAAAGCTACAATTCATAATCCTCACTAGTCAAGGAGTCTGTACACAAAGTTTTAGGTTTCTAGGCCTCATGGTTCTGGAGAAGAAGATGAAAATAGGTTTTTAGGGCGTTACCCCTGTGGCCCTTATTAGGGGTCACAGGGCCACCAAAGCTACAATTTTTTATCCTCACTAGCCAAGGAGTATGTACACAAAGTTTGAGGTTTCTAGGCCTTATGGTTCTGGAGAAGAAGTCGAAATTCCACAAAGTTTACGGACGGACGGATGGACGGACGGACGGACGGACGCCGGACACCATGCCATGCCATAAGCCCATCAGGCCTTACAGGCCAGATGAGCTAAAAAGTGTACATATCTGTCCACTTAATGGTTGCCCAATGCGCTACTAACCCAATATTGGGATCTTTCCTTGTGAGTGCATAGCAATGATACACAGTCATCCCGAGCCCATAGAATATACAGCCGAACACACACAGATAGATGGGGAAGTTGCAGTTGTAGTAGCCAGAAGGAGTGAATATGAAGTACGTTGCATTCTTCCAACTAATGTCTGCATACAGTATACACTGACTTCCAAAGTTGATCTGAGAAATCAAATAAGAAAGTTTTAGTAAGATGCACAAACATCAATGAATAACAAGAAAAGCCCTTAAAAAGGCATGCTTGGTGCCACGGAGGCAGATGAAGGAGATTGTGATTTGTCGAACAATTTGGGTGATAATATATGTACAACACTGGATAACAGCATGAAATGTCTTTGTTGTTTTTTGTTATTTTAAACATACATGTAAATGGCAATGCATATTATGCAAAATGTTGTATGTCGCGTCATCACTACATTGCTCAACTCGTTTAAGCCATTTCTTCATGATTTAAATGAAAAATAAAAATACGACACACTTAGAGTTAAACTTTTCAAAACATTTAAGAGTTATCTCTGCTCTGTGATGAAACAAGAAAAGCCTTTAAAAAGGCATGCTTGGTGCCACATAGGCAGATGAAGGAGATTGTGATTTGTCGAACAATTTGGGTGATAAGTGAAATATACAACACTGGATAACAGCACTAATATTAACACGAGTATTACTCAAAGTTAATTTCACAAAATTAATTTCTATCAACACGAATTGCTGAAAGTTATGAATATTTTTTACATTCATCAACGATTGTTGGTATATTTCA
This sequence comes from Steromphala cineraria, assembly GCA_916613615.1. Taxonomy (NCBI): domain Eukaryota; kingdom Metazoa; phylum Mollusca; class Gastropoda; order Trochida; family Trochidae; genus Steromphala; species Steromphala cineraria. Next base: position 5,135,565 of record OU744724.1, on the reverse strand, counting down.
AATCAAAACACACGAGGGTGATATTCAATTTATCATTCAAATTCACTCTTTTTGAGATCTCAGAGAAAAAATGTAAATCTCTGAACACAACAACACTAGATTTTCAAGACAGTGATGTGACAGTGACAGTTTATGATGTTATGGCATTGTGATGTTGTTACTTGAAGTAATGGGTTGCCATGTAGCGTTGACAATGACAGGAAATTGTGCAAAACGTACTGCCAAAACCATATCTCCTCGTCATGCCTGTTAATTATTAACTGTAGTATTACAGATAATAAACAAAATACTTTCCGATGATCTGATGGGATTTCAACCCAGCTCCGCTGAGCTAAGCCGCGGCCTTATAGTAACCGTATGGAACCAGCGATGTAGGTCATATTCTAAATATAGCACGAGTCAATTTCAGAAGCTCTGATAACAAGTGAAGAAGCGAGCAAAGCTCACATACCCCCGCTCCCCACTTTATTCGAAGAATTTTAAATAGTAAAACTGATTAATATTGGTTAAAGTATGATAGTTGAGTATACAGTAAGTCATTGTGTAAGTCTTTTTTCAACTGAAATCCAAATACCGAATTCATTTATAGGTTTTACAATTAAAAGGGTACATCTAGAGATAATGGTTGATCTTTGTTTCAAATTTGAGGTAGTTATCATGAATATTCTACGAGATGCACTGAAGACAAAATTATTTTTGTTGAGTCACTTTGTAAGTTATGTTTTCCAAAGAAACCACAGAGAAGAAAATCCATATATATCGTTTAACTCTCACAAGGCATATCCAGCAATCACAATTGACATATGTAGCAAATTTGGTGAAGCTGAGATGTATATTTCATGAAATATGCTCAGGACAGTAATTTATCATAGAATCACTGTTTTAGTCATGTTTCCAAAAATTAAAAAAATGTGATGGTCTAATCCTCAAATGGCACATCTAGGGATCATGGTTGATAAGTGTATGAAGTTTGGTGAAGCTAGAATGAATAGTTTGGGAGATATGCTCAGGACCAAAGACTTGGTCGAAGAGTCACTGTTTTAGTCATGTTTCCATGGACACCCCAAAAAATAAAAATAATTTGTTGGTCTAACTCTTAAAAGGCACAACTAGGGATCATGGTTGACATCTGTATGAAGTTTGATGAAGCTAGCATGCATAGTTTTGGAGATATGCTCCGCACAAAACGACTTCCTCAAAGAGTCACTTTTTAGTCACGTTTCCATGGAAACCGCAAAAATGAAAATTCAGAAATAGTTCTAACCCTCAAACGGCACAACTAGGGATCATGGTTGACATGTGTATGAAGTTTGATGAGGCTAGCATGCATAGTTTTGGAGATCTGCTCCGCACAAAGTTTTGGGACGGACGGACAGACGGACAGACGGACGGACGGAAAGAATGAACGCTATATACCCCCGCTTACGCTGTAAGGCGGGGGTATAATAAATACATGTTTTCAACGTAAACATTTAGTGACATCATTAAGTATGACTTGTCACGTGGTCGTAAGTGATCTACCTATTAGTAAACATAAGTCTTTTTTCAATGTCACCATCGTTCTTACACAAACATTACTTTTAAATCGCCAGGCGAGCCCAGCGTGAAATTAAATCGCGTGGGTTATAAAAAAGTGGATTCTGTGATTATTGAATGCAAAATAATGCTCTTATCTGGAACAAATGCAGACTCTTCATCAAATGAAGATGTTTTTGATTGAGTCTGTTAACATTTATCAGCGTTTTTAATAGAAAATATTGTTTCTCTTTTAACATGACATTTAAAGCGAAATCATATTCCACAGTTTAATGTGCCAAATATTTTGTATTACCCACATGGTGACGTAATGCATTTTTTGCTACAGCTCTGTTCATTGGTCTTTTGATTTGGATACAACACATGTGATTGAAAATATCAAGAGTAATATAGAGAGAATTCAGAAGTTTTAGGAGAATCAAATCATAATACTTGGTGCCCTTTGGGGCACCAAGCAATAACGGGACATAATTGATGTTATGATATGATTATTATTATCAAAATATTCTCCTATTATAACTTATTTTGGTTTTGGTTAGTCTTATGACTTGGAAATGTACTTACAGTAAGTAAACTTTCAAAAATTTATCATGTGATTCTTCATAAAACATCAAGGTTGTCAATAATCAATAACTTTCGTTTTCGTTAGAAGATGAATAATAATCACTTAAACAGGACGAGGAGATAAATTTATTTCCGTTTTTTGAATAATTTCGTTTTTCTATTGTTGGGTTGTGTCCCAGGACTGCAGGAGAAAGTTTATTTTTGAAAGTTTCTCCATCAAAAGTCAAGATTTGCATTTTTTTCTAAGTGCATTTACTTTTACATTAGTTGAGTTATCATACACGATGATTACAATTAATATATAATCCACGCGGCATGCAAAAAACACCCGCGAAAGTTAAGGATATCAAAACGTGGGGGCGTTTCCGCATGTGAAAAGTTTTCTTTTAAGATATTTCTACAAAACAATATAAAATTGCAACAACAAACCGAAGTGACGCCAAGAGGAATGGAAACAATAAAACCCAGAACAAATGTTGTCAAGTAGAGTATCCCCTGAACAATGAGCTGAATGTCCAAAATTATGAACGCCATGATTCCCGGTTCGTTGTTTACATCAGACACTTTTGTGACTCCGAACTAAAAAAACATCAAGGGAGATAACTCCTGTTTCTTCATTTAGAGCACTTATGTGCACATTTTTAAATCAATGATCTTTGATTAAAAAAGAAATACAATACTTTTGTTTGTGAACTTAACTTACTTTTTTTCTCTCATTATCTTCTGTGTGTTTGTGTTTTTATTATTTTATTCAATCAAAAGATTTTATTATCTTGGCAAATGAAACTAAAAATGATTTCGGACATGTGTATACAAAATATAAAGAGTTTTATTTCATGAGATGAATGCAAAACTTATAATCGAAAAAAAGTATTTATTTTCTCTCAGAATGGTAGATCTTAATGATATTTGAATTAATGATAAGTGAATCAGAGCATTTAAAAGTGCATCTTGTCTCAGGTTATAAATTACATGCTGACGGGGGTGAGGTGAGGCGATCTTGGGTTTAGCGCCACTTTCAAGAGTATTTCACTGTATATAGCGGCTGCTAGTATTATTGCAGGGAGAAAGCCTGTAACAACATTGTTGCTATGCATTGCAGTGAAACCTGTGAGCCATGGCTGGAACTAGCAAACCATGGGTGGTACCGGCTGAAATTCAGTATAGCATTGCACCCAAACCTGACTGCGTGCATCTTCCTACGCAGAGCCTAAAAGGCCAGTTTCCAAACTGTCATTTTATGCCTTGCTGCAGAGACTTTACTTTTCTGTGCTGCTATAGTGCCCCTACAGAGTAGAGAGCAAGCACAGAAAACTCAAGGTAATGCAGCAAGGCATAAACTGACAGTTTGGAAACTGGCCTTTTAGGCTCTGCGTAGGAAGATGGACTGCGTGTAGAAAGACAAAGTTGCCTAGTTCCTGGCGGGATTCGAACCATGTACCTCCTGATCCGAAGCCAAATGTGCTAACCACTGCACTATCCCTCCCCTTTACGCTGACAATCAACCTACATATGAATGGAATCGTTAAATATCTAATAAACGATTTACAGAAAATTTGTAAACAAGAAAATATGATTACATCTTAAAGAGCTTGATAATTCAATAAGAATTTTTTTGAAGATTCCAACCTTCCCTGAAAGGAGTACTGTATTAAAACCACAAATTGAGGTGGTTTACAGCAAGGTTATTATGGATAGTCAAATTCTTTATTGAAAGAAACAAAACAAACCACTTGTTAGAGTCATTAAGTCAATATTGCTAGGTAATAATTGTTTATGTAAGCCAGATAAATAACGGTAATAATTTTAATAGAATTAGTGACCTAAGAGACAAAGGCCTAAAAAACTAAATTCTGTGAACGGTGTGGTCAGACCTTTCAGCTGATAGGGATCATAATTGATGAGAGTTGACAAACCTACCGGTGTTACATCATTTGATCCATCCATAGACGGTTGTCTACCAATCTTTATAGGTATGGCTTATGTTGGTCAAACTAGATTAGCGTTTGCGGGATACCGCAAAAGCAGAGCAGCCCCGGAACTTTGGGTTTCGCCTTACCCTGTTCCGCCTTTTACAGGCCTCACCAAATTGGGAATTTTCTCGTGACCTTGACCTTTGACACTCAAGGTCACACAATCAATGAACACATTTCATTGAGTATAACATTATTGTAATGAAATAAAGTGTTAAAAATACAATTAATCCATTTTCTCCATATATGTTGACCTTGCTGTGACCTTGACCTTCGACAGTTAGTACCCAAAACTTTTTGAAAATGTTGTACTTCTCGAGAGATAATATATACAAAATCTAAACTTCATAGCACAAAAACTTTTCAAGTTATTGTGTTTACAAGGAACTGCAATAACTCATATCTCATGACCTTGACCTTTGACCTTCAAGGTCACACAATAATTGAACACTTTTTATTGAGTATAACAATCATGTATTGATTCAATTCAATTCATTTTATTTCGGTTTTGTAGGCCATTGGCCCATGTACAATTGCAATATAATTCACAAAATAAGAGTAGCAAATCAAAGTATAAAACAATAGTTAAGTTATTACAGAAGACATAGTACGCTTTCTAAGAGCAAGAGCTTCCTTACAATAATTTGCACATTTAAATAATGAATTACTACATTTGCTGCTTATTAACTTAAGGTAATATTGTAATGTGTTACCCTGTCTACAACATTGATAATAGTTTTCCCTGATTGAAGCATATGCGTCACATACAAACAAAAAGTGAATTTCATCTTCAATCAGGCCACATTCACACATTTTACAGATTCTATTCACATTAAAACCTCGAATATTACATCTCAGGGGAAGTGCATGTAGTCTTAATAAACAAATAGTTCTTCGGATTGCTATATGGTTAATAGAAGATACATAATGTTCAATACTTAACAACGGTTTAACTTCTTTGAAATATCTAAGATGTAAAGACTCATTTATTTTACCAAGAATATTTTGTTTATTACAGTCCATAATTCGATTCTTGAAATTAGAAATAAAACATTTAATATCGCCAACATCCTGACTGTACCATACAAATCCGAAACCAAAGGAACATAAAAGATATTTAACCGACGTTGCCCAAGTTATTCTGCCAACTGAATCTAATTTCCTCATAAGAAGATAAGACTGTTTTGGATAACGATCTTCTGACATCCTCAACAATTTACACCAATAATTAATGCACCTCACGTAATAATCCACATAAATGCTTAATCTGCCACAATCTGCTAAAATACCATTACTAGAGACATGCTTTCCGACACCAAGTACATATTTACAAAAATTAGTGTGAAATATTTCAATAGATTTCCTTTCCTCAAATCCCCAAATTTCAGAGCCATACAATAATACGGGTTTAACCTTACTATCAAATAATTTGAACATCACACCAACCGGCATATTGGGGTATTTGAGAAATAACCTTTTCAAAGAAAAAAGAGCCTTACTCGCCTTACTAACTAAGTTTTGTACACACTTTGTCCAGCAGAGCCGAGTGGAAAACAGAATACCAAGATAGTTATAATACGTTGAAGTCTTAATTTGAATGCCATTATAAAACCACTTTTCATTTAAACGAAGATAACCACCATTGCGAAATACCAATACCTCAGTTTTATCCATATTAACCTCAAGACCCCATGAGCTGCAAAACTTATGTAAAATATCTATCTTTCTTTGTAAGCCTATCACTGTGTCATCAAATAAATTAAGGTCATCAGCATACAGTAATGAAAGTAAGTCCGAAAATTCTGACCCAACAAAAATACCCCTAACCCCTGAGTTTTGCAACATACCCTGAAACTCTGATATAAACATCGAAAAAAGAAGCGGACTTAAAATGCAACCTTGACGCACACCACTTACTGACTCAAAATATTCACCGATTGAAGAATGAGAATGCCGAACAGCGACTAATATTTTAGAATACATATCCCGTAAAATTAGTATTAACTTGCCTCTTATACCTTGTCTAAAAAGTGAATACCATAGTAATGTATTGATTAAAAGTGATCATAGTTAAAATTAAGCATTTTCGCTAAACCATGCTTAAGTCATGACCTTGCTGTGACCTTGACCTTTGACAGATTGTAGCCGAAACCTTTTCAAAATTTTTTACTTTTCCAAGGATGATATATACCAAGTTAGAGCTTCATAGCACAAAAACTTTTCAAGTTACCGTGTTTACAAAGAATTTTGTGGTGATTTTATAACTCGTGACCTTGACCTTTGAACTTGAAAGTGAACATGTCATAATGATTCCCTGGAAGTATTAACATTTAGACATGTTCATGAGTTCTGAAAAGCTAAATGGGATAAAGTTATACCCCAATTTAGTGCATTTTGTAATAACTCATATCTCATGACCTTGACCTTTGACCTTCAAGGTCACACAATCATTGAACACTTTTTTTTTAGTATAACAATCATGTATTGATTAAAAGTGTTCATAGTTAAAATAAAGCATTTTCGCTAAAACATGCTTACGTCATGACCTTGCTGTGACCTTGACCTTTGACGGATTGTAGCCAAAACCTTTTCAAAATTTTTTACTTTTCCAAGGATGATATATACCAAGTTAGAGCTTCATAGCACAAAAACTTTTCAAGTTATCGCGTTTACAAGGAATTCTTAGTGTGAATACATAGCTCGTGACCTTGACCTTTGACCTTGAAAGTGAACGTGTCAAAATCGTTCCCCCGAGGTATGAGGAGTAAGGTATGAATAAGAGTTCTGGAAAGCTTAGGGGAAAAAAGTTATAGCTAGTAGTACGAGTGCGGCGGCGGCGGCGGCGGCGATGGAAACTTCACAAAAACTGATAGCAGCCCCGTCCTTAGACGGGGCTGCTAATGATATCCAACAATGAGAATACATGAATGGGTTTATTTGCATAAATTTATCAGAAAAGCTATCAGAAAAGCATAAATCTGTTTGTCATTTGCTTGACAATAAGCAGCAAACTATAGGACAAACAATTAACTTTGCACCAACAAGTGTTTAATAAAACAAGCAGCTGACATGGTCGAGCTATATCCCCCGCAAATTGCATAATATGTATAGGTTTTCCTTTTCATTTTGCTGATTAATTTTTGCCGCTCAAAATAACACAATTTTTCTAGGATATGAAGGAAACTGTTCTAATAAAAAAATAAATGATACCAACTTTATGTTCATTGGCATAATTCGAGTAAACTGACAAAATTAAAATCAAACAAATAAATTTGGTAAGTATTTGGATCTCCAAGATCAATTTGATCATATGTATTAACAAACATATTTTCAAAAGTGTTCTTCATGACACACCTTCATATGATTATGTATCTACACATTCAATTTGATCAATATTAAATTTTGATGATTAGTTTAGAAGTTGTAACCGGACAGGACTTGTAACAGTTTTTCAACAGAGTCCTCATTTTTGGCTAAAAATGGCCAAATTTTGCAAAAAATATTTTCAAAATTGTTCTTCATGACACACCTTCATAAATAATTATGATTATGTATCTACATATCCAATTTGATCAATATTTGATGATTAGTTTAGAAATTGTGAGCCGGACAGGACTTGTAACAGTTTTTCAACAGAGTCCTAATTTTTGGCCAAAAGGCCAAATTTTATGAAAATATTTTCAAAATTGTTCTTCATGACACACCTTCATATGATTATGTATCTACATATCCAATTTGATCAATATTTGATGATTAGTTTAGAAGTTGTGAGCCAGTGATTGAGTGAGTGAAATGGTGTTTAACGTGTTTTGATTGTGAACCAGACAGGACTTGTAACAGTTTTCCAACAGAGTCCTCAATTTTGGCCCAAAAAGAAAAAATTTATGAAAATATTTTCAAAATTGTTCTTCATGACACACCTTCATATGATTATGTATCTACATATCCAATTTGATCAATATTTGATGATTAGTTTAGAAGTTGTGAGCCAGTGAGTGAGTGAGTGAAATGGTGTTTAACGTGTTTTGATTGTGAACCAGACAGGACTTGTAACAGTTTTCCAACAGAGTCCTCAATTTTGCCCCAAAAAGACAAAATTTTATTAAAATATTTTCAAAATTGTTCTTCATGACACACCTTCATATGATTATGTATCTACATATCCAATTTTATCAATATTTGATGATTAGTTTAGAAATTGTGAGCCGGACAGGACTTTAGCAGTTTTCCAACAGAGTCCTCATTTTTGGCCAAAAAGGGCAAAATTTTATGAAAATATTTTCAAAATTGTTTTTTATGACACACCTTCATATGATTATGTATCTACATATCCAATTTGATCAATATTTGATGATTAGTTTAGAAGTTGTGAGCCGGACGGGACATGTAACAGATTTCTTACAAATTTACCACTTTTTCTCCAAAATCCTAATATTTTATGTAGATTTTCAGAAAATTGTTGCTCATGACAGATTATCACATGTTTCTTCATTTCGATGACGAATTTGAATTGAAATGGTTGATTAGTTACAAAGTTATTAGCCGGACACAAAGTGTAACGGACGGACGGTACCAATTTTAATACCCCCCGTTGCGGGGGATAAAAATTGAAGGGTATGAAGAAGTTGAATGCACAAAAATAGAGCCATTGGCTCTGTAGCTCATCAGGTTTAATCTATATTCATCATACGAGGGGCCACCGGGTCACCAAATTTTAAGTTGTTAAGATGACAAACAAACAAAAAACAGGCAAATACTGCCTTTGATGTCTAAGCCTGAGTTTTGTTGTCGGGACATTTTTGCTTGGTTTGTTTGTACAGTTAGCTTCCAGTAGCAGCTTTTGTTTGGATGATGCATTAAACCTCCATTGATACTATATCCTCCAAATTGTAATCCATAACATGCATTCATGCAATCATATAAATCTATCCAACCCTTGTGGCGGTAGGTCAAGGAAAAGTGAAAGAAAAGTTTATTGATATTTTATTATGATTATGACATAAATATCTCTGTGGACATTTTTGAGGATGATTTTAGTAAAACATTTCATAGATGTGGCGTGATGAATTGATGCAGTCTACGTCATTTTGCAAGAGATGTCCGTTTTCTGAAATAGTAAAATATTCATCGTAAGTTTTATATCATTATCATAAACAAACATTAACATTAGAATTGTATCTTACTTTGCAGAGTACCAAAGGCGGCAGGTTAGACAGAATAAGTGCACACTTCGGTAAGGTAAAATAGATCTCATATAGAAAAAGTGAACAAAAGTTACAGGTAGAGAGAGTTTAAGGAATACCTTGCCCTTGGTGTGTCGGTCCCCTTGCAGCTCCGACACTCCCACCTGCCGGTCGGGATGGATCTCAGTCCCACACAGAACGTGTGATATCCTCGGTCACACCGGTCACAGAACATCATCTTGTCCTGAAATATTGACATATTTAGTTTCACTGGTAAGAGATTTTCTGAAATCTAGGCCAAAAATTGACATACTGAATAAAACCAAATGTAGGCCCTATTTTACACATAAGCTTCACTTTAAAACCTGGCTTTCATGTGCACAATATTAAATAAGTATACACATGCCAATATTACTAAAAGCACTGTTAAACTCTCACCCAGCTTATTGATTAAGACATACATGTATTATTATGGGATTTTAACCTTCAGACCCCTTGACAAATTGGAGATTCTTAAAATTAATACAGATGATGCTTTTTCACCCTTAATGACTGGCTTGATCATCATATAAAATGCATAATGTCATGTTTCATCTCAGCTGGAAACTTTTCTGTTATTTTACCAAACCATCTCAATTGATAATATAACTTTTGGCTGGCTACTTTTCAAACCTATTTGCACACTAAATGATCTATATACCGGGGTAGTCATGTATTTAGATAAAGTCCAATTTCATCTCTTACCTCATCATAAGGGTCCATGCACTCAACGCATGTTTTACACTCCATACACTGCCAGGGGTACGTCCTGATCACGGACACCATAGCGTTGGTCAGGTCCAGACAGTTGGGGTGGCCTGAATAGAAGAACAAGGGAATTCCTCATCATCAAATAGTCCATATCAAAAGAACACCAATAAAGTTGATAAGGACGACATAATCTGATTCGAATACAAACATTGATTCACTCTACAACTTTTAATACTTTTTCAGAATCCTATGCAAAACAGTGATAATGTGACAATATATGCTTTGGTTCAAGATTGTTTTACAAGAAATACTATTCATGTGATTCATATATCACTACACCGAAAAGGTCCAAAATGTCAAGAGAGTACCCAAGATTTTACAGGACAATCATCAATATAGAATGTTTAAGACACAGTTCCAACTCATTCAGTTAAATTTCATAAAAGCCCATGAAAGTGTCATTACTCTTCCTTTATATTTACTTTTCCAATATCAATTCTGTTACAAGAGTAATGGCAGTTCTGCAAAGGCATTATAAAACCCATTTTCATCACTTATCAAAAATAACGAGTAATGATTGATATATCAATGTTAATACTGACCGACAGTTCCGCACTCTGAGCACTTAATCATCTCCTGATCTTCCGACTCCGTCTTCTCCTGCTTCAGCTTCTTCCTCCGTGGAGTCTTCTTCTCCGGGGGCGGAGCTTCAACACTGTTACAGATGCGACACTTCTCCTCAACCAGGGGCACTGCCTGCAGGAAACAGAGCTTGTTAGAAGAAGGTGGCAATGGCACACATGCTAGTTTTGATGGAGTCAAAGATGGTGGTTTTCCGTGTGTGTTGGTGGGTTGGAGGGAGAAGTATTTCGCATATAACAACCGATGGTCTTGGGGTTTCAACTCTCTGCTCTCTATAGAAGTTAAAATTGCAAGTAGGAATGATGAAATGTTTACCGCTATTTATTTTGAAATCTCTATTTGCCACTGACATATGTTTTTCTACTTCTTCCCCAATAAATACTTGTTACTTGTGAGACTTGTGAGAGATAATGTTTTCCCCACTCACCAACACTTCCTCCTTAGACTTGGCATCTTCCTCTACATCTGAGTCACTTCCGTCCGAGTCACTGCTACCATCCCCATCACTCTCACCCTCAGATGCCGAGCCTGGTTTGTCCTGCAATATGGTGGTGAAGAGCTTATCAGCATTAAGTGAAAGAGAAATTATATCAATATCAACACATTGTTTTTATGCCAAGACAGTACATATGACAAAAATGAAGATCATATCAATTACAATATCAAATTTGGCTTGATCAAAATTGGACTTGAAATGTTTAAAATGTAACTTTAAACAATATTTTTGTCCGAAAGACAGTGATCCACAAACAACGGTGCTGAATGACAATGGTTAAGAGAGACCCAAGTTAGGCTAAAGAATCCTTTATACATTAACTAAAAGTAGTTGTAGTCAGATAGTATTTCACAGACATGTACATGTTAAATACTGGAACCATGTGTGTGTGTGAGTGTTAGATCTTTGTCGAGACAGCTTTGTGCTGATGAGTTTTTGTTTATACACACACAGTGACAAGTTGTGAGTGAGTTTTACCTCTGTGTTGTCCTCTACCTCGGAGGAGTCAGCATCACTTGTTGCCTTGGCCAGCATGTTGGACATCTTTTTAGGAGGGTCAAACACTGTTGTATTGAGCGGAAGGTACTTTAACTCAGGACTTGTATATCTGTAGCAGATTTGAATGATAATATGAGCCATCTACATGGTGTATGACTGCTGACAATTGCACAAACAGTTCTTGTAAATGATAAAGACTAGGGAGTCATACTCTGTTACTCTTTACCCTGACAAACAAAATAACTCAAATCAATCATCAGCATACTCAAAGATTTCCTTAATGCAAACAAAACAGACTGTATTCCCCATCTGAAACTATTTCAGTATAACCCATCTACCTGTAATAGAGATATAATACAGTAATAAGAACCTGCCTTCTAAATAAAAACTGTCATGTTTGAAGGGGTAAAATGTGTAACACTTTTTAATGAACGAATGTTTTTTTCTAAATAAGGAACAGAGCACTAGAATTGACACGAAAGGTGAGTCCTTACTTGCAGTAGTAGTTCTGGAACTGTCCAGGTATGAGAGCTACTGGATAGGGTCCCGGCTTGGTTGCCTCAGGAGGAAGCTTCTTGTGTCGGCCATTGGGGTACTGAATCATCTGAAAACATATGTGAACTTAAATGATTTGTGCTCTTGTTTGTTGCTTTACTTTTCATTGAAATGTCCTTGAATTATCATTTGTTCCGCCATAATCCTACAAAAAAATTTACTATTGCCTTGCCGTATTTCTTACAAGGATATATATTAGCTAAATGTATAAAGCTACAAAAAAGGCTTTGTTAATGTCACACTAATTTATCATAGACAATTGGAACTACAATAAAAAACCAAAAATGAAAATAGAGTATCTTCATATCAATTTTTACAAATTTGTAGGTATGCCGAACCTTGTTTTTTTTAACCTGAAGACAATAACAAGAAAACTTATTGACTTGTATTTTGCATATATAAAACCGATGAGACATGATGCCGCGCCCACTTACAAAGGTCTGAAGATCAAAGTAAGCACGCCTCTCCTCTCTCCGCTCCCGCTGGAACTGTGCGTTGAAGTCAGCTGCGGCCTTCACCGCCTTCTTGATGTACGCTCCCATATTCCTCTTGTCTAGCTTCGGCTGTAGCAAAAAACATAAATAATATAATAATATACAGCATTTTTATAGCGCCCTATTTGATATATATATTATCACTCTAAGGCGCTATATATATACTGATACTGAGATCATAAACAGATGTTTGACTGCCAACTAAGAAATCAATATTTGCAAATAAAAGGGGTCTTCTATTACAATAATCAGCATTAACTATACCAATTCTTGAGTCCAGCTACTACTGTTGCAAATTGAATTTGGTACGGTTATTTGAGTCACTCTAAACTTGAAAAGATCTTCAAGAACATATTTCATGATTTTTATACAATTTGTTTCTGTTTTACAATAATTAGAGTGCCAAAACATGTCAAACAATCCTTTTGTCATGTCTGTAGATGTTTACAGTTGCACCTCGTTATCCAACAACTAGTCCAGATAAGGGATGACTGATCACACTGACCATTTTTTTCTAGTCACATCTTTAATTGTAACATACCATAACAGTTTAGCAAAGGGTAAACATACAAGTAAACTCTATTGTAATATTGGGTAAAAAAAAGTATGAAGAAAGAGGTACAGAATTTGGTATACTTATTTTAGTGATTCAGTTTGAAAAGAAAGTGGCAACTGAACTGTTGCTGTTTGTATCAAATTAGCCACAAAACATGTAAAAGAGAATCCCAAAAGTATCATTCCTGTAGATATACATTCAGATAATCAAAGAGTTGAGGAACTAAAACAGTGACCCACCACTTCATACTCCTTGTGTTTGTTGCTGATGTTCTGTCTCTCCTTCTCGTGCAGCACGTGGGCGTACTCCTGTAACACATGGAACTGTAGGTTATACACAGACAGAGCCTTAGACTTTACTTGTGAGATCAAGTGGGACATTTGGCATTATCGGTGGGTGATTACAAAGACATGAAGGACAAACTCACAATTTGGAAACGATTGGTTGGTTTGTAACAAATGTGTTCTGTGCACTAAGTACTAAATACATGGCATCAGGTTACTGGATCATAGGTTGCCAATATTTCAGCAATTAATAATCCTTCAAATACTAAATAACTTTTTCTCTGTACTATTATATAACTTACACAGAAAAAATAATATTATATAATTTGAAAAGAAAGATTTCAGTGAAGCTCTGAGTGCTGACATCAATCTGATAAACCCGTGTATAAAACAGCTGATCTGACGTGTGTACGCACCCTGTACCTCTCCTGATAGTCCTTGTGCATCAGATCGTACACTTCCTCACTCCTCAGTGCCGTCAGACCTGCAACACATAGCAGCACACCACGTCAGCATATACTCCATGTAGCAATGACAAATGTTGTATGTATCTTAAGTTCTTGACATCCAAATACACTTAGCTCCATGTGCCTATGACAACCATGGAGAAACAAACCAAATGAAGACAAGTATTTTATTGCAGTGTTCGAAATAAGCACTAGTTTGGTTGATGATCGCTTCTGGGAAACAAATTCTAGTAATGGACTGGTTAATATTTTCGGATGATTTGACAATGGAGATGCATTTGCCAGTTTGAGTTTGTTTGGATTAATGTTTACAGAAATGCACAGGTCTGTATGGCTGCTGTGATTATACGCTCAATTTCTACCCCTGTCTCTATAACATCATTTCTATTATGACAGGATGATGTTTAGTTACAGATCCTTGTATCCTTCTCATGCATGGAAACATCTTAGTTGACTGTATCATATTGTTAAATGTTTTGAGATTATTTATGAATTACTTATCAAGAATACTAATGTTACAGAACTTGGAGCTATTGGTTTTTAGCATTATTCATACAATATGGAATATAAAAAACATAGATTGCTCAAGATTGAAATCTTAATCTATGAACTGTTCACTACAGTTTGTTGATCAAGCACTTCCAAAATAATGAAGAAAGATTTTTGAAGACATGGACTGATTAACAATAGGAATAACTAAATGTTTTTTGTTAACTAATGAAAAATTCATTATTCTGCTGAATATCATTGTAAAATCTTTTGTAATCTTAGTTATAAGTCCAATGTCAATCATGACTATAGGATGATTATACAAAAACTGTTTAAAAGTATGCTAACCAAAGTGACCAAGCTATCTATCTGAACATGTGAGCTTCAATCACCTGCCCTGTCACCTCAGCTAATGAACCCCTATCGTGGACCCGCAGAACTCAGTGAGAGAATAAAGTTATCAATTTCTCCTCTTCTCTAATTAACCCAGCATGGGTCCCCCTAAAGCTACCAGTCTTCAGCAGGGGAGGTAACTCTAGCGGCCCTGGCCTAAAGTACAGCACACTGTCACCGTTGTGGTCCTTAGCCTCAAGGCATTTCCCTGAGTGCCAGACACTATACTCCACACTACCCTTTCATCAACATTCACAGGTAACGTAGAATTAAACCCAAGAAAGAACAGTTCTTGATTAACCCTTATTTGACAGTACCCTTCATGTGACAATTGTATGAATTAGAAAAATCTATTATTTTGATCAGATATGATACAAAAGGGTGAAGAAATATGTTGATTTGTTTCAAGATTATGATCCCTGTTCTCAGATACAGAGAATGAAAATGAGACTAATTACAGTCAACACATCCTGGTGTGCTTCTGTCAAGTTTACATCTTAGTTTTCAGGTTTCTGATACAAGTCAAGTACGTCATCAGGGTTGTGAAATTGGCATAGCTTGCTATCTGTTGAGCCCATGAATGAAGATGAGTTAGAAGCAAATCATTATTTCTTGAATCCTCGTAAGCGAGACACCTGGATCTGAGGTAAGAATTTCAGTTTATCGTTTTGTTTTAACATGATTGTATTTGTGATAGAATGGTTTTGATAAAAGATAATTTAGTTCCTATTTTTCAAGCTTTTTC
Organism: Steromphala cineraria; assembly: GCA_916613615.1. Classification (NCBI taxonomy): domain Eukaryota; kingdom Metazoa; phylum Mollusca; class Gastropoda; order Trochida; family Trochidae; genus Steromphala; species Steromphala cineraria. The sequence goes on along the minus strand of OU744724.1, from coordinate 5,119,940 downwards.
ATGTAAAAATTATGGGGAGAATGTAAAAGGGATAGAAAACTTTCGGCCATAAAATATCTTATACATGTATGTACAGTCACAACTCATAATGATAACATTGTTCATTATCGTTGGAAATTTTCTTCTGTAGCTTAGGAAATGCTCCCCCTTAGCAGAGATTTTAATCAATTATTGTGAAAACAATTATGAAAGGAATACATCTATTAGTGTCTTGCCATGACACATGCATATTAACTATTACCAAAATGTTTGTGCAGAACAATCAATCATTGAAGCATCGGAACTCACCTAGATCGCACTGTGTCTCCGATACCACACCTCTTTCTCTCAGGAAATCTTTCTCATTCTTATCACAGGTTCTTCTGTACAAATCTGAAAATAACTTCTCATTATCATCAAATCATAGCATTTTGATCATTAAAAGCTTTTAGTAACAATGCAGTGTGAGCAGACATGTACTTGATGCTGCCGACATCATTGTAAAAAAAAAACAGTTGTCAAAACAGTATTTCCTAGGAGATATTACATGATCTCGCACAAGCGATTTCTTCTGAGGTGCAGAGGTGGTTATTGTTATTTACATCTTTTTTCCTGAAATGGTAGATTTTGATCACAGTATTGGCTAAAGAGGTTGACACTGCACATACCTGGATATTTCCGTTTGAATGACTTGATCTGTAGATATTCGCAGATCTGTTCCTGCAGCATGTACCACTCTCCTCCGTCTAGCGGCCACTGGTACTCAAACAGGTTCTCCGCAGGAAATGTACTGAAACAGAAAGGAAAATAACTGAAAAAACTCTTTTTTCATTGAACATCTTGTTAACTGTATTTTTTTAAAATATTAACATACTCATTAACATAGTTCTTTATTGATAAGAAATAGTGTTGACATCAAGATTAATAACTGAAAATTAAACACAACAAAGTGACAGAACAGAATCTTATTACTCAAGAAGTGAGAAATCTTACACCAGTCACACTTGTAAAAATAAATTACTTTAGACTCTTGGCAGCTTCATTGATACTCAGGCCAGGAAGCTCAATAGTAAATTATTCAAAAGGGTATCATAATAAATGAAGAATAAAATATCAAGAAAACATACCCATCATCATCTTCAGGTTCCACTGTGCTCATGACACTGCCAGGTCGTGACCTCTTGGCCGGGGTAGGACAATCCTTGATAATGATATCCATTGACATGGAACCATCCTCTGGGACAGTGCTACTCATACCCAGCACACAGTCTAGACTAAGGCTGTTCTCATCCATGAAAGCATCAGTGATCGGGAAGCTGCGGGGTTTGGAAATTGTTGGTTTAAATGGTTTTGTTCCAAGTTCAGTCTCAGGCAGGAGGGAGTCGCCGTCTTCTGCATCAATAGGTTGTGTTGGAGTATCCACAGGTTCATCTACATCCAAGGTTGCCATGGGGGTCCCGACATCCTCCTCCATATTTGACTCCTCCTCTTCAACCTCCATTGAATCCAACGCTTCACTTATTTTAGGATCAATGAGTGTACACTTCTCTTGTCCTGACACCTCTGAGTCCTTGTCTACAGGCTCCTCATCCTTTACAAGAGGTTTCTCATTTGAGCCTCCTTCTTCTTCAAGACTGGGCTGGAACTCAGCACTCCCGTGTGATGCTGTCTCTATATCGTCAATCTCTCCCTTGTCAGATTGGTCAGTGCCTTCCACGATCTTTGCACTGTTGTTAGTGTTCCCAAGTTCTGATGGAATGTTCTGAGGTTCAATAACCTCTTCCGGTGATTTAGTGTCAGGCTGTTCTTTGGTTTCATCGTCACTTAGCTTTGCTTCTTTTGGTGTTTCAATATTCTGCACAATTTCTTTATTACAACTTTCATCTTCACCTTCATCTGCCTGCAGGTTGTCTGTTTTTGGATTTATTTTTTCAACGGTTTGAGAATCAGTTTCTTCAATTCTATTACTTGTATCTTGTTCCTGTTCTGTTTTGCTAAGGTCCTCCTTAGCATCTTGTTCCTTTGATTCCGTTACAGATTCAAGTTCTGTACTATCCTGTGTTGGAACAGGATTCTGTTGTTCTTCTGCGGCCACAATCTCATTATTAGTGTCCATTTCTTCCTCTTCAGAACTTGAAGGTGTGATAGGGTAGTCTACAATTATTCCAAGGCTGGACCTCTTCACTGCATCACCTTCATTCGTATCCTTATTTTCACTAGCAGGACACGCAGTTTCTGTCGAACTTGTTGACGGTGCAGAGAGGGACTCCTTTGAGCTACTTGATACTGGGGGTGTTTCTGTGTTATCAGGACTTGTTAATTTTTGGTCGTTTAGGTTATCTTGTGCTGAATTCTGAAAGAAAGGATATATCTTTTTTATAAAACTTAACCCCCAAAATAGTAAATGATAACAATATGATATCCACTTGCATTATGTGAATTAGAAAAGATCAAAACTTTAGCAAGAAAATGTCATAAAATTATATATGACAGTGATCTTACGGGCAAAAAGGTTCTATAGAATTAAAAAATAGATGCAACTTAAGGAAACGTGAGAGCGAATAGAACTAAGTAAACGATGCTGACAAAATAAACAAAGAAAACAATAACATGTCCATGTAATATCGGTCAAAATACAAAATATTAAACATGACTTGTAAATTATGAATAGCCTGAACCTTAGATATAGGTATCATGAAATATTTTCAACAACGATGCACCATTTTGCAATCGTAGTTACCTGTGAATCGGCGTCTCCTGTGCCTCCAACAGCGTCTGAGCTTAAATTGGACGCCATGTTGGATTTGCACAAAGCCACCTTCGTAATTGAAGAGTTGCAGACCGCTAGAAATTATTTGGAGTGAAATTAAAAAAGTCGCGTCTTTGCATGTAACTAAAACAAAATCAATGAAATCATGTTTCAATTTTGCCAATGCTCTTTGTTTAAGCAAATGTATTTCAATAACTACTTTTATTTCCTTTTATTACAGGAAACTTATAACATGACTTTTGATTCTCAGTCATATCAACATCAAATGTATGGAGCTGAATATACGGGTAAGAAATCTTAAGACTATTAAATCTTTTCAAATCATCGCTTCCAGTAATTGACGAATCTTTCGAATTTTTGCACAAAGTATAATGTGGTAATGCAAATATCAGCTTTTATAAGGTTTCATTTTATTTAAAATATTTATGCGCTGGAAATAAGCTGAACAAAAACATTATTACTTCATTCCTTATGAAAATTGCAATCTGTAAAAACAAATACGATTTCATTACATTAAAAGATATGTCTACCTTTCAAGTTTTCTTCATCCAGACTATCCAGCCGCCAGCCAGGACACTAACATCAGTATCTCTGCCGTGGTGTCGGCATCTTGCGTCATCGTCAACGACGGACAACAACAACATGATGTCACCAACCACTTTAACTTTCCACAAGAATCATATTTACCTGTAACTCAACCTCTTGATCAGCATTCCTTGGATAACCAATCATACCCGACTGATGACTTTCAAAATTTTACGAACCTGCCTTACAATCAGGTAGGCCTATCTTTCCCCGATATCAACCAACAGGACCCTTTCTATCAAAGCCAGCAGTGTTGTGGGACAGGCAACAACGTAGTTACCCAGTCAAATCAATCAGAAATAGGAAATAATGCCGTTCCCTTCCCTGATTCAAATTATCGTTGTTATGAAGCAGATGATATCGCAGGATATACCCCGACTCAGTCATATAGCACATCTTGTGAGAGTAGCCTCCCCTTCGAGCCTTCAACAGTACCCCCGTACGAGAGACGTAGTTTCAACGATTCTGATCATATCGCAGAATACGATAGCTATTTTCCTGATAGTTCGACAAGCGGCGAATTCGAACCGATATCGTGTCGCCCCAGCTCACAGCTTTCACAAGAAAAAAACTTAAAGAATGACCTTGATCTGAAGTTTGACCTTGACGTTGACGAGATGATCAGCACTGGCGTTACCGTCGCCGGCTTCAAACCAAGGGGGATAATCCGGAAAAGGAAGAAATCGAAGACCCCATGTGATGCGAAAGATGGAGGATATTGGTCGAAGCGCGTCAAAAACAACGACTCAGCTCGCAGATCACGCGAAACGAAGAAAGAAAAGGAACGGAATTTTTACAAAAGAGCTCTTGAACTTGAGTATGAAAATTTTTACTTGAAGGAGAAAATTTCGAAACTTGAAACCAAACTCTCAGTGTTCAGCGGCAACCACGATTCTAATCAAATGACTGCGGCGGAGTCAGTCCTTGAGCCGTTTCCTTGAATGAACAGTTTCTGGTACTCTGTTCGACATCGACATTGTCACATTGTTGTTTGGTATTATCAATCGCGGAATCAAGGGAGTTAAGGTTCTCTTGTACTCGGGGGACAAGGGGGTTAACAATATGACTGCATGTTGATTGTGCAGTTTTTAAAGTATATTTTAGTTTTAACTGACTTGTGTTGCCGATTATTCGTATTTACCCCCATTACATATACCAAGTTAAAACCGTATCCCAAATATTTTACATTGTTAAAGAGTTGTTGTTAATATTTTTTGTGTGATGGAAAATTCTGATATAATCTAAGAAGTCTAAGGTTTTGACCAGTATTTTACTATTTATATTTAATGTTTATTCAGCCATTGTCCATTGACATATTCATCAAATCATTTGTCTTTCTTTTTCCGTTCTTCATTTCACTCTTTATTGTTTAGGAGATGATAGTAATAATGAATCAAAATAAATTCTTGAAAATCAGTACATTTGGACACTCAATGCTTATAATGTCATTTTACTTTTGGCCTATCTTCAGTAGCTACAAGACTATTCTACGATTATGAGTCTACGCATAAGGTGTAGGCCTAAATCTATTAGTAATAAAAAAAATGGCTCTCTTTCAGGTTGACTCAAAAATCTGTACGATCTGTATTTTTTATCACTTGGTACTATCTATTACACTACCAACGGTCATAATTAGTTGAAGATTCAAAATCCATTAGTATGGTGTTTTTTCTTCTTCTTGAATTAACGACGTGTATTTCCACGGGGATCAAAAATTTGAAATACTCATTCATCATTTTAATTATTAAAATAAAGTTATAAGAAGCATGTCGTAAATTCGTACTGGCTGTACAATTTGTACACTAAATTTCGCAGGAGAGACATTTCACAATGATTGTACCTGCGCTTCACAGCTCGTTCTCATTTTCTTATTTTTTTATCGTCCAATGAATAAAAAATAGAGCGCTTTGTTTATTTACATAAACGTTTATCTTTCCATTTACTAGCGATATGAATGTATGCATGTTAACTTCTCCATTTTGAGAGCTCTCATATATTCATTATGATAAATTGCATTTCTATGTTAGCCGTGAACCCTGATCACTTGTTGCGTTTGTGCGATTCATTTGCTTCTTGCTAAAACGATAAAATTGAGCTTATGTGATATTTCCACATCATCGGTTCTAAGATTTTGTTTATTCGTCTTTTGTGTCATCTTCGATATTTCTTGTTGGCATGAATGATAAATATGAAATGCGATCCATATTTCGATTTTACTTATCTTCTAGATGACTTTTGACAGAACTAAATATAATTTTCATTAAATTAAAAAATATTTAGAATGAACAGTTATGCCTCACGAGTGTCCATCCTTTTGTAAAGATATCCTATTGTATATGTATACTATGTATATGTTACAACAAAATATAACTAATAACTATCTCGTCCAACCTAGATTCTTTCGACACGAGACATGTTTACGGATTTTATTTTGCTGTAAAATATGAAAAAAATTAAGTACACTTAGTCGGATCTTTGTCCTTTCATAGAACCGCTGAATATTTCGTCGTTCATAGAGTAAGACGATGATTCGGAAATCGTTTTTGTATTACAGTTGAAAATGACAAAAATTAAAAATGACCAAGTTGAAAGAATGTGAAATGAGGCATTCCTAAAATAAATTTAACGTATAATAACTTATATGCGACTAATTTTAGTTGATTCAAGAATAAGAATCATTACCACCCCTCAGGAATTTAAAGTGCTACAAAATAATCCTTGTGTCACTCCTATTATCACAAAGTTATCATGGCAAAAAAATTGGGTTTTTTTTGTGTCTATTTTTTTCTTCTCAGAAATGCCTGTTTCAAATGAGATATCATGTCGAAGGGTAGCACGAAAACATTTTTTAAAAAGTGATTGAAGAGTGTTCAGAGTTATTTTTGTTATGTATACGACAAGGAAAGTCAACACCAAGCTTTATATATATACACGGTGAAAGGGTGAACATTATGACAAAAGCACACTGTTTTATAGCTAAAGTTACAAATTTCAGCAAATCATAGATAGAGTTGTAATTGTTTCTAGACTGAAAGACCATGATAATTAAATCATCTATGCATTTCTTTTATAGAATCTGATATTTTGGCTTTAAAAATATAATCTCTCGTCTTTTTAATATTGTATCTATCAATTGAGGTCCTCTTTGAAGTGTTTCATATCGAAGCAGCGATATAAAAAATAATGTGGAATTTAGCAAGTAAAAAGATTATATCAAAGACTCATCAAAGATAACAAGCTCTGATGTAAAAGCAGTAATAAGTTGCAAACATGAGAAAAAAATTCAAGCAATATACGTCTTAATGTGATGTCCAGAAAGCTTTCATAATAAAGATACAACAGTTTCAACATTGTCACTACATTGGAATACTTGTTACTAAATTGATGGCATTTTTATCTTGACCAAATAAGAACTGGTCAGTTACAAACAATGAAGTAGTCGATCTTTACCAGAGTTTAGTGTCAGTTGTTGTCTTTGTCGTTTTTGTGAATTCAATTATAAAGATATGATGTTTTAGCTTTTTTTTCATTCATTACCTAATCTCAATGTGTAACATTTACATAATTACTTTCACCAAATGTGCCTTGTCAAAAATCAAAAAAATATTTTACATAAAAATATATAATATCCGTGATCATATTTAGCTAATTTACTATTTAAGGTTTTATCAAAATAAGGTTTACCTTTCGTACACGCGACATGTCTTTAACATCTTTTGTTGTTAACTCAACTTCTGAGGACTCTAAAGAACCCTTTCTGAGAAAATTGGGGAAATTGACAACCAAGGCATTGAAACTATAAGCATTCCAATCTTTGTAGCTACAAAAATAACATCAAATAGCATTTTTACCCCATTTCCATGATAATTTCAACATTAGACACAGTCCCCTATGAAGGATTGGGACTGTTTATAACAATCGATTTTATTCTTTGCATCTTGTGCACAATGGTTGACAACAGTAAGAGAAAATCACTCAAAGGTCTTGTAAAATTATGTCTAGGTCACATCATGGCTTTGATACTTTTATCCTATTAGTCGAACAAAATGTTTCGTCGTCTTAACATCCATTTTATCCAGGTTAGAAGAAGGAACTAGTCGATGATTTACGGGACTTTTCGTGGTCATAGTGTAGCTTAGATTTTGTCAATATAAAAACCTAAAATATGCACGGAAAAGACTCAATAGTACTATTGAAATATTTTTAATGATTTGGTGACAAACATTCTTTGAAGATTTTTAGGTCACCATCATTCATATTTCTTTACAAACATAACCTCCTAGATTGCTTATAAAATAAATTTAAAACGTTTTTGTAAATCACATCGCCCGAACGCAACCAAGCCTTGACGACGCTTCGTAAGCGTCCTGTCACCAAGCGCGTAGTTCTCCCGCAATACACAAAAAGGGTTCACTACATATTATGACCCAACCTCTTTTTTAGTCATTTTATTTCCCTGTATAATATCCCTTTATATTGAAGTGTTTAAACACCACCTAATCATCAAACACCGTGAAAGACAGGTGTGTGAAAGGTAGCCAAGGCGATCTATAGAGACTTTCTTCTACGGGTACCTGTTCATTGAATGCAGACGACGTGAACCGACCGGGACACCGGCCTATTGACGACCGATATTATCCCTCCGCACATGAAATAGTCCCTCGCTAATTGTCCCGAAGAGACCTCGCTAATGACAACCGATTCACAATGTACCACAATACGCCCAGTTAAACAATTAACAAAAACAATCAAGTAGTTAATTAGAGGACATCGGAACCAATTAGCGGCCGCGGGATTAGTCGAGGGAATATGTGTGTTTTATAGGAGAGAGGCACTGGCAGTCATACAAGCATGAACACGGAATATGTACCACGGACTGAGCAATTTGGATTTTAAATCTGCGGTTTGTGAGTTATTACTAGGGAGAATGGTGGCTGTTGTTTTACTGTTGGATTAATATATTCGATGTCTGCACATCACCGGCCGGATGAATCTCCTACTTGACAGTAAGTATGACAGCCAGGCTCTGAGTGTCAGGAACTGGCGTGTTGACATTCCCAACATGGAATCGGTCCCCACACACTCGCAAAACATTCCTCTAACTCCACTCGGGTTTTAGCTCATTATGTTTTAAGTGTTAAACCAAGCGTTTACATAAAGATTATGACTTATAACATGAAGTGTTCTGTTGAAATTAACGAGTTATCATTAATAACATAACATTTATAGTGGGTGTCTTATACAGGATTATACATTATGTAAAGGTTTAGGGAATATAAAGGTCAGTGCTGTATGGTACAGGGTGATATATCCGATAACCACTGGATTCAGTAAACAATGTTGCTATTATGTCATTAAAGTGACACATTCTGTTTATTTAATTATCACACCATCTAACATTTTTACAATCATATCAAAATGTCATACATAGTTCCATTTTGATAGTTATATACTATATTAACACCCAGTTCATAGCTTCTCATTGGAAAGGCCAAAGAACCACTCAATTCATTCATTCATTATGATAAATATTGTTTTGAATGTAAGCTTTTCATGACAATGTCAGATTACCTTACTTGGTTTATGATGATACAAATGAAAATATGAATAATTAAGATTAACCATTATTATTGGTGAATTCTTATGATAAAGAACATTTATCACCAAAATAATCAATTAACATTTTTACATGTTCCATGCTTGTAATCCATTAAAGGAGGTTTCACCTATATTTAAGTATTTGAAAACTAAACTGAAAGTACAACCTTTTCCTTTGATGGATGATGTTTTATTGATATGGTTTGAAGAAACAGCCATATATAAGAAAAAAAGACAAATGTTTTTTTATTTATTGGCATTTATGATATTGATATCACAAACATAATTCCTGTGCAGAAGTTGAAATTAAAATGTAATTTGTTAATGTTGTATGATCTCATAATTACAGTAACAATACATATATTATTGAAAGATGCTTGATGTTGACTCTCAATCTACTTTTAGAGAAATAGGGTTCTTTTTGTGCAAACAAACTTCAAGGGAGTTATCTGTTTGAAATATATTCACGTAAATACAAGATTAGCAACAAAAATGCATACATTAGCAAATTTTCTCAAATGTCATTCCCTAAAAGAAAAACCATTCTAACCTTTCGATCCATATAAAATAAAGAAAGAAGTTAATGTGATGAATTACCGGTAAGCTTTTGAAAAATCTTGATCCTTTAAAGAATTACTAAAGATCACGCAATGTTGCAATGTCATAGGGAAAGATCTAGCCACTAAATATAGTTTTCTACATAATTGTGACTGAGTTGGACAATTCATCTTTTATTTATTGCAGGAATTGTTGCAATTGCAGTATCTTTCTTATGTTTTTTTTTCCTCTCAAATATTTCCATTTATGCCAATATTGTTCATGGGTACTTATTAAGGCACATAATGTAGGATGCAATTTTATTATTTTATGCTCAAACAGGCTATTTTGGAGCATATAAGAATACATGCCTTAACTTAAATTTTCTATTGATGTAACAAAAATACTAATTATTTTTTTATAATTGACTTTCAATCAATAAATAGGTTAGACACTAAACATCAATGCATATAGGTTTGCAAAAATTGGGAAACCAATAAGTCATTAAGTCTTAATTTCTTACCTGAGAATTAAGACTGTAATATTCTTTTTAAGCTTTATCTGCAAATTCAACTATTTCTTATACACTGCTGTTGTATACACAGCTGCTGCCAATGTTTTAGTCTGTATTTATATATATTTACCTTATCCAAATTCATGGGAATGTATTGGAACCAAATACCGAATAACTTTTATTGTAAATCTTTAGCTTTATATGAAATATTCATTATCTTTGGGATATTTATAGTGACAAAATGTTGGTGTGCTTCACCGCCTTCAACGAACAATACAAGATGTGTGTTGTCTTAAGTCGTCAATATTTTTGATATCTGTTTATCATGTAATAAATTATGTATTTGTTTTCAAGTGTTACAAAAGAGAGTGAAATGTTCATTTTGACAATAAACTGCCAAATGAGTATTTTAATGCAGTATGACTAATACACAAGGATTAACTTCATTGTAATATCACCTTGTCATATACAAGAATGAGGAAGAATGAAGAAACAAAACCAGATTTCTTATCTGATAATATTGATGACCAAAATCTATGGTTTTGTTCGTCCTTGTTGTGCCTTCCGGAAAAACTAATCATTTTCATTTAAACATGACAAAAGTGTCTAATTTTCCTGGTTCCTTATAAAGCTTTGCACCCCTTCCCCCAAAGAAAATCTTTCAACAAGAAATTAATTTGGTTTTGTTTAAGCAGGAGGATTGTTTTCTCAAAACATACCAAAGTTGTAATGTCCTTTTAAGACGGATCATGAATACATCAATATGGGCGATCAGGAGTAATGCCTACCTTACTTACATAGCAGTGTCTCTGTAATCTGATGAGCAGGTACTTGACAACAAGACGTCTCGGTGTTGTTTACACGAGGGCATATCACTTTACAACCAGCTACTCTGTCATGTTCTACTCTTTTCGTTTTTAATTAGTATATTTAATTTCTTTTTGGGGGCTATTTTGAAATAACCAATTTTTTTAAATAATTTTTTTTTTAACTAGTTACAATATTTATCCTGTTGTTTGTATTTTGACTGAAACCAGCATGTTATGATGATGATTATTTATGTGTGTCTCCTGTAAATTTTTAAAGTGCTTTGAAACGTATGCATGTGAGTTAATTAAGGAGCTTATGACACGCAACTGGTGATATCTATCTGCTTGGATTATTCAAAAAATTTAATCTTCCGGATTAAAGGTTATATCAAATAAATATTTCTGACAAACAATATCGTGTGAATTTAACTTTAGTGATTGATTTTACTTATTGTATCATTAGTTGACCCAGAAAACAAATCAGTTGGACAAAAATAAACAGGGCTTGTCTGGTATTTCCTCAAGTAAAACAAACAACCCACATCAAATACATCATTGGAGATATTTGAATTGTTAAAGGTAAAATTCATCAGCCATGGATGTTTGTTACTAAGGAACCCGTATATTACCAGTTTACAGAGAAATCGCAAACATTTAAATGTTATTCAATAAGAGGCACTAGTACATTTTTAAAGGCAAAAACAAAGATTTCATAAAAACAAACATGTTTCCAATTGCAAGAGAGCACTTTTATATAAAAAGCTCAGTTACTACTGAAATCCATTTCACTTGATAAAATGATACAAATTGTTCACACAAAAATGGCTGCCAACAGTTTTGCCTGATACTTGATAATGTCTTCTATGACAATGGATGATTGGAATAAGTATAATGAGACCTTTGACCTTATATGGATGATATTTTTGGCATAAATTAGTATTTATTGGGTAAATATTGAAGAAACAAATTTTAATAAAAACATGCCATTGCCCCTTTAAATATTGAAATAATCATGAAAACTGCCGGAGAGCACTTGCAAAGGTGGCATATGAATGTATGTATGTGTTCTATAGCTGCTCACTTTACAGATTCCATGTCACTCTAAACTCAACTAAAGACTTTACAGCGGGGAAAATCAATGAAAGTCTTTCAAGTTGGTCAACATGTGTTAGAAATTGGGAGAAATACATATCCTGAATGGAATTGAACTGGAATATCTTGTGTTGGTGCTAAAATGTCAAAGAATTTTTTAGGCGTTCCTTTTGTATCATTGTATCTTGCTCATATGTATCTTTATCTTTATAAATATGGCGTTACGGTAGTTAGATAATGTAGATACATGATATAAATCATTCAACAATTCTCCAAAAATATAAATGTAGATTCTGATGTTTTTGTAAAAATATGGTATGAAGAAGTTGAAAATCTATAAAAATTATTGCTCATTTTTCAACTAACATGAAGAATAACCATATGAAAAGGAGTCTTTATAAAACATCAAAGAGATGGTGAAATATATTCACCTAAATTTGATTTGATAGATTTTATGGTTAGTCATTTCATGGTTATCTGCCTTGTTTATTGATGTCAACCTTTTTGTGATAGTTCTTGTGTTGTAACGGTAATGACGTCAAACTATTGAACTTCTACTTTTATGATACCAAATTTACAATTCATACCAAATGATAACAGTTCAGTTCTGTTCAGTAAGATGCTCTAAAGCTTATTTCATGCAAATCGAGAAATCAATGTTAGGGTTGTTGATTATTTTCTCCAAATAGATATATAATGATTCGTTCAGAATTACAGAAAACTTGAATGTTAATTCTTACGTTGAATCAAATCAACTATGTTATTTCAGCTTTCAAAACAGGAGAAAAAGTCACATCCAAAAAGAATCATTGATTTAGTTATTTTCACAAAAAACAACTCTAAATGAATTTCTGTATCAATTAACTTTGTGAACTCCCCATGAGTTCAGCTTCTACTCTCTATATAGAAACCTTTGAATTTATGAACATTCATACATACAGACATATTGATGCTAGTTCCAGCTAGTCAATTTATTCTTTTCAGTCTACATACATGGATTTGAAAAGGCTAAATCAATGAAATATTCATCATCCAACCTGTGTTGTGTCATGTTATATATCCACTTATATACATGTATTTCAGTCTACGAGTTTCTCATATGTCGTAGCTAGTTGCTTTTGGTAATCAATACATGCCTTTGAAAAAAAAATATTCCATTATCAAAAGCATTAGTTTACTGAATACCATTTTCAAAATTTTAAAGGGATCGATATGCAAATTTCAAACAATAGATAACAATTTACTCATACATTAAAACACAAATATAGCATCGATCATAAGCATTGCAATAACCCTATAAGACTTTGTTGAGGTTATATGATAAAAGGGTATGCCAGTTTGTTATGAACCTTTCTAGATATTAGTGCTTTGAGGTTTATATTTGCATATACATGTAAGTGGAAAATGTTTTCAAAACTTGAAGTGACAAAAAGACATATAAAGCAGAAATTCTGTCCAAAGTTATAAGAAAGTATTGTTTGAGAACCGATCCTTTTCTAATTTGAATCAAATTAGAAATAGAACATTGTTATCTTATCAAAACCATTCCTTTCAGGTGACAGTGTTTAATAGAAATATTATCAGGCTTCAAAAGTCAGGTAGTTTAGTGAATGATAAAACCCTGAGAAAAAATAAGATAAAAGGTACTGAGAATTTATGTATATTTCCTCATCGCTGTAGGGTAATGACATTTTGTCCTGGTACACACAAACCAGAGCCAAGCAATGCTGTTGAGCAAAGAGTGGATAGTGCATCGTTTACTCATGGTATGATGTCATGTAAATTGATTGCAGACGAAGACAAAAACAAGGAAATATTTGCTGTGTTTATGGTTGCATTCTTAGGTGTCTTAACAACTTGTTGAAACAAGGAAGATAGTGACGTCCTTCAATGTCTATTTTTATCCCTAGCCAGTGGTTGATCCTGGATTTGTTTTGTTTAAGTGACACAGAGTATATTGGAGTCAACTATTGAAAGTTTTATGTGGTGTTGTTTCAATGAGAAGTACATTTTGTATTTTCTATAATGTTTTTAGTGTCAATTAGGGATAATGATAAAAGCATGATTACCTGAATTTTAGGAGTAATTTTTTTATAATCTTTGCTTGGCATTTTTTTGCCTATCCTTTGATTGAAGAGAATTATGTGATGAAGTTCCTGAAAAGAATTTGTCTTGTGAAAATACTGCTTTACTGATTTTCTTCATTGTTCGATATTTATTTATTTGAATAGATTTGGTAGAGGGTAAGACCTTTGTAGCTTTTCTTACCCTAGGTTTAATGAAAATTTGCATCAAAGAGAAAAAAAATGCATTTTGTTAAAATTAAACACTTAATTACTCACGATGAGGCCACTCTGTGAAATACAACGATCTTGGACCGACCTCCTTATAGGCATTCTGACCTACATTATGTCCTTTGTTGTTATGATTCCTGTAAAATGCTCCCTCAGAATGGTTTGGCCTGATTAACCCATCAGCAAATAATGCCAAACATGTTTATTATTGAAGAGCTATATTTCCGTACAAATTGTTTTCAGCATTTATACTCCCTACCAAATTGAAGAGTAATATCTTCCGGGGAATAAGGAATATATAAGTAGAACATTCAAGCTTTAGCAGCTAGAGGGTTAAGTGAGGTATATATATGTTTCAGTCATTATTGAATATAAGATATTGAACTGTAACGCTTAGAAAAACTCTGTGCAGATTATATTCAGCCTGAATCGTTGAAGGTTAATTCAGTTAGCATTGATCTGCAGAGTATTACAGCACAGCTTGAAGCGGTGATATTGAATATAACCACTGGACTAAGTGTATATTGCATTCCTTTTGTCACTCAGATAGGCTAATATGATGACTTTGAGAAAAATTATGAAATTATGAACTTTATCGTTCACAATAAATCTGAATTTTCACTGAGTGAAAATCAATTTAATGAGAGAAAGCTTACAATCACATCATTGTAGATGTCCTAAACAGATGAATTATGTCTGTGATAAGCGAAGCAATTTGGCTACTTCGTTCATAGAACAAGCATGATTTATGCAATCTTCAAAGTTTGGATATATGATAATTTAAACATTCCACTCTTTTTGGCATATATCAAATGCAGCTCATCATATGAACTGCAATACTGGAGAAAATATCCATTTCTATTTCACTATATAAAAATTATTTGAGAAATGTCAAATATACTCTATTCATTCAATCTTGAAAAGATATATTAACAAACTGCTATTAAGGTAATGGGAAGATTTATCACTTGATTTTTAAAAAATTATTTGTTTATGTTGATCTTTGTTAAACATCAACTAACCTCGACCTTACCACTTCTCGATTTTCGTTCAAAGATTTATCAAAAAAATAAAAGCTGGACTTAATTTTTGTTAATTTGACCAATAAACACCTTTTATTAACCTTTCATTTAGACAGCGTAATTATCGGCTGTGAAAAATCCATCTGGGTTAGGGGCCATAAAACTCGCGCGGGTGTGACGTAATAAACAGACTATACAGAGTAGCGCATCATTATTTCAACTGAAATACCGCCTAAATAATTGTTTAATTACCATTGATGTGGATATATTTTTTACACTTTATGCTTAGTAGTGTTACGTCGTCAAATGATTTATCTAACTGAGCGGAAAACATTTTCTGAAAATCGTTAATTATTGTTTTTTTTACTGTGGTATTGATACGATAGATGTATAGATAACGAGGCGGATTCTGTTTATGACGTCACAAAATGGGGGCGTGACCAGTCATGCATTCACTTGTTTGTTGTCAGATAGGTCTCAGCGGCCCATCAAAAGTGGCTTTCAAAAACGGCTTTTATTACCAAACTAAACATATTTGAGTAGCGACCTTTAACGCACTACACAATATTGTAATCAGACTTTCTATATTCCAAAGAAAATAGTGAAATATGTTTGTGGTTATATGAACTTTAAAGACACAGTCCACTCTCACAGAGTCTATCAAGAATTATTTTTCAGACATCACAGCAAGGGTCATTTAAATGTCTGGTGAAATCATTGATTGATTCTGTTCGAGATTAAAGATTACAAGCCTTGATTAGCAATGCAATAAATTTATTTATTTAGTTTGTTACTTTTGTCCATTAGCTTTATATCACATATGGGTATAACATCATGGCAACATCTGTAGGAATAAGTTGACAGGGAAGATAAGAGCATTTTAATACATTATTGTGTTATTGATTGCAGTAACAACACTTGGTGACAGCTGCAGCTAGTAGATGTAAATGACTACAGACAGACCTTCTTTCACTCAATATTAAGTTGCATGTCTTTGTGTAGGGCCTTTTTCAGAATTATGTAATCATATAATTTGATGATAACACGCAAATGATTGAGATTCATTATTTCTCTCATGTTAAACTTAACAATACTATTGAAAAATACATGATGAAAGATTCTAAATGGTTATATAAAATTCACACAAATAAGGGTTTGAATCTGGGACAGACAGCAATATAAGGATAGACTTGGACCAATTTTGCCGAAATTAAAATCAAGCAAATTGGTAATTTGAAAAACAACAGTTTTAGCATCAACAACAAAATCTAACATTATTTTTTTTATGAAAATAAACCCATTACTCAAAGACACTGATACTGAATTTATTGAAGTAAATTTCTTTTTCTTCCTGCCAACTTAAAATGCTTTCAAAAGAATAAAGATCCTTTGTTTTGAAGTTTTGATAGAAAGCTTCTATCTGTACAGGCTGTCTACAACAAGCAATTGAAGCAGGAAACAACATGCCACTTTAACTTGTGTGTTGTGTTGATCATAGTTATTTCAAAAGTGATTCTAGCAAATCATGCAGATCGAGTGTTATGGAATAGAGTTGAGCATCGCTTGAGGGGATTTCTATCATTAGAATGCTTGAAGCTCGGTTTGAAATTATATTTAGGGGTAAAGAATCCACGACATACAACCCCAAAATAAAAAACAGAATGGATTTATCACCATTCTAACATGACTAATTAGTTAAAAAAAGTGGAACTATTTTGACTTGCGCAAAAACAATGTGATTACCGGTAGGTCAAACCGGTGCAGACCGGTTCCACTCACAAAACAAACAAAACAACGGTACAGTCCACTTTCATAAAGAACGCATAACAATTAAAATGTCATTACATACAGAAAAAACGTGTTTAAATAGACTAATCTGTAATCTATTGAGCATATTAACAGATTTCAATGCCGTTAAAGTTACGATTTTTTACCTAAATACATGGGTCGACCCATCACCCCTACAAGAGCGACAAGGACTGACCAAATCAAGGGACGTTACTCTGAAAATAGTTGTTCACTACGTGTCGGTGAACTGTTTCAAACTTAGTGGAAGCTGTCAAGAAAGTTATATATTGTGTCATGGTTTGGAACCCTGTGACAGGAGAAGTGGTCACTTGTAAATTAGAGGTAGGGGCAGTGACAGCATTCTGCGAAATTAAAGTCCCTTCCGTTTGTAGCAGGAAAGAAAATCCAGTATTTTCATGTCCACGCGGGATTCGAACCCGGGACCTCCGGGTTGAGAGTCCTACGCTCTACCTGTTCGGCCAAAGATATATCCCTCCAGCCGAAGCCAGTAGGAAGTAGTAGACCTCACCCTGTCACATTCACCCCCTCCACGAAGTGACTCGTCCTCGAGTCAAACATTCGGGAGATATGCATATGAAGGATGAATGATTTATGAAGGACTTAAAGGTGATGTGACATTAAGGAATAGTCCCGGCCCCACGTTAGGCGCCCATTGTAGCAGGAAAGAAAATCCAGTATTTTCATGTCCACGCGGGATTCGAACCCGGGACCTCCGGGTTGAGAGTCCTACGCTCTACCTGTTCGGCCAAAGAGATATCCCTCCAGCCGAAGCCAGTAGGAAGTAGTAGACCTCACCCTGTCACACGTTCATTTGATGAATCGCTGTATGAGAGATGTGCGATCGTTGATTTTGTTTATAAACCTGTGGACTGTGATTAATTTACATCGCGAAGCAGTAAGAAACATTCAAACAGGAACCTGGTTATTCGATTAAAATTTGTAGGTGTTTCAAAATGTCGACAAGTTTCTGATATTGAAATTTAAAGTGTCGTCGCCAACATGTCTGTTGTAAACAGAAAGTCGCTGAGTGTAGATTGTATACGCGTGCGCGGAGGAATGTGAAGCGGTCGTAAATATTTAGAGGTGATTATCGGCGAAATAATTACTCCAAAATGTTTACGAGTAACCAATCAGAATGCAGTATTTTCAAACTAGTTTTCGTGTCATGTTAGAATATGTCTTAAAGGGGGTCTCCAACTTCTAATTTTTAACTTCCAGTGTTTATTAGCGAGGCCCTCTCTGACCCTCTCGGGGCCTCGCCAATAAAACACTGGAAGTTAAAAATTAGAAGTTGGAGACCCCCTTTAAAACCTTATGATTTTCTGTTGATGTTTATTAGCATGTGATTTCTGCTCTATGACGCAGGAGGATAATTACCTAATGTTTTCCATTTTTCAATCTAAACCACAAAGAAGAATATTGTTTTGGAACAGCCTTTAAATGGGACATTTACATGTAAATTATGGAAAACGTAATGTCTTTTTATGTTCCTCACATATTCAGTAAAACCATTCTGTCAATGTTTCACAAAATTATTGAGAAAACTGGTACAGAACATCATAGCAAACTGCTAATAAAATGTCTGAATGTCTTCCAGTGAATTAAGCAAGAATAATTGGATACAAGTAACTCAAGCTTTTATTGATTGCATTGATTTTGCTATTAGTCAACTTCAGACTTCAGAGGGAATTTAGATTAGATAGGTGGTCACTGAGACAAACCTATCACAATCAATGCAGCGTAATATTATGTTAGTATGTTCAATAAAGACGTTATTGATAGCACAGCCAGATTAACAAAATAGTGTGTTTAACTTGGAAAAGCTTTTAGGGTTAAGGCCAGTGAATAATGCAACAATGTCTTATTGGGAATATTGAATACTATAAATGATTTTGAGAAAGATTTTGTTTCAACGGTATGTTCAATCAGCATTTTTTCATAACAAAATTTTCAAAAGTTAGAGTTTTGCCATATGAATAATTCTCTGCATAAAAATAAATAGATGAAAAAAAGACAATTAGGAAATAATTTCTGCTTACCCCCGTAATACAAATGTTAACGGTATCATAAATAGTTTTAATTGCATTATGCATTTTTATAAATGAAAGCCTGTACTAGTTAGGAAATGCAATTAAAATCTTTCTTAGAAGTGGGAAGTTGTATTGATATTTTATATGATTATGGTATTCCCAGTTTTTTAAGAGACAGTTAATATAATGATGATAGAATTAATTAGCCATAGTTTATAATGAAACAGGAAATTTCTATAATTCACTATAATAAACCAGTGGCTTTTAAAAGAAATTCAGCTGGGTCACAATGGAGTATATTGCTTATGAAGTTCATTTGGTTCGACCTCATTGTTGTATGGGAATGGTTTAGTTGTGATGTAGCCTAGCATTTCCTTATTGATATTATCATTTTCAGGGTCAGTTTATCAGATGGAATTGATTATTATTTTTAACTTCAACGTAAATTATCAGGGGAATTATTTTGGTTGCTCTGATTCTTTGTTTTCTAATGTGTAACTAAATAAAGAAAGTGCTTCTCATTACTCGGATAAAAATGGTATCGTTAGAATCTAAATATCAATTTGATTCGTATAGACTTATAGAGGTTTAAACATTCTGTTGAAAATAAATGTTCACATAATGAGGTAGAAATGCTTTGAATCCAGAACCTTTTAAGAAATGTTCAGCTCAGTCAACAATGTCATTTGTTCAAAAAAGTTTTATTTGTTTTCAGGAGACATAATGTTATCTCTCAAACTATTTAATTTTTTTTTTATCAAACTTGGTATGTGGTTAGATCTAGTTGTTGAGTGGTGTTGTTTGTTACTTTGGATATTCTCAGTTTTTAATTTTTCTGCTTTCCGTCATCCATGGAAATAATTAGAACTTACTGTATATTACATTTTACTAAAATTGGTATGTGGTCAGATCTAGTGGTGGATATGTTTCCTTGCTAATTTGGTTACCGGGGTATTATGAATTTTTAAATTTTTCTGGTTTCCATGGAAACAATTTGAACTTAAAACTTATGGGGAGTTAGCCCTTTTTGGCCCTCTATCACAAAATCATTCTGTATTGGTATAATTTTAAGAGACTGAGAATGTGGTGAGACCGATACATTGAGTGGAACCTTTAACTCCTTAGGCTACATATTCCTTTTATTTGTTCTTTTTAAAAAAAAATGTTTACCTTTGTGGAATATCTCTAGCTCAACTGCAAATAAGGTCAAGATGATGAGGTATTTGTGTTCTAACCTCAACTTTACAGAAAAGAGCCCATTACCAGCCTAAAGCTAAACACAAGACAACACAGCTTGTTGTTTGAAGCAAAATCAATATATCACTCCAAGACTCAATTATATTTTAAACCATGAATAAATAATACAAGACCTTTTTTATCAAGAAGACATTTTTGTTTGTGTTTTTAAAACCATAGTGATTATGAAAAGGTGATTGTGTAGGCAGGAAATCCTCAATGTTTTTTTGTTGTTGAGAAAATTGAAGATAAAGAATGAAATTTGTAGAACGTTTGTATACTACTGCATGGGTATGGGTTTTTAAGGCACTGTGAAACTTTCCCCTAACTGACATCCCTCTAAAGCAACAACTTCATCGCTTTCCTTGGTTCTTAGCCATGTCACTGTCGGAGGGGGGAGGAGTGTAGGCCTACTGTACTATACATAATGATATCTTATTGCAAATGTTTTCACATAGTTAACATTTGTATTCTCTGCAATGATTGAAACCATTTATCTACATTTAGAATGAATAAACTCGAATGTGCTTTCCTCGGTCCTCAGTCATACAGGAGGGGAAAGGATAGTCTAACAATTAGACTCTAAAAGGATTTATTCAATAAAACTGAAATTTGAAAAAAAAAAATTAAATATATTGAAAAGGAGACTGAGATTTCTTCATTTTTCAGAAAATTGAGCTCTCAAGCCTTATTTGGACTTGGTTAGGCTTTTATTTAATTTTAGGGTCTGGCTGAGAGCCTAGGGAAAGGACTTAACTGCACTGTACATCATGACTTCATTGCAATTGTACTCATATAATTAACATTAATGTAATTGCAATAATCAAAACTCAATTATCTAAATTTCTAAAGAATATCCTTAAACATGTTCTGCATAATAAAGGTTTCATGCAATGCACCTCAGATAATTTAATATTTAGATTGTATGAATTTATATTCTAGTCAAGATTTTATGACATGTACAGCTATTAAGTGAATTAAATGTACCAGTAATAATTTTTGCAGCTTAGATTTATGTCTATAGTCAAACCCTCGTTTTTTAAAAACAAGACTTTTTAGTATGCAAGCCAGATACATTATCACATGTATTGTTTACCAAAATATGAAAAACAATATATTTTGGAGTAGGTTATTGTCCTTTTTGAAAACCTTATTAATAAGACTTTTTAATATGCAATACTGATACATTATGACATGCATCATCCATCAAAATATTTATAAAAAATTGCAATTTTGCAGAGTGGGTTGAATGTATGAGATATAAAACAAGCACCTGGCTGTTGAGAGACTATACGGCAGTCAACCTAGAGGTTGAAGTGATTTATAGCTCTTTGTGGAGAGGTTTATTATGTGAACCAGATCTAGTTAACAGGTCATAACGCTTTATGTGCATTCTTCTTATACAAGCTTTTCATCTGAAACCTTCACAGCTACAAATATGGATGATTTTCAATTGTTAAGTACATTTGGATTCATTAAGTGTTTTGTGACACATTTTTATAAATCTGCAACATTTAGGCAATCATTTTTGCATCAGTTATCCTCCATATATCATCCATTGGAAAGGAAAAAGAAATAGTCCTTGAATGGCAGTTAAAAGTGGTTTACTTCACATCATGATTATTCAGAGAAACACAAGATGCTTACAGCCAGCTGGTCACTCTAATAATAATAATAATAATAATAATAACACTTTATTGTCCTAAGTACAAGTACATCGGAAATTTGTTTTGTGCCCATGGCACCCGGCAGCCACCGTGCAGCGCCAGTTAATGCGTTGTTCTGCCTTTACAATGCTGAGTGTCAAGCAAGACAGCAACAACTCCCACCTTTTAACGTCTTTTGGTATGACGCGACCGGGAATCGAACCCCGGTCTTCCGGGTGACGAGCGGACACTCTACCACTGAGCTACGCCCCCTCTATAATGTTCATCATATTTGGTTTTCCTTTGGTGCGAACAAAAAGGGCATGATTCATGAAGTAAATTCAAAATATCTCACATATTCATTCCCCAAATGACAAGTACAACATATACTTGTCATCAATGAAAACATTAATTCAATCCTATATATTCGCAGAAGCCAAAATCAAACAATTTCAAATTCAATTTTCATGAATATTACTTAATGTTACGTAACCTATCAAACATTATCATCTCATTATTCGCGTAATTTCCTGGGTTTTTTCTGTCACTGTACTATTAAACTTTGAAATGATACTTTCCTGCAACAGTTGATACTTCTTGATCAGATGACACTGTTGGTAAAGTTTAGCAAATAACTCACACAGTGGCTCTTTTATAGGAGATTGGACCCAGAAATGAAACTCACTTACACAGTAAAAATTTGAAACACGATCATCTTGTTGTAAAGTCATCTGAAAATATACATAAAACATTTACTGGAATTTAAAAACGAATTCTAAGGTATTTTATTTGTGTGTTCCATCTCCTATTTTAATCATGTAGGTCATATGACATGTTTAGTTCACCAACTATTAAGTTCTCCTTTGTTTAAGTAGGTTATTATACAGCAAGTGAATGATAGCCGTGCCAAGTAGGGAGGCTGGAGAGTCAATTCATCTCACAAAAGTTGTCATAAAATGTTTCACAGAGGTGTTGTTAAGATTGATTTAGGGAGAACATGTGTGAAATATATGACTGCCACGTTAAAAGTTATTGATAAAATAGTGAGTCAATATTATGATTACCTCCCATGATGATTATATGATATAACTGCCTAGGTAAGAAGAAATAACAGGCCATGGTCATGTGATATCACAGTTGACACCAAAATATGACAAACATGAAAGTTGTTGTCAGATAATAATGTGTATGCATAATATACAAAAGGTACCTAGAGGTAATCAAGGTTTTTCATAAAACATAATGAAGTTCTAATGAGATATGAAATAATTTCTAAATCGTATATCGAAAAATTAGGCAATTTGGAAAGTAAATGAATAAGGCATCTGAGGCCAGAATATCACTTATTTATATAAGCACTATAAAGCAAGTATTGAAATAAAATCTGTAGATTAATTATGACTCGGTTCTATCAATTTCATCAATTAAGAATGATGTACATCATCTACGATTCATGATTTCAATACTTTGTGAAACAGTACAGTAGAACACGGAACACTCGGATATAGCGAACAAATTTTTAAGTCCCGTCCCTATATAATATCATAAAAATTATATGCGTATAGTGAACACCGGATATAGCGAACTAAATTCTTTGGTCCCTTGGAGTTCGTTATATCCGAGTTCTACTGTATTTGATATTGATCGCGACTTCGTATTCCTTTACAACCTCAAAGTTTCTGAACAAATTCTTTCCCTTCATCAGGTAAATTGCCAATATACTGCTAGTCAGAGAGTAAGAAATGTACAGCAATTATGGTATATAGTTATATGTACGGAAGCACCCACATCAGGACAATAGGTACATGAACTCTTCATACAGAGGCTGTAAGGTCAGCGCAAGTTAAGTCGCTACAATCTGTTGTTTGTTATGTACTTGTCTCAAACATGACAACAAACAAAGCCTCAAGAGGCTTGCACGAACACATCATCTTTTCTTAATGATCTAATCACAGGGATGATTCTCATTATTGATTTTATTAACAAGCATGTTGTATTTTAGGTTAAGGTTCCGTTGGGAAGTGTTCAAAGATCTTCTTGATGTATATATATTCAGTTTATTATGGTGAGCATACAGGAAATCTAATCATTTTGTTGAAATGTAGAAAATGATGTTTTTTTGTGGAAATAATGTATACCTAGATGAAACGTTAACAGGTATTATCAGTAATGTGTATTGATTCAACAAATTATTGATATGTTCTAAACCAAAATAACAATTAGATATAAGTAGTCTCTATACTGCTAACTCTTAAAAAGTAAAACAATAAGAAATTTGGAGACTGATCAACATTCTGGATCTTGAATCTTTACCATATCCATCCACACAATGGATCTTAATGGTTCAACTTGTATTCTTAAAGTCCTAAATAATACAATGTTGTAATATCTTTCAGTAACATTAGAAAAGCATTAAGTTTCTCCTTCACTTGGTAATTTAAAAAAGTCCATTAACTAATTCAGCATTCAAAAGACTATGTAATATTACTTTACCTGCAGATGTCTGTATCTTGTCAATGTTATTCATTATATTGGTAATTCAGGTAACTGCAAATTACAATGTCAACTATCACAGAAAGATGGTTATTGAAACTGAAAAATGATAAATGATTAAGGATTATCTGCAAGTTGTGAGAGCTTTCAGAAAATAATTAGAGGAAAGCTGTAAGTGTTTTATGATAATAACGACCATTACCAATGTACCAGGGATCACTGTTGTACCATTGGTCAAAGAGGTTTCAATCCTTCAAAAGGCTTGATAAATAACTACTAGAATGTGTTCTATTGCAGATAGTGTCAACCAAAACAAAACAATGTTGCACAAAATATTTTTCATAAAGTTTTCGTCATGTATGACATTCTTTTTGTCATGTCTATAGTCATTCAGATTCTACATATGAATCATACACTTGTGTGAATGAACTTCTCAACATAAGGAAATCTTGCTCCAGTCTTCATTATTGTCCAGTTAAAGGGGCAGTAGCACGTTTTTTGACAATTTTATATTTCAAAATTTTCAGTCATAATTGTAAGTTGATGTTAAATGTATTATTTTGACAGTGTCAAAAATGTCATTACACAAGTCAATCATCCATAGTCGGAGGACAAAGTATGAAGATTCACAAAAATACATAGGCGGCCATTTTTGTGTGAACACCTTTAATTCATTTTCTGTAAGAAAAAGGAATCGCATGGCTAAACTTTACGTTAAATATTTGTATTATGACTGCTCCATTTAGTTTAAATACATTGTCTTTCAATTGGAACCCTTAATTTTCATTTTCCTGACATCACCTTATATTTCCCCTAAAAACGTGCTACTGCCCCTTTAAAGCCTTATTTCAAAATATGTGGTTTGAGAGCAGCACCCTCGATGGCAATTATAAGTAGCCTCAAGAAGATTTCTGAATTAACCACATGAGTTAGCTGTAAAGGTATTGATATGCAGCAAGGTTGTAAGTGAGTGACATGACAGTGAGTTATTTTACCCTACAAGTGAAGTTTTATGAATATTTATTGCTTCAAAAACCTGTTAACCTATTTCATTTAAGTCATTTAATGATAATATTGAAAAAGAAGATATTTATGTGGCACTAAATCCAGGTACTAGCACCTGCTCAAAGCTCTGCCTACAATGTAACCCTGAAGGAACTGGACTTTGTGCAACCATGTAGATCTGTCCATCCTGTACCCATTTAATAGCTAAGTGAACTGAGTACAATGTGGATGAAGTGCCTTGCTCATTGACACAACACAGTCTGAGACCCAGGTCACAAATATTTGGTGTCTTCACCCATTGTTTTCACATTTGAATTTCCAAGTGTTGTCTTTAAAATACATATAACTAAATGACAATGTCCTTATCAAATTAAACTGTCTTTGTATATTTATTTACCACTCATCTTGTTTGCTGAAGATATTTACAATGGAATGACATTACCAGGTTTCAATAATTGTGAAGGAATACATTGTTATCAGAGACAATGATAACATCTCTAGGTATCAAGTTTACAGGAAACAAACATATATCAACTTACAAATCCTTAAAGACTCGTTAAGAATCAATATGCTTTATCAATTACATTATGTTAATGAAGTATTCATTAGTATTCTGGACATACCGTATTGATTGTGCTAGCTTCCAGATCTATATCTGTATTTATCTTCCAAGCGGGTCAAGGAGACAGATTTTATATTTTATATGAATATCAATTAGAAGTTTGTAGTTGTAGTTTTACTAGTTTTACAAAATGTTATGATAAGATAGATTTATTGATATAAATGTAAAATGATGGAATAGAATTTCATTATTGATTAGAATCAAGGACTTTATGAATACAGTTTCTTTTAAATGTTTAAAGAACAAAACTTTCACATCAAATTTCTTTTGGAAATACTCAGTGTTTTATAAGCAATTAAGAAGATTGATTTGAAAGGAATATGATTTTGAACTCTCTAGTACGACCCATTTTCTTTTCATATTCTCACTCTGAATTAAATATTTTTTAAAGGTATACATTGTTAAGTCCACAAGCACTTAATGTTTATATGTTTGTACATGTATTATACATTGTGTATTGGCTACTTATCTTAAGTGACAACAATTTTGTAAATGTACCTCATAACCTCAAAACCAATACTATGACAATGGCCGATAATAGTTTAGAAGGAGGCTATAAACTGTATGCGGTAAGTCTAAAGATATGACAAATAATTTATTACAGTTTAACCCATGGTTTATGTTTAGATATAATTGTACTTTTCAGCTAAGATACTTTCCCTTTAGGTTAGAAATTATGTTGAACAGTTAGTATTGGAATAAACTTTGGATAAAACATTTTAAACTTATACTTACCCGGTAATTCAAACTTTATTTGACTTCAAAGAGGAATGTATACAGGTTCTATGGTATCATCTACGGATTTATTGAGTAACAGTGGAATAATAGTCATGTGACATATTATTCTCCTCTGCTTAGTTTTGTTGAATGGTATCAGAAGAGTTAAGTCCAGCAATATTTGGCACAGTTTATCACCAGACAGGTGACCCCCCCTTTTGAAAATCAGTTATAGATTCAAGTCAATAAAAATAACAATCTCAACCCCCCTGTTGACAATTTCTAAATCCGAACCCGAACCCCCCCTTTTAAAAATCCGGGATCCGCCAGTGGTACAGATGCTGACAGCTCATTCTCTTGGTACAATGTATAGATGCTGCAACCCATACTGTTCATTGGACCATAAGAACACTCATGATCAGCTCATTTACTGAGGTACATTCAAATCCATCCTATTAGTTGATGCTACAAGTCAACATCTTTGATATTTAATATTCTAGTGATTTGGTTGATGAAAAATGAAGACTATCGGTATAAATAAATAATTTGTTGTTTTGAATAGGCAACAGTTTGACATAGATTCTTATGTCATCAATAAAGAGAGCTGGAACATTTCTTTCTAGTCCAAACCAAAAGTAGAGCCAATTTGTTGATCCTGTTACCCATCAGTAAACCCTTTGTTGGTATGGAGCCACAGCGAGAGGTTGACAGCCTATATACAGAAAGTGATGGCTCCAACCAAGTGTAGTACCCAGGGGACATTAGTCAGGCTTTGAGATGCAAACAAACAAGGAAGCGAATCTCCCATGGATACACAGAAACAACTTTGCTTGGATATTGTTATATTTATGTTTGGCACTTGAGATTTGCTAATAGTGATGCAATCAACCAAGGATTTCTCACTTGTACATTGTAAATGATTATATTTTGTGTTTTTATGATACATGCTCCTAACAAAACTGTAATCAATCCATATTGGCTTACCTGCTGCGTGCATATTCAAATTCTTTTACTATAAGCCTTGACTTATTTCAATTCCCTAAGCTGAAAAAAAGATTTGAATTATTTTTGTTAAGGTTTTGATAAATTCAAAATATTTTTTTTTTTTGAATCGTTAAAATTGATAGCATTTTTGTAAAATATCTTGTTTTCTTTTGGCTCATCAGACATACTTACAGGCTTAATGCGTTGCCTGTAATCTTAAGTCTAGAGTTTCAATCTGAATTCCTAACTGATATGTCTTGTAAATAGACCAATTTCTGAATCCCCTGTATAACAACATATCTTTACCATTTCTTTTTTTCCTGAAATTTTTCGGGAAAAAAAAACTTGCATGATTATTCCTAAATCTAAAACCACATCATCTCAAAACCTGCCATTGAAAGCTCAAATTTTAAGAATAACATCACTAAAACTGATGTTTGTAGATTCAGTAGGTATCCACCCTCTTTCCTTCAAACAAGTCTTTTTCAGAAACAAGTATTCCTAAAATGTCATAAGTACTTTATAATACTGTTTGTAGCTTGAAAAATACTTTAAGATCTCTTTATCCTACTCCAAATAGGGCTTAGTTAAGGGGTTCATAGAAAATAAACAAATTTTTTGGAAGCCATGATTAAATTGTGTTCATTTTTGTTTTCAAAGAAAGATTTACTAAATTGAAGCTAAAATACATTTGCATGAGAATAAAATGTATTGCTATGTCCACGCTTTTGTAGAGGGGCAAGTGGGGCTTTGAATACACATACATGTATTAGTAGTATAAGAGAAAAAAAGAAACTTTATATTATTCTTAATTCAGTATTTAGTTATATTTTTTTGGAAATTAAATTACTGTGAGAAATGATGAGAAAGGAAAATCATGATTATTATCTTTGTTTCAACGTATTTTCACATCACTAACCCTGTTTGACATGTGTTTCAGAGTACAGAATTCTGGGCAAAAAGGGTGAAGGAACTTTCTCCGATGTTCTCAAGTGCCAAAATATCAAAGATGGGACGTGTGTTGCGTGTAAAAAGATGAAACAGACTTACGAGAGGTAACTTTGATTCATATGTCTGATTTAGACTATGTATGCACTTTATCAATATATATATATGGATGTTATTGAAGAAAGTTTATATGATGTCATTTTCACTTAAAAGTGATAAATTGTTTATACCCCACCATATAAAAGCATGAAAAGTGCGTGCAGATTTGCGTCTTTAAATGTACAATTTATGTTTCCTTGAACACATCAAGGTTATGTTTGATCAACCAATATGTAGCTGTGAACAAACTATAATCAAAGCGCCCACGCAGTTTTTATTTACTTTTTTTTCATATTAAATGTGTTTTGTTTAGATATTGGTAAGATAAATTTGTTATACCATTCTGACGCAGGTGGGATAGGGATATATCAGCCTCTCGCTTGGTGTTATGAAACTTGCCTGAAACTAGCGAGATTTTGTTCAAACTACAAGGGATTCTTTTATGTAACATCCTACAATCAAATTGTCATTGTGCTCTTCCATTATCACAACCCACTGACGTAGCCTACAATAAATGTTACATAACGACGTCATTATGTATGTCAAGATTGCCATGCCAAATGGTAGAGCAAATTCTGAATTCGATAAAGTGTTAAGATCCATTGTTTACACTGTTCAAACATTCATGACAATACATGGAGGTACACTTAAGGAATACCGTCAGCTATAAATCTTTAACTTGTAAATGATAAAAGGGATTGCAATGCAAATGATAAAAGCTTGCTATCATGTATTGTCAGTACTAATCAGGTGGAACAGTTTATTGGCCAGTGTCCTGTTTCACAGGTGTGTGTTACCTGTAAACAAACTAATCTAGACTGTCTCATAATCTCTTGTTCATTATTTCCCAGTCAAGGGTGGGTGAGTGAGTTGCAGTTTCACACTGCTTGATCAGTATTTCAGCCATTAGCAGCAATCTGGTCAAGATAGACAATGCAATGAGTTCACTAGGCACCAATTTAAGATAGCAGTTTATAAAAGTTGAATAAATACCCTTAAAACTGTATTTATAGTTTTAAAAGTTTTCAAATTTATCAGATTTTAAAGTACCCATGCAACCTGAAAATAGAATTGAATTCTTTGATGTGATAGAACTTATGAACGTTTGTTGCTTATGGAAAGATGGATGTAACGTCAATCATCTGCTATAAGAAAACTACCTGTTAATGGCTAACATTTAATACTGAAAAAAGACTTCAAATGTTAAGTTCCTTATTGAGAAAAGAAGAATGCACTTTTTATATGATAAATGAATAGAGTTAATTATAATAATGGTAAGAGATTTTGCCTTTATATCAATGCATTCATTATTATCATGCAACTGTAACCATGCTGTAATTTGTGTGCGCTCGGGATTTCACAACCCTGAATTTGTTTGCGTTAGACGATTATCAACGGTATTATTAGCTTCATTATCATCTGATTTAAGCATGATTATTGGCTTGATAAGAAAACAAATATTGATTGCTGATAAATTGCCTGTATCAAGGTTATTGGCTGTGTTCTGGTCCTTGCATTATCACAGGAATATCAAGTTTATGTTGAACTGTTCTTTAGGTAATATCATGTTATTTCCTTATTGGACCCAGATATAGAGCAATTACATAGATCTAGATAGTAGGGGATTAACCAGTTCATAAAGGTAAAATGGAAACTAAGTGTACTTTTCAATCCTTGGGGTAAATGGAACATTGTGTTACATTTTGTGATACAATGGGTAGTTTCCAATAACTGGTATTGGATACTGCATCCAATAAGGTTGTGAACGAAGTTATATTGCATATTGCTGCAATAAAATGTATTTAATAACCCAAGCACAATGCTAAATATATGGATGTAACAGGTGGCTTTGTCACAGCTGGTGTACGGAATACATTCAATGCATGTGATATTGACATGTGATATCAACAAGTATCATTTACAAAATCAAATGATATATTAAACCTTTTGTTATTTATTCAAAATATCTTTCTAAATGTTATATGTAAAACAAATCAGAATACAGTACTTTTGCACATTGTTTGATCGCACATTGAATGATCTCATTTTGATACTCAATTTTGATTTACTTTATAAAAAAAAAGAAAATTCTTTGTGAATAACATTTTAATAGCTCATGTTACTTATGTATTTAAGAGTATACAAATCATATTTAACTTTATAGTGCACAATGTGGAACCAATAAAATTGACAATTTGTCACTCCTGTCACTTGAATGCAGTAAAGTTGTTATCGCCTCAAGTGTCGTGATTCAAATGTAACTGTAGTGTTGTTAGTGTAAGGCCAACCCTTTCACAACTTCCCTATTTGTTTTACCTCTTGGTGTAGACGGAGGTTATAAACGATACTAGAGTTGTTGAAATGATTACATGTCAATGTGCATTGAAACCTGCCATATAAGTTCTTTGTTTGTTTAGTGTTTCAGTTGTTGACAGCATGATCTTAATTTGATAGTGATTGATAAAATGATTTATATACAATCTTTCTTGGATAAAATGATTATTGTTATTCTCCATTGAATAAAGTTCAGAAAGTACTCATTGTGAAAGGAGAAAGAATTTAACCAAAAAAAGGTTATTTTGTTTTGATCTTTTAGATCAAAGACTTTTCTTTAATATTTTATGAAACAGTGATCATGTAGGAGAGAAATTTAGAACATAATGTTTTTCTTCATGCAAAACATAGTTGACTCGTGATCATGCGCCGGTAAGACCTACCGGTATTAAGTTGTAATGTAAATCTTTGAACAGAATTAATCATGGTGTTCTGATCCAAATTAAGTTTATCAATGTTTATGTATTAGTGAACAAACAACACAGGAGGTGAATTAATCATACATTCTTGTTTCTGTATGTGATAACCTTAGTTTCTAGCTTATTAGGCCTATATAACTTTAAAATTATAAAACTTATAGCATGTGGAGTACCCCTTGAAGTAGCCTAGTGCTATAAGTGTAGAGCACAGTGGTGTATACGTAGTGGCTGTTAGCTTGCTGGCCTCTCACACCATAGATCTGGGTTTGAATCTTGGTGGAGAGACCAAATATTTGACCTTAATTTTATCCAGTGTTGTGTCCCTTGGAAAGGCACTTTGTCCACATTGCAGTCAGTTCACCAAGCTGTGACAATTTGGTCCCTGAAAACAGGATGTACTTACCTACATGGTCACATTTACACTAAGTAGCAGCTGTGCAGCCCTTCAGCAGAGTATAGAATAGTTTGGAAACCTAGCCTGTCTTGAAAATTAATTGGTCAATTCCTTGGGGAAAATAAAGAATTTTGTTTTGAAAAATTACCAGTCCTGACCAAAAAGTAACCAGTCCTGGCAAAAAGTAGTCAATTTAAGGACTGGCGGACAGACTACAATTTAACACTGCCTTCAGGGTAATGATGTAAGTAGCACTTTGAGCATGGTTTGGATGTGAAAAGGTGCTATATAAGTCTCCACATTATGATCATCATCAAAGGTGGTTCAACTTCTCCAACAAGGAATCACTCAAGTACGTCCCAATCTGTGACACCTTTAAGCCTTGCATCACTTCCCTTATATTGCTTAGTCAGCTGTCTAGCTTAGTGCCACTGCATTTTAAAGTCCTTTATAAACCTTTGATATAAATCAAGTCTTATCTTATTTAAGATGAAGTTTTCAACATGTAGGGGAATAGGGCGCTGTTCTCAGATTGGGAATTTTGGCACAAGGCAGCAAGGCTTAATTTAGCCATAGAGTATTTCCTGTGTGTGAAGTTGTAGACGTGTATCAAGTTTGATCTTTCCAAGGACCAAGTTTATGTGTCCTGTGATTATACTTTAGATATAGATCTTGTTTGATCAAGTGTAGTATTATACAGAAGATATTACTCATTCTACTTAAATCTGAATTATGCTAATGTATCTCTTTGATTGGATGCTTTATCAGAGTAGAAACAAATGCGCCCTTAACTTCTCTATAGAAATTTTTTAAAAGTTTTGTCCAAAATATATCAATGTTACATTTGTTCACTATCATATATTTCTTATTGCTGTTTTCAAAGTGTAGCATGTTATATACCCTAATTTAGTACAGAAGACTCAGCCCTTTTGTATAACTAAATAGTTACTAAATATGATTCCCTTCTCTATCCTCAAACAGAATCAAGGTCATTAGTGGTGGTGGTTCCCGTAAATAATCAACTCTGGTCTTTTACAGAAGCCTATTCTGTCCCTTTATACAAACCTATATAGCCCTAGCTTGTGTGTGTACCTCTTTACGTGTGTTCTGACAGGCGTGGAAACGTATCGAGTCATCAGCCAATCACCTCGTCCCCTCAGATGTCCCAGATTGCTTTCTGTCATGCAATATTCGTATAAAGTAAATCGGGCGTCGATATCACCTTTGCCATCAAACAGTAGTCGAGGATAGATTAAGTGACCATCATGGTTATCAGGAAACAGGTATTTTGATATTCAAACCTGTAATTTTGATTTTTTGTGCCAAATGCAACTCCAGCATTCACTATTAAACAACTAATAGAGCAGTATGGGATGTAGCTCAGGTGGTTGAGTGTCTACTTATCACGTGGTAGGTCAGGTATGATTCCTGGTGCTTCATTTAGACAGATCTGGACAGTAAAATGTGACTTGCTGCTTCCTTGCTTGGCACTCATATTTGGTTAGAAGGTTGATAAATCTTGTTCCATATTATGGCCACAGCTTGCCGAGAGCATACAACAAATTTCTTAAAATTGGTTTTACAATAAAGAAACATTATAAAAAGATTTTTTTCCTAAATTCCAAGGATGCAAGGCTCTAGTGCCTTTGACTGTCATAAGCATTGGAAACATTGACTGGTGATTCAAAATTTTTGCATTCAGCCAGAAAAGTTTTGTTACTTATCATAATATAGAACTGGACAGCACAGGTTTGAATCCCTTGGCATTTTTCTCTGAAGTGAAAAATAACTAAACATGCAGAATATTGAAGTAATTCATTATCAAGATGCCCCAAATTGATAGTTCCAGTCAATGTTCTCAGGTTTCACTAATATACATGGCCACAATGAGGTTGACAATTTTCTCTTGCCATGATAGTAACTATCATTGAATTAGATATTCTCACCTGCACTGAACACAAGAGTATAGCGATCATAATTTTTATGTTCAAAGTTTGTATAGAATATTATAACTATGCCATGTCGTTAATTCCTATCTCAATACCATGTGACTTAGTGACAGTATGCATATGAAAGCCCCTTTTCTAAGTGATTGCATATATTCATTCTTACCCTCTGATTGAATGTATGTGTATGTATGTAAACCCTGTGTCTAAGTGATTGTTTGTATACCTATACCCTGAATGCAGTATTGTACAGTGACTCTACAGCTGACTTGGTGTATTGTGTTTGTGTGTCTAGCTACCGACTCTAACACTGCCTGTGTCAATACTCTATACAGTAGCACAGGAATCAGGCTAACTCAGGACTTGAGTACACGTTCATACACAGATCTTGTGTACACCTTGATACACAGATCCCAACAACTTATCTTGTAGTTTTGTTTTGGCTTCATATATGGTTGTCAAGTATTTTTATAGATTTTATGTCTTGTGAGCTAATGAAAAAAAATGAAGTAAATATTGCATGTGCCTTGATACTGAGTTCTCAATAATTAACTTATCTTGCATTTTTTTAAAACTTTATATATGGTTGTCAAGTCAGGTTTGAAGTATTCTTAATTTAGATTTAATGTTTTTATATTTCGTGAAGCAATGATAGAAAAACTAAAGTCAATATCATGTACACCTTGATACTCAATATTTTCAACAATCCACTAAGCTTGCAGTCATGTTTCACTTTTTTAATGGTTGTTTAGTTAGCTTTTGATATTTCCTACTTTAGATTTAACATTTACTGTATATGAATTGTAGACATCGAAGAATAGCCACTATTCTGTTCACCTCGATGAACTATTAACTTCTCTTGCAGTATTGATTTGACTTTATGTATGTATATGGTTGTTAAGTCAGGTACTAATATTTTTTATTTTAAATTTAATATCTATATGTTTCTTTGACAATGATAAAAAACCTGAAGCAACTCAGTTTTGAACTGTTAATTTATCTTACAGTTTTGTTTTGACTACCGGTATAAATATATATTTGTCAAGTCACCTTC
Organism: Steromphala cineraria; assembly: GCA_916613615.1. Taxonomy (NCBI): domain Eukaryota; kingdom Metazoa; phylum Mollusca; class Gastropoda; order Trochida; family Trochidae; genus Steromphala; species Steromphala cineraria. The sequence goes on along the minus strand of OU744724.1, from coordinate 5,085,004 downwards.
AAATATTTTTTTAGTTAGATTTACTATTTATATGTCTTGTGAGGCAATGATAAAAAAAACCTAGTGTTTAGACACTTTCATATTCAGATCTTGCAACTTATCCTTGTTTTGATGTTATTTTGGTTGTCAAGACGTGTTCAACTCTGGTATTAGATTTATGTATGAATATGAGATTTATGTGTCTTGAGAGACAATGATAGAAAAAGTTGAGTCAATATTGATTCAATGTTTAGATATGAATAAAGTCGGTCTCTTCATTGTGGGAGGTTGTATTTCATTGAAAGATTAGCTTATTGAATACTGACAGGTGCTTGACTTTATTGGGCAATGTTTGTTTATGTATGTAGGTGCACTGTTGATAGGTGTGGGTAAAGGAGGAAGAGATTAATGAATCTGTATACTTTGTTGTTTAAAATGATAAGATACAGACAAATATAGGTATAGAAAATAATGAAATAAAGAAACTACAAATAGATAGATATTTAAACTTCATTAAATTTGTTGATACAAAATTTATGAACAGTCAATATGCTATGTTATTTGTTGTAAGTGTCTTTGATTGTAAGATCTCAAATTAAGAAATCAAACAACTGTTTCTATGAAATAATAGTGTATAGATTTCAATGTCTTTATTCACCCTGTAATACACAAAGTTAAAAAGAAAACAAATTAGTGACAATGACATAATATAATATGATTGACAGCAGCCATCTTGTCAAAATGTTGACTTTATAGTTGGCAGCTTTTCATTTCAATAGTAATTATTTGTCATACAAAGCCTTCTTGGCAATATTATCAAATTGCTCGGTGAATCAATTTTCCGAATCCAATCTCAACATGGCTCATGGTCCTGTTCAATGCTTAATCTTCCAACTTCACTAATTGCTGAAATATTGTTTAAGAGACACTAAACCACAACTCACTCACTCACACAATTGTCCGTTGGTTGAGGTTCAGCAACAACAGTTGCTACTTGCAAGATGGGTGACCAATTCCTTTCTGGTAGATCGGAGAGTTTGAAGGGGTTGATTTAGATCCCTGACCCACACTTAGACAGTATTGATATAACTAGTCACCTTGTTTACAGCAGCAAAATAAATACCTGGTACGGTATTATGTGAGAAAGTGAACTATTTTCACCCTGAAAGAAAATAGACAGTTTTTCATTAATTGGGACGGTTTCAACTAATTTTGAAATGGCCTGCTCATATGCAATCATGAATTGGTTTTCGGACAAACATGATATGTTATGGTCACATGTGCACATATGCTTAATATTTAACACAAAGCACATGTAAAAATGACAAATTTGCTCGTATGAAAAAACATAACACATGTGCACCTGTGAAAATTAAACACCTTTGCACTTATTGAAAATATTACACATGTGCTCATATGAACAACTTACTCATGTGCTCATACAAAAAATATAACTTTTATTTAACCATAAAGGTAATGTTTCATATATGTGTGTATATATTTCAGCCTGGACCAGGTTCAGAACCTGCGGGAGATCCAGGCCATGCGGCGTCTCAACCCTCACACCAACGTGCTCGACCTGCACGAGATTATCTTGTGAGTCATTCGCTGGATTTTCTTTGAAATTTGAATTACAATATATGTTGTCTATCTTTGTAAAGTTTCAGTTGTTTCATTTGATGTACAAAGTTAGCACCTTAGGAAGGAACTTTAACCAGATGAAATAAATACATGATTTTGATACTGGTTGGTCCATGGCGAATTTAGAAATTTTGATACTTGGGTTCACCTATTGTAATTTGGAATTCATTCTTGAGATTTTTAGTGGTTTTGTTCTGTTATCATAATAAAAAGAATTGACACACAATAATCTAATTTAGCTCTAAATGCTAAATGCTTTTATTGAAACCATTCACACTGTCGTTTCTGTTCTTCTTTACCTTTCTTCCTCTACGTAACCTCCTGCTAATTTATCATGTCATGTTGTCATGACGATGGTGACATCACTTTCATTCCTCTTTCCGCTAAACCTCCGATAATGCAGGCAATGCAACATTCTTGTGTGAATTTCAGAATTTTACATCCTTAAAATGTTTTGATAATGTGTATATGATGTCTTGTTGACAGTGACAAAAAGTCGGGTACGTTGGTTCTGGTGGTGGAGCTGATGGACATGAACCTGTACGAACTCATCAAAGGTACGTCTACATTATCATTACAGAAACAACTAAAAAACTAATTAATGATCTATTGTTAACTGATATATTACTTTTGTGTCATGCCTCATGACACATTCAAGACAAAGCAAATTAAATTAAACAATTATTCACTTTTGTGCAAATTTTGTATTCTCAAAATGTATTTTCTCATTTGATGAAATTTCATTACTAACAAATGTCATTATTTTCCAACTTCAACAAATCACTTCCATTAATATTCACCATCCTATATTGAAATGAAACAAACATAACAAACATGGATTATTCCAACTGAGGCCTACTATAGAGGAAGAAACAAACCATTTGTTTTTAGGAAAACGTCATTATCTACCTGAACGCAAGGTGAAGCAATATATGTACCAACTACTCAAATCTATAGACCACATGCATAGGTAAGAAGCCTCCTGCACCTAGTGCATGTTGTCTCTCCGTCTGTGTCTCCTTCCTTCTCTCCTTCCTGCCCTCCTTCCTGCGAGTAGATGAAGTGCATGCTAGATGTGGTGGTAGTCCTCTGTAACCTTGGTGATAATCTGTTGTAACCTTAGTAACTCATGTAGTGGGAAGTCCCTTTGTAACCTTGGTAACACACGTTCAATGTTGTTCCTTTGTAAGCTTTGAAACACATCTAATGGATAATCCTTGTCACCAACTCTAAAACCCTTGTTGCAGTCCTTCTGTTGCCTTGGTTACACATGAAGATAGAAGTCCCTCTGTAACCTTGGTGATATATTAAGATAGTAGTCCCTCTGTAACATAGATGACACATGAAGAAGGTACTCTGTAACCTAGGTGACACATGAAGATGGTAGTCCCTCTGTAACCTTGGTGACACATGACGATGGTTGTCCCTTTGTAACCTAGGTGACACATGACGATGGTTGTCCCTTTGTAACCTAGGTGACACATGACGATGGTTGTCCCTTTGTAACCTAGGTGACACATGACGATGGTTGTCCCTTTGTAACCTAGGTGACACATTAAGATGGTTGTCTCTTTGTAACCTTGGTGACACATGGAGATAGTAGTCCCTCTGTAACCTAGGTGACACATGAAGATGGTTGTCCCTTTGTAACCTAGGTGACACATGATGATGGTTGTCCCTTTGTAACCTAGGTGACACATGACGATAGTGTCCCTTTGTAACCTTGGTGACACCTGAAGATGGTTGTCCCTTTGTAACCTAGGTGACACATGAAGATGGTGTCCCTTTGTAACCTAGGTGACACATGATGATGGTGTCCCTTTGTAACCTTGGTGACACATGACGATAGTGTCCCTTTGTAACCTAGGTGACACATGAAGATGGTTGTCCCTTTGTAACCTAGGTGACACATGATGATGGTGTCCCTTTGTAACCTTGGTGACACATGAAGATGGTTGTCCCTTTGTAACCTAGGTGACACATGAAGATGGTTGTCCCTTTGTAACCTAGGTGACACATGATGATGGTGTCCCTTTGTAACCTTGGTGACACATGAAGATTGTTGTCCCTTTGTAACCTAGGTGACACATGACGATGGTTGTCCCTTTGTAACCTAGGTGACACATGAAGATGGTTGTCCCTTTGTAACCTAGGTGAGACATATGTTTCAGGTTATCCTTTTTCGGAAAAATATCTTATAGATAGCCATTTGGTCACTATGAAATATTTGTTAGTTTTCTGCTGTAAGCTTGGTAACTCATGTTTAAGGAACTTCACCCTTGAAAAGTTTGGATTAAGTCCAAGTTTCCAGATCTAGTCATAAAAAATGATGGGTTTGTTAATATCAATCTTCTTTTATTGGTTTGAGAAAGTGTCCTTGCATGGCCATTTCTTCCTGTTGACTATGTGAAGGTCATTAATATTACGTTGTATGTTACACTGTTTAATTTTTACAAAAATCAAGTTATGATTTGAAAAAAATGATTCTTTAAAAAAAACTTTAATAGCTGGAACCAGTGCAAAATATTTAAGAAAATTATCAATAGACTTCAATCCCCTTTATTTGGTACACAAGACCAATTTACATATGTGGAATGAGCTGTATGCAACTTGTTTTGAATTATTTAGATACACTAAAATGACTTACTGTATGTTCAGAACAGGGTTTAATATATAGCTGATATTTGTTTCCAACTCATGATAGATAAATGATGAATATTGCAAGCTTGAATGATAATGGAATACATCAAATGTCTTTAAGATAAGTGAAGTGAAATAAAGAGATAATAGGAAGGAGCAGAAAGATAGGCTTCTGTTTGGAATATCATTCACCATTTGAGCTTACTGTCAGTTCTTCCATGAATAAATATTTATCTTGAACGTAAAAATCAATTTGGATTTCAATTGCTTAAACGGTTTCCATAGAAACAGGAGTATCATACGTCGTGGTTACTGCTTATCCATTCAGAAGCTTTCTTGGTAGAGATCATTGTGAAATTGTCTTGAATTATTCAGGACTATTTTTTTCAAAGGAAGTGCACTAAAACTGATACTTCTAAGAATATGTCAAAATACATTACTAATGCCAAAATAATTTGTTATTTGGAAAACAAAATTATCTCTATTTATATTTCATCTGGAAAGTGTTTGAGAGTAGAATATCATTTAAATATTCAGATTGCTCCAAATATCTTGTACTTAATTAAAATTTTCAACATTTATCTTTCTTTCTACCCCTTCACTGCATTACAAGAATTATTTCTTTTATGAGCAAGGAGCCTGCACCCTGAGATTTACAATGCAAGTTATTAGCAGCCCCGGACGGGGCTGCTATCAGTTTTTGTGAAGTTTCCATCGCCGCCGCCGCCGCACTCGTACTACTAGCTATAACTTTTTTCCACTAAGCTTTCCAGAACTCTTATTCATACCTTACAACTCATACCTCGGGGGAACGATTTTGACACGTTCACTTTCAAGGTCAAAGGTCAAGGTCACGAGCTATGTATTCACTCTAAGAATTCCTTGTAAACGCGATAACTTGAAAAGTTTTTGTGCTATGAAGCTCTAACTTGGTATATATCATCCTTGGAAAAGTAAAAAAATTTGAAAAGGTTTTGGCTACAATCCGTCAAAGGTCAAGGTCACAGCAAGGTCATGACGTAAGCATGTTTTAGCGAAAATGCTTTATTTTAACTATGAACACTTTTAATCAATACATGATTGTTATACTCAATAAAAAGTGTTCAATGATTGTGTGACCTTGAAGGTCAAAGGTCAAGGTCATGAGATATGAGTTATTACAAAATGCACTAAATTGGGGTATAACTTTATCCCATTTAGCTTTTCAGAACTCATGAACATGTCTAAATGTTAATACTTCCAGGGAATCATTATGACATGTTCACTTTTAAGTTCAAAGGTCAAGGTCACGAGTTATAAAATCACCACAAAATTCTTTGTAAACACGGTAACCTGAAAAGTTTTTGTGCTATGAAGCTCTAACTTGGTATATATCATCCTTGGAAAAGTAAAAAAATTTGAAAAGGTTTCGGCTACAATCTGTCAAAGGTCAAGGTCACAGCAAGGTCATGACTTAAGCATGGTTTAGCGAAAATGCTTTATTTTAACTATGATCACTTTTAATCAATACACGATTGTTATACTCAATAAAAAGTGTTCAATTATTGTGTGACCTTGAAGGTCAAAGGTCAAGTTCATGAGATATGAGTTATTGCAATTCCTTGTAAACACAATAACTTGAAAACTTTTTGTGCTATGAAGTTTAGATTTTGTATATATTATCTCTTGAGAAGTACAACATTTTCAAAAAGTTTTGGGTACTAACTGTCGAAGGTCAAGGTCACAGCAAGGTCAACATATATGGAGAAAATGGATTAATTTAATTTTTAACACTTTATTTCATGACAATAATGTTATACTCAATGAAATGTGTTCATTGATTGTGTGACCTTGAGTGTCAAAGGTCAAGGTCACGAGAAAATTCCCAAATTGATGAGGCCTGTAAAAGGCGGAACAGGGTAAGGCGAAACCCAAAGTTCCGGGGCTGCTCTGCTTTTGCGGTATCCCGCAAACGCTAATCTAGTTTAGTATCTTTTTCATATTTGTCCGACATTAAGATTGCATTTGCCTTCTTGGAAGATCATCAGAGATTACTGAGATTAAAGAGTTGATGGTATTCATTCATATGAGGCCCAATTGTATAAGCATTTAGGTTTATGTTACTCTACAACATGGTTTAAATTTCTGAACGAAGGGACTGTGAAGCAACACATCAACATGTAGTCATTCAGTTTTCATCAACCTTGAGTGTTTGAAATTGTCACGTACATGCTGCTGTCCTACTGTTGTGAAACATTCATTATTTGTAAATCCAAATGCTTGGCAATTGATTCCAGTGCCTCAAGAAACTGTTCCTTTTACAGTGTAGTTTTAGTCTGATATTTAAACATAAAAACCCAAAATCCCCTTGGGATTGGTTTTAGTGTTGTTGCTTAATTATCCAAGTGTCTGTAGATCTGTCTCCGGGATCTCTTGGTTCTCATCGATACAAGCTTATTACCCTCAAATGATTTGTCATAGCTATCCTTGCATTGGAGAGTGCTAGGAATCCTTGTTACATAATCATCGTCATCATCAACATTATCCGCATAATCTTCATCAACATCATCAGCGTTATCATTATCAACATCAAGATCATCATTACTATCATCATCATCATAATCATCACTATCACCAACTCCCACCCATCCGCTCAACTCTGACCACCACCAACTCCACTCTGACCGCCACCAACTCCACTGGGCCTGACCACCATCAACTCCCACCCATTCCCTCCGCTCTGACCACCACCAACTCCCACCCATTCCCTCCGCTCTGACCACCACCAACTCCCACCCATTCCCTCCGCTCTGACCACCACCAACTCCCACCCATCCGCTCTGACCACCACCAATTCCAACCCATCCACTCCACTCATCATTATCACCACCACCAACTCCCATCCACTCCACTCATTACCATCACCAACTCCCACCCATCCCCTTCACTCTGACCACCATCAGTTCCCACCTATCCACTCCACTCATCATCACCATCACCAACTCCCACCTGCCCACTCCACTCTGACCTCCTCTCTACCTCTATGTTGTTTCAGGCCGGAAGCAATACTTACCGGAGCCTCTCGTGAGGCGCTATATCTATCAGTTACTAAAATCTCTCGATCACCTCCATAGGTAAGACAGAATAGATTGAACACCTGACACGAGGCCTTTCTTTCAGCTACTAACCAACCAAGTGTGATGACATGTGTGACTTTCTGCTGTGGTTTGAAGCTTTTGCCTATTGCTACTGATCCCCATCTTTGATCTCTTATTTCTCTTTGTATTTTGTATTTGATATTAATCATTCTTTTTTTCTGTAAATAATCATGTCAACTTTAAATGTGTTTGAAATCCATTTCAGTGTTCAATGTGTTTATGATTGGTTTACAAGTGCTGTTTGTGTGTCTTTTTATTCCAATATTATTCTTACCATGAACTTTTAAATTAATTTGTAACTTTTAACGTAGGATGATGAGTCACATAAAACTGATAAGCTACAGAGCAAATGACTATACAAGAATTCAATAACTAAAAATGTTTATCAAATTTAACAATGTTTTGAATGTGAGCTTGCATTGATTGCTGTGTCTGCTGCATGCCTGAATGAATGTCATTTATAAATGTGACACTGATATTAATAATATTCAATGTTTTTGACATTGTAGTTAGCTCATGAGCAATCTATACATTGTTATACTCAACAATTTATCAGTTCTCTGACTCCAGCCTATCTAACCTGTATTTAATGACCATGTAAAATTTAAGCCATTGGAATTAAGATCCAAAATAATTTCCGTGAACGATTACCACTTCATGTGTAAGGAATCCATCTACAATAAAATCAAATTTGTTGAAAATAACACTGGATAAGAAGACACTAAAACACTAATGTCTATGAACATAAAACCTTTACAGAAAAGTTATCACATATAACTAATTTCCCTAAAAGGTCCCTTTTACTAACGGCAACAATATAAGTCAATGACTGAGATTAATTTGTGTAGCCAACCAAGAAATCTAAACACAACAAAGAGTGGTACTTGCCCTATTGTAAACACTCACACCAGACCACACTGGCTAATACAGATTTTCCAGTCGTTCACCCCAAATAAGGGCTTACAGTCCAGACTTGATAAGCTGTGATATTGGTTTTGTAACATGTATGTAGGCTTATAGAAGCAAGATTTGCTAATGTGACTATGAGAAATGTTTATTCAACTAAGGAAGTCCAAGGAACTGGAAAATGCTTGTTGACCTCGTGGTTTGTTATGGGAAGAATTAAAGAACGTCAATCCATATTGCGTTTGATCTCACTTGGCTATTGTAGATTGTTTTTGTTTTTTTGTTGTATTACTGATATGTTGAGTTAATAGATTTGGAAGTATAGTCACATGAGAATTAAATCAATATAGACCCTAAAGATTTGTATTAAGAAAGTTTGAAGGAAAACAATATCTGTCAACACAATTTGACTAGATATCCATATTTAATGGAATGAATGAATGAATGAATGAATCAATGAAATCAGTAAGAACATAACATCATATTGGAATATAGATAGTCTAGGATTAAGGTGTTTGTAAGAATGTTTTTAGCGCCGCTTTGGCAATATAATGCAAATTTATTAGATTGATAAATATGGTGCATCACTCAGTTTCTGATTGGTCATTAGTGTGTCTACAAGAATGTGTTAACCAATGGGAGGTCCTGTTACATTCTTCTAAATCAGTGATGCAGATCATCTCCATATGACAAGATTAAACCCGGGTTAAATATTTCCAGATATCGCCCATTCAGCCTAAGTCTGGAGTCACAGAACAAAGAATTAGGCTGACATATTGCCCATCTCCAGGGGGGTGGTGTGATATTTATATGTATTCCCTTTACAATAGACATATTCATGTGTTAAATTGTCATGCAGAAGGGAATATTCATGGATTACTACATTGATAGATAGGCATTGTCTAGCTTGTAGATTTATCGCCTGGTTACACATATCTCAGCATTTGGTTAATCATAGGCGGATATCTTTGTCTTTGACTTTTCATAAAGATATAAACTATTTATTTTTTCAATTAATGGCATTGACTATTTTAAGCTGTGTTGCATTCTTTGAAAGTTTGTCTGTCATTTAGTACATTAAAAAAATGTCATTTATTTCCTGTTTTTTTGGTCACATGCGATATAATGAATTATCAGTAATCATGCATTCTAAAATATATACACTTATTCATCATATAACACAGATACCCAGATGTGTTGTTGACCACATATTTTTATGTCTCTCTCTATTCATAAAACTTACATTCATACTTTGTGGAACACAATGGTACGATACTGCACCGACACCTATATTTATGCAGACTATAGACAGATAGCCCCCTATCAGCTGATCTACAAGGGGGGTGGTTTGATTGACGGCCGGCTTATATTCTCTATAGCCTGAAATAAGCCGGTGGATAAAGACACAGTGTAATATCTGTCCAGGATAGGCAGGTTGCATGTCAATAACTCTTTTTATTGAAATGATGCCCAAAAACCTTCCTGTTTAATGATTATACATATATTTTGCTGTCAGATGTTCATTATAATTGTTCTTTTCATATAATGTTGGGATGCTTTTCGCATCTATGATGATTATCTGTAAAATCTTTTTGTATTTTTACTATGTTAGTTTTCACCAAATGTTAACTAGGGAAGATAAAAATAGAAGTTTTCATGCATTTTAAAAATGTTGAATTCATATCAAACCTATTTGTTTTGTATTAATGTATTCAAGTGAATTTAGTTATCATTATTCAGTCTATCAGAACCATGAACATTTTTATCATAAATATTATCGTACGTCCGGATCCTTGTTAACGCGATATCTCAAGAACCGTTGCACCCAAAGACTTCAAATTTGGTGACAGTCTCACTAGGGGGATTACACAGACACCAGTCAATTTTGGTGACCTTGACCTTATTTTCAAGGTCACAACGGCACTTTGACCACTCTTGAAACTCTTGTTAACGCGATATCTCAAGAACCGTTGCACTTATTGCCAATGGGAATATAGCATTTGCTTTTTGTGACAATTCTATCGCAATATCCAAGCGGCGGCAAACACTTGTTTTACTAATATTTTTAGTAAAACTTTAATATGTCATACTGTATACTTGAGAAGTTTCTATAATTCTATTTCTATAAGTACAAATTTATGTATGATCTTGCTTTTCCCTTGAACTCTTTCATTGCCTTATAAATATGAAAATTAGTATTTATTCAACCTTTGATTTTTTACATCTGGTATATCATAATATTCTTCTTATTATATTGCTTTAATAATTTTTATTTCTCTGTTTGTCTTTCTTTAGGAATGGTATATTTCATAGAGATGTAAAACCAGAAAATATACTTATAAAGGTAAGTACAAATGGGATTTGATGTCTCAAAATGTTTTTGACAAAAGAATCTAAAGATTCATAATAATGTATATAGGGATATACATAAACCTATGTATGTTATATAATCATATGTCTCAAATAACTTTATAAATTGACATTCTAGAATTTTATTTGATGAAGTACAATGTATAAGGAAGATCATTTTATAGGCAATCAATTCTTTCTTCTGTGAAAGCAAAGTTTCAACATAGATCCTAATGTCGTCATCAATTGATTAGTGTTTGCTCTTGAATTAAGGTTAATACATTAAATTCTCAATAAGAGTTTGCTGCATCAGAACTGGAATGTCACAATGACATTGTGATGTTTTGCCTGAGGGCATTGTATTGAGAAGACATGAACGCTGAAGTGATTGGCCATGTAGGTAAAATACTTAACTGGTCACGTCTTGTATATGTCAACAAAAAGTAGCTTTTAGGAACTAGACTAGATAATTATGTCACAATGACATTGTGATGTTTTGCCTGAGGGCATTGTATTGAGAAGACATGAACGCTGAAGTGATTGGCCATGTAGGTAAAATACTTAACTGGTCACGTCTTGTATATGTCAACAAAAAGTAGCTTTTAGGAACTAGACTAGATAATTATGTCACAATGACATTGTGATGTTTTGCCTGAGGGCATTGTATTGAGAAGACATGAACGCTGAAGTGATTGGCCATGTAGGTAAAATACTTAACTGGTCACGTCTTGTATATGTCAACAAAAAGTAGCTTTTAGGAACTAGACTAGATAATTATGTCACAATGACATTGTGATGTTTTGCCTGAGGGCATTGTATTGAGAAGACATGAACGCTGAAGTGATTGGCCATGTAGGTAAAATACTTAACTGGTCACGTCTTGTATATGTCAACAAAAAGTAGCTTTTAGGAACTAGACTAGATAATTATGTCACAATGACATTGTGATGTTTTGCCTGAGGGCATTGTATTGAGAAGACATGAACGCTGAAGTGATTGGCCATGTAGGTAAAATACTTAACTGGTCACGTCTTGTATATGTCAACAAAAAGTAGCTTTTAGGAACTAGACTAGATAATTATGTCACAATGACATTGTGATGTTTTGCCTGAGGGCATTGTATTGAGAAGACATGAACGCTGAAGTGATTGGCCATGTAGGTAAAATACTTAACTGGTCACGTCTTGTATATGTCAACAAAAAGTAGCTTTTAGGAACTAGACTAGATAATTATGTCACAATGACATTGTGATGTTTTGCCTGAGGGCATTGTATTGAGAAGACATGAACGCTGAAGTGATTGGCCATGTAGGTAAAATACTTAACTGGTCACGTCTTGTATATGTCAACAAAAAGTAGCTTTTAGGAACTAGACTAGATAATTATGTCACAATGACATTGTGATGTTTTGCCTGAGGGCATTGTATTGAGAAGACATGAACGCTGAAGTGATTGGCCATGTAGGTAAAATACTTAACTGGTCACGTCTTGTATATGTCAACAAAAAGTAGCTTTTAGGAACTAGACTAGATAATTATGTCACAATGACATTGTGATGTTTTGCCTGAGGGCATTGTATTGAGAAGACATGAACGCTGAAGTGATTGGCCATGTAGGTAAAATACTTAACTGGTCACGTCTTGTATATGTCAACAAAAAGTAGCTTTTAGGAACTAGACTAGATAATTATGTCACAATGACATTGTGATGTTTTGCCTGAGGGCATTGTATTGAGAAGACATGAACGCTGAAGTGATTGGCCATGTAGGTAAAATACTTAACTGGTCACGTCTTGTATATGTCAACAAAAAGTAGCTTTTAGGAACTAGACTAGATAATTATGTCACAATGACATTGTGATGTTTTGCCTGAGGGCATTGTATTGAGAAGACATGAACGCTGAAGTGATTGGCCATGTAGGTAAAATACTTAACTGGTCACGTCTTGTATATGTCAACAAAAAGTAGCTTTTAGGAACTAGACTAGATAATTATGTCACAATGACATTGTGATGTTTTGCCTGAGGGCATTGTATTGAGAAGACATGAACGCTGAAGTGATTGGCCATGTAGGTAAAATACTTAACTGGTCACGTCTTGTATATGTCAACAAAAAGTAGCTTTTAGGAACTAGACTAGATAATTATGTCACAATGACATTGTGATGTTTTGCCTGAGGGCATTGTATTGAGAAGACATGAACGCTGAAGTGATTGGCCATGTAGGTAAAATACTTAACTGGTCACGTCTTGTATATGTCAACAAAAAGTAGCTTTTAGGAACTAGACTAGATAATTATGTCACAATGACATTGTGATGTTTTGCCTGAGGGCATTGTATTGAGAAGACATGAACGCTGAAGTGATTGGCCATGTAGGTAAAATACTTAACTGGTCACGTCTTGTATATGTCAACAAAAAGTAGCTTTTAGGAACTAGACTAGATAATTATGTCACAATGACATTGTGATGTTTTGCCTGAGGGCATTGTATTGAGAAGACATGAACGCTGAAGTGATTGGCCATGTAGGTAAAATACTTAACTGGTCACGTCTTGTATATGTCAACAAAAAGTAGCTTTTAGGAACTAGACTAGATAATTATGTCACAATGACATTGTGATGTTTTGCCTGAGGGCATTGTATTGAGAAGACATGAACGCTGAAGTGATTGGCCATGTAGGTAAAATACTTAACTGGTCACGTCTTGTATATGTCAACAAAAAGTAGCTTTTAGGAACTAGACTAGATAATTATGTCACAATGACATTGTGATGTTTTGCCTGAGGGCATTGTATTGAGAAGACATGAACGCTGAAGTGATTGGCCATGTAGGTAAAATACTTAACTGGTCACGTCTTGTATATGTCAACAAAAAGTAGCTTTTAGGAACTAGACTAGATAATTATGTCACAATGACATTGTGATGTTTTGCCTGAGGGCATTGTATTGAGAAGACATGAACGCTGAAGTGATTGGCCATGTAGGTAAAATACTTAACTGGTCACGTCTTGTATATGTCAACAAAAAGTAGCTTTTAGGAACTAGACTAGATAATTATGTCACAATGACATTGTGATGTTTTGCCTGAGGGCATTGTATTGAGAAGACATGAACGCTGAAGTGATTGGCCATGTAGGTAAAATACTTAACTGGTCACGTCTTGTATATGTCAACAAAAAGTAGCTTTTAGGAACTAGACTAGATAATTATGTCACAATGACATTGTGATGTTTTGCCTGAGGGCATTGTATTGAGAAGACATGAACGCTGAAGTGATTGGCCATGTAGGTAAAATACTTAACTGGTCACGTCTTGTATATGTCAACAAAAAGTAGCTTTTAGGAACTAGACTAGATAATTATGTCACAATGACATTGTGATGTTTTGCCTGAGGGCATTGTATTGAGAAGACATGAACGCTGAAGTGATTGGCCATGTAGGTAAAATACTTAACTGGTCACGTCTTGTATATGTCAACAAAAAGTAGCTTTTAGGAACTAGACTAGATAATTATGTCACAATGACATTGTGATGTTTTGCCTGAGGGCATTGTATTGAGAAGACATGAACGCTGAAGTGATTGGCCATGTAGGTAAAATACTTAACTGGTCACGTCTTGTATATGTCAACAAAAAGTAGCTTTTAGGAACTAGACTAGATAATTATGTCACAATGACATTGTGATGTTTTGCCTGAGGGCATTGTATTGAGAAGACATGAACGCTGAAGTGATTGGCCATGTAGGTAAAATACTTAACTGGTCACGTCTTGTATATGTCAACAAAAAGTAGCTTTTAGGAACTAGACTAGATAATTATGTCACAATGACATTGTGATGTTTTGCCTGAGGGCATTGTATTGAGAAGACATGAACGCTGAAGTGATTGGCCATGTAGGTAAAATACTTAACTGGTCACGTCTTGTATATGTCAACAAAAAGTAGCTTTTAGGAACTAGACTAGATAATTATGTCACAATGACATTGTGATGTTTTGCCTGAGGGCATTGTATTGAGAAGACATGAACGCTGAAGTGATTGGCCATGTAGGTAAAATACTTAACTGGTCACGTCTTGTATATGTCAACAAAAAGTAGCTTTTAGGAACTAGACTAGATAATTATGTCACAATGACATTGTGATGTTTTGCCTGAGGGCATTGTATTGAGAAGACATGAACGCTGAAGTGATTGGCCATGTAGGTAAAATACTTAACTGGTCACGTCTTGTATATGTCAACAAAAAGTAGCTTTTAGGAACTAGACTAGATAATTATGTCACAATGACATTGTGATGTTTTGCCTGAGGGCATTGTATTGAGAAGACATGAACGCTGAAGTGATTGGCCATGTAGGTAAAATACTTAACTGGTCACGTCTTGTATATGTCAACAAAAAGTAGCTTTTAGGAACTAGACTAGATAATTATGTCACAATGACATTGTGATGTTTTGCCTGAGGGCATTGTATTGAGAAGACATGAACGCTGAAGTGATTGGCCATGTAGGTAAAATACTTAACTGGTCACGTCTTGTATATGTCAACAAAAAGTAGCTTTTAGGAACTAGACTAGATAATTATGTCACAATGACATTGTGATGTTTTGCCTGAGGGCATTGTATTGAGAAGACATGAACGCTGAAGTGATTGGCCATGTAGGTAAAATACTTAACTGGTCACGTCTTGTATATGTCAACAAAAAGTAGCTTTTAGGAACTAGACTAGATAATTATGTCACAATGACATTGTGATGTTTTGCCTGAGGGCATTGTATTGAGAAGACATGAACGCTGAAGTGATTGGCCATGTAGGTAAAATACTTAACTGGTCACGTCTTGTATATGTCAACAAAAAGTAGCTTTTAGGAACTAGACTAGATAATTATGTCACAATGACATTGTGATGTTTTGCCTGAGGGCATTGTATTGAGAAGACATGAACGCTGAAGTGATTGGCCATGTAGGTAAAATACTTAACTGGTCACGTCTTGTATATGTCAACAAAAAGTAGCTTTTAGGAACTAGACTAGATAATTATGTCACAATGACATTGTGATGTTTTGCCTGAGGGCATTGTATTGAGAAGACATGAACGCTGAAGTGATTGGCCATGTAGGTAAAATACTTAACTGGTCACGTCTTGTATATGTCAACAAAAAGTAGCTTTTAGGAACTAGACTAGATAATTATGTCACAATGACATTGTGATGTTTTGCCTGAGGGCATTGTATTGAGAAGACATGAACGCTGAAGTGATTGGCCATGTAGGTAAAATACTTAACTGGTCACGTCTTGTATATGTCAACAAAAAGTAGCTTTTAGGAACTAGACTAGATAATTATGTCACAATGACATTGTGATGTTTTGCCTGAGGGCATTGTATTGAGAAGACATGAACGCTGAAGTGATTGGCCATGTAGGTAAAATACTTAACTGGTCACGTCTTGTATATGTCAACAAAAAGTAGCTTTTAGGAACTAGACTAGATAATTATGTCACAATGACATTGTGATGTTTTGCCTGAGGGCATTGTATTGAGAAGACATGAACGCTGAAGTGATTGGCCATGTAGGTAAAATACTTAACTGGTCACGTCTTGTATATGTCAACAAAAAGTAGCTTTTAGGAACTAGACTAGATAATTATGTCACAATGACATTGTGATGTTTTGCCTGAGGGCATTGTATTGAGAAGACATGAACGCTGAAGTGATTGGCCATGTAGGTAAAATACTTAACTGGTCACGTCTTGTATATGTCAACAAAAAGTAGCTTTTAGGAACTAGACTAGATAATTATGTCACAATGACATTGTGATGTTTTGCCTGAGGGCATTGTATTGAGAAGACATGAACGCTGAAGTGATTGGCCATGTAGGTAAAATACTTAACTGGTCACGTCTTGTATATGTCAACAAAAAGTAGCTTTTAGGAACTAGACTAGATAATTATGTCACAATGACATTGTGATGTTTTGCCTGAGGGCATTGTATTGAGAAGACATGAACGCTGAAGTGATTGGCCATGTAGGTAAAATACTTAACTGGTCACGTCTTGTATATGTCAACAAAAAGTAGCTTTTAGGAACTAGACTAGATAATTATGTCACAATGACATTGTGATGTTTTGCCTGA
Source organism: Steromphala cineraria (assembly GCA_916613615.1). Lineage (NCBI taxonomy): Eukaryota > Metazoa > Mollusca > Gastropoda > Trochida > Trochidae > Steromphala > Steromphala cineraria. The sequence continues at coordinate 5,068,224 of OU744724.1, read as the reverse complement.
GGGCATTGTATTGAGAAGACATGAACGCTGAAGTGATTGGCCATGTAGGTAAAATACTTAACTGGTCACGTCTTGTATATGTCAACAAAAAGTAGCTTTTAGGAACTAGACTAGATAATTATGTCACAATGACATTGTGATGTTTTGCCTGAGGGCATTGTATTGAGAAGACATGAACGCTGAAGTGATTGGCCATGTAGGTAAAATACTTAACTGGTCACGTCTTGTATATGTCAACAAAAAGTAGCTTTTAGGAACTAGACTAGATAATTATGTCACAATGACATTGTGATGTTTTGCCTGAGGGCATTGTATTGAGAAGACATGAACGCTGAAGTGATTGGCCATGTAGGTAAAATACTTAACTGGTCACGTCTTGTATATGTCAACAAAAAGTAGCTTTTAGGAACTAGACTAGATAATTATGTCACAATGACATTGTGATGTTTTGCCTGAGGGCATTGTATTGAGAAGACATGAACGCTGAAGTGATTGGCCATGTAGGTAAAATACTTAACTGGTCACGTCTTGTATATGTCAACAAAAAGTAGCTTTTAGGAACTAGACTAGATAATTATGTCACAATGACATTGTGATGTTTTGCCTGAGGGCATTGTATTGAGAAGACATGAACGCTGAAGTGATTGGCCATGTAGGTAAAATACTTAACTGGTCACGTCTTGTATATGTCAACAAAAAGTAGCTTTTAGGAACTAGACTAGATAATTATGTCACAATGACATTGTGATGTTTTGCCTGAGGGCATTGTATTGAGAAGACATGAACGCTGAAGTGATTGGCCATGTAGGTAAAATACTTAACTGGTCACGTCTTGTATATGTCAACAAAAAGTAGCTTTTAGGAACTAGACTAGATAATTATGACAGATGTCTCAAGCAATTTTCAAATTGATTTTGAAGACAAATACTGTCATCAAATAAAAGTCATTATTCACCATTTTGCTGTTATCAGAGTAAGTTAAAAGGAACTTCTTATTAGTATCATATTTGAAAACTCTGATCTCTAGTGAAAAAGATAGATTATTGTCATCTCTTTTTATTGATGGAATTATAGAACACCATGCACTGCTATAAATGTCACACTCAAAAGGTCATTGGCTGTCATGCAGATCATCTATCCTGAATCAATAGATAACTGATAATACAGATCAAGGGTTCCAATTAACAAGGTATCCAATTGACCATTGTGTATAATGCTTAGAGTATATAAAGAATGGTTGTTGATAACAGACATTTATTACCAATATTGATCTATATCTATCTATAGATATTAGAATTATCAAAACTTGAGATGTATGCATCCAATACTTATCGAGATGTGGCATATATTTTTTTATCCTTGAACTTTTGTTCATCAAATAGTCCATATCTAGAACCAGTTCATTGATGTACCAATGATACTCATAAGAATGCACAAAGAATTAAACTTAATTTTCATATGTTTGTGAATGTTGATGATGTTGATGCTACAACAGGAGGACCTTCTGAAGCTGGCAGACTTCGGTTCCTGTAGAAGTGTGTACTCCAAACAGCCGTACACAGAGTACATCTCGACCAGGTGGTGAGTACACGCTGTTAGAGCTTTAGTTTCTGAAATCAGCTAAACGGTAGGTGCATTCCCCCCTCAATATTGAATTTTTAAACAACATCATCCATAACATTGGCTTATGTCGAGCCTACCTTGTCATGTAGATTGACCACTGACTGTTTTGACAGTTGTATTCATGTATATTCTTGATACATTGATATATTGAATTTCAAACAACATCGCACTTACACACTGGCTTGCATCAAGCCTTACCTTGTCATTTGCAAAGCCATGTGAAAGTAAATAGAGCTATGGACACACTCAATTGACGACTGACTGTTTTGACAGTTGTATTCATGTTTACTCTTGATACACTGGCAGGTCTTATTCTAACCCTTCTGACCAGACCACATGTAATACCCAGGACGGGTCTATGGCTGAAATAAGAGTTTAGAAAACAATTTCCAAAATTGGTTTGACATTGCTAAATAATTTTTCTTCATGCTCTTAACTACGGTGATTGAGAAGTGTTGACTAGCATTGGAGCTTGAAGAGTTGCCTTGTTTGAGACAATGACATTAGCTCCATGTTGTGCTGTTTATGATGTGCAGGTACCGGGCGCCCGAGTGCTTGCTGACCGATGGCTACTACACCTACAAGATGGACATGTGGAGTGTCGGCTGTGTCTTCTTCGAGATTCTCAGGTAAACTATAAAAATCTATTTTCATTTTAGTTTCAGAGCAACAATCTTTGTAAAATGTTGACAACATTCTCTTGGACAGGAAACGAAATCGAAGGTGCCATTCCCAGTTTATCTATATGTGTAATAAGCACATGATAATAACACAATAACTACTTGAGTCATGATACTGAGGGTAACCTTTTGGTTGATATAAAGGGCTTTGTCAACTTGATACATAAGAGTGCACATTGGATTTGAAAACATAAACAATGATAGGTGAAGCCATTCACTGGTGGCATGAGTGTGAAAAGCCTTGCTACAGCATTAGAAGGAAATTTTGAGTTGTATTATTTTCATTAATATGTAAATGTTCAGAAATTCTATCAAATCAAAAAGTTTCTAAAAATTGTTTTGTTAAACTAGCAGATTTCTTTGTGTAATTCTGCAAACTTCAAAATGGCGACTATGATGTCAGTAGAATGTCACTTTAACTGCTTTTTAGTGATAGAGCATTGCCTGTGGCTGCATTCAAGGTTCTTAGCTACAGCATCTGATAAATGTCATTTAATGAGATGTTTATCCTTCTAATGATGTAGACAGCGGTATTTGGACTGAAGTACACAAAGCTAGTGGCATGGTCCTATTGTCCTTGAGCCATCTCTATCAACAATATCAACTATCAATTGATCAGAAATATTTTTGATATCAACTGTTTTGATGAATTAAAAGGAGTGACAAAATATTGCTTTTCTTGTACATACATTTCACTATCAAGTGCTTTGAAAAATTCCTAAATAAATAGTTTATTCAAATTTATGTTATTAAATTGATTTCCAAGTATACCAAAAATATCAAGAAGATATTTATGGCTGATCAACTTCTTTATTGTAAAAATTAGTGAGGTTTTATTAAAGATTCTTATACCATTTTCAAGCTAACTGAAATGTTGCTACTTTCTACAATATAGAAGTTGATCAGCCATAAATATCTTCTTGATATTCTAAAAATGACTCTCAAAGAATTTATATCAAAACTGAATTGAAAGTATCTAACCACTCTTTTCAGTATATTATATGTACAAATGTGCCCATTGAGGGATTGACATGCTAATCTGATAAGAGTAGCCTCCCCTGACATGTCATGTCAGTGACAGAAATGTATTCTGATTTTGATCTTTTGTTTTTAAGGAAATTAGATGGTTTTGTCAGATAAATTCCATATTGATGAATCCTTCAACTGTCAATTATAACCGTTTTTGATTTTCTGTGTGCCCAGTTTACACCCGCTGTTCCCGGGGTCTAACGAGGTGGACCAGATCGCTAAGATCCATGACATCATGGGAACCCCCGACCCCAGCGTGCTCAAGAAGATGAAGAAGTGAGGGCATTTATTTCTCAATTTTGTTAATATGTGGACCTTTTAAAGGTCATTGAGGAGCACAGTTCCTGGATGAATTCCTTATGGAATGAAAATTTTAATCAAGATTAAAAACTGAATACGATTGAAACTTAAGTTACCCCATTCTGTTTATTAAATTGCCAAAATTTTACTCTCTTTTCATTAGATAACAATATCAGCCTCAAATATTGCAGTTTGATTTTGATTTTCAAATCTGTTAAAAAATGTATCGATTTCTTTAACTCCAAAGTCACAAACTTGTGAACAACTGAATTTTTATTCACAACTGATGTTTAGATCATTTTGACTATGGAAATTTTGTTGGCAGATCTCGAGGGATCAGCTTCAACTTCCCTCAGAAGCAGGGTACGGGTATAGAGCGCCTGTTGCCACATGTATCCCAGGATGCAATAGACCTCATCAACAAGATGTGCACGTACGACCCAGAGGAGCGAGTCACTGCACGCTGGGCTGTCAAACAGAAGTACTTCAAGGAGCTCAGGTACGTACAGGGATGCTCACTTTGACATGATGATAAGTTCATTTAGAAATCTCCTAAAATGAAAAAGACTAATAACTCGAAATGCTTCTTAGAATCCCCCTGAATATCAATGTTGCCAAAGTTTACCCCTCAATGCATATTTTGGTATTTTTATCCATTTCTATAGCTTTTTTGCATACCTGAGGTGTTTCAACATAAAATTACACCAACTCTAGATATTAATTTATCTGATCTAATATGTAAATTAGAAAAAATCTAGATAATAGTAATCTTTATTTTTATATCCCTTATTTCATCACTAGAGCATAACTAAAGCACTACTCACATTACAATCTTTCTCTAACCCTGATCTTACCCAGGGATGCTGACCGGAGAGCAGCCGCCCTAGCCCAGACAAGGAACCACGAAGACGGGCGGAAGAAACAAGGGGAGACAATCGACCACCACAGCCACAACCACGTGGACCAGGTGGACCACCACAAGCACAACAGGCATCACAGGAACCCTGACCCTCCGGAGGAGAAGATCAAAGAACCCGAGCCGCCCGAAGAACGACCCTCGGAGGTGATGATGTATCCAATACGGGCGACGAAGGCGCAGTCCAACCCAACTAAGCGGGTAGGTGCCAGCAAGTCATACCGACCACCAGCGCCTCCTAGAGTTGAGGTGCCGCAAGAGAGCGCCTCAGATGATGGCAATGATAACATCTGGGCGGCTTTCAAACACAGGAAGAGGGTGAGTGGGGTAGAATTGTTGGGGTCTCATCTGCATGTGTGTGGGGTGCTTTCTAGCTGAGGTGAGTGTGCTTACAGGTATCGTGTTTAAGAAAAAGATTTGCTTAAATTTACTGAGTTTACTCAGATATTTGATCTTTGTTTGAACTGATGAAATTCACTTGGAAAACTGGTTCACTTTGCATGGTAAGTGATTTGATTTGAAATTAAAGGTATTGCTAACAGGGCTGCTTCAGGTTTATTATGCATGATGGTTTAGGATAAACATGCATGGGGATATTCACAATCATTTCTTGTTCACTCTTGAAAAGTCATCAACTCTTGCCCAAAATTTCTTTAAAAAATGTTGTACCCACTTGCAAAGATTCTGTGAATTAGTTGTATGCAGCCTTACTTGTTTTGGATTTATTCGGTTCCAAGAGGACTTGATTAAAACAATTACTACACTTTTTGAAGAATTAAGCCTGTATGGACATTCACTAAGTTCAGGAGTAAATTAGACATTTCTAGTCTACACATTCAATCAGTTAAGCCATAATCATTTCAGAATTCTTGTCATGGTTCAAGACATGATAGGTAGTGTAATCGTGTAAATACTTGAAACTATTTGTATACATGTGACGATCAGTCCGACTGTTGCAGCATAGTTTATCACACACCAAGTACGCAGCATGCTGAGTAAGGCATGTGTGAGGTTGCTCAACTAACCAAGGTGTGGCTGTGTGCTCACTGACATTGTGTTCAACTGGTTTGTTGGGCCTGGGCATGACTGCATGAACAAAATACAAGCTTTTCACCATTGTTTGAATAACATGTTGTATTGTTTGTTCAATTGAAATCAACGTTGTACATTAAAATAGGAAATTATCTGGAAACAAGATTTGAAAATATTATGTAATAATATTAATCCAAAATGATAAATACGTAGGGGGTGTTTATTTTGCAAACAAAACTTTTTCTTCTTTTAATTTTCAATAGCTTTCATATAGTAGCATATAAAACACGCTGAGAAAGAAACATTATTTCTGCATAGGTATGCAAATGGGACCAATCTAGAAAATCATGGATTACAAAAAAGTGATAAATATTTGTTATTTGTTGATGTTAGCAAGTCTTGACCTCAAACTTCATGTTACAGCGTCACAGACACCACAACTTCCGGCGCTATGCTGAGAGTCAACAGTATCCCAACCACACAGGGCTGTTGCCACGGGTAACGATGCACCACCCGACGTATAACCCTACGTACCATAGCACCTCCATGCCGGCATACAAGCACTTCGAGCCACCCGGTGGGGGCGCTTTATTACCTGCAATTAACAATGTCAACACTTTCAAACCACACAAGGTGGGTAGAGATCTATCAGATTCTTCATCACAACGAGTGTTCTGTGATACATTGTTATACAAATGAACTGAAAAGGGGAGTTGTAATATATTGTGATACATATGAACTTCTTAAAAACAGTTGGCATAAATTTGTATTAATTCTTAAACTCATTGTAATCAATTTTGATACATTGTCATAAATATGAAGGTTGAGCAATACAATGTGCTACATTCTAATCAATGATATGAAATGTGATACAATGCAAAATGTTTGACTACATTAGTTCCATTGTGATACATTGCATCTTATTTAATCCCTCAAATAACTTGTGCTTTATATTTCTAAGCAGAATCTCAGTTGCATGAACAATATTGTTCTGTTTATGTTTAATAATATGACAATATCTCTCCATTGCAGGCTCCCTCAAAATCAACTAAGAACATGTTCTCCTACACACTACCGTCTGTGGATCGGCACTAGAGCATGCTGGGTGAACGACGACCTTCACAAGGGGAGATTACTCTTTCTGTCTCAATGCTCTTCACCATCTTTGCCTTGTAACAAGTGGCCTTGTGTTATATAAGACTCTAGTGCTCAGCAGAAGGAAAACTTGCTGGTTAAGTTGCAGACTTCAGAAATATTATTGCTATTGTATCAGATTGGATTGTCTTATGGGTTAGGTTTATCACAACTGTTGTCAAATTGATCTTCTCTTTCTTCTCCTTTTCTATCACTGCATGTAAAATGTGATTGTCAAGATATGAACAGAGAGGCAAATATTAAGTTGGTTCTGATTGGTCAATCTGTAAAACTCTCTTGGTCTGGTATCTGCAGCTTAATTGGAAGTTTTCCAAAATTCTGGTGGTTTGAAATATATTAATGTATGAAAGATTCTACAACATTCTTCATTACTTTGTAAAAGTTCTTTTGTGAGTGCGTTGTGTGAGAGAGTTACAATGTCATGTGATAACTATTGATGAGTTGACATTGTGGTCTTGTAATAAACATTGACATGTTGCTTCTGTAAATTACACTTTATGCATCTATTGAAGACATTCCAGTTGATATGTGTGGAATCATTTTAGTTTTAATGCACACAAAAATAGATGAAGAATGTTAAGGCTTCAACAGATGGAAGGCTATCAATAGTTTAGGATCATTCATCATGAATCATCGCTATTGAAAGAAAACATTCCATTTGAAATTTGTGATAACTATGCCTTCTGTCACTTAACTGCGCAAAATTGCATTTGTAGGGTACTAGTACACTCAAGGGTTTGTTACTCTATCTTTGCAAGACACTCACTCTTGTAAACAAAAATCACTCTTTGTAAAGTCACTTTTGATTGTGTTTGTATCAATATTTTCAAAATGGTCATGCTGTTAAAAACAGTGGAGTAAGAAGAGTTATTGTGTGACTACAAAGCATGCTTGTGTATAGGGAGGTCTTGAGATCATCGTAATTTACCCATCAGTGATAAGAGCTAATAATGGTCAAATAATCTTGTCCAACTCTACTTCTAGACATGAGTAAAGGTCTTTGTAAAAATATTGTGAAGTTATACCAACAAAAAATAATACCTTTTGAAAGGAAAATTGATAAGCAATATTTTCATGTTCATGCAAACTATTTATGTTTTCTTTTTGAATAATAGTTATTTGATATATTTCTTATTTATTTTGAAATATTTTGACAGCACTGCATAAAATTGTAGTAAAGGTGATATCAGATGAAATGAATCGTGAAGTTGCCAATTTACCTCTATTCAGAGTCTTAAATCTATATTCTGATGTTATGATTATAAATTTGAAAATTGTAAATAGTAACGTGGATTGGTTATGTTATGTATATTTCTGCTGTGTGCTTCTACTGGGTATAAATGATGAAGTGAAACTAGTGCTGATAGAGAAAGATACCAACCTACCTTGAGCTTGTTTTAAAATCAGACTCTCTGTTAAAGAGATATCATTAACACAGAATATTAGTTAATGCCAAATTATTTTTTGTTTTATTACACAACACATCAATAATTACTGTTGTAAAAATGGTTTATGTGTTGTTTGTTAAAATTCATTGATATCTTATTTGATACTGATCATGTGTAAAAATATGCTCAAAGATTTTGTTCTGATTTTTAGATTGTATTTATAACTCATGTACTTTAATAATTAAGGGGACATAACTCAATAACTCAAATATTACTACCAGAAAATGTCAAGGCAATAACTCAAATAATCCACATTCTATTAGGCAATATGGAAGCTGCTGTGTGCCTCTTCTCTAAAGCTTGAAGAATTATTCAAGTAATGCAGGGAAACATTTTCGGTAAGAAGAGGCAGTTGGAGGTTGATTTTGAGGAGACAGCTTCCAATTTTCCCTTAGGTTGATCAAATGATGAGGATGAATATGTTTATGTTTTAGATACTTCATGAGGTTTAAATATTGAGACGGTAATGGAGTAAGTGAACTTTTAATTAAGAGAAAAGGTAACAAGAATTACATTCAAGAATACTTTCTTTTGTGTTTTAACCAGATATCATATGATGGAATAATTTTAAGAACACTTTATGAATTATTTCAAACCAATAACCTAATTTAACAATTTGTTCTTTGATGCTTCTGTTTTAGGACATATAAGCTATGTAAAAGAGAATACAAAGGCACATGAATTCCCAGGATTGTATGGGTATTTGCAAGTATTAGCTTGAGTCGGAGTGTAATTAATGTATGGAGAATGAATGTTGAGAGTGAGTCTGGTTTCTCTTGATATAGAAAACCACATTCAGGACAGTTGACATATGCAGTTCAAACCTATTGTAATATATCTGTATGTATATGTAGATATTGTATATACCTAATTTATGATTTTTAACACAGTAATTCCATAAAATATTTATTCCAGGACTTCTGTTAGAATTAATTGACTGACCTTTGAAAACTGTAAACCTATGAGTAGTTAAATCTTAAAATGTTTTTCATACAAAAAAAGTAAATAGCAGACCATTGTTATGGTTTTGCTAAGCTTCTTTTAAATTTCTTAAATATTCAGTTATTATTCATGTAGGAAAGGCTTCATGTAGAAAGTTGTTAACAAGCATTTTGATAATGTGAGTGCTGAATTTGTTGTTAATGTACACACTGACAAAAACAATAATTTGTATTGTTTGTTGTATTGCTTCAACATGCACACTTCCTTAAGATTTGTATTGTTTACAAATTGATTTAAATTTTTTGAAAGAATGATTGGTGCACATTTTTGGAAGTTGTTACAAGAAATACTGATTGTACAGATATTGGCGTTTATATTGATTGTTGAAATGTTAACAGTTCGATTAAGGCTCAATGTTATGGATATATATGTTATCATATGTATGTGTTAAAATTGTTGGTCTTATCAATCTGAACGAAATACAGGACTCAAATATTCTAGCTCGGATGACTTGCTTAACTAGGAGATCACACCATATAAATCATATGTGGTATACATAAACAAGTAAGTTTGTACAAGCTAGCTGATACTTCTCTCCCAAAGATATCATTTTATTAGAAGTCAAACCACTCATTCAATTATAAAAAATACCTTATCAGGGAAATGGTAATGATTTGCTTTATCAACTAACTTTACAATGTAATGTTTTTTCTGAACATTATTTCTGCAAGGTATGATGATTACGAAAGGTTACATCCACCCCATTAAAAAGATACGAAAGTATAATAGAACAGATCGGTATATATAAATTGACAACATAGTTCTTCTGAGCTAGAATATATGATAATTTGAATCTATGTTTCAAGCAGATTGTGTTACCTGAAGGTTGTTATGTACGAAGTATGAGTGATCTGGAGGGTTTCATACCTCCTTGTTGGGCGATGAATGGCACGCATGAAACAGAACAATCATTTGTTTGTCTACCATCTTCCATGTAAATATTTCAGAACAATTTATATGTATATCTATGTCAGTTGCCATGACAACAAAAGTTGTTGTTGCAAGCACTAATTCTGATCTTTTAAACTATATTGGATATGAAAAAGCTTTATAGAAGGTTTTAATCTTGATATTTTAAGATTTTATTTTGAACATTTTATATCTTGTATCTTAAGATGACTGTATTTATTTATTTGTACATTGAAAACTGAGCATCAATATTTCTTAATAAACCAGTCCTTTGTTTCAGTTGAAATGGAAATACTTATAAATGATGTACAATGTACTGATATTTTTGTTAACTATTGAAAATATGTACAATGTCAATGAAAGTGATTATCATTATTAATTTGCAAATGTTTTAATTTGATTTAAATTTTTGATTCAAATGATGTTTTTGCCAGATTAATGAAAAGAATAAATGGAACAACTCATAATATATTACAGATGTTGCCAAAGTTTAGAACATGGCTGTTTCACAAAGTCAAGTCAACAAATGACATGAATTTATCCTCAATAGGTCAAGAAATCTAACCATGACTTATGGTTCGGCTGTTTGTATTCTACTGACTCAATAGTTAAAAATTATTTGCTTGTACTTCAAACCAGACAAACTCAGCCTTCAATAACAAGTAAGGCGATAATCAGGTATCAAATCTTCGGATATATATATAAATATTTAACATTATCAGATTTATCTGACTAAGAAAGTCTTCTCACTCGTTGTTCCTCGTGCACGCCTGTTATGTTTGATGTCTTCAAGATCATGTGATCAGTTATCCAGCTACCCTATTGGTTGGACTGTCAGATCCTGTTTCAAATTCATGAATGTTGAAGTAATGAAATAATCCTTATTCATGAATTTTATTTACAAACATTTGTCTTCTTTACTTTTCATGAAATATTAAATTTTATGAAAATATTTTAACCTCATACTTGAATCTCCCATGTTAATCAATCAGCTACTGTTGTCACTGGCACAATGTTATGAATCACTAGGCAATTAAAACAAGTCAGTAATTATGGATAACAACTATGGATAGAAAAAGCCCTGAAATTATGTTATGATCTGTAATCGTTTATATTTGTTTTGCTAACACATCAGCTCCATTGCTCGTCAAGACTTAGTGTTGGATAGTTAATTTAAAGTTGGCACGGATACTAGAAGGGGGGTTGTATTCATGGTCTGGTTGCACGAAGGTAGTCACAGCACAATGTTAAGCCCAGTTTTATGGTTCTTTGATGCATCTACCCTTGTGCCGGGATTGTTTAGTGGAACCAGACCCTGTATTGAGTGCTTGGAATGTAGACTGCCTCAAGTCTCTTAGTCTCTTCCTGCTGACCATGTGATCATACTATTGTGATATCTCTGTCTGCCTGTGTATCAAATCTATATTTATTGTGACTGTCTGATCTTCAGCAGCAGATATAGGAGACTCCTTGGAGAGAATACATGGAATAGATCCATTAAATTTAATAATGAACAAAGTGGTTTGTTATTTTTCTTTTTTTCCGTCATGGATTGTCGTCTGAAACTTTCACATGTTCAACTTTACTAAAAACAACTATGTCACCAAAGCTGAAATGTAGAGAAGTAAAAAGCTGATATTTTATTGAAAAGCACAAAGCTGAAATGTTGAGAAGAACAGGTTATTGTAACAAAGATGACATGATCCCTGACCGCAAATTAATGTTAACAAGCAGACAGAGTCGTCTATATCCCCCGCCATTTGGAATATTTTGAGAAACTGTCAATTTTAAGTATCTCCCATTTCTGGTGTCGTAAATTGTCACAACTTATAATTTCAAAGAAACTGCAAAAAATTATAATCCAAAGAAGTTAAAACCCCAAAAAGGCACATCTACACATAATGATTTATCCAAACACCAAGTTTGGTTGAGCTCGGTCTCAAGGTTTTCGAGTTCTGCTCCGGAAAGGAAATCTTAAAAATATTTTTTTTTCATGTAAACAGCTAAAAATAAAATTAGAGCCAGTGGCTCTGTAGCTCATCAGGCTTCCTATCAATTTTGCTTTAGGGTGTATGTCTAAATATATATGGAAAATATGTCCCCATTGTACCTCATATAACTTAGTCCATAAAGTGACATTTCCATGGAAATGACAACAACAAAGAATAAGAGCCATTGGCTCGTTAGCTCATCAGGCTTCATATCAATTGTGCTTATTGTTGTGGCAAATGTGGTTCCCCCTTACTTGGGGCCATTTAGAATCCTCTTTATCTAACTTAAGAGTCTGCACAGAAAGTTTTAGCTTTCTAGGCCTGATGCTCCTTGAGAAAAAGAGGAAATAAAAATGCAAAGAAGTTGAAAACCTCAAAAGGCACATCTCCACATGATCCCCGTTGCACATACCAAGTTTCGTCGAGCTAGGTCTAACCGTTTTGGAGTGTGCTCCTGAAATGAAATCCTATGTTACGTTTCCATGGAAACCGGTAAAAATAAAAATGCAAAGAAGTTGAAAACCCCAAAAGGCACATCTCCTCATGATGCCCATTTTACATACAAAGTTTCGTCGAGCTAGGTCTCACCGTTTGGGAGTTGTGCTCCGGAAACGAAATCCTATGTTACGTTTCCATGGAAACGGGTAAAAATAAAAATGCAAAGAAGTTGAAAACCCCAAAAGGCACATCTTCACATGATGCTCGTTGCACATACCAAGTTTTGTCAAGCTGTCTCACTGTTTTGGAGTTGTGCTCTGGAAACATTATCGGGACGGACGAACGGACGGACGGACGGAGACCATTTCAATATCCCCCCCCCCCCAACAAGAACAATGTATAGAAGTCTATTGTCTACACTATTGTCTCATTTAGACCATCGAAATTGTCTGGTCCCTTCTATTTTTAAATTCGAAGGTTTCTGCAACATATGAAGGGAATCAAGAGAACAGTTCTTAACAGATCACCCTTATGAATTGTAGATGCATGTTGGCTTCACCCTGACCTTGAAAACTATGTAAAGGTCACCAAAATCAAATGGGAAGAGAATCTAGTTTATTGTTCTTGAGATGCTGAAACTTTCAAGGCCTGGCTGTGATCTTGAAATTAATATGAAGGTCACCAAAATCAACTGGGAAGAAGCTATGTGTAAGTTATGAAGTGAATCCACAGATATGACATGTCTTGACAAATTCTTGGGTAACAATTATTTCTCAATTATTATTTGATATGCGAGTTGTAATTCTTATTAAATTATGTCATTTAGATAAGCTTTAGAGCAAGTGGCTGATTACAATTGATAAAAGATAGTGTAATTCTCTTAAATATACAATGAAGAGAAAGATTTGCAAATATGATGCTGAAACTTTTACCAAAGATATTGTAGTAAATTGTGTTTAATTAGATTTTTGCATGAAGATGGTTGACTGGCTGAAAATATCATTTACCGGCAGCATTAAACACTTCCACCCTTAAGAAATCAGTAACAAATCTGCTTTGAACCTGATTTCTGGATAGTTGGGTGAAAGTGTGCACCATCAAAAATTGTGTCTTTGATTGAGGATAGCACAAGGTCTTTTACTCTTTCTGCTAAAACCAGCACCAATAAGGAAGTTTCAGCTCCACAATTACAGCCAGAACAGAACGTTCTTATATATACCCAAACAAGTGGGTGGCACACAGACATGCCCAATAGATAGGATAAACTTAATGTGTAAAACAAGTACAAAAGGGGGAGAACTTATCAAACATGGAGACCACTAACAACAAGAAGACATGGCCATCAACATCCCCCGCCAAATAAGTTTTCATTAAAGCTCCCAATATTTTCTTACATTGGCTGCAACTCTGTAGTATGTAATGGCATACATCTCATTTTCGAACTCCATGAAGGTATTGATATCATGAAGACACACAGCAAGTTTGGTTAACCTATCTTAAATACTTTCTGACAAAGGTTGTCCCTTTTGAGGACTTCCTCGAATAGAGTCCAAAAACACAGAACAAGGGCAATAACTCTGTAAAAAATAATTTCGCTGTTCTGATTTTCGAACTCCATCAAGGTATTGCTACCATAAAGACACAGAGCAAGTTTGGTTAACCTATCTTAAATAGTTTCTGAGAAAAGTTGTCCCCTGTGACGACACCCTCGAACAGAGTCCAAAAACACAGAACAAGGGCAACAACTCTGTAAAAATTAATTTCGCGGTTCTGATTTTAGAACTCCATCAAGGTATTGATACCCTGAAAAACAGCAAGTTTGGTTAACCTATCTTAAATAGTTTCTGAGAAAAGTTGTCCCCTTTGATGACATCCTAGAACAGAGTCCAAAAAGGGCACTAACTCCGTAAAAATAATTTTGTGGTTTTGATTTTCGAAATCCATCAATGTATTGATACCCTGAAGACACACAGCAAATATGGTTATCCAGTTTCTGAGAAAAGTTATCCCCTTGAACTCGGACGGACCGACACACAGACAGACGGAGCCAAAACCTATATCCCCCTTCCACTTCGTGGCAGGGGATAATAAACTGCCAACTGGTTTGAAATACTTATCCACAGGGCACCTGAAGTCTTCGCTATATGGCCAATGAGATGATGATTTATTAACATATTTTTGAGTGTCATGTGTTTCCATCTTCTTCTTGTGCTTATTTGAAGCAAATCAGCATCAAAACAAAACCCAACAATTTTGCTCTCAATATCACATTTATTTCATCTCATTCATGCATTCACACAAAAAGTTACAAAATACTTTCGGTTCTGTAGTTAGACGGAAAACAACCATTAAATAAATCAAGTGATCTTTTGAAAATAGAATAGACAAACACAGCATTCAAATTTTGGATATGTAACCATTTAAAAGTATTAAGATAAACCAATTTTAAAATATAACAGATTTCATAACAAGAGGCACTAAGTCTTAAATATAAAATAATCTTAACAAAATGAGGCATATTCTTAAGGCACACATCTAAGAAAATGATTCATGAATAACAGTTTAGACATTTTCAAGAAACACAAAGAACAAGATATCAATATATTATAGTTATTGAAAAGTTCTCTTTTTGATAATATTTTAAATAATTCAACCACATTTTCACTTTGTCATAACAGAGAAGTAAATCATGATTGTGGATAATCATATCTAGAAAAATATCAAATTCCATAATTAAATGAAATGCTTTCTTGTACAAATATTGCTTTTATTTGAAAGTAGTAACAAAGGCACATAAGTAAGGTCTAAAAAATCACATTGTGTTTCTTGTATTAGAAAATCATATGGTAAATATCACAATCGCAAATCCACACTTCCATTATGGAAGATGTCATATAAAGGAATTAAGGCAAAGATATGATTAATATATATCGTTGTGCTTGTTAAAAGTAAAATGTCAGTATTACAGAATCAAACTTCAAAGAAAGGTCAATGATAGTTATAAAACATATAATCCAAGTATTGCATACACAAAACAATTGTTTATATACATAAAGGCATCAGAGGTATCACAAAATTGGAGAAGAAACTTTGAGCTTAGTCGCTTTGAGTTAATTGTACTTACAAAATAAACAAGTCAAACAGACAAAAGGAAAAACATCAATCATTCAAAACAGATTTCAAACAGATAACAAAACAACAAATTTCTTTCATAATCTTGTGGTAACTCTAAACTTCTCATGCAATCAATACTTATTTTAAGTTAAAGTAATAGATTCATTAGAACTATTTCATGTTATATCTTCCTTTCTGTCATAAACGTAAAGATGCTATGGTTTAAGTTTTACCATATTTTTTAAAGTTTGGAATAAATGTGAAGATGATCATACTTCTTCTCCAAATAAATACATTTTAATGATAATATGTTATAGAAAAAGTTTCTTCTATGATGATCACAGAAATTGCTTCATCACTCTTCCAGTCCCCCGAAATCATCAACTCGTTGACTGACATTCTTTTTAAACGGCATCTCGAAATCATCGAAATCCACCTCCCAGCCGAAGCGTTCCCTGTTCTGTTCCTTGTTGTGTATAAGGTCGCGTGTGGTTGGTTGTTTGGTCCAGGCCTTCAGGGGCATGTACGTGATATCCTCCTTCTCGTCCATACCCCCCGCTAGTGCCGACGCTGCTCGGAGAATCGAACCTTTCCGCTGGTGAGGGATGCCGTCATCCGGGTGTCGGTTTACTGGAGGCTGGAATAGTACAGGTGGTGTAAGTGAAAATCTTTTTTGTCTATATCAAAATGTTTGGGAATTATTTCAGAGCTGAAATTTAAACAGGCTCCCATTAAAGACTTGCTGCCTAGAGAGAAATAATTAAAATAAATCCTTCCATTTGGCAGGAGTTTGGCAGGTGTGTACATTGTGCAAGTGAACAATGAAAAAAATAATAATTGTGCATTACTAAAAACAAATAATTATCATATACATAAAACAAAATGCTTATTTGAAAAGTATTTCAAATCAGTTAGGAAAGTCTGTGATCATAAGCTTTAGACAGTTTGAGTAAATAACATTAGGGGATGTCAGAATCAAATGCCAAATACACAAAACATGCGATGAAAAATTGCTAATGTTAAATATATAAACACTCTGACAATCAATCCTGGAGAATGACATGTTAGCCTCACTTTCAATTAGCTACATCAATAACACATCATACTAAGTTTGTTAAAATGAAAACAAACATGAATAAACAAAAATCTAAAGTAAATAACAAACATAAAGCTGTGAACCAAATTAAAATAGAATCAAGGTAAAATCAAACTAGGTCAAACAATTCTCCACAACTGCTGAAACTTCCACATTAGTTAGAGTGATTTTTGATAAACCAATAAAATGATTATTTCCAAGTGGAAAATGTTAAATCTATGGCCTAATGACACTGAATAAACATCTTAAAGATCTAATTATACTTCAAACTTTATCAAGCAGACCAATGAATTAAGACCATGATCCAAATTGAAACGACAGAACTAATCGTTCGTGTTAATTTATTCCCAAGTTTATCTTAATCACAGGGTGATGTGTCACTTGATAGCTAGTTCTATTGCAGGGAGGAAATATTACACTTCATCTCAACATCGATCTTACAGTCAGTAAAATATCCCCTCTGAATTATGCACTTATTTTAAAATAGATTGTTCAATGTGAGTGAACTGTACTGAATGGACTGTACTGATAATGTGCTTTTAATCATGTCATGTCAACCCTGTATTAGTAGAGCTCTGCAGACCATACACACAGGTTGTCAGTAAAGTGAACCACACGTCATGTCACGACACGTCACGCCTTGACGCAACAATCTGCTCAACTGTCACTGAAGCCAAATAACTGAGTCTCTATAAGTGGTGAAATTCAAAATGTTCAAATTTCAGGATTTAATGAAAAAGTTATCCTTGGTTATCTTTGGTTTAGAATTTGCTTCATTAACGACAGTGACAATTATCACAGTTTGCTGACGTCATGTTGTCACCTGTCAATCATCATCCCCATCATCGGCGTCATCGACATCCATATCTACGTCTACGTCAACACCGCTAGTGTCATTCTCAGGCTGGCAACAAGAGTTGTTCAAAATTTGGAATAAAAACTAATTCTTGTACCATTATTCATTATTTCTTTAAAAGAATGCAAACCTGTGTGTATGATGAGCAAATTTCTAGTAAAAAGAGCTTCATCAAAGAAAAACACAATAAAAGCATTAAACATATTAACATCAAGAATAAGACAATAAATACATCAGAGCCCAACACTCTGTTACCTTCATTGCCCTGGCCGTGTCCTGAACATGCTGTGCAAGAGAAATTGGGTTTTTGAACAAGAACTTACTGGAGTAGCTTGGGGTTATAAGCAACAACGTATGATGTTTGTATCTACATAACTTATGAGATAAATGTTTTTCATTTTCTTACACTGATATGGCAAATCACCATTCATGCAAATACACACTAGATAGATCATGTGACGACTTGATTCTGTTTTTAAATAGTGTGTCTAAGAGCAAAGCTCAACCATAACCACCTGAAGCAGTGTTCCAAATATGGTGTAGTCCCTACAAGCAAGCAGGGCTTGTGGTCGCAGAAATTTGTACAAGCCTTGCCATGTGAAGACAATAAGTATCTCTAAAATGATACAAGCCAATGGGCTTGCTGACCAAACCTGACAGTAACCAGCAATTCGCAGACAGGCAGACAGACACTATTTCTAACACCGATCTGAAGCCTTCTCTAAAGGTCTTGGTTTTCATGGGCAGATACACGAATGCTTTCTTGGACATGATTATCACAAAAACATAAGCATTTTCATCTTTCAAAGAATTTTTCAATTTATAAATTTGTTAACTATTAATTTAGTGAAATAAAAAAATATTGATGAATCAAGAATGTAAAATAACAAGAGTCATCAGAAGATGACATATCCCACCGGTTCCACATGATCGTAAGATGTAAACCTTTGAAAGATAATTGTAAATTTTTCAAGCAAGGTTCATAATAGTATAAGCGAAGATATATGAAACGAAACCTTGCATGAACAGAGTCCAAATAAGAGCAGTTTCCATGGAAATAATAAAAAATAAAATTTTCAGAAATGTAAAAATATCAAAAGGCACCACTTCAGTAGATGGGCAATACACATGTAAAGTTTCAGAAGGATATGTGGACCAGTTTTATATATATGAAACGAAACCTTTCATGAACACAGTCCAAATAAAAGCTGTTTCCATGGAAATAATAAAAAATAAAAGTTTCAGAAATCTGAAAATATCAAAAGGCACCACTTCAGTAGGTGGGCAATACACAAGTAAAGTTTCAGAAGGATATGTGGACCAGTTTTTGAGTTCTGCTCCGGAAACGACATGATCACGGACGGACGGACGGACATACAGACGGACAGGGTGATGACTATATCCCACGGTATTACATACCGGTGGGATAAAAATGTACAATGCAGAGAGCCAGTATCACACATCTAGAAGACGTCACATCTATACACACTGCAGGAAGGAAGGGAGGAACCAAAGGTTGTATGAGCATGCACTATATTATGGACACCAGCACATGATAAATGGCCACCATCATTAATGAATCAGCTGATTATACATCTAAGGAAAGGAGTTTGTAAGCAGAACCCTCTAGCGGCTACATTAGAGGACTTACAGCAAGTCTGCTTGGAGCTTTCATGCCTACAGCAACAAGAGGGAGATGTTAGAAAGAAAGGTCTGGGATTGTTGTACAAATATGTATTGAAAGGGATCAATCTTTACTCTAGCATTCAATAACCTAAACAATTAACCACTTCTATCAGTTTTACATGCACTGGAATTATGATGCAGCTGCATTAAAAGAGCAAAGCAGTGAGTTTAACATTTTGTCCTGGCCGTGCATCTTATGCTTCCTGCCTCTACATGAAGCACTTTAGCTGCAGGGATGGGAATAGGACTTTAGAGAAAACTTTATTTATTAAAAGAACTTAGAGTAAGCAATTAAGACAATTTTCCCTAAGAAAGAGCAAATACAATACCAATTCAACTGGATATGTTAAGTACATCTTACTAGTTCAGCTATTTTTCTTTAGTTGAGCTAGTGTACTGGTAATCATTTGAAACCTTTAGCTGTTAGCTTGTACAGGGGAATGCAATGGATGAAAGAATGAAATACAACAATAAACTTCAGTTTCTCAGGTCTAAGACATTCCCATCCCTGCGCTGAAGCTGATAAAAGCTCCGTCTGACCCCATCCCTCAGCTACTCACCAGTGTAGTGGCGCCCTCCTTCCCCTCCCCCGGGGCTGATGTGGGTCTCTTGGTTCCTGCTGTGCCCTTCTTAGCCCCCTTCTTCTTCTTATCCCCCGGGGCCGGCATCGACTCCCACTTCTTCTGTACCACGTCTAGACAGCGCGGGTCAGCCCATGACTGTGCCAGGTCCATTGGGTTGTGGCCTGTCAAGGGTTAATGTTTAATTTTTTGGATTTCCTCCATTTCCATTTGTTGAGCATTTGTTTTGCTTAAAGATAATATTTACCGATATACAAAATTCTATATTAAAATATTTTATTTGGTTGTTTGGCTCTTGTTGAGGTATCATACATGGTTTAATATAATTTCACATTGATAGTAATCTTACAAGCATTGATTCATTTTCATTGGCCTCCATTTTCATTTGGCTGATCCCCGAAACTAACAAACAAATCAACCCTGCACTGCTATGGAGGAGCATCAACTGACCCTTCTTGTTCTCTGTCTGGACCTTGGCTCCCTTCTCTATCAACAGCTGCACCACAGACTCCCTCGAACTCTCGATGGCGCGGGTCAGCGGTGTCCCACCATTCAGCGTCGGGGCGTCCATCTCCGCCCCATACCCCAGCAGCAGCTCAACCACGTCCAGCTGTCCCGCATGACAGGCATGGTGGAGTGGCGTCCATTTGAAGTTGTCTCGTGCATTTATATGTGCTCTGCAGACATTAAACAGAGAAAAATCACTTAGTTTTGGTTGATACTCAAGTTCTATTCATTCTACTACATTTTTACTCTTATTATATGATGGTTTGCGACATCTTGCCTATTGCCAAAGTTTGACATTTGCTTGATATTTGAAGAACAAAATAGAGTTTTTTTCAAAATAGCATTAAAAAGTCATTTTGAAAAACATATACCGTATTCGACGTAATAAGCTCCCTGCTCCAATAAGCGCCCCCCCAAAAGATTTTGTAATTATAGGTCTAATAACCGCCCATGTACCAGCCGTAATAAAATCATGATAAATTCAACGTATTCACTTTGTTTTAAGAGAAATTAAAGGATACAATAGCGGCAATATGTGTTATTTTCTTCTCAATAATGTGTAAGTATGTTTTGAACGTCTGTATCAGTTATCAAAGACAATCTAAACACAGTTCCATTTGAGTAGTCTTTATTTTCGGTCGTCATTCACACAACTTTAATAAACGCCCACCCAAGTCAATTTTTTAAGCGCCCTGGGCGCTTATTACGTCAAATACTGCTATAATTAGGTCCACACTAATGAAATCAACTCACCCGCTCTCAATAAGGAACTTTGCCATAGCGAGGAAGCCAGTCTGACAGGCTACCATGAGAGGAGTCTTGTAATACTTGTCGCGTGTGTCGACAGGAACCCCTCTGTTAAATGCATTCTTTAGGGAGTCAAAGTCACCCATCTTGGCAGCCTCTGTGATGCTAAGGTATGTCTTGTCTGGGTGCTTGAGGTACCAGGCGGAGTCATCCTGGAGAGGATGCTCCGGGGGTGTGTCCCGATCGAAGCGCCCTGTGTCAGTGAAGTGTATGTGTCGAGGTATAAACATCTCTGGAGGACCTCCTCCGTATGTCCTTGGTCCATCCTCGCTCACACAGATGGGCATCACCAACTTGAACTTGCCCTTCTTCTTGCCCTTTTTACCTCCCTTCTTCTTCTTTTTCTTCTTTCCTTCGAACGCACTCATGAGGTAGTTCTTATTCACCCACTTCTTTGCAGCAAAAAAGTCTTTGAAGTCTATTTTTCCTTCTCTGGCTTTATCAAATGTAGAAACTATTTTTTTTAGGTCGTCTTCTTCAACAGGAGCTTTAAGTCCTGTTATAGTGTCAACTAGGTCGTCTTTAGATATAGAGCCAGTGTCGTCTGGGTCGTACTTGGTAAACATCTCTGTAAGCTTGTTCTGTCGCTCGTAGACCCAGTCATACAGGGTTATTATCCATGGGTCATTGTTCTTCCCTGTCTTGCCAAATGATTTTTCCGCCTTCCGACATTCCTTCAAGGCCTCTTTGTGGCCTTCATCTTTGGCTATCACCTTTGGAGTGTTACCCTCGGTGTTCTTCGGTTTGGGATTGCAGCCTGGATATTTGAATAAACAAAATTATTCTATAAAAATTTTACATTTACTGTTATAGAATACAGGAAAGTGTTCACAAAAATAAAAGTTGCAAAGTCTAAGACAAGCAGTCAAATTCTATTCAATTTGAATATTTTTTTGTCAAATCTAAATGAAAATTCTAGATGAGCAATATATGCAAAGAACGGAACATACAAAAGATAATAATTTGCTACTTTTGAAAAAACTTTTTAAGCATTAGCAAACAATTTTTAAAGGGAAATTCTGATCAGCATTTTTAAAACAGTTTTAAATCAGTTTTAGGAATATCCTGATTATGATCTTTATCAACTAATCAATACAATTTTATGTTCTCACCTCTCTGTGACAGGAACTTGCAGCACATGCCGTGTCCACTCTTGGCTGCCAGATGTATGGGGTTGTTGCCTTCAGCGTTAGTCTGGTTGAACTCTGCAGCATAACCTGCCATACACGCAAGCACTTCAAAATGTCCATTAGCAGCGCCAAAGTGCGCAGCATGATTACGTCGGATGTCGATGCTGTTGACAACTCCGCCCGCCTCCAGGATAGCTCGCACGACCTTCACACTCCCTGCACTGGAGGCAGCCATTAGAGCTGTGCGGCCACTCTTCTGTAATAACAAACAACATTTATTGGTTTGGTTATCACTTTTGCCAGTGTATATATACCAAGCCTATATAAAAGCTAGCTCGAAAGGGGTATTTTGTAAATTTGAATTGTAAAATTTAAGAAAACAAAAAGGATCAGGTCCTGGCAGACCGAAACTTTTCTATATGCCAATTCCCAAAATAACATCATATCTAAAATGTTTTCAAAGAAAATAATTTTTCATTTAAATTCATCACTTTTCTCATTTGCAACAACCAAAAAACCTCAAATTTATGACAAAAACTCCAAATGATAAGTTTTCAAATTCATAGCTTCATGAAATAAGTAAGTCAGAGTAAAATTAAAATGACAGTAAGTGCCCACCTCCTGTTTGCTGTTAGGGTCGGCCCCCTTCTGTAGCAGCATCAGACACATGTCCTCGTTGTCTAGTGCCGTCTCACACGCAAACAGGAACACCGGCAGTCCGTCCTTCGCGATGTTGTTGACGTCTGCGCCGTTACTGACGGCAATCTCAAGACACTTGGCATGGCGCTGGGTCGGGGAGGTGCAGTGGAAGATGATACCTGGAGGATGTTGATATGGATTAGATGTTGAGAAATAACAGACCAAACAAAGGCAATCATATGGATTTGTATGTATGTTAGTATAATGTTACTTATCATAGGTATGGCATGATATATCTATATCATTGTTTGGGTTATCTGCTACATAAATAAACTGATATATCTGTTTCACACTTTGAAAAGTTTTTCATATACTTAAAATTGATGCACAAGGTGCAGAACTTTGAAACAATATCAGATTACAAACAACTTTAAAAAACAGTCAGCACATATGGTAAATTGGATTTGTAATTTAGTTATGACAGCATAAAATTTTACTATTAAATGCCTGACATATCAAGAGGTTGAGAATGAGGAATGGATTCCTTACAGCTGATGACCTCATAATGAATTTAGTAGGGGTGACTATTGACCCCCAAGGGACTATTGCGATAGCGATAGTCTATATTGCAGAGTACTATTGCGATAGCGATAGTCTATTGCAGGGTACTATTGCGATAGCGATAGTCTATTGCAGGGTACTATTGCGATAGTTTATCAATAAAGGAAATAAAAAGAATTTTCAAGGAAAAACAGTGTTTTATTGACTTTGTCTCATTATAATAGGTAAGTGAATTACTTTAAGTTCTTTTTCAGGAAGAATAGTTTGTCAACATGGTTGTATTTCAAGGTTTTCCTGTTGCTATTTTTAGTTCGCGGCGATCTGTTTGCTGTTAGCCGTTTCCAGTATTTTCCAAATGTAAAAATACGTGTTTGTGTGTGGATTTTACTTTTAACATTCAAGTTAACAACTGATTTATTCAAATTGTCGATACTATCGATAGCTAAGACGTGCTATCGATACTATTGATCGTTCTAAAAAAGACTATCGATAAAGTACTATCGGCAGAGCAACTATCGCGATAAGTCAATAGTTCGATCTATTGTTACATCCCTAGAATTTAGTTATTTAGTAATGGTTTAAACACTATGCATTTATTTGATTTCAAATGGGCCAATTGAAATATTCATAATTTACACAAAAACAACCTTTCAATGAACATCTATACGTCAATGTTTGTCAAAATTGGATTAATGAAAAATCGCAATTAACATACAAAATCAATAACTGTGATAAGCAAGAAATCAAGAGTGCATCATGATTTATTCATGCACGGTGCTCCGAGATAAGTGTGATAACATTATCAGTACAAACGAGGTACAAATGATATTTGTCTAGGATTAATTATTCATGTTATCATTCATTATGTATTGAACTTCAAGAACTTTGGTCTGTTGCCTAGGAGATTTATGTTACGTATAATCAGAGCATTGCTACATCCACTCAAATTCATAATGTTAAAGTTAAAATATGTCTTTTAATAGTAAAAACAATATCAATATGCAGCATTACAGTGATTTAGAGCCTCAACTGAGTTCATAAGTCACTGACAAGTTGTTTAATTTAACTTTAGGTCACTGGCGCGTAACAAGAGGTCTCAAAATATTTTGTCTGACCAGTGACGATCTGAAACATTGAGCAATATAATATATTATTTGATACTTTAAATTGGTAGTTTGAAATTTGTCATCATACGACAAATTGAACTTTTTCATAATGTACATGTATGAATATTTACAGTTCTAATCTGCTACACACTGAGCCAGTGTATGAAATAAGGCAAGGCTGGAACATGGTTACTTTTGGTCTGGGGCGGGATGGCAACTTTTTTAGGTCTTTTTTTTTTACTGTTACAAATAGATTTACAAAGTACAACTTTTGGGCTGGCTACTATTCAAGCTTATTTCATACAAAAACTTCAAGCTGCAATGAATTTACTTATGAAGAATCATAATTGGTAAGTAATAACAAGTCGTTATCTCTGTAAGTTCGGGAGCGTTTATGTAAATGGATGTAACTTATGTTACCGAATTTAATTCACGACAGTGTTTTATACCAAGTACTTTTGTATTGACCCATGGCTGTAGAGACTTAAATCCTTTAGCCATCATGTAAAGTTTGAGATAAGTATTAAAAATAAGGCAATTTTTGAAAAATTATTGTGTGTAATTAACTCACCTTTGCCCTCCAGGTCAGTGAGACTGAGGTTAGCTTGGGCCTTCACTAGTTTCTCTAGACACTGGACATGGCCGTACTCTGCTGCCCGGATAGCTGCCGTTCTACCCTGTATCAAGAACAATCAGTTTACATTACATCATACTGAACTTTGTTTATAAAGAGTTTCATGTCTTGCTGTGCAATGTAATAAATGTAGGAAAGGTGAAATGGTGAAAAAATGATATGTTTACACACAAATTGGAAATACTGCTTTACTGCGTAATAAGTTTCTGGTAATAATTGGTGTAATTTTAAATAATGTAATGATGGTTTTTTGGGATGGTTATATACCATAACTCAGATAAATACTAGGTTTCAAAATTAGCTACAGAGAAAAAATAAACATGTGTGGACCATGCAGTGTAGGTGGGGGAATTTTTAAAAAGACTCTGTACATTATGAGGAAAAAAGTAATTTCAATTAATTTAACATAAAGCACATTATTATTATGATAAAGTAATTTTGATTAAAACAGCTCAAACACAGTATTTGCCAGAAAGTATATTGACATTAAATGCTGATATTCGAATTTGAAAATGTGATTTCAGGCCTTCTTAACATGAATCTTGAATGTCCACCCACCTTGAAATCCATGACATCAGGATGGGCGCCTAAATCTAGGAGGAATTCTATCATGTCATCATCGTTGGATATTGAGGCGACCCCGAGAGCAGTTGTACCCTCTGATGGGTCGTTGTAGTTGATGAGATGAGGCAACCCACTTGCTGTCAGTTTCTCGATTTGTTGTTTATCTTTTTCACGCACACATTGCAACAGTTTGCATACTTGCAAAGTCTCTAAACGTGACTGTGCAACTGGCATCTTGAACTTGTATAAATATCAACAATATTGCAAGTGTGATTAAACAGCTCACCCTTATTTACACCATACTCGGAACTGTAAATAAATTTACCGGATAAGCCATCTCGTATGGCGACGAATTGATCCGCTGATAGTTAACTAAAACAATGTCAACTGTACATAAAGTTACTATAAAAGCTTTTCACTGTGTTATGTTGTCTACAAAGTCACTGAAGCCCCTGTTAGTGAAAACATCAACTGGTAGTTAATACAACTGAAGGCCAGAAATCCTCCATTACTGTCACCTGTCGCAGACGCGGGTTGTTGACAGTTTCCATGGAAGTCACGCACCTGCCACCTGGGTATAAGGGGCAGGTAACTCTCAACTACCCGGTGTTCGGTAAAACTGTTGCGACAGGACTCCTTATGAATAATTAACCCCATTTGATGTTCATTGCCTGCATTAGTGGCTCTAAATACCTTTCTTCGCAGGCCGAGTGAGGGAGTGTTAGAATATTGGTTCCCGTCACGAAATAGTGCACACTATCAATTAAGCAAGAATAAAGACGATAATTGTTTCATTGACTTTCACAAATTATTGTGAAAAAATAAAATAAATAACAACTGAAGCATGTACAATTGATAGTGGGTTTAAAAACTTAATTTCATAAAACAACGTCGTCTTTTGAGACTCATGTAACTAATTGATATGTAACTTGAAATGTGTATTTATTATGAAAGAATTTGTTCTTGTACATCTAAAAGAATGTTCTTTTTAATAAAAAATTTTTACAAATAAAGTAAATGTGTTCATTGGTACTTTGATATACTTTATATGGGTTTTAAATATTTCTAAATTTCACTAATTAATGTGGCTGCATATCTTGTAATAGCCTCTCACTATATTTTGCCACATGGTTTAGATTCAACTATTGTCATCAAATAAACCTACATATATGAACATGAATGACAATTTTTTCTCAAAAGGCGCCATGTAAAGTGTTTGACAGTTTTGTACATATTTCAATCAAAACATTTTCATTTTCAAATGGGAATTAAAAGTGAAATTATGAGTTTTTAGCCAAGGTGTTTCGTCACAGAAGCAGAATACCAGTAGCATACTATGACAAGAAGTAATATTATTGCTGCACCAAATTCACATGGAAGTCTTAGGAAATTATGTCAAGTGACGATTTTTAGCATGTGTCTGTATAATTATTCATGCAATGTAACCTCACAGCATGTAAAATTGAAACAAATTTGAACTTTCTGTAATGCAGTTATCAGGCCACTGTACGCTATTTTGCTGTAAACTCTAGCATTCATGACTTGATGTATATCTCTTCTCAACCTGAAAGATCTTATTTTTATGAGCTCTTTAAAGTTGTGCCGTATCACTAAAAAACTTTGGATTTGTGGACATTTAAAAATCCTTTGTGAACCAGAAAGAAAGTTATAACTGAAAAGCCACCCTCATGTTATCTGTACTGCCTGCCTCACTTCATATTTCTGATAACTGTCAGAACTGTGAAAACTTGGACGCACTTTTACAGAAATTGTAATAAGGGTTATGATTGAAACTGCTGAAAAGAAACTCCATGATTTTTATGATAGTATGTTTGTCTCTCAATTGTGCATCAAAACAGCTATTATGATGAAATTCTTTCAAAACATCTAACAAATTGATCAGGAAATTAAATATACACCGGTACAACTCAAATGAAGTTAGGGATCAAACCTATATTGATGCCCAACATGTTTCCATGCTTAGGTTGATTGGGGTGAGCAGAGTTGTTTGACACAAGAGGTTTTTTAACACTTCAGTTAAAATTTATATTACCGTAGCAACTCTGTAGAATTGAACTATACTTTAACAGGATTTCTCCATAGAAACTTTTCTAACTCTTATATGCATAGAATGCCAGGAAAATATGTTTGACCCCTCTTTTGAGGAGTTTATATCACAATTTTGAGTATTTAATTCAATGGACAACAAACAACACCCTTATGTATGTACAGGAGGGTTGCCAAGTTTCCAGACTTTAGTATTGCATGTGATGTATGATTGGTGGTGACATGGAAACATACCATGTTGTCAGTTACTAGTGATTGATAACATCAATGACCTAACATCATTGAACAATACTCGGTCGAAATGACATGCTCTTTTCTTCACATTGTTACTTAGGTGACAGACCTTTTCTGAAGCAGCCTCAACGTAAATGCTCTTTGATTTGGTTAAAAATATGATTAAATATTATAATAAATAGAAATTTGCCTTTTCTTTTCAAATATCATGTTTAACATTAGTCATAACACTTGATTGATTTTGGTCATTTAAAAACCTATTATTATTCCCCTTATGACAAGATCTTCAGATTAAACATGTGGAGTGCCTAAATGAGCACTTTCTGAAAACTACTTAACCTTGGCAAAACTTTTGATTTAATCACTAAAATGTGATTGATCATTGACTTGGGCAAATTACGATGAGTTTTTTGGGGGGGTTTGTATCATTTTCCAGGAACTTTTACTATCCTACTTTATCTACAAGTTGCTTGTCAATGATTTCAGCTTTCTACAGTGATTGGTTGCTTTTTAAAAGTATAAAATACTACTGAAAAGAAGTTAAGGTTAAAACCTATTTTCTGTCTGGCATGTTTCTATGCATCAAAAAAATATTGATTCTAATTTCTAAGTAAATTTTTTTGTTGAAATGTGAAAAAAGCATGTCAAAACAACAAGCATGGTAGTCACCTGAAAAAAAAATCATCCTCAAAACAAAGGTCCATAAAATAGTTTGCATCGGCCAAGTTCAATGTTTTCGTACCTTTTGGAGGTGGTTTTGTCTCTAAATGTGTCAAATTGATTATCAATGAAAAATTTGCGCACAAATATTACTACCATCATGATGATGCTCTCAACTGAAATTTTGCCATGATCGGACATAAACAAAACGATATTGATAGGGGAGAAATCATTGAATGGCAACAGGATAGATCAAAAGAGGTTTTTCGCTCTTCGGATGCAACCAAATCTCTGTGCAACATTCCTTTATGTGCAACCAACCCACAGCCACGCAATCGTTCTTCCTCTATGAAGAACTATAGTGAGTGAGTTATTGTTTTACGTCACTTGGGCAATATTTCAGGCATTAGTGGCGTGATGAAGAAATATAAGTTTGACTGTAACTTCTTTTGAGTAGTATACATTTTGCAAACCAATCTCATTCCCTTAAGCCAGTCAATTCTTTTCAGAAGACATTTTATCCTTCCAAAACTTATCAAATATTTGGAAAGGGTATAAAAAAAGTACTTTCAATGGCTTATGTATACTACTAAAAAGAATTTACTTAAAACTCAAGTAGTAGTTATCATTTGCATAAACTTTAAATTTCTGCAGCAATAAAGTAATGTTTTTCATTGAAGTTTTGTATTGCACCAATATGTATACCTGACACAGATACTGATTTCTAGACTTTAAAGATTTTATTTTTGATAATTTGATTTACTAATTTGTTTATCACACTTTTTCAGGAAGATGTCTGCATCCAGCTTTCTCAACCAGGGATATCACTTCCAAAGCAATAAAATCACCTAAGACAAAACATCTTTGGAACCTGAGTCATCGGACAAGTGACATTTATTTTTACCCCTGCCTTGTTTCCGACACCAAAGCTCTTTACAAAAACTGCATATCTTGCACTGTTTAATTCCAAAATGTCAATGAAATTCATAACTTTAACCATGCGCTAATGCATAAAGTATATCAGGGACATTGTACAAATTGTTTCAGATTCATTTGAGTAACGGTAGTACTAGTACATTGGTTTGGATTCCAACATGCAAGGTTCAATTCATTCAATGTAACAATTTGCAATTTGTTATTTTTTCATTATAAGTAGCAGCAAATCAAAAGTAAACAGAACATGTACAAACATGTACAAGTTCTTGGATAGCATCATATAGGACTGTTAATAAGTACTTTCATACTGAACACTGCCCTCATCGCGATCTTTTCAAAATTCCTTTGAGGAATAATACATCAAGGGAACAGACAAAAACAAATTGAAAATCAGTTTTCCAAATTTATATTCTCATTCACACAATGATCATGAACATGAGTTCACTTAGTTTACACTGCACGGATACAGCAACTGTAAACAGTACATTCTATACAAGTCCTAGGGGCCGCTGTCTCATTATTTCTTTTGAGGGAAGGACATCTGAAAGAGGAGGACCGAGAACGGGATGAAGCTGAGGACCATGATGCCCATCGTCAGTTGGTAGCCGAACTTGTCTCGTGCTCCGCCTTTCTGCCATACAAGCAGGCCGTCGTCACGCTGGAATACAAATGCACCCATTAAACTATGTTCTGATGAGAAAACAGAAAGAAAAGGTGAAGATTAAGAAGCCTGGGTCACACCCATCCTTTAATATTACATTATGGCTACCTTAGCGACTTAGGATCACCTTAGTTCTTTGTGAAAGGAGGCCCTAGCAGATAAAGATTTTTAACATTTTCCAACAATACTATTTCCATGAAAGAATACTTGTTGTAAGCAATGTCTGACATAAGCATATCACTTTGACTAAAATCTGCCTTAAGGAAAATATGAATTGATCTTAAAGTCACAGTGTGTCTGTGAATAATGATTTTAAAAATTAAACAGTAAATCAATTTTAATTCATTTTCTTTATACAAACTGTTAAAACAAATTAGATAGAAAAAAACTTTTCTCACTATTGGAAGGAAAATAGATAAATTATTCTCCAATTCCAAAGGTCTTTCATTGAAATACTCACACACATCATGGTCTGAACGTCCTGCACTTTCTTGTAAGCTGGTGAGTTGGGGAAGTTCCCCCTTGTTCTCATGGCTGTTGTAGCCAGACCCCTCACAGCCACCCTCAATAACTGAACATATCAAACAACTATGTTTACAGTACTTTACACTCAGTGAAAATTCATAAAAGACACATACTTTGTTTTTGGTGTATTAATTAATTAGTGTTATAACCAGAATACAGAAAAACTGCATGACCAGAAACACACTGGTCAATTGGATATAGCTCTTTAGTTTTAGATCATGTCTGTCACTTTCTTTTTCTAATCCATTACCATTAATCCCTACACTAATAACTTTTTGGGTTAATGTTTCTTTGTAAAGTATTGGTAGAGATGCTATTATTTATAATAAGTTAATAACCTGGTAAACTATGTAGCAATTACCAAAATGCATGTTAATAACATAGGATAGTGATGAGGAGATTCATGGCCCTGAAGGAGATCATCATTTCAACACTGTATATTATATTATGTAGAAATGGCATAACATTTCTTAAGTCTTTGGACAACAACAATGATTTACTTAATTGTTTAACTTCTGAAAAAGAAATAGTTTCATCTGATCTGCTTAGGACCAGTAAAGAGTGCAAATGATAATATTATAATTTATAAATAAAGAATTAAAATCATATATGGGTTATCAGCAAAACATAGGCTGTTAAATATGAGCAATTGGTTTCTCTCCTTTTATATGATCCTTTGAATAATTTTTCAGGTGAAGCGTTTAGAAAGCAGTTTCCTTTGTGTATATATAATATATATTCTTAATGTTGTGTATTACAATATTTACATGTTTTATGGAAATAAAATACTGTTTAAGTCATGATTTTGGCACTAGTTAGCTTGCCGGTTGATACACCTGATACTAACATATTAAAACGGATAAGGTCCATTAATCTTGATTTCCAAAGACTCCAATTATAAAAATATAACGCTATATCTATTATTTTAACCAAAGACAAAAACAAAGATTGTCGTCAAAAGAAATGAAAGATTAGGGTACCAAAACCGCACGACTCAAGGTCAAAGGGTGGATCAAGCATAAACAGACTTCCAAAACCACAAAAATTTATTTAACAAATTACTAACTGTAAATAAATTATCATTCTTTCATTTGAAATATATGAGTATGTAAAACATACGTTGCTTCCACTCATTGTTGAGGTGTTTCTTGCTTCCAAGCAAAGCCGATCTTCCCAGATTCCTCAACCGGAAGTAAGGACATTCACGGGAGGGTTTATTGTCGGCAATATTTCTAAAACACTTAGTACGCATTTTGTGACAAAATTAAACAAATTTCAATGACGAGTCGCCAAAAGGGTAGTAAAACAATTTATAAGAACCGTCAGATTAACGGAAGTCGTGAAAATCAATATAGAATACATTCGATAGATGTTAATAAATGATTACTCATCTAGACTTTCTTAGGCCTTATATCATGTTATTTAATTATTACCGGTAAGTGTTAATTATGTGAAAATGACGTGAGCTTATTGATTACACAACATGTACATTATCAAATGTATCTTAAATGTATGTGATTGTTTACATGCATTTCATTTTGGAATATTTTTACTTATATACCTTACATGTTTGATGAATATCTCAAATGTAACTTCTTTATAATAGGAATAAAATGTGTTTTGTGTTATAAAGGAATCTGCAAAAAAAATAATTCCAAATTGATACATGTTCATGATCACAAAACATCTTATAATATTGATTATAAGAGACTTTTAAATACTTCATTAGTAGATAAAAAAACATTGAGCCAATATCACCTAATGATAATTCGCAGCTCCGTCTAAACCTTTTTTTTACTTTCCTTCTGTCCTCATTAAATGAAAACTTTGTCAACTTAGTCAACAACAAAGACCAATCATTAGTGTCTACAATTTGCTAACTTGTTCCTAGAGAGCCACTCCAAGATTCTCATCAAATTTTGTTTTGCTTTGATGCAAACTTAAATGACATAATTCATAATGTAAATTCAAAATATCTCTCACATCCATGGCAAAAAGACAGTTATAAGATCTTGTTTTCAATGAAAATCTTAAGTGTCATGTGTTAGCAGAAGCCATATTCACAAGTCTAGTTATTTAACCTTTCTATCAGTATCAACTTGCAACTCTTGACTGCTTTCGATGACATTGCGATATTTGGGATCACAATATCTGCAATAGTACAAATTCGTGTATTTTTTGGCCAACGTCCCTGAGGGGATTGAAAACACACCATCAGAGTCAGGCAACATCACCGGCATTGACCAAATTGCCCGTTTTGCCATCCACAAAAATGGTGAGGATGTAGGTTCGAATTGATCAAATGTTAGACACTACAGTACTAGTATTTATAAATACAGTTTGTCATATGTCAATTCACTGAGTGGTTCTTCAAAACTGGCCAGTTGATTACTGACACTTTTACAAGCTTTAAAGATTATTGACACTTTTACAAGTTCTAAAGAAATAACTCAAAGTTTTAAACATTTATATCTATCCTGCTGTGTTTCTGATCCGAGGGGTTCATGTCATGTGACTTGTCTATGACGTTTCACAAATTTAGATACCATAACCACTGGCAGTTTTACAAATCCAAAAAAGCTGATGTTTGCTTAGTCCATTGTTGGAATGCAATAAGTGCAACTCTTCCTTATTTGATATATGTGCACTTTTCACTCATAATTAGAGCAAAATATATAATTGTTCTGTAATGATGCATGTATATAATTTAAATTCATTCATTACAAAATGTCTCCGATGTCATCCAGCAGATGCGATTTCCAAGAACTTGTACTTGTGCTATCTCTTTAAATATTAATTGGTGCTAATTGGAAGTTTTCCTGTGTTGGCATTGAAAAGAAAGCCTCTTCATCATCCCATAACTTAGTGACAAGCAAGTGATCAGACCACAAATTTGGTCCCGCGGTCTGTCATAATGCATGATAAATGTAGACATTTGAAACTTCCTTCAATACGATTTATTCATTAATCAAATATGTGCAGATTATTTGAATAACACAATTGTAGGAATGTCACATGTTGACATCAATCTATAATAAATCAAAAAGTATGATATTGTAAGATTTTGTTAATGTTATTTTCCCTGGAGATTTTCAAGTATGTGTGATGAACAATTTCAAAAAGTGTAAGGATAATCCATCGGGTCAGGCTAACAGAGATTCCTCCCTATTCCATAACTATAGGGGATCTTATCAGTCATTTAACCAGAGATAATTACTTTCTCGGAGGTGTACAAGACGTGCCCGCTTCCAATACTCTCTAGAGATGTAAGTGGTAAAGAGTGCAATAGCATTCTCACTAAGGCCCATTTGACTTCAAGGGGAGGTAAATGACAACTTTTATTGTCTTCAATACAAATCATACAAGAATAACAAAAAAATAGAGCCAGTGGCTCTGTAGCTCATCAGGCTTTGTATCAATTTTGCTTTAGGGTGTGGCAAATGTGGTTTCTCCCTTACTTTGGACCACAGGGTCACCAAATGTACAATTTGGATTCCTCCTTATCAAAATTAGGAGTTTGCACGCAAAGTTTCAGCTTTCTAGGCCTGATGCTTCTTGAGAAAAAGATGAAACAAGAAGGGCCACCAAATCTACAATTTATAATCCTCACTAGCCAAGGAGTCTGTACACAAAGTTTCAGCTTTCTAGGCCTTATGGTTTTTGAGAAGAAGTCGAAATTCCACAAAGTTTACGGACGGACGCCGGACACCATGCCATGCCATAAGCCCATCGGGCCTTACAGGCCAGATGAGCTAAAAAGGTAGATTTTGGTATCATTAATAGAAATGTATTATCAAAGTAACCATAATAATCACTTGTTTTAAATGATGAAACAAACTGAAGGATGGAAACCCCTGTGTATCTATAGTATAAGGAGGTGAATCTGTTAGCAGGGTGTCATGAACTCAATTAATTATTGATAAAGCAATTTACTTGGAACAAAAATAAGAAAAAACTTGCAAGAAACAGAAATGATAATTTATTGAGTTTGTACAAGTTGTTTTGGTCACAGTTCACAAACAGCCTTCACATATCTACACAAAGATATCTGCAAATAACCAACAAAATTCTGAAAAAAAAGAAGAATATGATTTGTTTAATAATATAAAAGTTCATACCTTACAACCTTAGGTCATATTTTCAAACACAGTGGGTTATATGAAGAATGATTTATTTTGTGATATTTGCTCTTAAACATGTGGTTAATATACCCAGTGTATAAAATAGACTGGAAACCTAGCCTGTCCTGAAAATTATTTGGTCAAGTCCTTAGGGGAAAATAAAGACAAAGTTTGAAAAGCAACCAGTACTGACCAAAAAGTAGCCAGTCCTGACAGAAAGTAGCCAGTCAAGGACTGGTGGACGGGCTATATTTTAAACACTGATATACCAAGAGTGTCTTTTTAGCTAACTTGGAGAAAATTTCAAATCTGAATCAAGAACTTCAATTTATGGCATATCATGAAAAAAGGCACTTTTACGCATAACACTTTTAAACATTTTATTTCAAATATAAATTGGAATAAGTGGGCTTCTATATATGTGTAACATAAGTTACCTAACCAAGTTGGTTGATGATAATGTTAAATCTGAGAGCAATACCTATATGTTTACCTTTAAAACAATCAAACTAATTTTAAACATCATCATTCCTCTTTCTTCTTGGGGAAGGACATCTTGTAGAGGAGGTGGAGACACATGGCGGTGCCGACAGCCATCACCCCGAGAGACACGTAGTAGCCCATACGGTCCCGACCAGTCTTTTGCCATACATATTTACCATCGTCTCTCTGGAACAAAGGCATACAGCTGAGTAATGATCATGAGTAATGATCATGAGTTGTGACAATGAGGATTTGTATGCCATTGATACTCGACATAGGATATGGTTAGGTATATGATAACTGACATCAGAGATCTTTTATCTCTTAACTCAATGAGTATCTGTTATAAGATGCCTGTTGAAAAATCATATTTTTATATAAAGGTGCATTAAAGCTAAACAAAGAAAAAATTTCGTAACAGTCTGACTATAATCGGCCTAGTGCCAAAGGTAAAATATATATGAAATCCCCTACTACAGGTCTGGGCGGATCCCCGTACCTTGCATGTTTTTAGTGATTACCGTAGTGCAGCTGAAACCTAGGCGATAGCACATCGTCTCGCTCATAAGACCCCTAGCGGTGATCATGTTCAAAGCATGGTAAACAGGGGTTTAATTGCCACTAGCTGATACTGAAAGGCTATTGCTGGTAGCTTGTGATTAGTTAGCTGAGTGCATGTAAGGACATGATCTACGGGGCTGCGGTCAGACCTAGTGGAGAGGACCCATTAAAATAACAAGTTTGATTCCCAATAGAATTGATATTTTAAGAAACTTATTTCTCAGAACTAGGCCGATTTTAATCAGACTAAATGGTATGCAATGACATGTGATACTTGTGAATAAGAATGTGACATGTGATAAATATGCATATATAGATATCACATATGATTCCGAGCATTCGGAAAACTGGAAAGAGAATTGTCCAAACTTTTTTTTTACATCTACAGTTGGAAAACCATTTAGCAAAGCTAAAACTCAGTGTACATTGGAGAAAAATATTTGCATGCTCTACTACAGTACTAGTGAGGGCCTCAGCTCCCAATTTCATCAATTAAAGATCCAATGATAAATTATCCCTAAAGGACTCACTGTCATAATAGTCTGCATCTCCATGACCTTCCTGTACGCTGGGTTGTTTGGGACCACGCCCCTGGCAGCACCAGATTGTGACCCTGCTGCGGGAGGGGGTGGGGCAGTGGCTGCACCTCGTGCTGGGGCAGAGCCTTGGTATGGTCCCTCGCTCTCCCTCAATACCTGTGTCCTTGAGCTGTCAAACACCAACTGAGTCACCTTTCCACTGTATGGCATCAAACCCTGCATAAAAAGTGATTGTGAGAGAGTTGTTTTAGCTTAGCTTGGGCAATATTTCAATCACATCGCATCATATTGCTATGAGGTTTTAAGATGTGTATTGTATTCCTCCGAAAAACATAGAACATATAATCATCTAATAACAGGCAAATCTTTATCAACCTTAAAAAACATGACAACAACAAATCTATAAAGCATGAAACATACCGGTAATTCAACATCCATAATTTTTGGGCATATTCCTTAAATAGGAAGTGGTACTCCAAAAAAAACCCCAAACTTTTGCTTGACTATGTAAAACGCCGCTTTAAGATCATCTTTTAAATTTAATAATACTACTAATAATAACTCTTTATTGTCCGCAATACAAGGTTCATTGGAAATTCATTTGTGCATTTCGCACCCGACACTGGGCGACAGCAACAGTGCAGCGCCAGTTAATGCGTTGTCCTGCCTTTACAATGCTGAGTGTCAAGCAAGGCAGCAACAACTCCCACTTTTTTATCGTATTTTGGTATTACCCCACCGGGAATCGAACCCCGGGCTTCCGGATGACAAGCGGACACTCTACCATTGAGCTACGCCACTACTATAGCACTAGTAATCCAAACTGCTATTGATGTTTTTCTTTAGGCTTGGAACTAATAAGTCTAAATAACATTTGTAATTGTTTTTTACAAATCAATCTATGAAATTCTCTCACAAAAACAATCTTCCTTATTTTTATATATTTTATATTCATATCAGTTTTAGTTTTATAAAATATATTTTAACTCTATGGAATATGTAAACATAAGTTTTTTTCATCGAAAACATTTTCGAAGTCAATCACGGAAAAATAAGTTTCATTCACTCAAAACAAAGTTAACACATCTCTAAAATGTTTGATCGAAAACCGAACAATCGAGGGAAGTGTAGGTGACATTGGCGGGATTTTCTAATTTACTTACTTGTGGCTGATAGGCTGACGTCTGAGTTGAAGGAACCACCTTTCCCGACAATCCACAGTATTTGTAGAACATCTTGATTAGTTAATTTCAAGTTGATAACTTGAAAACGCCACTCAGTCGACAGCTCTGTCTCACAAACGACCTTCACCGGAAAAGGTCTGGAATCGAATCGGTAATATCCGCCTATTCTCGGAGAATTCCGGGAATACCCGAAGTAGCAGGTACTTGGTTGGTTGTTATGCAGTGTTGTCCTTGTTGCTATGTCACGTAGGTCGACTGGGTTTCGCTTGTTTGTATGATATTTTGAAGTATTAGGACATTCCTTTAATTACTGTCATCAAGAAAATTCATTTATTAGGATTTGTTAACGACGGACAAGATCGTGTTCGGAAATGGCGAACTATCTCAGGGATTTAGACAGGGAAAATCTTCCATACATAGGCGGCAGTGTTTCTAAAAGCCGAATATTGGATGGAACATCACCAAGTGCCAGGCGGATACGGGAGTTAGAAGAAGACCTGGGCATCAGATACCAACCTGCACCCCCCTCCAGTCAGTACATAGGCAGATATCAGGGAGATGGATCTAGGCGCGCCATTACAGAGGTGGGATATAGGCTATAATATACCGCTAGATGTACTGTTATAACACACCTTTATATGACATAGGTGAATAAAACAGTGAAACATTCACAGATGAAATGAAAACATTGACGGACACATTGTCTTTAATTTGTTCTGGGTTGATTATCGTTATGTTCTCTAAGTGTCACTCTGGATTTAATGAATGTACAATAATTTAAATATCAAATATGCAATATTGGTGTTAAAGCCATCTTTCCTCCTTTATCAAAACATGTTCAGTCATGTGTTCAGGGGTCAACTTTTAGTAATTTACTGTCATAATTTCAAAAGTTATTGAATAATAATGTTCTAGTATGTAATTTATTAACATTCGATACATTATTCATTTAAAATGCCAAGAAAATAAATATTGTATTAAAGTTCAAAGCTGTTCAGAGAAAGCAAAAATGAGAGAGTCACATTTTGATATTCAAATTCTTACATGGTTGTATTTAATTTAATTAAATCTAAATGTATCTAAAGTATATACACTTTTTCAAAATTATGAATGTGTTGATTATATTTATGTTCATGTTACTCAAACATATTGATTGGAAGAGATTGAAATAAAAAAGTGGGCGGAAGAGTTACATCCCTTTGTTCATTATTTACCTGCCTCCTAGCAGCCTAACAGCAGGCAACTGTTTGTTTACTTTTGTTATGAAAACAATTTATAAAAAGAGTTAGATTTTTTCAAAATAATTTCATTGTTTAACATTTTCATCAAAGACTAATATTCATATTTCTATATTTTTCAAATTTTTGTTCTTGTTCAAAGTGATAAAATAGAGAAGACGATGACTTAGAATTATTTTAAAAATCCCATGAAGCACATTAACAGATTTTTCCCCCCCGGTAAAACCCTTGCCCAAACATTCATATGCATTTTTTAACCAAAGAATATTTATTGATTTTGATGTCCCATTCCCCATAAATCTAATATACTGTAGTGACAATAAACTAAGAGCTACCCATCAGATATATACATGTATGTATATTTTGTACGAGTAATTGATAATCTGTTATGAAAGTAACCAAATCATTTCTCATTTGATGAAAATATAAGGCTTATCCTAAAAACTAAAAAAGTACCTTGATAATAAATCATAATGGTATTTTTTTGTTATTTAGGTAAGTATTTCATTAATAAAAAAATTGACATGATCGATAAAATCATACCAATATTTGATTTAATTCAATAATTACTAAATTACTCAATTCAAATCATCTCTGAGTGGCAAATACAAGTCTACAGAAAATATCAATCAATTATTTTCCAAATAAATTTATAACTTAATCAGTGAGTTTATAACCAAACATTTTACATTTCAGATGTCGGACCAGCTCAAGTCCGCAAGAGACGAGCTCAGGAAGAAAGACGCTCTCATTCAACAGTTGTCCAGGTGAGAGATTACCCGACCTAACACTTCTTGAAGGCCTTTTATATTGAAACTCACCAAGAGGGGATACTAATTAGTTTGAGATGTTTTGAATTTTTAGAAAGCATAGTGCTATAGGGGTGTTTTATATTATTTAGAGAACCAGTATTTTTGTACAGATGATTTTGGGTAAGAAAAGATTAAATTTCACATTGTTTATGATTTAAAGTTATAACAGGGGAAGGGGAATCCCCTTTATTATTGATCTTTACATAATTTGAAATATGGTACAGTTGAATACCTTCTGGAATAATTATATTAACCTAATCAAATTAGCATGAATAAATTTATTTATTGCGGAGTCATTGCCATGGTTATTCAAAGATTATGATCTAAAAATAAATGTTTCATGTGTGTCACCAGAAAGCCAGTGATAATTGGAATGCTAATTATGCAAAATTTGCCAATTTGATGCAATTGCAATTCATATTTGAGTATAAAAATGTAATGGTAATGAATTTCAGTTTGGACTCAGCACCAAGAATACACCGGTCTCCTGATCCACTACGGGTATGTCATATCTTACATTTGTTAACCAATATTACATCAATATTTGTTTTTGTTTGTAAGTTTAATGCACAAAGAAAGACCATTGTTCATAGTAAATATACTTCAATTGATGATAAATACTTAGATAGAAAGGATAAGTGAGTGTATTTTTTAAAGTGTTTCTCATCTCCTAAATAAATACCAAACCAAAAAAACAAAATTAAAGATCAGTATTCATGTTTATCTTTTATGTAAAATGTGATATTTCTTGCAACCAGGTTGACACACTTTATCTTGGAGATCGAACTGCGGTGGAGCAATGTCGCGGTGATCTCGCCTCCATGCAGGTCAAATACGAGAAAGTTCATATTCAGGTTGGTTACGTTTTGTTAAAATTTCAGTTCCCCTGAAGAATAATGTTTTGAAGAATGAAGTTGATTTAGTTTCATTTCATCATTCATTGTTTTTGAGTTATGCATATATTTGAAGGTTCAAACAAAGATTTATGTATATGTGTTGCTTAAAAGTTTTGGGATAGTAAAATTTTACATGATGACAATCTCTCTATGAAGTTAATCAAATGTCTTTTTTTCAGTTGAAAGAAGCAGAGAATGAACTTGAAGTAAAATGTATCAAAGTCAAAGAACTACAACATTTGTTGGAAACAAATCGTGAAAATGAAGCGAAGTTGTCTGCCCTTGTGCAGTCTCTGCGAGACCGTGTGAGAGAGTTAGAGGATAAGACCGGGTGTATAGAGACGGTTGCTGGTCGCAGCGAGTTCACCATTGGAGCCCTGCAGAGAGAAAACCGGGACTGTCAGGACAAGATTGTGGAGCTTGAAGGTCGACTCAGGTATTGACAAAATTTCTGATTAATCAAAGTTGAAAAATATTGTATACAGTAATAAGGCTTGAAAAGTGGGCATATTTACATGAGAGAGTATTACATACTCTTTTTGAGGATCACTTATTAATCCTTTTTCTTGTGGTAACCTGATATGAATAACAAATTTTTATTGAGAGTAATTTGTTTCAGAATACATTGAATTGAATGAGAATTAATGTCAAAACCCCAAGTGTAATTTTATTCACACTGACGTGCGGTGAAGATCTGCAATGTATAAAAATTCACAATAAGCTTTTGTATAGCACCATAAAATAATACTGATACATGGAAAATTACTGATGTGTGAAAACAGCTTTGTTTAGAACCATAAAATATAACTGATACGCAGA
Organism: Steromphala cineraria; assembly: GCA_916613615.1. Taxonomy (NCBI): domain Eukaryota; kingdom Metazoa; phylum Mollusca; class Gastropoda; order Trochida; family Trochidae; genus Steromphala; species Steromphala cineraria. The sequence goes on along the minus strand of OU744724.1, from coordinate 5,026,684 downwards.
ATAATACTGTTGTGTGAAAACACTGAAACCTGATTGAAATATAACACTGATAAAGCCTAGAACAACAACAGTGAACACTTATAGTGATAGAAGCGTACGTAAAAGGTGAACAGTTGGGCTTTTGCCAATATACACATACTGATAAAATTACACATGAATTGATTTAATTCTACTTCCATTAGATATAATTATAGATATATAGAGAAACAAATGTACATGGAAATGAGGCTTATTTACAACTGGAAATATGTATAATATGCAAAATACCTTCACCATAACAATTGCGTTACTGAGCAAAACAAGGCGGGAAAAGTGAGAATATGAAAAAATATCAATGATTTATTCCAAATTACACTTAAAACCTGATAGAAATGTGCTTTTAGATGTTAGAATTATGTATTCATTAATTTGGGAAACAATACGTACTTTATGGTGGTGTGTTTATCCTTTTTGTGCGTAACGGAGCCGCTTGACGGAAAATGGCGTCCATTTAAAGAGGTTATGCAATGTACTTTTTCTAAGAATGATAGATCAATATCTCCAGTACTATTATCTATGAGAATGCAATGAGCATATAATTGAGACAATACACACATAAATTAGACTTTAAATCAGCATTTTATACCCGGTTTTTAGAATGCCGCCGAAATCAACAGGCGAACGCTTTGAAAACTCATTAGAGCGTGACGCCCCACCCACCGGGCCTGTCTCCATTTGCGTGTCTACCATAAAGTCTCGAGACAAACCTCCTTCAAACCAAACGATTTATGTGTTTATTTCTGATTAATAAAAAAGGCAAGAAGCAAGTACGATAATATCTAAGACAATACTCTGTACTACTTTTGTTGTTGGAATCGCTTTGATGGATGTGACCAATATTCGGAATGTTATATGCAAAACAGTGTGATCCCAAATATAACATTGTTTCATTTTCGATACGAATTGAAACCTTATATATCTTGAAAAGATCAACCACTGTTAAATAATTTTTCATTATTTTATTATTGATATGTGTTGTAAAAATACGGAGATTAATCATAACATACTATAGATAATCCACTGTGGCGACTATCTTTTCATAAGAGAAAAAATATCATAATAAATAACCCGAAACCGTTCACACTTTTCCTTTTCTTTCAAACCATCGTGGTAAAATTATTCACCGTCTATTGGCCTCTTTAAAATATATCTTTATAGTGCAATTAACTCACAAAAAATTAACATTGTAGGTATTCGATTGTAGAAAGTAGTCGGTTTGTTCACTGAAAACATAAACGATTTGTGATTTGTCACCGTCGGAAATAATAGTCAGTGTATGTTATGTAAGATTCAGCAAACAACAGACAATCAGATTATCACTTTAACGGACATGTCTAGCCATAATGGCATCAATTTAACAAGGCAGTCGCCTTTTTGCGTCATTTCATATGGTTTTGAAATATACGATACTACATGTTTATACAATAATCATTGGCTTGAATAAATCGTTATTGAGTCGTCGGATATCTAAGCTTTCGGAATATGCAAAAATTGAGAGTTTTTTGTGAATATTAGTATGTTAAACGAACGATTAAAAAGGTGTCATTTCCCGTTGAAAAATGATCATTAGGTAAAACTACTCGCCTACTACTACATCACAGTAGGTAGACACGCTCGGGCCACGCTTCAGTGACCACAGATTCTGTTCGCGGGGGCTAATTAGGCAGTGTATTTTAAAAGCCGTATTTAGGCAGGTTGCCGTCCGATTTCGAAAATTCAAAGTTGACTCTTATTCAAATTGCAAGCCGCTTTTTATGAATCCCGAAAGTGGTCATAAACCATTTCAGTCCCCCTTTAAAATTCCAAGCAAAACGAAAAGGGACGTAAAATTTGAATTCTGGGAAAAAGCAAAGGGAAGTTACTCTAAATTCCAAATAAAAAGAAGAGGCCATAAAAGAATTACGGAAACCACAAAATATAATACATGTGACATGACACCAAGTATATTCTAATTCACAAATCAGGAAGTTTTTACTCATAAAATGTTAATAATGCTGAGGAATATATGGATGACAACTTCTTTGTTCATTGTATGCTATAATGCTGAGGAATATATGAATGACGACTTCTTTGTTCATTGTATGCTATGTAATGCCTTCTTAAACTCGATACTTGACATGTTCATATTTCTCGGCCAACAGGAAGCAGCTGGAAGAGAGAGAATGTTCGGAGGCTCGTGCGGACGAGAACGAGAAGAGACTGGCGGAGATGCAGTGTCAACTCAGCAGTCTCCTCCGGGCCGACGATCTCTTCGAGTCCACACCCGCTGCTCCGGAGACCATCGTCAGGAAGGTGGGGACGTTATTCTCAGGACTGCTTGAAATAATTGCTGATTATTGTATCTGACATGGTCAGTTATATGCTGATGACACTTTATGGGAATTCCATTTTTTGTAAGGGGAGTGGTTAGGCTATCTTTCTAAATACAATACATAGAAATTGTTAGGATTTAGTCTTAAATTGAATATATTTCTTACAAGATAAATCAAATTGTGACAGAGTCATGTCAAAACTGCTCCTATTGACTACAGCTTGTTATGTATTCCTTTAGCTCAAAAGGTAGCATGTTAATGATTCTCTGACTGACATAGCTGGTTTTAATCTCACAGAGGTAATCTCACAATCATTTATGTTAAACTTCATTTTGGTGTTTAGAGGTGTCTATAAGGTTATTGACAATTTTGACATTTCAGTTCTAATAACTGACTTGTTTCATTGCAGATCACAGACCTGATGCAGGAGAACGCCATGTTGAAGGGCAAACTGCTCTCCCTGAATGAGGCTCTGAACAACACCGAGATGGAAACCAAGGCTAGTCGTGAAACCATAATGAGGCTGGTGTCAGAGGTCGGGCGTGAGCAGAAGGTTGCGACCAGATATACCAGTGAAATTGACTCTATCAGAATGGTAAGAAAGAACTTTAATTGATAAAGACACATATTTAGTTTTATGTCACTTGATATTTTTGAAGATATCAGCTTTAAGTTTTATTTCTGATTACTTTTATTACTTATTAATTTTTTTTATTCAGAGATGATTAATTCATTTTTCATTCTGTTTGCAAGAAACATCAAATTATGAAATCGTCTTAGATTGAAATATCCCGGCATTTAACTATAGAAAATTTTATTTCTCAGAAAGTTTAATTGATTTCATGAATACACCCACATTTGTTCAATAGGAAAGAGACAATGCAGTGTCAGCTCGACGTGAACTTGAAAGAGAGGTTGATCTGCTCAAAGAGAGGCTAGATGCAAACCAGCGATCTCTGGATGCGACCCGTGAAGAGCTCCAGCTGAGACAAGGTCGTCTATCGAGCCTGGACCGAGAGTTCCGCGAGACGTCTCACAGTATCCGCAGTTGGGAGACCCAGTACCGGCTATTCCAGGAGCAATGTGCCGGTCTCCTTAGTAACACGTACGCCACCGTGGAGGCCAGTGATGACATGATCAAGGAGGCCATTAGGAGGCTGGTTCAGAGCAACAAGGAGTACGAGCTGGTAGGTTAAGGCGTCTAAAATTATCTGTTTTTTCCTTTCATCAATGTTTAATACAGAGTCTCTGAAAATGTGCAATGTGATGGTTTTATGTGATGATCTTCTGTACACTTACATAAATTTGAATAATATTAAATCAATCTCTCTGAAATCCTTATATTTCTATTTCTGATTTAGTATTTGTTTGATCTTTCGAGTCAGTTTATGAAATAACTCTTAAAGTAACCTAAAGTGTTCTTTGCTAATTTGAATAGCAAAAAGTAAACCCAGAACAAAGGATGACAGATTCCTTGCAGTTTGTCGACATATATTTTCATAAACTGTTTTTGAAACCATTCACACATTTGTCCATCAAGATAAAAAGAAACCTTTTAATTCAAACTTGAATGTCACTCAACAGCAAATCGAGAACCTGGAGTCGCGTGTGAAGGACCTCACGGAGCAGCTAGACAGCCAGTTCCACCACAACCGCTCCTCCAACCTGCGCGCCAAGCAGGTGGAGACCAACTTCTACGATCTCGAACAGAGACTGAGGAGCGCCGAGGAGGAACTAGCGGCCGGGGACGTGTTGAGGGACGGACTCAAGACAGGGAAGGAGAAGGTGGGGAATTTATCATTTAAATTTTTTATCCACTAACAAATGTTAGCGATTAAGTTTACATAAAGTAGTCAAAGATAGGAGAAGCAAAACGTGGGGGATTTAACTAATCTATCTTTTATTAATCCACGACATGAGCTATATGGTGGAAGATAATCAGGGCATAATTTTGATTTGTGCACACGTGGGTTATGTTATGGGTAAAGCACCAATAGAATTATAGTCATGAATGTGCTCCTTAATGTCAAGTTAAGATACATTATGTGCTAACAATCCCCTTATCCTTCAGTACATGCGACTGCTCCAAAGGCTTGGGGAGAGGATGAAGATGGATCGTATCGCTCTCGACCTCGGGCTAGACATGACAATTGACGCAATCATGGCACGAGCTGACCAACTGGTGAAGATGGAAGCTGATGCCCTGGCTGATAGAAGCACTCACATCTACAACCTACAGCGCAAGGTATGATGATATAAACCTTTTTTATACCCCCGCTACGACGTAGTCGGGGGTATATAGCGCTCCGCGTGTCCTTCCGTGCGTCCGTGCATGCGTCCGTCCGTCCGAAATCGTTTCCGGAGCATTACTCTAAAACTATACCACTTGGAAACTTCAAATTTGGTATGGCAGTAGCCTACATGATGCTGTTGTGCCTTTTAGGGGTTTCACCTCCTTTCACCTCCATAGCTACTATTATTGGATAGGGTAGTGAAGGATAGGATGGATCTAATGGTACCCTTTTTGGGGGGGAAAATCCTCATCTTTCAACCTCTAAATAACTTTGGTTATATGTCAAAAGCACCAATATGGAATTGATTTGCATATCAAAATCTACAGCAACCAAATTATCATCATCAGTAACATGTCTGTTTTGGCTTGACTTTAGAAACGATCATTTTTAAAAGACAACCATATAGTGTCTCCTTAAAAAATTGCACAAGTAGTCCCTGATAGTCTGTGACCCTGTGTTTCTCCCCACCAGGTGAAGAGTCTGAAGGAACAGCTGGAGTCCAAGGACCTGCACATCGACCTCCTGAGGAAGAAGATGGGCAACCTGGAGGAGCGAGTCCACGGCCGCGTCAGTATCGAGAAGGAGCGGGACGGGGAGACGCTCAGAGTCCGGAAACTGGAGAAGCTGGTGGACAAGTACAAGCTGCAGCTGACAGACTCCAGACAGGAGCTGCAGAACCTCAAGGCTCAGCTGCTGGGATCCAGCGAACTCAAGGTGGGCGGTAGTTGCTTTGCTTTGTCAAGTTTATTGGGGGCTAGTTACTCAAGGTCAAATCCTTTGATTTGAGATTGTTTAGATTATGATTGAATTTTGAAACATTTAATTAAACATTTCCAAACCTCAGTTGTTGGACTCCAGTAAAGTCATGTTTGGCAATAGCTAAGACTCTGTGTAAAATTAACCTGTTGAAACAAGGCAGATGTTGTAGATAACCAAGGAGCTAAAAAAAAAGATATCATTTCCAACCCCCTTTATAGGGACACCTCTTGTTGTCATATATCAATCTTTTTTTTATGGAGTCAGCAATCAGGAAAGTTAATGTATTTTAAAAATCAATGTCATTGACAGTGTGAAAGTAATTTCCAACTCTTCTGCTGATCTACCAGGTGCGAACCTTCGAGCAGCGTAAGGATATAGACGAGCTGGCGCAGCAGATTGAGGAACTAGAGGAGGTCCGCAAGAAGCAGAGTCGGAAGATCGCCAACCTCAAGTCGGAAGTCCACTACCACGAGAACGACAACCAGGAGAAGAAGGTTGTGTCGGACAACGCTGTGCACGCCCTCTCCAGCGAACTACGCACAACCAAGACAGCCCTGGATACAGTACAGCACAGAGAGAAACAGGTGGGTGGGAAACTGGGGGTGTTGAGGTTCTTTGTCCTTCTAATGTTGGCAACGTGGATATAAGCATTGAGTACAGATTAGGAATACTGGCTATACTGGTTTGTAGACAATAATTTGATTTGAAATAAAGTGATTGGATGAAGCTTGAATGGTTATGGCTTTATGGGTAAATGTTTGTAACTTTTTGTACAGTTTTAAAAAAAATTCTAACTATGAAAGATGTATCAAGAAAATATTTTACTAAATTAGTATGAACAATATGAGCATGTATCATTACCGACTTGCTTTCCTGATGTACAGCTAGGGGCTCAAGTATATCTTGTAAGAAATGTTTACCAATATACAACTTTTGAAAAAATCAATTCCAGCTTCTGGACTTCCGCAACGTTGTGTCCCGAATGCTTGGCCTGGAGATCAACACCCTCGCTGTGCCTGACTACGAGATCATCTCTCGCCTGGAGAAGCTCATCCAATCACATCACTCGGCCACCTTCACCACTCAGGGTCTGGAGGAAGCTCTGGCTGACATGGAGGATGGCTTCACCAGTGACTACGCTTCTCGTCGGCAGATAGAGGGTGCTGACCCACTCATTCGCAGGTCACGTGACAAATCTCGTAGACGAGCAGCACGTTCCCGAGTACGAGCCCGATCTCTTTCGCCTACCAGGAGAGTCGACCCTCGCTCTTACTAAATCAAAACTCCATCCTTGATGATGCCTTATATTTGTAACATCTTTATCTGTTAAGTTTCTCCATTAATATGTTGTAAGCCTCCTTGATTTGCATTTGCAAAATGTTGTTTGTAAAGAAAGAACAAATTTTTTGTTTTTTAATACGAATTACACTGTTTCCTAAAATATATTTGAATATTTATTTTGAAAATGTTAAGATTTGTGCTATTTTGAAATATTATTGGATTCAAACTTGAAGCTTTAATGTCCTACAGAATTGTTTTCATTGACACAGACTTACCAACAGACAACTAGCAATAAACTGATGTCCGTTATAAAATCTTCACATGACTATACGAGCCAGCATGGACAAATCAGCCATAACTCAGTTATATAAGTTATTATTGTATAGAAGTTACAATGTTCCATTAGTCTATCTGTGATATTCGTACTATTGCCTTGTCTCTCTACTCCTATATGGAGTAATATGTATATGTTGGTGATGTTAAGGTTTTTATACCTTATATGTATGTATATAGATCTAGAAACATTTAGATTTTGTTATTATTACTCATATATTGGAACAATCATCTGCCATCTGTTAATGGGTAAATGTCATTCCATGTACCTCTTATATATTATCCTAGAATATTAACTTTTATATTTAATTATTATTTTATCATATATACAACCTGCACATATCATACTGACTCTTTTTATTAAATAATTTGTGTGTACATGTTATTAAACTTATGTATGTCATTGTGAGTATGTAATATATTAGAACAAGAGTTCTCCAGAATTTGCTGTAATGAAATGCCTTAGAATCACTTGTTAGACATGGAGCAAAAAGATTCAATTATTTTCTAGATCCATATGGCATTTAAACAATAATGACTACAATTGATTTGGGGTAGAAGATAACAGGTATTACACAAAATAGGTTTTCAACACCCTTTATATTGATCTGTGTTAAATATTTTATTGCCAATACATCCTCCATTTGAAAGATTAAATTTCAAACTTCAAATCGGGAAATAATGGCTGTTGTTTTATATGAAGACATTCCAGTGTTTTGCACAGGTAATAACTTACTCATTTATTGGCCCTCAAAAAAACAGTCAACAATTTTACCGTTGTGGAAGTTTGATCTTGTTACATGTAAAGTGAACTTTATCGTTGGTTCTCATGTGATTTTCTTCCATCAAAAGAAATGAAGTTCAACATTCCTGTTATTTCTTGATACATGCATTATTTTATTAATATTATAAGATCTTTTAGTCATTTCCATGAACTATATGTAAATAAATCTTTTAATAAAATAATTTAGATTATGATTTGTTGTTTTTCTCCTTTATTAGATAGAAAAACTTGAGTAGTGTTGGTAGTGAAAATTCCAAATTCAATGATTTGACTGTCTGATAACAAGTTAGCAGAGAGATCAAATTGTTTGAAGCGCTCATAAAATTTTTTGTTCATGCGCTTTTCACAAGCGTTTCATTGTTAGTTCTCAACTTAATCACACATCAAACTTGAAGTCTTCCAAATACATTTCATATGTAAAAAATATTTTGTCAATTGTTTTAGTACTTTATGTAAATGGTTAAAAAAAACCAAAAAAAACACAACATCACATAGGTTCTGAATGTATTTATACAAGAATAAATAGCTTCAATATGAATTTATATACATTTATGTACAAAATACAAGTTCCACATAGCTTGTCATTTTCTCTGGAGGGTATCCTCTGAAAGGAGAAAAAAACAACAGTGTAAAACAATCATCGTAGCTGAAACTGAGAATAACAAGTGTAGTAGCACATTTTAAAAAATTATTTTGTAATTCATTTCCAATTTATGCCACTTACGTTAGATTCTGGGGATCAAACATTTAATACCTTAACCTGATAACGCATAGTCGTGAAAAATAAAGTATGAATGATCCAAGAAACTCACTGCTGGCCGGTGTGAGGATTTTTTTTTAATTGGATGTATGGAAGTGGGTTCGTATAGCTTTACTGAACATGGTTCTTCCCTTTTAGAACGGCATTTTTTGATTGAACAAAAAATTTGTCTTGCAATTGGTATTTTTCCCCTGTTAAAACGTGCTATTGTCCCTTTAAAAGTTTAAATCTGCCATTCTTCGAGTTGAACGTTACCGTATTTGTTCTAAAAACGACCAAGGTGTTTTGTTTCTAAGCCACCAGTTCTAGTGCACTGTTGGTGATCGACCTTGAGATAGTTCCAGTTTATGACTTTTGCTTCAATGATCACCACCACAACAAATAAACGCTAACTTATATGAAATTCGTTACTTAATTAGTTCCCAACCTTCTGGATTTTGCTTTTTCTCGTTTTCACGAATCCCGTGCATATAATTCAGCAAATAAAATATGTTATATGAAAACTTCGAAATCTATTAGAAACAACAACCTATAATATATACCAACTTGTGTACTTACTCAGATAGGCACATAGTTGAAGGGCTTCACGACTGCTACTGGTCGGGTGATGGAGGGGGAAGATACAGTATTGACCGAGGCTCTCTCATCTGTCAACAATAGAATATCATAAACTTAGTTCAAGGAGAGATAATATTTCAATACCAAATTTGGAACCTATTGAACTGAGTGGTGTACCATCTCTGCATGTCCATTTTAAATACATTGAAACAAAGAGTGCAATCAGTAACTTTATTTTTATTTCAATTTAAAATATAAAGTGCTAGAAGTGACAGAACATGTCTACCAGTACCGGCGGTTGAGAAGGACACGCTTACAAAGCAGCCGTAAAAGATTTGTTAATAGATCTACGCATAGGTTTTTAGATATTTCTATTTGCGATGATTACAAATAGCAGTTACAGTTTAAAACATTGGGAAAACGTCTTCGTTCTTAAGTAAATGATATACCAGAATAAATTCGAACCATTGAGTTCCCGACGGACGGTGCTACTGTAACGGCTACTACCACTGGTAGACTCTCCGCAAGTTTTCTTGTTTGGAGACGGCACAGAAATTTCATCATCCTGACGTCTAGTTGGCATGACAACCTGAACTGGACGAGTGTCACTGAACACTGGGCCTGAGCCTGAAATTGAGCACAGCGGAATGTAAAATAATATTGTATCTAAAATTTAAAACAAGAATTTGCTTTTCATGTGATTAATATCTATGACTCTATCTATGTCATAATTTATTTTATGAATATTTATTAACGCACTGATGAAAGGTAAAAGGCTAGAAATTTGCTTACACTTTGCCTTGTAAACTGGTCTCGGACGGATGTATGAGTGATCCTGAAGCCAATTCGTCTTAGAATCTGAAGCAAGAATTCAGTCTCTTGTAATTTACGATACATAAGAATTCACGCGTATAAACAGTTCTAGGAAGAATGATTAATTTTCTGAAAGTGTGGATATTGTCATTGAATAGTTTATGTACCTCTTTCGATGTTAGCAAGATGCCTTTCCAGCGAAGATACAGTGACATCAACAGATGTTGAGGATGAAGCATCCGTTTGGGCAGCACAATATGGCGGCACTCGAGGTGCGGGGGTGAAGGCTCTGATACTCTCTGCAGTGTAAGACTCAAGCATATCAGCCGCCTGAAGGAGCGCAGAGATGCCTGATTTGGTTGTTGTTACTATGGCCTGTGATTTGATAACTTCTGATGCCTTTATGAGCAGGTCTATTCCTGATTCGGGAGCAGATTCTCTTGATTCTTTTGATTCGGTCTGTTTGGAGGCTTGTAGGAGGAGATCTATACCTGATAAGTCCAAATGCCTTGAACTTTCGGAAGATGCATCCCCATTTGGGCCTTTAAAAGAAAGGGAAAAAATAGAACAAGGTCGCGGAGTTGTAAAATTTATCAAATTGCTAGTTGACAAAGACAATTTGGACAAATCGTACCTTATAAAAACAAAACAAAAACACTAAAAACACTACATGTGTATTTACATTCTTAAAAACAAGGGTATAAAGTAACTGAAGAAAACTATGGTTGACCTCTTGACACTGCTCACAGATTAACATTTAAACAATTGCATTAAAGTTAAACAAATTGATAATAATTTTTATTTTTATAAAAAATCAATCTTAAACTTTAATCATTTTTATACCTTTAAGAACTTATGAATACAATTAGACACATCAGAATCGCTTTTATTTACATTGTAGAATTGCTTCATGCACGTATCCTTTGTTTATAATTCATTAAATAGAAACATAACCATTAGCTACTTATTTTGTTATACATACATTTTATGTCTTTAATGTTTTATAAAATATAAACGATAAAGATAAATAAATAGTAAGATCTTTTTGTAATAAAAAAGATTTGGCTTTATTATCCCAGGGAAATTTGTTTATACCTTATACAGTTCTCAAGTATTAACAAATTATTAACATAACATAACATAACATCACTTAAATGAATGTGATGTGAAGATCCATTTCACAAACACATCAATAACTACATTTACGTTTCACTTTATCATCTTTGTTTATCAATTTGTGTCCATGTTCATTTATGTTTTTATTTTTGTAAATAGCGTCTGGTATTGCTTTAAGACATCAATTACAGATCAATTCTAGTCTATGGAATTACATATTTTGAGAATCAATCAATGTTATCCGATGTTTTGAGGACGTGCATACATGTGGTTCAATAAACTAGTTGTAAACGTGTACATTAACCATCTTATTAATTATCCTTTATGATATCTTTATACATATTTAACAGTTTCTAATAGTTCTAATACCCAACTTGCTTTCTTTGTTTTGATCCATTATCTTTGAGATCAGAATGAATCTCCTCATAAAATTCTTGCGTGAAATCTACTTATTGTCATTTTATACTTATAGCCTCTTTTTTGTGTAACAGATACCAATATGTTAAACTGAAAGGAACTCGTTCCAGTACTGTGTCAATTAACACCGGGGCTCCTCAAGGATGTGTATGGTCTCCTATACTTTTCACTTTGTATTCTAATGATTGTGTAAGTTCTCAACCAAAGTGTTCTAGGTTTAAGTTCGCTGATGACACAGCTATTAGTAGTTTACTTTTTGACAGTGAAATTTCATACACAGAAGAAATAAATGATTTCCTGAAGTGGTGTCGTGTAAACTTTTTAGAACTTAACGTATCAAAAACAAAGGAACTCATCATAGATTTTCGAAGAAATAAAACAGCAATTAATCCAGTCAGTATCAATGGAGATGTTGTCGAGGTAGTGAGTAGTTATAAATATCTTGGCACCGTAATTGACAATAAGTTAAATTTCTATGAAAATACAGACCGCATTTATAGTAAGTGCCACTCTCGCCTTCATTTTCTCAGGAAACTACGATCCTTTCACATTGACTCAACTATTTTGGACCTTTTCTATAAAACTTGTGTGCAATCTGTCCTCATGTTCTCTATACAGTGTTGGTTTGGCTCTCTGTCTTTGACAAATAGAAATAAATTAAATAAGATAATCAAACAAGGAGAAAAAAATTGCTAATCGTACCTTTTAGAGATTAGGTGAACTTCATGAAAAACAGACTAGAAATTTAGCTTCAAAAATTATTAGTGACCCTTCACATGATTTACATGAATGTTTTGAAATTTTGCCATCTGGTCGTCGGTATATAATGTGCCGACGTGCAAAAGCAAACGCTTTATAATGTCATTTGTGCCCTTGTCCATTTCAATTCTTAATCATCGTTAATTGCTCACTATCACACTATTTGTTCATTTGTAAATATTTGTATGTTTCATTTGTATTATATTGGTATATATGTTTATGTATTTATTTTGAATATTGTTATAAAAATTTAGAATTTCATGCTCACTTAAATGTAACACAAATTCCTTAACGGGCAATAAAGAATTATCTTATCTTATCTTATCTTATTTACTATCTGTGACGTCATAGACTATTTGATTTCAAAGGCCTTGTTAATCTATCCAAAGGGAAAGATATCTAAGAACAGTATTTTCATAACGAGGTTTTATATATAAGGAACTACCTATCTTTTTATGATTCGATAATACTTATACCTTGTAATTCTGACCTGGATATGTCAATATGTACACAGTAGAACTAGTCCTAATCCTTTCTAAAATAGTAATTATAGTTTTATTAAAAACTTCCATTAACGAGACGAGACCAAATATCAGATACATCGTGTCATAACTATAGAACAAATACTACACTCACTGTCAGTGCTTAGATCCATGCTACACGGGTGGAGCTAATGCTAATACGACTTCTTGGTTGTCACTTCTTTTGTCGTCATGTACGAGTCTGTGACGTCATAGAACTGCTGACGTCACAATTGAGAACCATAATGCATCGGAAGATCCATTTCGTCCCCGTCGATGAATAGGTGTATTTTTCGGAACTATATGTTCTTCTTTAAGGAACTTGTCTTTAAATATTATCAATATTACATTATATTATATTATGTCACATGATTCAAGATTTAAGAATCAACTTAATAAGACTACCAGATGTATTTTTAAGAGTTCAGTAAGAGGACGAGTTAGAATCAATACCATGAATCATAAGATGGTAAACTGTACAATGAAGTAGCAAACTTTACAATTAATTATGATGTTACCCATTGCATAATAAACAATAACATAAGGCTTCAAAGCCGTTTTTTAAAAATAATTTTAAATGGATCATATTTACATTACATTTTAAGGCCATTCTTTTAAAAAACCTTTTTAAATGGATCATATTTAAAATTCAGCTGTTCACCATGAGAGGCCTTGGTTAGAAATTAAGATTTTCTTCTGAGTCAAAACACTTTCGCCCGCGGTAAACTTTATTTCGGTCAGGATATTCAAAATTGATCATCATTATGACATTCCTTTCGGGTTTTTTTAAAACCAACAAACCTAAATTACAATTTCATGAGATAATTAAGAAATTTGAAATTTGTATTTTGGACCCTCGTGTTGCATAAATCCCTGCCAAACGTGTCCCTGTAATACCATGAGTTTCAGCTTTTGGTATGAGAAAATAATTTTTTCATCTGCTTAAAACATAAAACTTTTGGTACAATGAATGAATGAATCGACCAAAATAAAGAATGAGTAGAACTTACAAAACACCTCCTTACGTGATATAAGTAATTAATACAAAATTAACCAAATAAACTATTGCAACGCTGTTTAATAGTCCCCATGCACAAACACTACCAGCAGGAATCTCTGTATGTAAATTTCAGATCCAGTCAGTGACTCCCTCGACTAAAAGCTACAAACAATCTGAAAATAAAACAATATTTTTATTATAAGTTACATATTTACGAATCATTCCGACAGCCCCATCAATCTCCCGTGTCGGGGAAACCGTACAACAGAAAGATGTAGTGGAAGGGGAGGAAACAGGGACATAACAGCCGCTTTAGCAGGATTTAATTTGAATAAAGCCCCTTTGTCTCTGGCCCCTGAACCTGTGGCCGGTCTTGAAGGTCTTTATGAAGTACTAAACGCCGATTAGTATACAGAGGGAGTCATGAGGCTGATGTATGGCGAGATTAACATGGCCACTGCAGTGTCGCGCTGAGTGCCGGACGGATGACATGAGGAAAGAAGATTTATACACCGGTTTACATATCGGGATGCGAGTTATGATTGATGAAGGTCCAGCAATATGGAGTTGTGGCTTTTCTTGCTTATATCAACCACTTGAAGTTGAGGAGACTCTAGCCTTGAAATGTATTAGAATATGTTTTCTATTTGATGCAACTCATTTCGTAAAAGTTAAGACCCCTTATAACTGAAATATTGACCGAGTGGTGTTAAACAATAACTCTTGTAGTAATTTCTTAGTTTTCTGGTGTTTTTATTTATACAGTCTGAATGAGGTCTGTACCAAAGTTCAGATGAAACCGACTTAGCGTGTTCAAGCGTCCAACTTAAAAGTATAGCGTTTCCTATGTCTTACACTAAAATCCTTTGATGTCGGAGGCAGAATGATTTGATGTCACAGATCAATACAATGTAACAACAATGTGAGTTCCTGTACATACCATTCAAGTAGTTTACATTGAATAGTTTGATCCACGGGCCGATCACTGCAGAAGTCTCATATTCTTATTGAACCCCCTACTACAGAAACACTAACAATGTGTAGAGAGAGGGTGGCCCGGCGAGCAACGGACAGCCAGGAGTATAGCACAGCACAATGTGAAATCGATTGCAAACGTTTGTTCGGAAGATACGAAAGAAACGTTAACGTAATATACTTATGGTGTCTTAGATTCTTCAAATTCAAATGTAAGGTCTAAATGTCGCTTTTTGTATTATTTGCAAATCTGAAGAGTTTTTATTCTAAGATTCACCTTATCTTCAAAATTACATTGACATGTTTGTTTCCATCATAGTGTTTCTCTTAACACCAAAACAACAGGATTATTCCTTAGAATAAAACAGTTCCTTTTATCTCAGGCCAAGGATATGAAATAACATATGTTTAAGTTACAAGCAGTTTTATGTACAAAGCATTAATCCAGTACATAACATACATACATCAATTCAACAAGGAAACAATACAGAGAATGCCGGGAGTAGCCTAAAACAAATGAATTGTTAATTAAATGTGTGTGTCGCAATAAAATATGTCTACACATACTACATGCCAGATGTCACAAACCTTTACAACTTTTTAATATTAATATGCACTCAATCTTCCATGATAAATTCCATTATGATCGACAAGACGCTGAAACCAACACTTGTTTTCCAATTCAGATTTGCCAAATATGGCCCCAGGGTGCACCGTATATTAACAGTTATGTCTGAACGCTGGGGAGGGTGTATTTATGTGTTGTCATGGATTCAGACTAATGAGACCGTGAGATATTTTTTAAAAGTGCGATGTTTTGATGATTTATGGAGGGGAGATATGTTATTTGGGGGATCTGTGACATTTACACCCATTGTTCTAGATCTGGGAGAGGACGCTGCATATTATTAGGGACCTACTATACCTTTTATAGCTACTCTTATCACAATCATATTGTACACATAATTTGAGATACATTTTATACTTTTCGCAGTTTTGAATTGCTCTTCAATAGTTGCTAGTGTATGTTTTTAAACATCACGTGGTTGAAACATATTTAATCCATACGATTGAAAATGGTTTGCGAACAAAATTGAAACTAAGAATAATGATAGGAAATGCCGATAAGGATGCCGGGGTGAAAAATAATTTTTTTAAAATTATGCTTACATGGCTTCTTAGAATATTTAAAACAATATGAGGTAAATCACGTTAATGCTTGCGTATATATTGTCACAAATTATACATAAATGATATAAAAAAAGAATGGATATGTATACCAGCGCTTATTCATGTTTTTTTATCACTTAACAAACGAAAACAAATATATATATGTAAAATGGAAACCAAATAACTGTTTGAGAAAATACCATTTGTACTATATCAGATAGTGTTGATCCTTACCACAAACTGAATTTCAAGAGTTACCTCCCCTGAACTGAATTTTTTCTTTTCTCTAACAAAACAAGGTGCATAATATTCGCAGAACGGGTGCACCAAGGTAATCCCAGATAAGGAACCTTCAGATGATATATGACGCTAGTTGATGTATACTGTTCCAACAAATGTCTACTACACTTTTATCCTTCTTTTTTTTTGATGTACATGAATATCACAGAGAGAACGCTGCGACAAAATAAAAGAAATGAAAGGTTCGTCAATTCAACAGTTTATTTCTATAAAAGCAAATATTATATATATTTTCTTATTTAACCTCGTTGAAATTGATAATCATTTGTTTTCTTATATATCCCTCTAGTGTTAGTTCCATTCCCGATGGCGTCATACCAAAAGACGTAACGTAGAAGTTGTTGCTGTCCTTCCTGACACTAGCATTATTAGAACAGAATAATAACTGTCGCTGCACTATGGTTGCCTTGTGAAATATGCACAAAATAGTTTTCAAAAGTACTATCAATTGCGGACAATAAAGAGTTATTGTTATTATAAATATCATGTACTAGTGAATGGTAAGAGCATGTATATCCATGAAACCAAATAAATAACATTGTACACGTTTGGTAATCTTAGTAACGTTCCAGTAACCAAATCTATGATATATATCATTGCACAACGAATGGTACTAACTTCTTTGTTCATTGTATGCGACGTTTCTCTGCTTGAGAACGACACAAGAATCTGTGTCGAAATGTCGCAGACAATGAACAAAGTAGTTGTCCTCCATATATTCCTATGCATTAAAGCAATTCCAACTTCTATTTAATTTCACAGTGTAATATAGCTCATTGCTTAAAGTGTTCGATACTCCGTATACGAAGCTGTAAATGTATAAATATATAAATATATATTCGTTCCGGAAACTCTCTTCGCAAGGCTGCGTTCGATGACGCTCTTTGTTTCTTTTTCAATAATTCATATTTCTTGATTTACTCAACAATGGTGAACAACTGTAATGTAAAAGCAATAACGAATGCCAATATAACATAGACTTGATTGTCATTCTCTGCCTTGTGTCACTATGTTTTATGAAACCTGCAATTTTCGAGCGCAGTTTCCCATTGGTCTATTACATAATGTTTCACATGGTAATGAATTCATACTAAAATCAGCAGGTTAACTTTTAGGCATCTCATGTAGCTTATATTATTGACAGAAAAATAGTTCACAAGACGCTCTCTTTTAGAACGATAAGTTTGCTTCTCTTTCAAAAATTCATTAAATCATCACAACACAACTTTGTTTTCCAAATTCAAACAGGATTTTTCTTGTTCGGCAGTAGTTCCATGTGTTCACATTCCACAAGCTAGTAAGTAGAGACTCGTGTCTCGATGTTATGAATGCAATCACAATTAGTATGCAAGCTTCATACACTGTAATGGAATCCGGCCTATAAATCCAGAAACTCCTAGATTAAATATGACGGATTGACGTGAATTCTAAATAAACGTTCTTGTCATAGGTCAATTGTTTAAAATATATTCAAATTTACTCATGTAACTTATGACTAAACATTACATTTTGTGAATTGTTAAAATTCATTATTTCATAAAACGGCACCTGTTTGTTTACTGGAGTAAAATGGGATAATTAAACACTAACATTTAGTGATTGCAGCTCATAAACAATTTACAATAATGCTTGAAATACGTAACGCTTAATGCCAAATGTATTAATGACTTTAAGTCACAATGGTTAAAAATTGTTTAATAGTTTTAAAGCACCTGCTAAAATTTTTGTTGAATGTTACAGAATGATATGAGAATACTTATTAAACTCTTGCTTCACACGGGTAGCGTCGAGACGATGTCATATGGTATTCCAAATACGGAAGGTATGCATTCTCTCCCCACAGAGGCAGCTCAGTGTGAGCAAGCCTCTGTTCTAACTAGATTAGCGTTTGCGGGATACCGCAAAAGCAGAGCAGCCCCGGAACTTTGGGTTTCGCCTTACCCTGTTCCGCCTTTTACAGGCCTCACCAAATTGGGAATTTTCTCGTGACCTTGACCTTTGACACTCAAGGTCACACAATCAATGAACACATTTCATTGAGTATAACATTATTGTAATGAAATAAAGTGTTAAAAATACAATTAATCCATTTTCTCCATATATGTTGACCTTGCTGTGACCTTGACCTTCGACAGTTAGTACCCAAAACTTTTTGAAAATGTTGTACTTCTCAAGAGATAATATATACAAAATCTAAACTTCATAGCACAAAAACTTTTCAAGTTATTGTGTTTACAAGGAATTGCAATAACTCATATCTCATGACCTTGACCTTTGACCTTCAAGGTCACACAATAATTGAACACTTTTTATTGAGTATAACAATCATGTATTGATTAAAAGTGATCATAGTTAAAATTAAGCATTTTCGCTAAACCATGCTTAAGTCATGACCTTGCTGTGACCTTGACCTTTGACAGATTGTAGCCGAAACCTTTTCAAATTTTTTTACTTTTCCAAGGATGATATATACCAAGTTAGAGCTTCATAGCACAAAAACTTTTCAAGTTACCGTGTTTACAAAGAATTTTGTGGTGATTTTATAACTCGTGACCTTGACCTTTGAACTTGAAAGTGAACATGTCATAATGATTCCCTGGAAGTATTAACATTTAGACATGTTCATGAGTTCTGAAAAGCTAAATGGGATAAAGTTATACCCCAATTTAGTGCATTTTGTAATAACTCATATCTCATGACCTTGACCTTTGACCTTCAAGGTCACACAATCATTGAACACTTTTTTTTGAGTATAACAATCATGTATTGATTAAAAGTGTTCATAGTTAAAATAAAGCATTTTCGCTAAAACATGCTTACGTCATGACCTTGCTGTGACCTTGACCTTTGACGGATTGTAGCCAAAACCTTTTCAAATTTTTTTACTTTTCCAAGGATGAAATATACCAAGTTAGGGCTTTAAGCACAAAAACTTTTCAAGTTATCGCGTTTACAAGGAATTCTTAGTGTGAATACATAGCTCGTGACCTTGACCTTTGACCTTGAAAGTGAACGTGTCAAAATCGTTCCCCCGAGGTATGAGGAGTAAGGTATGAATAAGAGTTCTGGAAAGCTTAGGGGAAAAAAGTTATAGCTAGTAGTACGAGTGCGGCGGCGGCGGCGGCGGACGCGGCGGCGGCGGCGGCGGCGGCGATGGAAACTTCACAAAAACTGATAGCAGCCCCGTCCTTAGACGGGGCTGCTAATAAACCAAGATCCCGGGGTTCCAGCAGATTTCCCTAGATTTCCCTCAAGATATCACTCTTATATGCAGCCAATGAAAACACCCCTTGGATACCTTTGACTGAAATCATCATAAACGCTCGTTTAATGACATGGAAATTACCATGCATTTTTGTTTATCTTTCACTAACAGTGTGAGGGGGGGAATATTTGAAAAATCATATATGGATCGCTATTTTTAGAAAATAGTTACTGTTTTAAAATGGTATAAATTATTCGTTTTATGATACATTTTTAATTAACCAAAAGTATATACTGAGAAGCGATGTATTGTAAAAGGAACAGTTATCTCCCCTGGATGTTATATCGCATTGATAGCTTTGCCGAAGTATACAGTAATGACTGGGACTTTGCGAATGACCAACTATTTCAGGATATAAAATGTTAAATCTTCTGAGATAATGTTCATTTTTTTCAGCGTCATTCCATACTGTTTTAATATAATGATGATTCAATATTCAATAGCGCCATTCCATACTGTTTCAATATAGAGATGATTCAATATATAATTCCGTCATTTCATTTTTCATCAATATTGAGATGGTTCAGTAAACAATAGCGTTATATCATAATCCTTCAATATAAAGATTCAACATACAATTGTATCATTTCATAATACATTAATATAGAAATTATTCAAAGTACAATAGCTTAATTTCAAAATGATTCAATATATAGACGATTTAATATGCAATAGTGTCATTTCATAATGTTTCAATATAGAGATTATTCAATATACAATAAGGTCATTTCATAATACAACAATATAGAGATTATTCAATATACAATAGCGTCAATTCATAATGTTTCAATATAGAGATTATTCAATATACAATAAGGTAATTTCATAATACAACAATATAAAGGTTATTCAATATACAATATTGCATTTCATAATGTTTCAATATAAAGATTTTTCAATATTCAATAGTGTCATTTCATAATGTTTCAATATAGAGATTATTCAATAGTGTCATATTATAATACAACACTATAAAGATTATTCAATATTCAATAGTGTCATTTCATAATGCTACAATATAGAGAAGATTCAATATTTAATATTGCATTTCATAATGTTTCAATATAGAGATTATTCAATATACGATAGTGTAATTTCACAATACAATAATATAAAGATTATTCAATATTCAATAGTGTCATGTCATAATACAACAATATAAAGGTTATTCAATATACAATATTGCATTTCATAATGTTTCAATATAAAGATTATTCAATATCCAATAGTGTCAATTCATAATGTTTCAATATAGAGACGATTCAATATACAATGGCGTCATTTCATAATACAACAATATAGATATTATTCAATATACAATAGGATAATTTCATAATGCCTCAATATAAAGATTGTTTAATAAATAATAGCGTCATTCCATAATGCATCAATAAAGGGATAATTCAATATTTCTTTCATACTGCATCAATAAAAAGGTGATTCAATAAATAATAACTTTATTTCACAATGCATTAATATAGAGATTGTTCAATATACAATAGCGCCATTAGACAAAGCTTCAATACAGAGAAGATTCAGTATTCAATAACGTCATTTCATAATGCATCAACTTGTTGTTTTACAATACATTATAAACATACATAATTAACATACATTTTACAAGACTGCTTTAACACAGAAATGGTTTAATATACAGAGCATCATTTTCGTACAAAGGGCTTCAATGAAGATATGTTACGATACAAAAAGTCATCAGTTATCATGGCCACTCTTTTAGAAACAATGCTGTACATAGTTGTCGCTGAATAATGGTAATTCTTGAAAAGGACAAAAAGTCATATATTCCTTCGAGGTATTGTTTCTTAATTTCCACGAACGTAATCTAAAGCGCTCAGTAAAATATAAAACCAAAATAATTACAAAGAAAGAGTAATATGTTTGTAATAGTGAGTATAGGTGTAGTGTGACATGGAAAACAGATAAGTCGAATATATAAAGGAGAAAAAAATATACATGATTATGCAAAAATACAAAATACTGTAGATCTACAGTGACATTCAATGTCACGTCGCTTTATCGATTACAAGTAGGTTTTCTTATCAATTAGATTCAATGATTAATCTGATCAAGAAACAAATCGTAGAAGAGATCAAACCATTATTTCTGAATGTCTATCCATGGCAGTTTTAATTACTTTTATATTGATGAGTTATATCTGCTGTATGTTGAAAAAATGAAATAACTTGCTTTCCTGAAATATCGATTAAACATACGTTCTATTCTTGTCTGCCGATAAAATACGTATCAGCTATTGTAATCATGCACAAAGATACATAAAATAAGTGAAATTAAGGTAACACCATTCATCGTCTTATGCACTTAAATAAGTCCTTCAATCTATATCATTTTACGTTTTTATAGTTTATTTGTTGTAATTAAATTGTTTGGGTTTATTTCAGTGTGCCATTGCTTACAAGAGTGCGTACATGTAACGGTATTTCATGACTGTCTTGATGAATGCACATTTTGTAATACTTTGATGTGTTTCTCATATTTCTGTAAGATATTCACACATGTACGTATAGTCATATAGTGGAATCAGAACACAAGAATGCGTGATATGAAAGCATACGGTTATAAATGCAAAAGAGTTTTCGTGTAAAAACTCAAACAAGAACTTTTTAACCATTTATCAACAAATAAACATGGTCCTAATTGTTGCTTTAACCGCAAAAGGAATTACAGGCCAACATCACAATTTTATAAACGATTTTCTATGCAAACAGAAATTCCTGTCCTTGAGGGCAACCTATAGTTTATACGATGGTTCTTTCTTGTCAGTAAAGATGCATGGATGGACAGGTACGTAAAGAGGAACAAATTCTTAATCACATCAAAAATTTTATCAGTCTTGTTTTCTTCTTCTTTATCCTAACAAACATGCAGTTAACATATGTTTCACTTTGGATTAGAAGGGCGTTTTTCATTTACTGAGATAAAGTTAATTCGTCTGATAGAAAGATAAGTGCATGGCAGCTTGTATCTATTTTCTATCAAATATATGTTAGACGCATAACAAGAATGACAGCCTGGTACTCTGGATGTACCTAATGGTCCTGGTTTCCGCTATGGTTTACCATTGTTCATGCTGTCAACATGAATAGTTTGAAACTGCTGCACACACATGTTGTCCCTTTCAATCCAAATCATCGCTAAACACGATTGATTTCTCTAAATATAACATGTTAATACCTCGTGATGTTTCAATTACGATAGAAAGACAACATATCGGTTTCAAGAGGCGTTTGAGAAAATCCTTATCAATTTGTTGAAAAAGATGTTCAACCATGATCCATGTACCTCTCGATTCATATCAGTGCTATAAAAGATCGATCCATATCAACATATAATTAACAACTAGAGTGTAATCGTATTGTCTCGAGAAGTCGCCCTCTCCCTGGACAGAAGACAGCATGTCAGTGTAGCGACTGCACATGTTCAAACATCGAGCAGCACCGTCTCTCCGATACTACACGGACCAGCTGTCACTTACAGGATCGACGGACAGAAACAGTAGCCAGCATCCCGCTACAACGACTCTCAGCCAATGAAAACCCGGTTCCAGAGAAGGGGCGGAGTCAGGAGCGGAGTGGGCCGAACATAGCACCGCTAGGTGTCGCTGCGACTGTAGCAGACGGCTACTTGTGACGCGAGCTGTGGACTTCTTCTACTAATGGATGGACCCCGTCGTGTTTGGATAAAGTTTTATAAAGACTTGTGGGAAATATTGCTTTAATATTGACTGTACAAGTTGTCATGACCTAGCAACAGACGACCATCCAGTCGCTGTGGCAGCCGACGTCAGTGCTATTCTTTGAGCAGACGACATTTGGCGTTTGTTTACATTGAAACTTTGAAAACTTTTACCTGGCAGTTGGTTCAAGAGAGATTCTCTAAGATGAACGAGCAGTCGTACTTCCACTGGGACTTGTTGCGTCAACCTATTCAGGCTCCGGGCTTCGGCATGGGCTCCACCTTCTTCGATGTGGGCAGGTGAGTAACATGGTCTTTAGATAGAAAAATAGAAGTAGTTTGGTAGAAGTAATATCTATTTCTTGAAGTATAAACACTGCTTCGTATTGACAGAAGGAGAATGCTGCCAATGATTGGTGTCTTCAGTACAAAACAAATAAATTCATCAAGCATATATATCAGATATAGAAATATGACGACATTTGAGTACACCGACTACGTGAATACAAATAGTACTAATGATATCTTCTAAATAAACACACTCACCAACAAGTTGTACATCCTGCGATTCAGAGGTATTTCAGAAATCACATTTCTTAGGATCAGAAGATAGAGAACTGAAATAAAAGTTTTCTCTTATTCTCTTATGTTTAAATAAACAGAATGTTTATAAAAAGTTGAAAAAATGATAGAGTTACACTTAAAGTTACAAGGGAAAACGTCCTCAGAATCAAGCATATTTATATCAAAACAGAAGAAATGATATATGCATGACATGTTGTTATCGCCAACACAACACTTAAAATATACATTTCACTGTAAGGATAAACTCATTTTTGATATAAATAAAGTTGACACAATGATAACATTTTGTTTCTCCTATACTATAAGTTATAAGTAAAATCGGTGTCAACATGACCTACCATTCAGTACGAAATATGACAATATCATTATCGATAGATGATATGAAGAAATGCCTATTGTTATAAACTGATAAAAAATATTTTCAGAATTTTATGAAAACGTAAGGAAAGAAAATGTATAGGTACGACGTAGGAAAACTTTAATATTTGAGAAGGACTACGCTAAATGTTACAACCTAAAATGCAACATTGAAGATGATATAGCTGCTATGATTTGCAAAAAAGCAGTAACATTGTTAATGAGGAGAAGTAGTTTTACTATAACCATACATCTGTGAAATATGATCCGTCATATGCTAAACTGAAGGTAATATGCCTTTGATTAGATTACACACATGCGGAGAGATAAAGATATTTACATTTAAATCTTAACATTGTAAATGTAGATAGGTTAAAAAGTAATATACTCCTCTCATGATTCCATATAACATGTTTATGTCCCTGATACGATGTTCCTTGATTTACAACATACACGTATCACATTCATACATCTAGAATTTTATCAATTAATGGATTAAAATAATTGAAAGGTGATCATATTAACTCTTCTAGAACGTGGAACTAACCTTTTCTTGGATATCCGCATGGGTCAAATGATATTATTTCAACAAATAGTTATGCGATTATTCTGCCACATAAAATCAATTTAAATCAAAAAGTTTACTTAATGTCAACCACCAGTCTTGTTAATTCATCTTTCAGTAAGTTTTATAACTTCAGGTATCCAAATAATAAACTTAAGCATTTTTACAAACATCTAAAAATATCTTTCAATTCAATACAGAACGCTACCAAGCATATTTCAATTCCTAATCAAAGGATATAAAGCATTTGCTTACGTCAGCGTTTCTTCGCAATATGATGTTTTCAGTTGAATATACATCATCGCCATTGTAAATCAGAACACATTAAAAATATAATTGACTTGTATTTTTCTCAGAATATAGTTCAATTCTATTTTCGAATGGAAATAAAATATGCATCCTGATTGCAACCACAACATATTTTTATATTTGGAGATAAAGAATCAATCACTGATGATTACGAAACTATGGTCTATAAAACATGAGACTGGTAAGGGAAATGTCACACGTGTAAGGTGACACGTAACGTCAATGTGCATCATACAGAGGAGTCTTCTTCTCGTAAATAAAACTACAAAAGTACGCTTAAAATATACACGTATTTTTATGTGTACAGTTATTTTTGAAAACCACATAGACGTATACAAATGACAATATATGCTTTCAGAACAGGAAGATAATAAATTATCACTTTTTAATATAGACCACATGTCATAGAATTAATGTCAGCATAACTGTTGGAAATGTTAAGAGAAACATATTTTTAATTATTACAAATGATTTTTCGCCATAACAAAATCAAAAGTATGTTATATGATTGAAGTTTAAATATTTTTAAATGTCGATATTTTATGTTGAATATAAGTATTTATTTTTAGAAGTTAAACGGAGTTGATACAAATGTCATATCTGTATTCTAACAATTTGGATCTACTATGTATGGTTTCGTCTGTTTGTATTTCGTGTTAACTATTGATGAGACGTTTTTAGTTATTTGACCAATCATTAATTACAAGATGACCTGTTAATGTGTAATCATACCTACAAATTACGACCAAGATTAACTTACAATCGAATTATAAAACTGTTTAAAAACGATAACCTTTTTCACATTTTCCAAGTAGTTTAAAGTGTTGCATTGCTTACGTGTTTCAACACTTGCACATAAAACCAGTTATGAACAAGTACCATTAAATTATTAGTACAGAAATGACCCAATGCTTTAGGTTTCTTCATTGTATAGTTACATAATATGAAATAGTAAGTAGTGAAGGTAAAATCGAATGATTATGTAAAGGTGTGTAAAGAATGGAAAGGTAAAATCGAGTGATTCTATAAAAGTATAGAAAGAATGTAAGGTAGAATCGATTGATGATATGAAAGTGTGGAAAGAATATGGCATGGCATGATATTTAACCACACACTCTCAAAGTATCCTAGTATTAGGAAATAGTTAATCACATAGTATACAATATGTCAGAGAATTATTTTCTGGATCCTTATCTCAGCATATAAAGGTACGTCAATCAGTTTAGTATTATTATGAATGACAAAGAATGTGTCGTTTGTAAGAATGCATATAGTTAAAGAGTCTTATAGTAAAATACGATATCAAAGGTGTAGTCTATCATTTCTTATTTAAAAAATACAAATAATTACCGAAAAGTAAGATTTGTAACGATGGTTTAGTAGGATAGTATTTATATCTCTGTTTATTGACGTTAAATATTTATCAATTTCTATTTTGTGATACAAAAATCTGAGAAGGCGAGTGTCCGCTGGATCATTTCTACACAGACGTGACTCGCCATTATGATGGCTTTAGTGGAACACGCCGGAGATGAAGGCGGGAGAGTTGAATTATGGGCCTATATAATTGTGATATTAGTACGCTACACGACAGGTAGGAGGGGGAGGCGGGGGATGTGATCCAATTTACACAGGTAGGTTGATAGGTGTGAAACTCACATGTATACTTATATACGATAGAAGGAAGCGTTATACTTCGAATACCAACGTTAGTGTCTGCACTAAGGCTCGTGGTGTTGTTTGCATCACGTAACTGTTGGAGGAGAAATGTACTGTTGGTTTATTTTCGTTGCACTATAGAAATAAAAATACAAATAGATACAAGAAATTATGTTGAATCCTTTCGTATTTGAACCTTGTAATTTTTATATAATTGTTCCATAGATTGTTTTACTACAAATTCCAGATTTTTAGTTTTTAACAAAATATAGGAAACATAAAGTAACTAAAGAAATTCTCTCTTTCTATTTCTGTTTCTCTTAAAACAATAAAATATTTTTACAAAGAATTAATGGGAACTTTCCTATTTCACTTAACCCCAAAAAGGTGATGCTGAACATCGGAACAGGAGGAGCATTTAGTATGGAAGTTATTCACTACTTATATTCTGTGTAGGTTTAGTTTATTGAACTCGTTTATATCTTTAACCTATAATTCAGCGTTGTTTTAGATTAATGTAAACTCTCCGTACTTTGAAATCGGTGTTTCATGCCTTTGAGTTTCAAACAAACTTGCTTTATCTACTAAATAGTTTTATGTCTTTAAGAGTTTACTCACTGACGTAACACTTAAATCTGCAAGTGCATTCAAGCTTAATGCAATTATTACATTTCATAAAATGAAGATATAAATCAGAAAGTTAAACACTCATGGTTGGATAAATTGTCGTGTTCATTTTTCAGTAATATATATATTAACTCATGCGGCATGATAGATGAAGAATAAACATCTTCTTATGGGATTGCGCATAATGTGCACATTTACTTATATAATTAACATGAAGCATCTTTGTACATTGTATAGAGATTGTCATTAGCATGAACAAGATTAACGTTTCAAAGAAAAACCATTGTCGTTTATTTTATAAAAGGTCCTCGTTGACAAAGCTTTCATTCGTAGCCTAATCAGAATATGGAATCTATAGAAACTGCAATAAGTTGCCGTTGATTGTTTTATATTGTCAAATTATTCATCAAACATATTGTAACCATCATTTGTATAAATGCTACTAATGTAGATAATCTGTCTTTACTGAAGGAAAATCTATTTTTGAAAGCTATGCCGTTGTCATTTGTATAACATGACGTACAGTTATTCAACAAAATAAGTTGAAGTAAGTTTTACCTTGAATATGAATAATTGTTTCATAACATATTATTAGGCCTATGAATAAATAACGAAGAAAACGACCCTTCAGTTTGTTACATTAAACTTGCATGTTATGGACAGTATTTTGTAAAGCGGTTTGAATTCACTACTATGTAATTAGAATCACAAATCGGAAATAAATAAATTGAAAATACAATGTCACTAATTTGCACACAAAATTTCCCGTTTGATTAAGACGGGTCGCTTTGTGTGTAAATCATGTTTTACAAATGTATGTATTAAATAATTTGCAAAAAAACTCTTTCCGTTGAAATGTGTACTATACGACTGTTGAGTGTGACAAGTGACTGAAATCCGCCGCCTATTAGAAGGCGAGGGACGTGTTTATGACCGGGGCTTCTGAGTGAGATAAATAATTACATGTAGATCGCCCCGGGCTACACCTAGTAAATACCGACTTCAAGACTTGTCCAATGTTTTATGTTATAATGAAATATTAAATTCTTTTATTGTATTAACAATGGACATTACCATTTCACGTATTTGACAACTGAATGAAATATTTTAATCCTGATAAATTATTTCTTTCTCGGGATATGTACGAGATAATGGATGAGTATTACATTTCGTAGTTAATAGTTAAAAGAAATGAAAGTCATGTGAATCAATAACTTATGTATATACATACAGAAATATGAGGTGTATAGTTTAAGATAATTGGAACACTTAGAAGATAGAAGTATTGAAGACTAAGCTGGGCGTGATTGTTTTATGTTTCTGAAGTCCAGTCTGCAAAGGAGAATGATTTAATAGTGGACTTATATGGGCTGCAATGCAATCAGAACAAAAGCACCATAGTTCTATAATTATATCACAATTTCGAAAGACATTAACGATACATTTTAATTTGACGTGAGTTTACGAATATCAACAATAGCCGATAAACTTCACATTGGGTGAAGCTCGGTTATTGAGTGTTTAGTAACACCTCGGTTGAAATAATTAACTCGAATCCCTTTACAATATCATCAATTGAAATTCATCCTCTTTAAATTGTTTTAAGAGGATAACAATTCACTTTGAAATAAAATACATATTTTAACATTATATTCATATCAGATTATATAATACTCACATATAATCCTACATCAAAACAATTAAACATTGTCTGTCTATGAAAAGCTTTAAGTAATAGCTTCACTGCGTTGTCTTCTTGCGAGATACTCATGTATAGGTTCCAGTATTTTGATAAAAACCAAGGTGTCTAAATGTATTAAAATAAACGATTCATTTTCATGCATAGGATATTAATTTCACATTGAACATTTTCGAAAAAAAGACATTTGAAACATTTACAGTTTTCGCAAAATTTTCTCGCAAGACCCGTAGCTTAGAGAAAAGAAATGTTTAAAAAATAGACACAAAATTAGCAAGAAAACTTAGACAACAAGTCGCAAAATTTGTAGCATTGCAACTAAACCCAAGAGCGTCAGGAAAATGACTAACGTATGCAAAACCTCAGGAGAATGGGAGTTTCCGGATTGCCCGGCTATTCCCGTGTAGAGTTAGAGTATAAAATGCGAAACTTAGTGTTTGCCGAGCCGGTGAGAGCAAATAACGGCGTGATTCCGTGAGTAGTTGGCATGTCAGCGTGGCGGGTCGGGCCGGAGTAACGGCTTACACGGGAGTTGAGGTAGGAAGGTTGGACTCACGGACGGTAGACGGATGGATGGATGGAGGGACGGTTATTAAAAATAACAAAAAGAAATGATAACAATCTTATGATAAAATCTGTCTGTCAACGTCATAGGTCAGACGGACTGATGGACGGGTAGATGGATAGACGAATGGATGGTTACTGGAATAATATAGTACCAAATGGACAAAGGGATGAAGATAATTAAGAATCTGTCTGTGATTGTCATAAGTCGGTCCATTTTCCTTATGAGACTGACGGATGGGTGGATAGATGGGCGGTAATTAGGAAGACATGCTTATAAGATAATGAAATGAAACCAATTCGGAATCTGTCTTTTCCATACATCAGTTCATTTACCCCATAGATCATCCTGGGATTTAGGCCGAGGGTTGGACGGGTGGATGGATGGACGAGTGCACAGAATTATGAGGAATAACAGACAAATGGGTATTACTAACCAGATGAAAAGTGTTCGCTATACTTAACGTTCCCGATCGATATGTGCAGGATGGATGG
Source organism: Steromphala cineraria (assembly GCA_916613615.1). NCBI lineage: Eukaryota > Metazoa > Mollusca > Gastropoda > Trochida > Trochidae > Steromphala > Steromphala cineraria. The sequence continues at coordinate 4,996,654 of OU744724.1, read as the reverse complement.
ACGGATAATCAGAGGGCTGACGGACCTTATTACGGCTGACAGATGGTCGAAAGGACGGACAGTGGCAGGACATAAGGATGCATGTGTGGATTGATTGAAGGATGGATGAATAAATGAAGAGAGGGATAGGTTGGTGGGTGGGAATACGGAGAGGGGGTCGCTCATTTGAACTGGATGTACACATTGAACGGATTGGCGACAATTGAAGTAATTTAAACATACTGAAAAACTAATTTCTCGAAGTTACTTCCATTGATATAGCTTCATGCCAACCATACACACAGACATTAATATACACATGTTCTCAGTTTCTTTGCATATCTTGTTGATAGTACTTCTACTTAATCTAATCAAGTATCGTCGTATATTTTAATTTTCGAATTTTGAAAATTTTAACTGCTCTTTCAGATTTTGACATGTAACGGCGGATGGACAGACTGACAGATCAAGACGTAGATGTCTCTACCAAATGTCGAGAGACTAAAACATAGGACAGACAGACAGACAGACAGACAGACAGACAGACAGAGACTCTCAGAACAAGGTTCTTGGGGGACATTTGGACGGTATTGACAGAACCATAGCCAGACTTTTATTTTCAAAAATATTGAGGTATCATTACCAAATGGTACCCTAAAGGTAACTGAGCGAGAAGTAGAATTATGCTCATGACAGACGAACAGACAGACAGACAGACGGATGGACATGTCAGAAGCGCCCCTAGTTGAAGATTCTCCCAAGTCAAGTTGATGAAGGCTTGCAGCGTATCTTCAGCCCGCGGCTTAAGCACCCGTCTGAGTGAAATAATGCAATTACTTGAAGAATTTGGCAAGTGGAATATTCGATTAGTTTCAATGAAGATTTTGTAATTCAAATTTGTTAGAATTTAAGGGCAGTCTTAAGGTAAATGTTGATGATTTGGTGGTAACGTTTGTCATTTTGCCTGTTTCTTTTAGTTCACAACATTGAATAGAAATAATATTTCTATTATTGGTAAACTTTGCGAAGTCGAAAAAGGTTTATGGTCAAATATTAGATAAGTATCTTATTTCATCACTGACTTAAATCGTCAAAATTAGAAAGATGTACATCTTTAAATAAGAAGAAAGTGTATAGTGAGATGAATATATACTTGTTAAATTAATTGGCGGAATAAGCACACATAGTTACAATTATCAAAATCAGGAGGAAAGACTCCGGAGTATTTCTGACGTGAAGTAATCTCCTCTCTCGTAACTCTTTGTATCCTTGCGACCTTCTCGCCGTGCCTTGTCACGCCTGACATAAGACCAGCACCCTCCGCCAAGATAAATAGTGAGAAAAAAACGCTTATGACCACAGACGCGGCTCGGAGGGCTGGTTTAGAAACTTCCCCGGTAGCGGGGTCATCACATCTCGCTCCAAGACCCAACTTGATAACCGATTAGAGAGGGTTAACGCAGTTTCTACACTTCAAATTTGATTTAGAAATTTACATGACACAATTAAAATTGATTTAAAATTAATCAATTGAAATAATAATTTTTTTAGAGAACTTTGACACCATTATTACCTGGAATTTGGAAACTTGGAGACTAATGTAACTAAAATATTTGTTGGTTGGTTAAATTTGTTTTATCAAATAATTATCCTTTTTTATTTTCATCTTTGTTTTTTAACGCGGGTCAGATCAGATTGTTGTTTGGTTAAATTTGTTTTATCCAAACGACTTATTTTTAATATTCTTTGAAAGGCGGGTCACGTCATTCTATTTTCCCGTGGACTGAACGATGCAGGGTATGTCTGCATGTGCGTCCAGTACTCATTGCAATACATACATTTTACCTTTGTGTAACTTCTGTCACATATTTACCATGAAAATGAAAATACGGAATGTTTATATCATTATGCCGTCAGTATAATTGAAGACTTTCTTGATATATCTCGATAACATAAATTCAAAATTGATGAACTTCATTTAAAAAGGTAAGAAGATTTCAAAATTTCATATTTGAACTTGAATAGACTTACACAAAGAGTACATATAGTATTAAACATTAATCTCGAATGGAGTTATTTTGACACGTTCCTTTGTTGATCTTTTGTCATTATATCTAAAATAACGAGAAGACGTTGTTATGTATGGATGTTCTTAGCCATCTGTTAGGTACATCTGATTGTTGAGAAGCATAAAACGCGTTAAACATAAATATATGATATGATAATTCGCTGTGAACTGTTAATCCAACGGTATACAAATGGCCTCTATGATACACTGTATATGTAGATTTGATTTCACTCTTTGTCTATAGTCGACCAGCGCTGATTAATGGAGATAGAAGTACCCTACTCACGTAGTGTGGACACTTATTGTATACAAATGTTGAGGTTTTCTCTGATTTTGTATTCAATTCTGGTACGCCCGAGATTTGCTGTATTGAAGCATGGTTTGAATATTAATCACAGAACCCGTTGTGTTGGGTTGATATGGTAAATAAATTCTCTCTTGTCAAACTTGAACACTACACTTGTCAAAGTAGATGCCGGTATGATAGAGAGTCCGAGAAACTACACAATATTGCAGCTCATACGGAGAGATAGATAGATAGATAGAGCCAATGATATCGATGTACGGCTGACACTTAAATTCACTGTTTATGTTTTTCGGACGAACCTAACTCAGTATTTCAGGCACATCGTCGCTGGTGTGAAGGATTCGCTCACATTTGCATCATGACATGTACTCGCTACTTAACAACAAAAAACAAATTTATGAAAGCATAAATATATCAATCAATTTTCTTTGATCTTTTGAAAATTTATTCCAAAATACAATAGGTTCGGCGGGTGGACTTTGAACAAAATCTAATTTCATTTAAAAGTATATTTTTCATATTTTCTACACGGAAAATTGGACCTTAATTTGACGATTGTTAATGAACGTAAAAGTTTGACCTAAACCTGTTCTTCATAGATTTTCTATTACATATATCCTATGATCGGGCGCTAGAAAATGATAATTGTTAATGTCCTAACTTTGAAATCCCTAAACAAATGAAAATAGTATCTGTCATTTTCGGGATCTGCTATCCAATATGATCTAATTGATAGATATGATTTAAGTCACGATAATCGAGACTTGCAAAATGTTTAAGACAAAATGAGGGCTGTATTTTTTATCAATCATGGCACTCATTTGAACGGATGGGAGGATACTTAAATCATAAACACAAATTGACAATTCGAATTTCAAAATATACACTTGTTTTGCAAAATAATTTTGTAAAGAGTTATACACATATATTTCTTACAGACCTCATTGTCGTATTAGACAACTTACTAACAAGGTGTATCAGGCAGTTGAAACTGTAATTTCAATCATACTCAACTGAAAAAAAAATGGACATCTAATTAACATATGATAAATCCGAAATTAAAAAATGGACATCTAATTCAAATATGATAAATCCGAAATTAAAAACGTCTAATATCAATCTTGGTTACATGTAGCATGTACATCCGCATTAGGGTGTGGCTATGCACCCTGCCATGACGTATTAGAAGAGTTAATTTTAATGAAATGTGAGCTCATGCATGGCCCTTAACGAGGGAGGGCCGGTCTGTTTGGAGTCACTTCTTCTCACACAATGACCACAGGTTAAAAAGCAACACATTCCAGGTATATGCAAAATGGGCAGTATTCTGTTTAGTTAGCAAGCCCATCCGTCGTTTACGCATGTGAGTGTTTATATAGGCGGCATCGATGTTATAATTTGCATGTACATGCCGCGGAGAGCACATATGTAAATTATGAGCTTGTCTGCCTCTGTCGGTGTGTCGAGCCATACATCACATGCGCGGAGGGGTCGGGGTGTATGTAACTGTCACTCAAACTATACACAACAATAACAGTGATTACATATATTATATATACATCTGTTTCTGTACATAACACATTTAGCATCAAATTCATTTTCAAAATGAAAATCATTTTCTTGAATGAATAAAATATGTTATAATGAACACTTTACCACTAAAGTACAACACGACGTGTAACAAACATATTTATGTAATGAAGCTTTCGTATAAATTTGCATCAAGCTTAACAAAACTCAACAATGCAGGACAAATTCACGCTTACCTACATCACAGACCAAATACATTGTATAAACCATGCATCTCTACATAACAGAACTAACACAACACAACACAAATATGTTCATGTGCACCACAATCAACATGTATACAACGTCTTCATAATCCAACTAACGCAGAACTAACACATCAAATCATGACAGAAATACACTTATATACTTGTAATTGCTAAAACTCTAACTATAACTATAACCAAGAACGTCCACAACATGCAAACCTTTCAACCAACATTACTTTTACATTATTTGCAATCACCACCCTCTGGTAACAAGGGCGCCAGTATCATCGGATGTCAAAAAACGCCAGAGTTTTCTCAGAACGCTGCATATAATTCTGGATATCACGACTGTTCCTATATATATGCTTCATCTACTACTTTTAAGGAAAAATTATATGCGAATGTCAAAAGGAAAGCAGTATTTTCTTGGTAAAAACCTATATGGTGAACCAAGCGACTTAGCATGTAACTAATATCATATACTAGTATCTCTGTGATTGTGTATCCTAACTTTTCTTGACATGTTTATACTGTGCATTATAATTAATATTTTTCTTATATGTTGTTTTACCTCACACCAAGTAAGCATATATACCCCGAACGCCGTGTATTTCACAAGAAACAAGTTGTTATCAAGAACATTTTAGTTTCTTGTTCTACTTCTTTATGTCCTTTTATAAGACTTGAAGTATTGGCTTATCATTTCATCACATTTTGTTGATACGTCTGTCTGATCATTTACGGTATCAACTCCATCCTGCCCTTGTGGTGCACATGACGCTATATAACACCCGCATTACGTACATTGTTTCTTGTGGTCTTACATTGGATTCTATGTCTTGGGAGATGTGTGACAAACGAACATCAACAATGTTTCAAGTCACATGCATATTCATTATGTTGATGAAAAAAGGTCGTTGCTCTCTTTTTTCATGAATTCATATTCGCGATATTCAGTAACATCAGATTTAAGTGCTTTAGAAAGTTTTGACAAAAGAAATATGCTGTTTAGCGCATGTTTAAGCTATATAAGTAAGTGACATGTCACCAAGAACATTCTCATGAAAGTTACGCACTCTCTTTACATATGTAATATATATTTCATTACGCTATGGAAATATTCATGTCAACATTAAATTCATCATAATTAAACAATAAATACTATAAAGGTTTATTAACTCTTAATTAAGAAATAAACTATATTTATTCGTTCACACTCATTCTGTTTGGTAAGACTAAGAATATAAAATGGTAACACTTATTAAAACTAAACCCAGTTTTAATGGCAAAACAATTGACAGATAATCACTTATATACAACTGCATACCAAAAGTTTGTTCACCTGCTTGTGATCTTAGTGCAAATATCATGTAATTTGGGTTCCGTTTTGACGTTCATAAAATATCTCCAGGACCACTTTAAAGAAGATCATCAATGGTCCATGTGTATAAGATAACCATTCCCAAACCATATTTCAGGATCGGTTTGTCACTGGTGCTGAATATAGCTATTTGGCATTGTTAAATAGACAGATGTGGTCCTATTTGTGAAGTTCGGATTTTCTTAAATTTCGATTATGTTCATCCACGTATACTTTGTAGGCATAAAATCAGCACAGTTACGTTGCCTTAGCGCAAATGAACACATATGAAATTGATCTATAGCTGTTGATCACTTATAAAGGATTTTGTAGAACAAAATAGAAATCAGTGTTTTCGAAATTTTGACCTCTGGTCCTTCAATGAACTGCCAAATTTGTTACAGCTATCTGCTAGGTATGACGTACGAATATGAAACTGAATCTTAACTTATGCAGTGAAATTTCATCATTATTGGTTTCGTTTTCACTATGATATGATGTCTCAAAGACGTTACAAATTACATGATATTTGCACTAGAATACGAAGGTAAGTGAACAAGCTTAAGATACGCAGCTGTATAGTATCTGGTTAAGAAGCAGACTTAGTCTCTCGCTTCTCTATCCTATCGGTGTTGCTTATCTGCATAAGGGGCTAGAAGCAAAGTCATTTGTTTCTGGTTTGCGCGCCAGTTTCAAACCCACGCACAAAGCCTTTCTTTCCTGGCAGACTTAATTCCTGTAACCAAGTTAAAACATGAACATCTAAAATGCAAATCTTTTCTGTACGTGTATACAGGCCTTCAAAGGTGTCATTTTGCAATCATAAAATATAAAGATAAAGACAAATACTTATCTATTTTTTTCTGTCTATGTTCTATTTCAGATTAGTTTTCAAAAGATATTTAAAATAAATAAAAATCATCGAATCACTTTTGTCTATATGTAAAGACCAGAACTGTTTAATATATTAATGGCTACACTAAGTTGTATCCTCCACACTTGTTCCTATGATGAACCAGGATGAGAGGGCTGCACTGAGGAACACAGAGAGCACATTGGTGTCGGCTGCACCGGGATTACAATAAGGAAAACCTAACAAAGTCATCTACTGACACTCTCATACGTCATAGCATCCCATAATCATGGACTAATACACAATGAGACAATTACTGACAACAAAGTTGAAAATCGTTGTCTATTTTTTAAATAAAAATTTGATCTCCCCCCCCTCCCCCCAAACCCCCTGATACCATAGTTTATGTAATGGAGAATGCTTAAGAGTGCATTCGTGAAATAATCAACGAGCCCCGAATCCACGACACCGAATGCATTTCCCATCTTAATCCATCTATGAGTTGACACATTTTACATATATTTCTCTATGAAATAGAAAAACAATTTTCGGTTTTAACACATCCGATATGAGACTCAAAATTAAGCCACGCTACAAATGGGTTCATACGTGCACGTGTATTGCAATTCATTCCTTACGGCGATACAATTAACTCATTCGGGATGCATTGCACGTGCTAGGCATTTCCCCACGTGCATTTGCCGCTTCATCTGAAAATATATAACATACATGTAGGTTTCTCAGTGATAAACAAACTCTAAATCTGTGTGCTCTCCTTAGCATAGCCCTCATTCAGGGGGTTGTATGATCGATTCTTGACTCACGTCCTATCAAACTTTTATTTTCAAAATCAAAAGGTTTTATGTTTGTCATTCTTGAAGCATTTGAGTCACTATATTACTTAAAACACCTCACATCCCTCATAGCCGAGACAGTCAAGGAGCAGTGGATTGTTTAAAAATAATCCACTGTTAACACAATAGAGTGACGTCATCACCACGATTAAGTGACTAGCAAGGTTGCATCACGTTTCTTTGGAGCACTTAACATCTTTTTTAAAAATGCGAGTCAAATTGATACCTGTGTCCATATAAATATAAACCCCAAACATATAAAGAGAAAACACGTATTTCACCATATGAAATGTACTTTGCACAAGCAATGATTAAAATGAAGGACAACAGCAATTTACAAATCTTTCAAAGCAATAAAATTTTATGTTGGTGAAGAAAAACACTGTAGTCGTAGGAATTAAAGTTGTATCTGCAGTTTACGGCTGTGTACCTAAAGTTTGTTCACCTACCTACTTCTTTTACTGCAAGTATCATGTATTTGGAGATGTCTTTGAGGCATCACGAACAAGAAACTGATAATGTTGAAACAATGTTAAAGTAAGGATTCATTGTTAATATATATACGTTTATATATATGTGTATTTATTTCGAAAACACTATTTTTTTTCTCAGCAAAATCTTTCCTGAGTGACCAACAGCTTTAAACACAAATCATATTTGTCCATTGAAAGTGAATTTAATTGTCGTGATGTTGTTATCATAGAATCAATGTGGTATATTCTAATCGAAATATAAGAAATTGGATTTTTTTCAATTTGTACCCCTTCTGTATTTTTCATCACGCCAAACTTAAGATGTTTTGCGTTTGTAGACACTAATCTATAAGTAAGTTTAAGAATTATTATTTACAAATAGACAATGGTTTAACCTTTATCGGTTCTGCTGAAGTCATTTTATTCACATCCAACTAACCTAAACTATATCATATTTGCACGCTAGCATGTGAACAAACTTAAGGTATGCAGCTGCATGTAAAAGTGCACAAAATATTACATCCTGAAATATGAACTGTGTGAGTGGCCTGAAATATGAATAGCACATAAAGACGTATGCGTACACAATCATGACATTTGAATGACAACTTCAGCACGAATCATAATTTAGTTGTAAAAGTATTAAATACACACAGATATAAAATGTTCCATGCGATTAAGTTACTGACCAGAAAAGTGTTTATCTTGTAGAACTCAATATTAAAGGAACTAGAGGATAAGATGTGAGGTATATTAGCGTTCGATTTGCCAAGTTCGAAACGTGTAGCGAAAACGTTTGTTTTTATGAGTTTTGCATCAAATTTCAGTTGGTAAGGAGTAAATATCTATCATCATTTTGATATTTACTTTTACAAAAGGATGTATATTACCAGGACATCCTAGCACCAAATACCATCATATCACCCGGGTTTACTCGGGAATCCCAGCGCCAAATATCATCATATTACCAGCACATCCTGGCACCAAATACCATCATATTACCCGGGTTTACTCGGGAATCCTAGCGCCAAATATCATCATATTACTCGTGAATCCAAGCACCAAATATCATCATATTACTCGTGAATCCAAGCACCAAATATCATCATATTACCCGGGTTTACTCGGGAATCCTAGCACCAAATATCATCATATTACTCGGGCATCCATCCACCAAATATCATCATATTACCCGGGCATCCATCCACCAAATATCATTATATTACCCGGGCATCCATGTACCAAATATCATATTATTACCCAGGCATTCATGTACCAAATATCATCATATTCCCCGGGCATCCTAGCACCAAATGTCATTATATTACTCGGGCATCCATGCACCAAATGTTATCCGGGCATCCTGTTATCGTATACATCCAAACATCATATTACCCGGGGATTCCCAGTATACATTGTAAAAGACACCTGGTCGTAGAGAATTTTGTCATATTGCATTTGAACATTTGTAGCTTTTTCGTCATAATAGTTCCCGCTAGATGGCGTATTTCATGTAACTAATCTGTGACGAGGTAATGGTTGACGTCCCCAGTATGAAAGGGTCCAATTAGTCAAATGACTGCCCCCTGGCCTCCCTCTCTTCTCAACACATAATGCCTCTCTGTCTGTTTGCCCAGCGCCCCCTAGTGTTGACTGAACCACTCGCAGCTCCTTCACAGTACAAACCTCTTCTTTGCTGGAAGACATCGCTCTGTTCCGTCAAAACACAACTAAACGATACACTGAAAACTTAGTCAATGTCACTGTCGACGTATATTCGTCAATTGTATTCCATTGTAGGCATTTTTTCTTTGATTTTATTTAAACATATCAAATCAAAGAAAATATGCCTACAATGTACAATATTTTCTTTTCAATGTCAAATGTCGTATTTTACATAATTTGACATTCTTTTCTATTTATGTTTTTTATGTAGCTAATTAAAAGTCTTGATGTTTATTGCGGTTCTTGCTTGCAGTATGCCTTTCACATTTTACCTTTGATAATAAAACAAATAGATAATATTCGAATGATATATTTGCACTAACTTACTAATTTATCATACACATCATTAAACAGCAAACAGATGAAGCTTATGATCGTTTGATAAACCATATGATTGTCGAGAAAAAAACATTAGTCTTTAAATTTGACAGTCAACTTCTACTGGAAAAGACTTTACCTCAATCGAGTGTGAAAAATGCACTTTCAACCAAAGCCAATAGCTATACTGTAAATGGATTATCATCTAAGGGCATTTCTTGTTAAAATCTTCTTAAATGGAAAGTTCTACATTTTCACAGTGTATACTCTCTACTTCACCATGTTAATGGTATATATGAAGAGTATAAACATATTTCGGTTCACAATAGAAGCCTCCCTTTAACGCGCACCTGTCACTATATACATATACCTGTCACTATATACATATATTGTATTATTTGATATTGTATGTATCTCACTATGATCACCGGACGTTTTTTGTCAATATAATTATCTTTAGTAGTACGTATATTTCGTTTTTGATATGACACCTTAATGTTTCTCACGCCTTATTACTTTGGAAAGAAGTTAACTCAAACGGTTTGTACTTTAAGGAGCCTGAGCTTGCAGTCATCTTGATAGTACATCGCTTAAAAGCAGAATGTGCACTGAAGTTGGTATGTCTATCATTAAAGTAACTTATTTCGTAATAAAAAGTCAAAATAATATTACATCGAGTCGGTACAACTCGAACAGTTCCAAGATGGTAACTATAATCTTGATAAACACTGACCAAACATTAGTCCAAAAGTATACATTGAATAGTACATGGTTGACCAAGAAGACACTGATTGTTTTCGTAAATCAAACCGTATGACCGTTAAGAGAAATGACCCCAAACCGTATTACCCTTGCTCAAGGTACCCATCTGGTGATAGTGTAAGTTCTGTTTGGTATGACGGAGCGCCGTTGACTGTTTATCGCTAAGCCGCTGTAAAGTCTACATGTAGATGAAGCGGTGAGTGTACCACGTGAACCCACCTCCCTCCCTCCCTCTGTTAGTTCAGGTGGCGACTGGCCACTTTCAGCCAAGGTTCCGCGTATTCTAATTAGACAGATCCACCAGATTTACACCTTTCAATCTCTCTGATGTGCTGTGGATTTCCCCCAGTTGTGCAATTTATTCGCCATCCCCACTAAATCCCTATCCTGATGATCAGAGGCGCCATTATGCGGCATCATACCCTGCCTCGCACAAACGCCGAGTCACTCGCTCAGGCTGTGGCCTTCTCGGGAGGGGGTCCGTTGATACCGTTTGATATTATTTCTGATATGATGTGTTCAAATTATTTTGATATTCACACAATATGATAGTATTTTCTGATGCCATCCACTATCCTCTGCCATACAATTTACCCTTTAACACTCTTGCCACTACACCGAAACGTCAGAAAAACGTTTCAGTTAGGGGTTTTCATAAACGATAAGTACTGCTATTGCTATTGGTATCCAACCATATTTTTATTATTTGAAAATGTATTTATATAAATATATAATATCAGCAACCAATATTTCTCTGCAACTTTTATGTATTTCACTATCGTTAAGAGTCAATACAGTAGTTAAGCAACCCTACTATTTTCATAACTGTATATGTAAGATTGATGCTCGAATGTATGAGATAACGAGCGGAAATGAAGACAGAAAGTTTCATAGAAATTTTAGGTTATAAAACCTGCATGCACAAGCGTATCAAAATAAGTTTAAAAAAATTATGATTATATAATTTTGAACAATTTTATGTTCATATACTCTCATATTTGGACATTCTTAAGTGCTACTTTTACATTTGCCAATTGCAAGTGTATGCTTCATTACGATCTTACAAGACTTACAAACTTACAGACATACAAACTTACAGACATACAAACTTACAGACATACAGTAACCCCAGAATTTGTTATACCTTTTTTGCTTAATCATATCATCTGAGCTATAAAAAAACAAATATATTATTTGATATTGTATTTTTTTCTTTATTTTTCAGAATTTTATTTCATCAAAGCATACAAACTACATTGGAAATCTTTATGTACTGCTTGTAATAGTATCTATTTCGGATATTACTGTTCTCTTACTATATCAGTTTTCACAGCATTGAATAGCTATTGAAACACTCTTATCAATTATATCTATATCATTTCTTCATATATCATATCAATTACTAAATCATTTATCAAGTTTTGATTTCCTAATATGTACTTCCACTATTTCGTCTTTCCGTCATGAAGCTTCATCGAATTATGTAGGAAGTTCCTTTGAAAATATGTAGCGAACGGTTGGAGATCTTGAATTCAACCACAACAAATAGTTTGCAAATACATGTCCTGTGTATTAATTATTTTATACAAAGTGTAATCTCACAGGGTCAGGTATAACTTAATATAATACGCTGTCGACTCTGCATCAATTCTAGTTCAAATTGATATTCATCGTGAAATACAGTTGTCTTTTAATTGCCAACCTTAATCACTTCGCGGCGAAATATATTTCGATGTAATGAGTCAAGCTTCCTAGTGGGTATTCGATACATGTCATAATGACTAATATGAACGCGATTATATATGAAATTGATTTATATACATAAAGGAGGCATCTAATAACTGAATATTTGAATTTCTTTGTGTTAAAGTCTCCACTTTTCCAATATATGACATCTCTGAAGTTGACAGCATCTCTCTCTGTACATTGTTTAATATGAACGTGAATGTATATGAAATTGATTTATATACATAAATGAGGCATCTTGTAATTGAAGATTTGATATTTTGTGTGTAACACTTTCCACCTTTTCGATAAATAACTTCTCTGAAGTTGATGGCATCTCTATGTGTACAAAATGTGCGTGTTAAGACCGTGTTGAGCTGGGACACTTACCGTTTATTGTGAGAGTGATGTCTTGTTACATAGCTTATATACACATTAAAATTAGAGTCATAACATGAATGAATTTTACTTCAATTCGTAATTCTGAAAATTATGTAATCCCTGTATTAAGTTTATTTGCTCACCAAAGCGATACGTTACCATTTGCACGATTCTGTTATTGTGCATCCTTGATTTTAACCTTTCCTTAACGGTGGGTTAAAGAGGAATAAATTTTATCATTTGACGCATTTACATTACTCAAGGCGAGATAATAGACATTTGGAAACTGAATGAATAATATGCAATGTCTTAAAGGGGCAGTAACACTATTGTTGATAATTTCATATTTTATATTTTTAACTGATAATTGTTAGTTAATGCTAAATGTATTATTTTGACAGTGTCAAAAATCTTATTACACAAATCATTCATCAATAGTCAGAGGACAAAGTATAAGGATTCATATATCATATCTAAAAACGTATTCCTTTGAAAAGAGTATTAAATCAAGTGATTTACAGTCGTACAATCTTCAGCATGTATGATTGAAGTAAAGCTTGTTTATTTTTGAATCCTGTTGCTGGAGACATTTGTGGGTGGATTGTTGTGCTTGTCAGAGCTCAATCGAACAGACTATTAAGTAACTCTTTTACTAGCTCTATATTTTCAGGCATTGCTTGTTACCAAAACCATGATGCTACAGAATCGATTTCCTTAATGCTCCATTTCAGAGTTTAAGAATTTTATTCATCACAATTAATATTTATGCTGAATTGTGTCGTGTATTTATAACAGTACTATTTGTACAGTCGTAGCTCAGTGTGATTTTTGTGTTAAACCCTTTTATACATGAACTTTGTTTTACCAGTAACTGTAAATCCTTTTGCAATCGATATCTTCAAAAGAAGAGGGTTTATGTTCGGAGTTGTTCCCTTTTCTTATTGGATGGCGTTATATCGTCAAAACGAAATAGGTCGATATATAGCCAACAGATAATGGTTATGTCAGAAGATATTCATATCTATATGTTTGTAGTCAAATGGTATTTAATATGACTAGAGCTTATTAAGACAATGTCTACCACTTGCTGAGAGATAGTTATAGTACATTTATAACAATATTTCACTAGTCGTATTTTAAAACTGATAAAACTTCAGGAAAGTTGATGACATTGATGACAACTGTTAAGATGTCTCGACGAAATACTCCTATAACGCTGTCTAGGAAAACAGTGAGGAAAAGAAATTATTATTATTAGACAGACAAGAAGACTTACAGACAGACATATAAAAGGAAGATTGACAGACAAATAGGCATGGGATGTCAGTCAAAGGTGTGTAACATCACATATATTCTTGATATACAACAAGAAACAACTTAAAGAAGAAGTACAGTTTACAGGATCACCATGATGGATAAACAATCAATGCATTGATAGAGGTACACTCGAATCGGACTTAAAATACCCTGCGTGTGCTCCACCTTCAGTGTACGGTGTATACTGTAAAGATCGATGAAGAGGCGGACTGTGCCGCTCTGTGCCCAATCAGACTGGCGTTCGTCTGACTTTGATTTTCAGAATTCTTTTCCGTATAGGAAATATACTTCAACCAAGGGACACTGAAAATAAGAAACTAAAGATGTCCCATTTAAGTATTGATTACGGATTAAGTGAAGGATATACAGAAATAAATGACTATATATCAATCAACCAATCAAGTTTATTTCGTAAAGGGGCCACCGATATAAATAACATGAAAATAGGCTACTTGAGACATAAGATGTTCCGTTTATAGGAAATGGAAGTATTAGTTACGAGTGAAAATTAACGTCATACGACTTTTTAGTATGCGGTGAAACATGCAGGGTTACAATAAATTGTATGTGCATATTTGCTAAAAGGACGGGATGTGTATCATTAGTTTCGGGTAAATCTAAATCTTTTTACGAAAGGTTTATATTAGTATTGATTTCTATATGAACAACAGCTAAGTTGGATATGTATTTTCATATCTTTATATTTAATAAACCGTGTTTGCAAAAGACTAGTCTATCATATTGCAAATGAACTTTAGTAATAGCGTGTGAGCGGAGTTTTCTACTGGGTTAATTGTCAATATATAAGCCTGATTAAATGATATGGCACATTTGCGTGCACCTGTAATGTATATATCATAGATATAATTTTTTTCTAGATATTTTATCTGTCTATCAAGGGAATGTACATATTATATATATATTATGTCCCCTAGATATGTTATCTGTTAAGTCTGTTAAGAGAATGTACGTTTATCAACGGATACGTGTCACAGACGATTCACCTCGACTGGAACTTGGGTTTCAACTTTACATACGTAGATGGCGTTTTCATTTAGTTTTAAGAATAGTCTGTCATCCAGACCCTAAAGCAAAAATATTATATTAATGACCAATCTTGTCTAGAAAAGTATAGCAAGTCTAGATCGCTCAGCTAATCGTTAAGGCATCTTCTGAGCTCCATTTTGTTATTATACATGCATTTAAAAAAAAATATTGTCAATATTGAAAAGAAAATACCTCTGAGACTGAATGTTAGTCTATTATAAGAACTTCATAAAACGGACACGGACTGTTCTCCAGATCATACAGTGTACTGGTACCAGCCCCCTTTGTCTTGTCCGAGTTCAAAATCCTGGACGTTATGGTAACTTTTTGTGTGTGTTTTGTTGTAAATTTGTTCCCATTGGTTATAAGGTCTGTGCATCATGAAATATCAGACATAATGCATGTATTATAAAATTTAATTATTATGGTCTGAAGGCTGGAATGAGTGAGAACCATTGTTGATGGCCTTTTTCAATTTCATTCCACGTTATAATAACTTGCTTGTTTGTACATGTAGTCCTTGCAGGCCATTTTGAATCTAAATGGTTACACTAGCTAGCAAGCTTTTATGCTCAGGAAATGAGTGACAATTTCTTTGCTGTGCGATAGCGTTTACAGAACTGTAGATATATCCAATTTTGGTAACTATGAAAATCGACTTGATGAAGTGTAAGCATTTACTTATCAACGTCGCTTTTTTGTTAACAATATAAAATTTTCTCTTCAGAAAATCATGTTTCTTTACCAAACATGTAAAAGCGCAAAATGTAACATCAAATCATTTTCAATCGTAAATTCGTGATTTATTTACAATAAAAACTTTTCTTCATCAAACCATTTTGTAAATCTCCTAATTTCCTTTTCTAATTAATTTTTTTTTAGATCACTGTAAACAAAGACCCATCTACATCTGCTACTGAGACAGTAATTCGTGTTTAGCTTCAAGACTAGTTACCTGTGTAGGTGCGCGTTATTCACGGTATCAATTAGAAGATAGCAAGAAGGGCAACTAATGAGGAATCGAACAGGCTCTTGCTTAGCAAACGAATTTGGAGAAAAACGGCGGCGTTAACTTTGAAGTGTGGAGCGGGATTGGGTCGGCCTAGAGTCCCTTATTGACACGAACCTTTCCGCGCACGTGAACAAAGCCAGAACATAAGCTGGGCAATTTTCTCCCGTGTGCCTTCGCATTCCAAAGTAGGCCGTCTAATCAGACGTTTTAATCCACGAATCAGCATTAGAAATGATGCAAAACGGTGTAGATACAACCTAGAAGCCATGTGTAAATTCTGGGAGAGATTTTTAGGAATTAAACCGGGAAGTGTGGTATGTGTTCACAACTTGTTAGATTGTTTTAGAAATTTACTAACACGTTCATTTGATTTCGATTTGCTTTGAAATGGAAACCGTCTGAGGGGACTGTCTGTGAATTCCAATGAGATCCCGTACCTATCGGCAACTCCCCCCATATCCTCCCTCACAGGTGTCTCCGGGCTCGCAGCACAGGTACGGGGGATTGGCGCAAATACTCAAACCTATGATAAATAAGAATTTTTATTTAAAAATACGTTTATAATGAACAAGTTCAATTGACAGTCAGTGAAGATACCTTCACTAAAATATTTTATTTGCTTGACAACGGTCTAAGTTCCTAAAAAACAAACGCTACGCAGCACCCATTGCAATAAAGAAGTTTGAGTATCTAGAGAAATTGTTCCTTTAATCGCAAAAAATAAAATGCCAATGAAACTAAATATGAAGATAAGTTATGTAAATAAAAGAATGACATGAGAAAAGTAAAGGTTCACCTTTATCGCAGACACAAGTCCTCTGTGGAAAGAACAAAAGCAATGATGCAGTTTCAACAAAGTGAACGTGAACTGCAGGATTTTTAATGATCTGTCACCAAGATCCTAAAATAAGATAAAACTTAAAACTATAAGAAAAGTTAAAAGCTCAATCTTTGAAGAATGAAAGAAGAAAAGTGATTCTCATTTTCATCTTATGTAATTACTTTTTTCAAAGATTTCATGGATTAATTGACAATGTCATTTCAGACTCTAAGTGTTAGAATAACTTTTTCAAGGCAATCATGATACAGAAATTAATTGTTACCATCCAGACATTATTTCTTATCAGTATGAGTATTTCTGGTACCAACGTACCAATTTCTTAGCTAGTATCTATTCAAGTTACTGAAATGATTGAAAAGAGTGTTCCTACTAAAATGGTCATATGCAACTTTCGCTTGGAACGTTACACCATATTCTAAATCGGTTAATCTGTTAATCGATAATTAATGTTTTACTTCCTTCAGACTATGTTTCATAAACTGATATCCAATATGGAAAAGATGAACAAAAAAATAAAGTGCATTTAAAACACCATAAAACTTCCAATGAAGAAAGGAAAATGATCATGGAAAGAGACAAAGTGCAGAATTATTTAAATATGGTCGTTTTAATTCAGTCGCCAGTAAAACGTGACTGACTCGCATTAAGAAGTATACCAAAAAAACTGTAATAAGAATATAAAATAAATAATTAAGTGAAATATCCTGAAAACCTATTTATAGAATTTAAAACATTCAGTCAGTTCATAGGAAATGGGTTTTTGAAATGATTTTGTCCGAAACAATTTGAAAAGGTAAGTATTGAATAAAACAGTACAATCTTAGTCAGGAATACCTTTTTCGTTTGTATAAATTTCAATGAATAAACACAATAGAGGGTTAGTATGAGTTACAAGTAATGAGTAACAAGTGGTCGGTTTTATTCTGTTTTATGAAAAAAATATGTTTAATACATTTTACTATAATGTATATGAAATGTAAGCAATCAGAATAATCAGGTCTTTTCCAGTGAGAGTTATTTGTCCATTTCGATAAATGTAGATAAAAATGCATCGCATAACTCAACTAATATACTCAGAAAAAGAAATTTTGGAAACCAAATTAATTTGGTTGACCTAGATATATCTCGAATTCATCTATTGGAAAGGGTTAACCTAATTATTTCTTTAAAATCAGCGTATGTGTACTTACAGATAAATGGTTTTATATTCAATGTTTGAAAATTAGAATTCCTAGACATTAACGATAGCATCTCATACTAGGTAATGAATGAGTAACTGACAAGCGAATTTAACAATATTAAATCAAATTAACTCAATCCATTTTGATCAAACTTATATTCATGTTAACGACATCAACGACTGACCAAATGGGCACAACGAAGGTCTTTCATAACCGGTGATTGTACTAGATATTCAAACGCCGTGCATATCGTTCAAGACGCAAATACTGGCCGAGGATTGAATCCTTGCTGATCTCGACCCGCGTCGATATTTGTCATGTGTATCGAAATAGATAATAAACCACTTATTTAAGTCCATTTTTTTATATTTTAAGATTTAAATTCTCAAATTTTAGTTGAAAGTCTCAGTTTTAAATAAATGAACGATATTTAATTCTTGAATGGAATATATTCACATATGTAATATATTCATTTTTCAGTCATTTTTTAAAGAGGCCTTGATTAAAATCCTTGTTTAACTTTAGCACTGATTTCAGCATATTTATAGATAGGCAGATCTAATGATGATTAATCTTGTTATCGTTGTTTCACCTTTAGGATCTGAGTGAAACATTATTTACAGGCAACATTTTACTGATTTCACAGATTGACTGTAATATGTGATTTTACTTTGAGAATGTTCATGTCAAGTCTACACCCCGTATCTCAAAACCACGATATCATCACTTTAGCATATATGGACAATTTGCGTAGTGTTTAAGAACTAATGAAGCTAGCCTCAAAGACAAACACATATCGACAACTTCTGTCTCCAGCGAAAGAAAGTGACCTTCTACTGACATTTCAATTCATCAAATATATAACCAATATCAATATTTTTACTTTTAGAGTCTGCATAAAAAAACAATTGACTTAAACTTGTCTGTCTGAAACCACCGAGTCAGCGCTTTCAGATATAGACAAATCGCATGGTTAAAGACATTGTAAAGATGTCATCAAAGGCACATACATGGACAACTCGTGTCTCCAGCAAGGTCGCTAGGTGATGCTAGGTGGCGCTAGGTGTCTCTCCCCTCTGTCTGATGTTGGGAGTATCAATTGCTTCTTGTCATTGCCATTGGTTAATGGTGCAGTTATGTCATTGATGGCCGACCACGAGGGTGATCCCCTGTGTTCAAGATCGTTCATGAGGATGCTGAAAAGCGAAGGCTCGCATTACAAGATTTCACTGCTGTTTGTAGATGGTTATATTGCAGTCGTGTAACCACTAACTGCTAGACGGGCTTTCTTCTTTGTATGTCGCTTTGGTTTTTTACAGTGGGAAACCGGTTTGATTATCCAAGACAAAAAGAAAGTTATTGTCTTAATTTCTGTGATCCTTATGGATCATAAACAAACATGTTACATTTTTGCCATTTAAGCGTGTTGGGAAATGAATTCATGTTCGAATAACATTGCAAATGCTCCCCAAGTGTTATCTGTAATGAAAATTCACGACACGGGTATACGCCTCTCTGCAACTTCTCTATTGGAAGAATGCGACACGCGACATTCAAGCGTAGATATTTATCCATATTACAAATGATTCCTGGAGATACGTTATTCAAAAAGATTACAAATCAAAGAAATGGCTCTTTCCTTATGAAAAGATAAGGACTTTCTTCTGAAGTAGTTTCCGTCAGTTACCCTATGAAATCTTCATTAGAGCAAGGACGTTCATAGCAATGAAATATATAGTTATACAATGAAAATATAATCCATATTTTAAGAAAGCTGCGCCACTAGTGAAAATATCACTTTCTAACTCCACTCGATGAGATAGAAATGATATTCGGCAAAAACAATGAAATAGTCCTTATATATTCACCTATGTAAACAAACATTTGAAATTCTCCCTTTTCTTAGTACTTCAAGTTCTGTCATGTATGCATAGTAATGAAACGATTAACCATTAGCAAAATCTTCTATCACAATATCACAATAAGAAAACTCCGACGATTGTGTATGGGTTTTTTTCATTTTTCCATAAAAATAATTCTCATATAGCTTCGAAAAGAATAGTCGCCTGTCTCGAATAGTCACCTGCCAAATCGGTGTTTGAAATTTATTATCGCAGGGCGATTATTCAAGGAGGACTTACGGTAGATGTCATGATAATGACACCCTCGATGTATCAAGAGCTTCAATTCGGATTGAACAAGTTTATCAGAAAAATACTATTTGAAAATAATTTTATTTTATACTAATTATACAAACATTGCTGTCTATAGCTAGAAGAGAAAGAAAGACCGATCATAGCTTATACCACACAAAACATTTTTTCTTTTCAGTCTGATAAAAATCGGCCTAGTTCCGAGGATAAAGGTTTTATAATATTAACTATCGAGAATCGATAAAAAAAATAAAAAAATAAAAAAAATAAAAAAATAAAAACTATCGAGAATCGAACTTATAATTTCAATAGGTATCCTCTCATTTAGTGTAGAGGATTTCATATTAATTAATATTTTTAATTTTTTATTCCTCGGAACTAGGCCTATTTAATCAGACTGTTTACTTTTTAGTTTACTCCTTGAACTGTTTGAGTTGCGCAGTAATGAAGTACAATATTTTATGGCTATCCAACTTCTTTAAACACACAAAGGTTTCTGTCATCAAGATCCTTAAGCAAAAATATTTAATTGATGACCAACCAAGTCTTGAAAAGTATAGCGAGTCTAGATCGCTCTGAAGTTAAAGCATCTTCTGTGCTCCATTTTGTACATGATTTGTTTAAAAATATTGTCAATATTGAAAAAAATACTTCGAGACTAAATGTTAGTCTAAAAGGTGACGTTTAGGTACAGATCCTATGCTTGAAAACGGTATATTGATGAATACCAAAATGCACCTTTCTGCGAATAATAATGTTGGATTACCATAAAATCTGGACTTCATATTTTAAAACACTTCACAATCAATCAATACATTTCCAGCGTTGGAAATCTCAATGTCTAGTTGTATAACTTAAATTATTACCCATACGGTCGGAAATAAGTGGTGACATATTTTCAATATGAGCACTAGTGCACATATCACTTTTACCTAGCAACGATTGTTGTAGCGCGAGTTCCCGTATTTTTTCGCCTGTGACGTCATAACACCATTGTTCGTGACGTCATCGTAGTCGGCCGTCGCAAGGGAAGCGGCCCGTTTCTTGGATATTTTTAAGATGATAAAATGGAATAGAATCGGTAATAAAGAAATTATTACCCTCGGAAGTGTGTCATATGACTTTTACGAAACTCGTGCAAATTCGTGTATAACCCTCGCTCTCGCTCGGGTAATACAAAAATTCACACTCGTTTCGTAAAAGTCATATGACACACTTCCTCGGGTAATAATCTCTATATCTTTTGAAAAGTTTATAAGCTTATAAACTCGCTGCAAGGGAAACATAAAACCTTGAAAGAAACGACAAGAGTATATACATAGACTACATTAAATTTGCCTAAAAAATGTGATGGACTGCATTGACGTTTTCATTGGTTGTCTAAAGAGCGATCGAGGTTTGATGAAGTATCTTAAAGTTTAAAAGGATCACTATAACGCATATTAAACTTTAGTTTGTGTATTTATACACGAAAAAAACCGAACATGAGAAAAAATATGTAAGACGCACATGCGCAAATCAGACTTGTGAATCACGTTCAAACTAAACATAGCATATAGTACATTGACATCCACATAAACTGATTATTTTAGTTCATATAGATAACGACGAACGATATGTATATGGCCGCCACATACGATACATGTAAGAAATATGTCAGTGATATAAAGGCGGTTGTAGTAGACATGAGACACCAAACTCGATGCATATCATATAACTACACGGTGCACTATATCAACTGATATTGCTAAGAATTGTTTTACGACTACTTACGTGTACCGCTTGTACTGGCGACAACTGATATCATTAAGTGTAGTTTACAGTATCTGCTTTGTAGATGCGGAACGTTCGTGTAAGACATGTTTCGTGACTTGTATTGTATATATATTGTATTTTATATATTACTAACACAGCCTCTGTAAGAAAAAGTTTATGACTCATTGATTTCTTTTTTTAAAATGACATAGAATGGAGTCCTGAAGAATCCTCAATTTTCTAATGCAACTAGACTTGTCAACAGTCTCTAGACTCAACAATGCTATTTAACTATTATGTTTTGTCTTGCTTTAGGGTCTGGATACCCGACTACTTTAATGTCACTCTCTTGCATATACATGGTACGTTCTACATGAACATTTGCTGTTTTATGTTATGAGTTTTCTGTTTTCAAAGGATACTACTCTATCCGTTCAATATCAGGACACAAAAACAACACCAATGATGTCATACATAGTCGTAGTTGTCTGCTTCTCTCCACGGTAATACGGCAACATCTTTGTACCAGTGTCTCCCGAGCCGGTAGTCGAGGGATGACTTTGTTCCGAATCTTGTACATTACAACATGAATATTACAAGTGTAATTATCATATCTTACGGATAGGTTCGCTTCTTTATGAAAGACATGTACCTTGACGAAATACCTTATCAGAAACGAGAAATGCTTTTTCGTCTCTACACTAACTTATTGTTACCTCTTACCGTCGTATGTTTAATTTGTTTGTTCTTCAACCTATTTTGGGATATTTTATCAAACATGTTAAATCAATCTCAGGACATTTTGCATAAAAACGATAGTTCAATAAACAAAGGAAAACACTATCAAAAGCAAGACAGTATTAACGTTTAATGTAAAGCTATTCATGTCAAATGAATTCTTTTAAATGACATAATAATTTCCATTTCATAAAATGTGGCTATGCAGTTCAAGAGTGTTGCTTTCACAGTTTAATATAATTTTTACATATTGTCCTTAACCAAATCTTGCAGTTCAAACATTTTTTGTAAAGCCATTTACGTTAAAAAAAATTAAAAGACATACCATTATAGTAATTTTGAGCATTGCATCTTTTCCTAAACCAAACCATATGGAATGCAAGCTTGGACTGACGAGTCTACCAGGCTACATGTCAACGCACGATCTGATATTAATCTAAAACTAGTTTAATTATGATAAAACTCTTATTTCACTTTCACCAAACTTTTCGAGGAGTCATAATGCAGTATAGATGTCTTCGCTAGGTATTGCTCTATAGTCACGCACCTGCTGATAAGACTTGCAGCAGTGAGTTCTGCACTTGAGTCTAATGTCACCAGACGTATTAGCTTATTATTTCAAAACGCTCTTTGCGATGTGCGTCTGTTCGATTTCTTCATTACGTTAGTTCCTGGTTGTGTGAGGAGGCGTTGTCGATGATAGAAGACACGTAGTTGTCTATCTTTGCCAGCAGACCGCAGTAGGGCATAATTATCCTCTTGCTCTAGATTGTCCGCTGCAGGCTTGATACGTCTGTTCTCGCAACAGTTCTAAGACAATGGGTCCTCGATTGATAAGACGTGCTTACAATGTAGAGCATTTTAGAACGAGAGCAGATCTCATTTAAAGACAGACGTACCACAAAAGGAATTTCTAATTTGGTTTTAGAAATCTATGCTAATGAAATAGAGAGGTCGCATTGGATATTCTCATTAAGTTGATTAAATCTGAAAAGTGCAAATATGTCTTTATAGTGATAGCTTGGAAAAATGAAATAGAGTATGAAATATTGTCGTGATGGGCTTACGTTTTAAGGCCTTTTATATAAGATTTGGAATTGAATGGTAATGTCTAAACCTTCTTTTCCTTTATCTTCTCTGTCACAGAAAGAAACAGTCTGCTATTGTCTGATAAATGAATTGAAGACAAAGCGATGTAAATGCTTTTAATAGAACCTTGTGAGATTTTAGATATATCTTGTCGACAAACAAAATGGTTAATATTTCATTTACGTCAACGGTACTACTTGTGATCATTGCAAAGTTATTCCTGTCGTAGAAAAGTGTGAAAAACGGTGATCATAGATTAGAAAAACACTTTTACGCAATCAGACATACAACGCTGGCTTGATTTTAATATTCAGCTTATGTAAAAAATTACTATTAAAAGTATATGTATTTTATAACAGTAGCATTTTCTTAATCATTGCAGTATTATTACCCGTAAAGTTATTCAATTTATGCCTGATTAATAACGGTTTTGGTATATCGTCAAACATAACACAAAAGATGAATTACGTCTCTAAAGGCAGATGAATATATCTTAAAAGGTGCCATGAAGTGCAACACCCTAGATGTGTTGAAACAACGAAGGAACATACAGGTAGCCTCGACAAAAATGAGAAAATACAAAGTCTATTCACATGCCTTTCGACAATATTTACGAGAAAGATTGTGAATGACTTAACAGGTTTTGCTGGCAAATGAAAAACAATAACATTTTATACACTAATGAAATATATTCTTAGAATCAAAGAAATGGAAACGAAGAGGCAAACATATAGGTTTTACAACAGTAACGCAATAAAAAAAAGTCCCAGACGATAGGGAATAAAATAATAATCATATTTATCGAGTTTTAATCATTTAAATATCATATTATTGTTTAGAAATCTAGATGCGAATGCTGTGTAAATCGGTTAAAGCGAAGCAAATTTTGACATGTGACACAAAAAATGCAATTGATTGACTAGCATATCGCTTTTACTGAGATGAAACTGCCACTGCATTACAAAATTAAAAAAACTCCGTAAGTAAACGAATGAAATTTTCATTACATAAATGATATTAATGTTCTTGATATGACTTTCGGAGGATGAGATACAAAATCATATTTAGTAGGTATGATTTGCGCGAAAAATACACCGCGCCAATATGTCACTTTTGATAAATGCGCGAAAATAATACCAGCGAAAATAAAAGATTTTACAGTATTACATATGTTCTAGTTCTCTTTATCTACAAGTACTGTTAAGTAAGCTATTATCTATCACAGAGACATGCACGACACAATGATTATAACTGGAGTACATGAAACAGGTGAATCACGTATGGTCAATACTAAAGACCACGTCTAAAGGCGGCATGTGAACGATCCAGGTGGTTAGCCTGCAGATAGGTTGCACCTCCGACAGTCTTCCTGCATTTACTGCATGGTTTGTCTGTCCCACGCCGACCAGCGGTATCTCACTGACCCAGTTTCAGACACCCCGTCACTATGTGGGTCTGTTTGAGGCGTAATTTACGGGAAATTGTTACGCTACGTTACGCATCAGTTACGTAATATTACAGTGCGCAGAAAGCGAGCGAGGGAGAAAGTGAGCTTCTCGTGCCGCGCCACGCCCCTCTGCGGTGACCCTGGGTGAACTCTTAAGACGGTCTCCGTTTCACTGCAGCAGTGGCAGAAGTATGACAAGGGTGTGCGCTTTACAACAGCATATATTCAATAACACTCTTATATAACCCGTGTGACACTATTTATCAGTTATAAGAAATAAAGGAGACGGTAAATGGACATGTTTGACCTTGAAGACGGGACGGGAAGTGTCGTTTGTCAGCTTGTACGTGTCAAAGTAAGAGAGGTGTCTTAAAGGAGTTGAAGTTGGAAATGTAGCGACTGAACTTCCTCGTGTGGTAATGATGTAACGCGTGACGCGCGGCCCGACCCGATAACAACTAACCTACATATTTCTCGTCCTCTCGGCGTGCTCTGGAAAATAGGACTTCTTCCGATATTTATGTTATGAACCCATTTACTTTGCACTGATTACATTCTTTCATAAATATCTCCACAATTTTGAATGTTGTGTAGGATAAATTATTAATAGGCAGTTATCCAATAGTTCGGCTTTAAGTCTAGCTCTACTCCAATCGAAACTAAGCCATACCACAAGTCTGTTCGCCTCGCTGCATTACATCGGCTGTGCGATGGGGGCAGACTATATGGGCCTGTGTAGCCTTTTTTGACCCCCAGGAACTCTGTCAGTGTCCCTGTCCATGGAGTGGGAGTGCAGGGGTCCTGCAGGCACCCCAGGGAGCGGTACCGCTGCCCCTTGATGGCTGGCCAGACGCCGAAGGGGGAAGGGTAAGGCCCGTCTAGATCTATCTAGCTATCGCCATGTAACGCCGTCTACGCTTTTGACAGTCCCTTCTAAAGACAGAGAGTTGACAGAGCGCGTGTCACCTTGGTAACTGTAGACTTTATGATAACTTGCAGCCCTAAAGGCACTGGCATTATTTCGGGGGAGGACATGTGCCCGTTCGACGGTCGTGTCCCTACACGGTAAGTTTGTTTACACTTGCCCACTCACACTTAAGCGCGCCATTTTTGGGATTCCGGCAAAGCATGCTAGTTTGCTCCACGTGGGGCGTGCTGCACGCGACGTGCAATATACACCGGGTGTTACCTC
Source organism: Steromphala cineraria (assembly GCA_916613615.1). NCBI lineage: Eukaryota > Metazoa > Mollusca > Gastropoda > Trochida > Trochidae > Steromphala > Steromphala cineraria. The sequence goes on along the minus strand of OU744724.1, from coordinate 4,970,299 downwards.
ATAACTCACACCTGATGTGGTAATAGCGGTCAGTCGGTAATTTTGGCCTGTCACGCTCTTGTTAGCACGTTCCAAAGCCTAGCGGTCACTGGACACATTTAGCTTTTGTTACCGCTAGGTTGCAATTGGTCATAAACATTCTAAAGTTTATTTTGCAAATGAATAATTAATATATCTCAGAAGGAAAATGTACGCATTTTAAATGATTTCTATTGAACTGAACGAACTATTCACCACTATATAGTTGTTGATATATTTAAGAAAACTTTTATAAAAACTGTTAGACTGTTATCTTTGTAAATGGACAAATATATGCAGTCAAAAGATACACAAGTCAAATTGTTTGTTTATTTTACTAACCAAATACCGGTAACACAGTTCAGTATAAAAATGAAATCTTGCCTTTCAAAAACTTGACATACCTTAATTTTAAAGAAATTGAAAACAACTGTTAGGTGTCAAATGAGTTCTTAGTTAAAATCAAGAGTAATATCATTTGGTCAAGTTGTTTAGCCAATGCTTTAAAGGAGATTTAAATGTTGCAGTACATCTTTCTGGTTAGATGTCATGTATTAACAGTTGATCTAAATAGAAACTTTTGCAGTTTCACATAAAAATGAAACTCCAAATTATATGTACAAACTGTCATGTTTCCCATTTCAAGTGATCTTGCTTTCAATGGCAGCATTTGATATCTTTATAATTATCCTAATAATGTGGATATTTTATCATGCAATGTTCCACTCTCTGGCATGCTCTAAACACTACCCTGAAGAAAGTGTACCTTTTGTGAAAATATTATTTTTAACAGAAGTATTGATGAATTATCATCTTAGGTTACATTTTCTATTCATTCCATTAATTACACTTATTTAGTTCCGAGGAACATATAAACAAGTCACCATTTGGTTTAAACAATATTTATTTCAAAAGAAAGGGATTGGTAAACAGGCTATAAAGCCTATCTGAATACCTCTCCCATACAAAATAAATAGATATAGAAAAAATTTTCATTCATCATTCATAGACAAAACACAATTAAACAAAAACAGTAATGATATTTAACTAGAAAAGCGGTTTGTAAGTCACCATTTTGTCTTGCATCTAAGCTTATATATGCAAAGGTGCTTTCTAGGTGCCAGATTACTACCTCATACTAAAGGTTGTTTTTGATATTTTTATGATTTTCTAAGTTGTTTATTATTCTCTGGTATGTAAACCATGGGATATATCATCACCCTGTTTGTTTGTTTGTTTGTTTGTCTGTCCGTCAGTAATCATTGGTTTTGAGAAGAAAATAACTCCAGAACTATTAGATGTAGCTTGGTATGTGAGTCAGTCCTCGAGTGTAGATGTGCTTTTGGGGTTTCCACTTAATCAGATATATATTTTTGGCTGTTTGAACAGAAGTGAATATATCATACGTTATATTTCTGTTTCTACACAATTCAATTGATAACTGAATAAAATAATTTCTCCAGTTTTCAGCAAATGAAACTCAATATTATGAAAATAAAGTTTAATTGGACTTATTGTGAATGTCATTGACGTGTGATTATTATGATATTGCTGTATGTATGTTTCAGCGGCCACTAGCTTTATCAATGTTTGCCAGTATTATAAGTTTATGTCCATGTTTCAGTGGTCACCAGTCGAACGCCCAGTCCCAGCTGTTTGCCAGTGCTGCAGGATGTTCCCCCACCCCATACAAGGATGCCTGGATCTTCGATATGGCCAACCCTGCCAAACACAGGTACTGATACTCTCCTACTTCTCGTCTGCAGTCCGTGATCAGGATGCACTTATAGATATATCGGTACATGTCAAAACAGAGGCTAGATTATACATATCAGTAAACACTTCTCAATATATCAAATATATCAGACATTTCAAAGTGAACAAGTTCCTTCTATCATGGCAGAAAGACGCAACCTAATAAGACATGATTTTACGAAAAGTTATTAACAAAGTGTGAAGTTATGTTGTTAAAACAGCACAAAATATATAACCTCATAACCAGTAATTTAAAAATCTCTTATATCAAAACAAAGGACAGCTGAGCAATGTGCGTTGTTCTTATGAGTCAAGAGAGCAAGCAAAATCATAAACTTCATACCAATATACTGAAATAAGTCACTTAATACATAGTCTTCTATATCGCATTATACAGAAATAAGCAATGATCCTATCTTTTCTGAGTGTTGGAATTTATTTATAATTGTTTCACAGAGATATGGCATTTGACTTCAGATCTCTTTCGATTCATTTGATCAGATGTTATTTTTCATTGAAAACTTATGAACAATGAAAATGTTTTCACTATATGACAAGTCTGTGCTTCAACTTTTTACAGAAGATATTAACAGTACTTGACCACATATTCTGGTTCAATTTCTTCTAATATATAGTGGGGTTCAATGACAGTCTACATATTAATAAAAACTGTTACCAATAGTCAAAAATAAATGAGAACTGTTACAATTTGTTCAACACAAATGAAAACTGTTACAATTTGTTCAACACAAAAGAAAAATGTTACATTTTGACGTACATATATGAAAACTGTTTCAATTTGTTCAACTTGTATAAAAACTGTTACAATTTGTTCAACACCAAAGAAAAATCTTACATTTTGATGTACATATATGAAACTGTTTCAAATTGTTCAACATTAATAGAAGCTGTTATGAATGTTAAACCAAACATTTTAAATTGTTTTTTTTAAACAGTAATCTACAATTATGAAATACAGATAGCCTAAAGTAATATAATAATAATACATATTTGATATTGAATCAAGTTTAAAGTGATCGTCACCTTTGATTTCAATCTTGTTTTGGGTTATTGTGTTTGAATAAAAAATTCTGACAAAAATAAATATTCAGTTTGAAAGTTTAAAATTAAAAAAAACCAACACTTTGTGTGTGAATCTACCCATAATTATATAGTGTTGATAAGATTTGATGGTAGATGTGATCTACAATGAAGTGCTTATATGGTTTTAATTTTTCCACAATAACAGTATTGATATACATTGTATCTACTTATCATCACCTGCAAGGGCAGTCATATTGCGGTTCATATCTTCCATATTATGTCCTTGGGCAACATATCACTTTTTTCATTGCGACGTTATATTATAAACAATGACGTCACGGTTTGCTTTTGACATTGTGTTGTATAAAGGCAAAGAAGTAGATTTGAGTATTTTCTTTAATTTCGCTACCATATATATAGTTATTAACAGAATATTATATTTGTGCCCATGCCAAACCGGTACTACCCCTATGTTTACAACACAAAATATCAGTATACCCCTGGCTCTCGCTCAGAAAATACCAATGTTTTGTGTCGTAAACATAGTATGTCATTGACACTAATAACAACTTCTATATATGAAATACTATCCAGGACATCACCAATTGGCTGATTAGCTAATAACGAACTAATGACCTTAAAAACCATAGTGTTACTTAAAAATGCTTTTAATAACCTCATATAGATTCACCAATTTTGTAGTTGTAGACCGCAATGGTCATAAGGATTGTAGCGTATTCTGTGTAGTATGTTGTAGTGTGTCATCATGTTGTTGACGAGACATGTTTTCACCACACTTGTCTCACTGATCCTGCCTCCATGTCATGCCCATCCTTGTCCACTGTTACCCGTCCTTAAGTGTTTAAACTACACGTGGGACTCGAATTAACAAAGAGGGGGAATTCAATTGATGAAGCTTGTGTAATCTTCTTCCACCAAATTTTGCATTTGCAAGAAGTTCTGCAATAGTCAGCAGCCAGGCTTTCTCCCTCTACCTGGTTATTCCTTATTCCTGGCAAATCCTGGAAGCTCACATCAACCATGTTTAGAATCGGTGAAAAGTTTTGATTGTTCTGTTCACGGATGCATTGATGTCCTTTCTTCTAGATGAGTATGTTGATGATTATTGAGATATGGTATCAATTAAGTTGAATGATTATGGAATATTTAATTAAATGATTTAGTTTCCACACTGGAAATATGTTGATACATTTAATGACCATAACCTACATGTGTCAGGAACATCAACATTTTGCATAAAGTTTGAAAACAGAGAACATTTTAGTTAATGCAACAGCAATGTTTACATTAAAGAAAATGGAAATGTAACCGATAAGATGTAATCAATCAATAATATGAAATATTATGTTTTTAGTTTTCAGATAAGAAAAAAATGTACGGTATATTCAAAAGGTGCACACATATTTAGCTCAGCAGTTTTTTTCAATGTTTCCAACCGATGGAGTCTTAAACAATATTGATATCTCTAACTGAATTTATCTTTTTGTTACTTTATTATCATGAATGATAAGTATTCAAGTACGTGTATATGTCCTCATTTGCCCTTAACTAACCAATTAATTCATGTAAATGGGTGATTTATTGTCTTTTTGATATTCATTGAGTTCATCACAATGTAGTTTTTAGAGTTCAGCTTGCATGTTTGTCAAGAAGATTTGTTAATAGAGTCTTAACTCACAATTAAAGGATTACTTACCTATGTTTGAGCATGTTTTATTCTCATGTGTCAGATTTACACATTAAAGTTTGTAGAAATGAGGCAGATAATGCTTGAAAGGTAAATCATCCATGATCGAGGACTCAAAACAAGCTTGGAGTTCCACTAGATATGACTGTGAGAAGGCGTAAACTGTATGAATAAGTACATGAACCTACAGAAGTGGACCATTATGTAACTTTATTACCCATATAGTTTGAAATAAGTAATGTCATATTTTCAATATGAGCACTAGTGCACATATCACTTTTGCCTAGTAAAATTGTTGTAGCGTGAGTTCCGGTATCTTTTCGCCTGTGACGTCATAAAACCATTGTTCGTGACGTCACTGTAGTCGGCAGTCATAAGGGATATATCTTGGATATTTCTAAGATGGAAAATGAGATAAAATCGGTAATAAAGAAATTATTACCCTCGAAAGTGGGTCATATGACTTTTACGAACCTCGTGCAAATTTATGAATAACCCTCGCTCTCGCTCGGGTAATACAAAATTTCACACTCGTTTCGTAAACGTCATATGACACACTGCCTAGGGTAATAATCTCTATATATGGCAGTTCATGTTCTTCCTCTTGACTTTACTCTCCTGTATAAATAATGGAAAAATGACAATCTTTTAGGCTATGAATTCTTTCTGCAAAATAAATGAAATGATATTCTGATTTACGAAATATATTTAGGTGCATTTAAAGTCATTATGATGGAGAATATGCAAAAGGATGATTAGTTTTATAACATTTTCAATATTGAATTGACTTTTGTACGTTAATTTGATCAGTAAATGAGTGACACTTTAATCCTTGTATTAGGTTTGATGTATTGTATTTTTAATAAATGAACAAACTATTTTTGTTGTTTTAAAATAGATATATCTCTGTGTCCATCTTTATGTTTCTGGTACCCTTAAGGTTTGATAGTATGTTATGGTGAGAAACCTTCTTTGAATAGAATAATTGATCTTTGATAAGTATGAGTCAGATGGCATTCACGAAATTTCAAGAATTTCCACAAAGAAAGTTATTTTAACAATGAAGTGCAAAAGAAATATCTTTTAATTAGCATTTCTAATTCACACATTTAACTTCCCAGGAAAGAATTAAGACACATGTTGTACATATTAAACAATTTGTATCTCATGTTTGCTCCAGTGTTGTACATGTTGAACAGAGAGATGAGTTCCTTACACCTCCTGTGCCCTCCTGTACCTGGTACCTCGTACCATCGCTCTCTAACATTTGACACATTTCACATAAAAACCAGTCATTTTGCAGTATGATATATATTCTGCTTTCTAGTGGGGTGTCCCTCGCGCCTTATGTCAGCAATTAAACTAGCGAGTCTAGGTGACATTTACGAGCAGGGGTTATACACTCAGTACCTCAGTGAGTCCCATCTCTCCTCAGATTGAATAGTAGGAAAGGCTAAATTGTTGGGTAACTCAATATGATCGTTTGAGATTTGGAGTTAATGATTTGTTTAGTATCTCAATTGCTCTTTTATGGTCCTGTGAAATCAGATTTTAAATTTTGGAAACTTGGAAAGAAGAAGATAGGTATTCTTTCAATTAAGCAATTTCCTTTTTCGTTTAATTAAGGTACCCTCAAACATCATGTGATTTTCGTTTGAACTATGGTAAAAAAAAACCTGGAAGGACAAGTTGTAAGATGTTATACTGGCGACAAGAAATAAAGGAACTAATGAAATGACAGTGTATGATGTATTAGTGCTTCAACTGTCATCTGAATCAATTTTAGGTATGTTAAGATTAAAATTTGTCATCTTGTTATTGTTATGAAAATCCTTGATGATAGCAGGTGCTAATTTGAGACTTTTGCATAGGGCAAAAAACAATAGTCCTGTCTAGTTGTTATAAAATGTTTCCCAAGTCTCAAATCTTCACCAATTTGATTGAACATTTGAACAAAATAAAAGAAGATAAATAAAATGTGATTAATCACATGTTATAAAGAACCTATATTTTATCACAATCGACCATATACACATCCTTACTCATAGTCCAATATTATACCATAGAGTAAAACCAATGATGAGGTACAGCATACAGAGGTATGTCGGTAATGATAATCAAATGACAACAAACCTGTAACATCCATTTAGAACCAAGGGATCAAACAATTATACATGTGTGGTAGAAGGTTGTCTTTAGGATTCTTAGGACAGATTAAAAGAGGTTATGTAATGCATTCTTTTTTAGAATAACAGATGATTATCTCCATTAACATTATCTATTGGAATGCAATGAGAATATAATTGAGACAATGTGCATCTTAATCAGGCTTTTATTTGACATTTTATACCCCAAAATGGTACATGTGTGGAACTCAGGTTTCTATTAAGGCCCAGATAGCAAGGACAGTGTCATCTAAATAACAAACTATGTAGGCTACTTGGACTTAATTTGACGGCAGTTGTCAGATTCGTTTATTATCCCAACGGTATGTAATACCGTGGGATATAGTCATCGCCCTTTCTGTCTGTATGTCCGTCCGTCCGTCTGTCCGTCCGTCCGTAATCATTTTGTTTCCGGAGCAGAACTCAAAAACCGGTCCACATATCTTTCTGAAACTTTACATGTGTATTGCCCACCTGCTGAAGTGGTGCCTTTTGATATTTTCACATTTCTGAAAATTTTATTTTTTATTATTTCCATGGAAACGGCTCTTATTTGGACTCTGTTCATGAAAGGTTTTGTTTCCGGAGCAGAACTCAAAAACCAGTCCACATATCTTTCTGAAACCTTACATGTGTATTGCCCACCTACTGAAGTGGTGCCTTTTGATATTTTCACATTTCTGAAAATTATATTTTTTATTATTTCCATGGAAACGGCTCTTATTTGCACTCTGTTCATGAAAGGTTTCGTTTCCGGAACAGAACTAAAAAAACGGTCCACATATCTTTCTGAAACTTTACATGTGTATTGCCCACCTACTGAAATGGTGCCTTTTGATATTTTCACATTTCTGAAAATTTTATTTTTTATTATTTCCATGGAAACGGCTCTTATTTGGACTCTGTTCATGAAAGGTTTTGTTTCATATATATAAAACCGGTCCACATATCTTTCTCAAACTTTACATGTGTATTGCCCACCTACTGAAGTGGTGCCTTTTGATATTTTCACAATTCTGAAAATTTTATTTTTTATTATTTCCATGGAAATGGCTCTTATTTGGACTCTGTTCATGAAAGGTTTCGTTTCATATATATAAAACCGGTCCACATATCTTTCTTAAACTTTACATGTGTATTGCCCACCTACTGAAGTGGTGCCTTTTGATATTTTCACATTTCTGAAAGTGTTATTTTTTATTATTTCCATGGAAACGGCTCTTATTTGCACTCTGTTCATGAAAGGTTTCGTTTCATATATATTAGCTTATACTAATCTATTATGAACCTTGCTTGAAAAATTTACAATTATCTTTCAAAGGTTTACATCTTACGATTATGTGGAACCGGTGGGATATGTCATCTTCTGATGACTCTTGTTTGAATGTGACTATACCTATATGCGGCATGTTGATTTTTCCATAAAACATGTAGTACACAATATTCAGAATAAATATACACAAAGGGAAAAAGAATGAGCAAACAGGCAGCAAATGCCTATCTAAGTGCTTCTCCTGATATGTGGCATGTATTTAAAGCAAACAGTTTCAATACGAATCGAAATGGTATCCACAGTGAAAATAGCCACCTCTGCGTAACTATTCGAGTGAAGATTAAAAAACTTGTGATGTGTTCAGTGAAAACATTAGGGTTCTTTTAATTGCCAACATTTGAAATCATAATCCAGGAATATGTGAAAGATTTGGTAAAGATCATATCTTCTGATTTATACCAAAAGATACACGTCTAGCCAAAGTTGTCTCAAATTATATATGCAGAGTAACAATAAGTCTTGCTACTTCGTTTAATAGGGTTTTTGAAATATACAATTCTACATGTTCATACAATAACCATGGACTTGAAATAACCATAGACTTGAATTAACTGGTATTGACAATTTAAATTTCAAAGCTATAGAATTATCCATAATTTGAGTTCTTAAAGGGGCAGTAGCAAGTTTTTTGACAATTTTATATTTTAAATTTTTCACTGATAATTGGACCTTAATGCTAAATGTATTACTTTGATAGTGTCAAAAATCTCATTACACAAGCCAATCATCCATAGTGAGAGGACAAAGTATGAAGATTCACATAAAATGCATTGGCGGCCATTTTTGTGTGAACACCTTTAATTCATTTTGGGTAATAAAAGGAATCGCATGACTTAACTTTTCATAATAATTTTGATTTATTACTGCTTTATTGAGTTTAGATACATTGTCTTAAGATTGGAACCATTTATTTTCATTTTCCCGACATCACCTTATACTCCCCCTAAAAACGTGCTACTGCCCCTTTAAACCCACAGTTTAAAAAGGTGCTTGGATACATTAAAAAAATGATCATTAGGTGAAACCCCTGGACTTCTGACTCGTCATTGAGGGGCATTCTAGGCAGACACGCTTCAGTGACCAAAGATTCTGTTTTTCGCTGAGGCTAATTTTAAAAGTGGTTTTTAGTCCGGTTACTGTCTGATTCAAGAAATGCAAAGTTGAGTCTACGTCTAAGTGCAATTCCTTCTTAAAGAATCCCGAAAGTGGCCATATACCATTTCAGTCCCTCTTGAATGTTCCTCAAAAGAAAAGTTTTGGTCTTTATTGTTTGAATGATTGATAAGGTAGTAAGTGACACCTGTTATAGGATGAATGAAGTACACAATTTACATCTAACAATTTAACTTTAAAAGGGAGTGCTTAGGTACTTTTTGCTTTGGTTTAAACTGAAAATTGATGAAGAAGAAAGCATAAGTCAAGGTAATTAAGGCAAAACATGTACAAGGATAAATACAGAATAGGGTACTTTTATTGATTGTTCTTAGGGGTTTGAATATGACTATCAAAATATAATTTTTTATTTTTTATTATTTACACTTTTATTTCTTATAAAAATATAATTGATGTTAAAAAAGAACATACACAAATCTTGGTCCATTCAATCATAATCATTTCAATCATTTCCTGTTGAGACAACTTATAGTTACTATATTGTTAAAAAATACGTAAATATGTAAAATATTTGTCCTAATAATTCCTATTCCTAGATTAAATCTAGATTAAAAAATTAAACCCATTCAAAATGTATCATTTTCTTTTATGGATAAAGAAGAGCCAAAACTTTCACCATAAAGTTGCTCATATTCATTTATTTATGACAAGGAAATTCATCCATTCTTATGACCAGCAAACAACCTTTGAAGGAATTGTGAGATACTTTACCCCAATGCCAAATATTTTGATTGAAATTCATTGTTTTGCAGCTTCTATTGCCTCCATGTGATTTGCTTGAATATTCATTAGCAGAAAATGAGAGCAATTATTTCAGTTGATTACTCCATATGTTGGGGGTAAATCCGCACAGATCAAAGTCAGTTAATAAAACTGGGAGCACTTAACCCAACGTTGGCCGAGAGAACTTTACAGGTTAAACTGAGGGGCGCTTAATAATAATCAATGAATGATTTGTAGTGGGGAGGAACACTGACCGTTGGGAAGGCAAAATCCAATTAACCCATGAGGCGTCTCTCCCTGCCGCTCATGATTACTTTCCTCGGAAAATAACCGCTGATGACATCGTGTGATTCAATAATGACTACGACAAGACTGTCGCTCAACTTCTTATGTCCGCGACACTCCCTAGAGCCAAACAGCCCTCCGAACAAATTCACGTCTTTGTGTGTGGAATTAGTTTATCAACATACAAACTATCTGAATAATCTAATTACTCAATTATTGAAATAGAGTGGAAATAAATTACCAGCTTGTTAGAGAGCATACTAATCTAATCACAAGCTCAAAATGAAGTGAACGCTTCGGCCCCTCTGTTTCTGCCCCGGTAATGGAGTGAAATACTCATAGATATTGCTCAGAATATGGCAGCATTTATTCTCAGTAATGGCTTCACTTGATTAGGGCTTAGGTCGAAAATACTTCCCCACACTTAAATTTGTGAATTAAGTAAGAAAATGAAGCTTAATCAGCTGTTGTGGGGTCTTGAAGTCGTCCATGACAAATTTATCACTTGAATAGCCCCGAGGATTTTCCCATAAGCATATAAGTTAAGGGGAAGATGGAAACGTCATTTTGGCGGAAGAGGATTTGACGGTATTGCTAGAGCAGGGTGACTGGGAGAGTTTACATGCTGGGTTTGTGGTAGAATGTTCCGTGTTCTCGCTGCTTGTTCCACTACTACACACCTGGACAGCGGCTTCCACTCCTGGTGAGTTTACCTGTCAACTACCTGTAATTAGGGCTAATTAGTGAGTCAAGTGTGATGATGGGCTCTTTCAACATTTACAGATAGGCTATTCTTCCTTCTTGTGTATCCAATTGATATGCGTTTATAATATGTTATTATTCTGTTAAAAATAATGATTGATTGAATTCTAGAACTTATTGATTAGTGAGATGAAAGTGAAGAGTTAATCCATATACTACCTAAAATTACCATTATTTTTATTTGTGAAAACAATTTATGACAAACCAAATCACATTTCACAAAACACTGTTTTGTGAAAAATGATTACTTTTAACATGTTTAAAGCTCTGATATAAATGCATTTTATTCATGTCCTTGGAAGATAATTGTAATTGGAGTTAATTAAGAGTATTAACGGTTTCATCATAAGGAATCATGATAATTCTAGAACATTTTTATGAAATATGATTTATTGTAAAAAACTTGAGAAACCATTAACTTGCTGCAGTAATGCCATTATGATGACATTGTTCAGACTGACATACTTACAGGCAACTGTAACTGAGGTAATGAGCCTCCAGTGTCCTCAGTGAGATGGAAATATTTCAATGACCTGGAGGTACAGATATTTGTTATTCTTATATAGGCTGACATGTAACCATCATATTGTTTTATTAAACATTAGATTAAATTAAGAAGTAGTTAAAATGAGCGAAGGTGAAGAATGTCTATATTTGTTATTGAAAATTATGTTTTTATGAGATCTATCAAAGAATGAAAAATTGATTGAAGAATTACTAACATTTGACAATCTTTTAAGCTTTTTTTTGTTTTATTGAATGAACTTATACCAAAATATTGTGTATTTGACTTTTTGGCTATAGAAAAGAAATATGAAAAAACGTAAGTATCAGGAATTATTATTAAAGTAGGTCTTAACACACCAATATCCTTGTTTTAAAGTTGAAAATGACAAAATTTATGTTATTGCTGAAACTCGACTTTTAAGTAAACTTCCCAAACTTTCGTATTTGATACATCCTTTTTGTTTACAAACATCAAGTGACAAAGACAGTAGCTATTGATAAACATATATACATATATCACTTAAGCAACTTGTACTAATGTTCATGAAAATATTTCTAGAGTTTTTCATAGAGTAGGTTTTAAAAGTACACAAAAATCCATGTCTTGAAGAGTTTCGGTATGTGAATGTTTACCTGCGGGTTAAGATCGCATAGCCGTCTCCATAACATTTCATCTTCTTATGTAAATGAGACAGAGAACAGACAGCGATGAAGTGAAATTAATTTTAGGGGTGAAAGTCCAAGACACAATTTTGACACTAAATTCCAAATGTAGAGACATTTGTCACTTGAGCATGAAGCAAACAGGACTTCTCATTTTGATTAACACAGAATATAATTCAAATAGACTTACCTTTTACATATGATATATATATTTGTCTTCATTCCTTCTGTTTCCCGCATTCTTAGCTAATTGTAGGATGTATCTTGAGTAGGAAAAGTTGGTAGATTGGGAGGATTTTCAGGGTTGACAATTATGAGATATCTTGAAATCAGGATGTAGCATATTCTTTAAACCAATCAAAGCCTTATGATATAAAAACAATGAATGTGCTGTTAGGTTTTGACTTCTTCCATTTACTTTTGTAAATCAAAATTAACTGATGTAAGGATTTTCCTTGAATTTAGAGAAACAATTAATTGTAGATTGGGTTTCAGGGTGATTTTAAATTTCTGTGATGTCTTGACAGTAGGTAACTGGTTAATGTTTTTTCCTCAAACTGTTCAAAGCCTAGCAATGGCTTGACATTTTCATTTTCATCAGTTATTTGACAAATGACTTGCGACTGTGTCAATGACTTTTTGACAAATGAGTGTGTCTGTTGTCTATTTAGTTGTTCTAAATAGCCACAAATCATGAGTTGATGGCTTAACACAGCATGATATAGCAATTACAGTAATCAGTAATCTAGGTTGTTACAGAAATGGTTTTATAATATGAATAAGGTGTTCAAGCTAATTAACCAGGTTCTTCTTGCTTTAATGGCGGCTTGGTTTTAATGTCTTAAAATCCGAGAGTATATATCAAGTTGTTTGAGTGTAGTTTCTACTATGCGTCTAGTTGAGATGTCACATGTGACTCAACCACGCTACTCCACATCACTCTCAGAGCTATTACAAATATAAACCATATTCTGTGACATTATTTGACTTAATGGCTTCAGAGGGATTGTTTACATCCTTGAACTTGTGCACAACAGTTTATGTTTTGTTGTTTTAATGCTCATATTATGACTCATTGTTTTAAAGATTTAAAAAAAATATATCATATGGTAGCGTCAGAAATAATAACGAATTTTATAGACTTTTAAATTGGAGGGCCTGATTTGATATTGAAAGGCATCCAGCATATATGAACCCCAATATGACTAAATCCTAGGTAATGATGTTAACATAATGAAAGTTTGAGCTCCTCATTTGAATTTCTGCATAGATATTTTAGTTAAAACCATCTTCCGGTAATCACATACCCCGGTATTGCTTGTCAAGAATAGCGTGACCTCAAAGTAACAAACAACATTATAATGGGATGATTGAGTCAACCGTAAGTGTTAAACAAAATTAAAAAACAAAAGGTCTTGACATTCTCCCTCCCTTGACAGTTTCACATTCAATGAAAAACTTTTCCATTTTCCTTGAGAGTTCCGTTCTTTGACTTAAAAGCGCCACACTCGTTCACTGCCAAATAATCAGCAAGCTCCTTAAGTCGACTGATTGATTAAAAAGCAAATCCCATCCATACAGAGACCATCAATCAGCGGGCCGGTCCGCGGATCAACGTGATTTCTCCCTGCCACTGCAATAGGAAATTTATTCATAGGTATCATCTGCCTGTGAGTCGGGACCATACCGTGAGCTGATCCATCAAGTCCATCTCGGTCTGTGGTGGCAGCACTGCTGGGTCTAGACTTCACACTTAGTGCGCAATACCAACACTCGCTCTACGCTCTCTGTCCTCAACTTGGCATAGCTTCATTGGCAACGTCCAGTATTGTGGAAATGGTTTCAACAAACTTGAATATCTTCACTCTTGTTAGTCCAGTATGGTTTAATTGATTGTTTTAAATTGAGTCTTTGACTCGACTCATAATATCGTCAATCTCTATTAGTCTTTTATTCTCAACTTGCCATAGTTTCATTGCCCATCGTCCAGTACTGTGGAAATGGTTTCAACAAACTTGAATATCTTCACTCTTATAAGTCCAGTATTGTTCAAATTGATTCAACATTATGACTGTCTTTGACTCAACTCGTCACATCATCAATCCCTATTGATCTTTTATTCTCAACTTGGCATAGTTTCATTGCCCATCGTCCAGTATTGTGGAAATGTTTTCAACAAACTTGAATATCTTCACTCTTATTAGTCCAGTATTGTTTAAATTGATTCAACATTCTGACTCCCTTTGACTCAACTCGTCATATCATCAATCGCTATTGGTCTCCGATTCTTCAAATGAAAAACTGTCCTCCACTTAGCATGAAGTGACATTCTATTGATCAAGTATTGTTCCAATGGATTCTATATTGTAACTGTCCTCAACTTGCATAGCTTTACTCCTAATCAATCTTATATTCCAATGAATGCTTAAATATGATTGTCCACAGCTTGCATATTATCACTGTTGGTCATACAAGAAATAAATAATCAGTTTGTTTGATTTCATGATTTACTGGCAATGGACACAACTGTTGAAAAGCAATACATCTGGATAGAAATTCTTCTTCTTCTTTATGTCATCTTGGTATATCTTCCAATCATTTATCGACAGTCAGGGAAAAGAAGAAGGAAGCCTTGTGTATAAGTCTTGGTAAAAGGCTACAATTTGATATAAGAAATTAGGGGGTCGGCATTTTATCAAGATTCTGTAAATGTTCACAACCTATAGATTTCTATTACTGCTCCTATTTTTCAAACTTCAAAATGCCCTTTTTTAAAATTATTTATACAATATTTAAAGACTTATCAACTTTGTCTTTATTTAAAGAAGAGATAAGGTTCCATGCAAGCTCTCATGGGTTCTGTTTTGAATTTTTTTTTATTTTTATAAAATATTTTGCTTTGTAAAATCTTAAAAAGTTCATCACTTTGATAAATATCATGCAACTGCTTATCTTAACACTAAACATAAGACTAAAGATGTAAAAAAAAAAAGTAAGAAAATCCTACTTTATCTTGCCTCAAATATGCAAGTCTTAGCAAGTCTAACTAATGTTGTTAACAGGAGAATGATAGAGGAGAAAAAATATAGATTCTAAAAACTTCATAGAATTTTCCTTTTCTGCATTTAAATATTAGTTGAAAGGTTGAGAGGGACAATCAATAAAATTATCCAAGATAATAATACATTAGGATTTGTCTTGTTTGAAAAGCGACTCATCTCAATTGAAATTGATGATGTGAAATACTTAGCAAATGACATTAGCCTTTCATTATTGAATTAAACACATTGGGGACTTCATGCAGTTATTCCTGTATGTGGACAAGCAAAAATCCAATTCAATACAAAAAGTTTTACTTCTTTCCATAATTCAGCTTTCTTGGCAATTGTTTTCAGTGCAAATTGATTGCTTTCGTAGAAGTCTCCTCCCCCTGTCAATAACTCATTGTACAAACGATCCCTGACGCCATCCATCACCGGCCGTGAACAGCCCACTCCTTGCACCTCCATACGTCCCAGCACTGGGCCTTTCAGTGAAGAGAGAGGCAATAGCACAATAAAAACGTCTGCATTTGTATCTTTAGGTAGCCATTGTGGTGGGCGCTGGCTTGACAAGTAGAGAGGCTGGAGGAAGTAGTTAGGTGTCAATAACACGTCCGCTCTTAGATGTCCGTTCATCTGCGACTGACGCATGTTCGTCTTGTAACTGAGGAAGCTGTGAAATATTCTCTTTCCGCTGGCGAACATCGAGAATAGAATTAACATTTATGACAGTGTCAATTGGCATGTAACTGCTATTGTAGCGGGCTCTGTTCACATCCAGGTACCAAACTTGACGCGAGCCCGAGAGAGCAGTGGGGCTGTAAATAAACATGGATTAGTGGCGCTTGCGTCAATACTGGAAGTGTTCCAGATGATTAGTTTGCATGCCTCATTACACCCGGCTTTGTGTCCGGCAACACGTGATGTATGGCTTCAGCTACACTCTGACAGGCACCTACACAAACTAACTTGAAAAAAATATTCAACTCATATAATAATGACTGGCATTAGGTAGATAATGTCTTTCAAAAATTTCAACTTGCCAACTAACCTAAGATATATATTCTACCTTAAAAATATTCTATTTTTTTCATAAAAAGTATAAATACTTCTTTCAAATTTGACGTATAAATCATTTATCATGTGTAATTTATCATTATATATCATAAGTAACATGTTTTACAATAATTATTAACTGAGATGAAAATATTGAGAAGAACTTATAAAATATTATTAAATAGTTAAAAACATATATTTTATTTTGAAAATTAAAATTCAAAATTTGTATTTGTAACTATTGCATGATAAAAGAACAAACCAACCTTCTTAAACTCCAAATTACAAGGACAAAAAAATTGAAAAATGGTACTCTTTTTGAGAAAAAAAATTCTATTTTGTAAGTGGTAAAATAAGATTATTCATACTCAAGAAAGGGTTTCACAGTCCTCTACACCCTATCAAAACATGGTGTAACTAATATTGTATCCTTGATTTTGTTTCACGAAAAATTACTGAAAAAAGTAATAACATGTATACAGGCCTAAGTCCAAATGTGTAACTAATGATGCATCCTTGATTTCAGCTATGGTTGTAGAGTGATACAGGAAGTCCACCTCTCACTAGAGATGGTTGATAATATCCTTGTGTTTGTTTGTGTTGCAGTATTCTTGAGATGAGGAAGGAAAAGTCCCGAGATGCTGCTCGGTCTCGGCGAGGCAAAGAGAACTACGAGTTCTACGAGCTGGCCAAGTTACTTCCCCTTCCGGCGGCCATTACAAGCCAACTGGACAAGGCGTCCATTATACGTCTCTCCATCAGCTATCTCAAACTGCGCGACTTCTCCGGTCATGGTGACCCTCCCTGGGTGCGAGACGGTCCTCCTCCTAATAAGTCGGTTAAAGGTGAGATATTTCTAAAATGAGTTGTAGTAAAGTAGTTAATTGATGTGATTTTTATGAAGTGGTTAATGTTTCAATCTGTGCTACAGCTTTTTATTTTGAAATATTTAGCATTTCAGCCGTGAAAGGTCATGTTGGCTTATGACTCCGTAGACTGGCGTCAGTAAATGTTTTCCTTATTTCTATTTCTCCCCCAGAACTGCTGAACCCCTGTACTTGTGTTGGGATGTAACTTGCACCTAGGTGATCAGGATTTATTATTTTGGAGATGACCAACTCTTTAAATATGGTCCTAGTTGGCATTTCCTCTAGGATACTTTAAAATCTTCTCTGAAACCAAGAACATATATATATATATATGAACAACAAACCAGACTAACCAAAATTTGACAGGCCATGCAATATACTGACATTAAGTATTTATCCAAAATCACACAAGCCATGATGCTGTGATGGTCTCTATTCCAACCAGCCCCATCTGAAATCAACCAGCAATTTGTGGGCAGCTATTTCACACACTGCCTATGTATGTATCAAAACAAGAGAGCAGTGCTGAAGAAGAGTCACTTGAAGACCTGCAGGATAATTCTGAAGTCCTCAGACTGATTTACGAGCACTTATATAAGGAATGAGACAGCCCACGGCATATCTGCGTCAAATTGAGCGAGACTGGAATGGTGTCTGCCCGAGTTCTGCTCTCTCTCCGCCTGGCTCCATGTTACAGGGTCAACCCACCTGCCATGGAGGTTACCCCACACACACCACCTGCAGCCTACAAGCCTTCACTGGGATCTCTACACTCGCGTCATCCTTGCATCCATTCTCTACAGTAGAGAGTAGACCTAGCATTAGGACAGGTCTGATTAAGTCCAATTAAAATCGACCATGCACCATGTAATGAAATTGTAAAAATATTGTGTCTACCGTGGTTCTAACTTAATCCAGCCAGGATACTCTCTCTGATTTGAATCAGACTAGGTCTGCTTATGGTGATATCTGCGTTGGTTCTGTTCTCACTCTATTAAGGGGGTCATCAGCCTGCCTGCCAATACACCCAACCTGCTTCCTACAGATCCCTTGCTTGGACCTCTACGGTAGTAGAAGACTTGGCATAGCTTAGGGCACTTCTACGGATTCTGGTTATGGTGATGTCTGCTGTATGCTGTTCCCAATCTATTAAGAGGGTCATCAGCCTGCAAGCCTTGGCCAATACACCCCACCTGCTCCCTTCTACATTTCCCTGGGGTCTCTAGAGAAGTGTTATAGTTCTCCCCAATATCTGTAATTGTAGCTGACTTTGCATGGTAGTAGGACGGTTCTACTGAGTCTGATTATGGTGATATCTGCTGTGGTTCTGTTCTCACTTAACTCAGAGGGTCTCATCAACTGTCAGCCATGGGGTTGCCTCATCTATCTTGGGTGGCTATTTTCCTCTTTCTGTTACATGTTTTCATAGCAAAGTAAAAACATAAACATTGTCAAAGCTACCCTACTTGCCTGATGTTCCATCAAAATGAATACTATTTTGAAGTTTGGTTTTGCTTTTGATTTGTTGGTTTTTTGTCATTATTGAAGTGCATGTTACACATTTTGGGACTCTGCCATACTGCTATACTGCTATACTGCAAGGGATATGAAGTTATTTTTACATGTACATGTATGTGTGTGAGAAAATCAACACATGAAGACCATATTGATTGGTTAAAACTCCAAAGAATATCACAAATTCATAGGTACTTGTGGTACTTTGATTAATGAGGAAAATTTTGCTTACTATAAAATTTGAGATAATTCAATTTATTTTGTAAACTTGATTGTTATCTTTCATGATTCTTGACCTAAGGAGTGATATGAGCTAAATCAAAGTTTATGTAAAAGATGAATCCAATAAGACAGTTTTGTGATCTCTCTGACCTGCCTTGCCATATTCAAGACATTAGTGTATGGAACTATATTCCTGCTCCATGATTATGTATTATGTAATAGGAGCCTCTATACAGTCTAGGCCATAATTCAGCATGTCTAAAGTTGACAAATGTAAAGCCTAGAAATAGAGTACAGTTATTATTTTAGATATTTTCATAGACTTAATGAAGGCTAATGAACCCATTGCCCCAACCTGTTTACCTCCCTTGAACCAGTGGCATGCTGGGTATATTTGAGACAGGCCAGAGTGGAGGTGTAATCTGTTGAGTAACTGTACTCACTGCAGACCTACAGCAGAAGCCATAAATCAGGAGCACACGATAACGCCAATCGTTTGTTTTGTGTTTATTTGAAACTGGCTCCCACTCTAGACAAGCAAGGGGAGATAAGACACCCTTGACTGACACCTTTGTCCACTGATCCATTGCTTCTTCTGATTGGCTACACCACTGGCTAATCAGAGAACACCTCTGTGATAACTCCATGCAGTGGCAGTGCTGTCAGGAGTTTACTTATGTCATGTGTTGTGTAACTCACATTTCCTGACTTGCTGCTTAAAGGAATCAGTTCCATAGTATTTTGCTGAATAAGAGGAAATATTAGTTTCCCAGGAGATCTTGATACAGAAAGCTTGCCCTATACTTTTATGGACTTATGTTTAGATATCTATTTAGATAAACTTAATGTGAATAATGAAAAATGGACAAAAAAAGTTTTTGATCCAAAGTTTCTTTAATCATTGAAACACTTTGGTATTAAAATTTTGCAAAAGGAATTTTTGTTTTTCACCCTCAAAAGACTGCAACGATTAAAAACCTGCTTGTATCTCTATTTATGAACCATTTACCGGTACTCTTTTTCCATCCAAGCTAAACATTAGCTGACATAATAGAACAACTGCATAAGCTGAATGGTATAAAAGTTGACTTTATTTCGCTGACCCAAAGTTTCTTTAATCATTGAAACACTTTGCTATTAAAATTTTGCATACGGAATTTATGTTTTTCACCCTCAAAAGACTGCAACGATTAAAAACCTGCTTGTATCTCTATTTACGAACCATTTACTCTTTTTCCATTCAAGCTAAACATTAGCTGACATAATAGAACAAATGCATAAGCTGAACGGTGTAAAAGGTGACTTTATTTCACTGACCTACGGAAGTCGGCAATAAAGTGAAGAAGTGTTTAGATTGAAGGGGGACGTAAAGATTCCCTGCGATGTAGGTGCAGTTGAGGAAGTCATGTAACATTGTCACACCAGACTCATCCAAGTAGTGAAGCTGATAACGGTGGATCCCACTTCTAGAAGGGTGATCCTGTTCCCGATAGTCCCCTGTTCCCCTGCACAACCGTTCCCGGCCCCATCCATGATGCTCGGGGCGGAGATAAGGGGATATTTAGTGCTTCAGTCGTGACATTTATTGGAGGCATCCCGGCAGGTTTAACTGTGGAGTCCTTCTCCTCGTCGACATCAAGGCAAATTGAGTGAGGGAGGCCTCTGCCTTGAAGAGAAGGGATTCTAAATTAATAAGCTGCTTGCCCCATTCCAGTCCCAGACCCAGAGTGATAAGCTGTCCCTTGGTAGAATAAGATAACTTTGTTGGCCATATGAGCGGAGAGTTAGTGCATAATAAAACATTTTAACTTTACGGATATTACGAATGATAACTGTTTATTGAGGAAGCAATTACCTCCCCTGCGCCTTGAAGCCTCGGAGGAACGGTGGATGGGGGCGCTGACAGGCTTGTCCTCAAATACACATATTTCCTCGACATTTCTGATTTTTTTATACTCGATTGATTTTCTGATTTCTTCTTTGAAGAAAGGTATTTTGGTTGCACAACATGCATATCTTGTGTGAATAACGTTGTCAGATAGCTCTTTACATGTGTGATCTGCTCCCCTATTGCTTCATAAATATTTTATCATCTACAGCGAGCTTGAACGAGTGATTGTGTGTAGAAATCGTGTTTGATGGTGAAAAAGTTTATTTTTTGCTTTAGCTTTATGTAAAGCATCAAAGAAGTATAAAGAGTAGGAGAAAAGATTCTAAAATACCACACTTGTTCTTAAATTTTTTGTTTACCGGTAAATAGAATACTGTTTGCTGTGCAAAAATGCTAATGCAATTATATAAATCAATGCAATGTTAATAGGGAAAATGTCATCTTCATAATAATGTTCACTTTATCAATTTTATGTGAAGCAATTGATCTAGTTATATTCAGACAATTACAAAGATAGTAATTGTGACAAAAGTGTGGATAATCTTAAATGGTTATTTATTTTGGCTCTGTGTGTAAATTTGTGAAAAGAAAACTACCATTTGCCTCAGTTCAAGCAAAATTATGTAAGAACTGTTCATTCACAGACTAGTTCTATAGTGCTCCGAAGCTTATTCAAAATGTTTTTATATGAAAACCAGGCTGTTTTTAAAACGTTTTAAAATCAGTATTTTGTTCAAATTGACTTGCAATTTGGTTCTGAGAGATCTGTTTATCAACACTTAAAGTTGAAATTATGGGTGTCAATGATTTTATGTTTGAATTTCCAGGGGGAAATACAAAGTTTAAACAAATAATGTGAAAGGGAAACATTTTGTTCTCTGCCAATAAAAAGTACATATTTGAATTTCTGACATCAAGTTCTCTCTCCTATCAGTCAAGTTTGGTTTATAAAAGAATAAAGTGGCCGAAACAAAATATAATTTATTTATTTAACAGTCAAAAGTAAAGTGTAATAATTAAACTAATGCAAAATGCCTTTAAATGAAAATCAATTTATATTATTCAGCTTCTTGTTGTTATTTTGTCCACATCAGGAATTCACAAGGACAGTCTCAAACATGCACCTTTACTATCTTCCTTTTAATTTTTCAGTTTAAAAATGTCATTAGTAATTTGGTTAAAATGATATGCAGTCCTAACCTGTTGATGCACTGATAGTGTTATTCAAACATCATCTGATAATTGATCGGACACAATGACACACCTTAGCCAAGTTGCCACAGCTTAACCTATCCATGTCAAGTCTCTGCCTGCGAGGACAATTCAGTTTGACAAGAGGCAAAGATTCCTCTTGATTTGATTGGTCAGGAGAAATTTTAATATTTGAATTAAGCCAGTCATAATGAATGATCTGGTAAAATTTCAAAATGGTCAAAGTGATTTTGTTTTTGTTTCTTAAATGATGATCTGTGTCATATATGACAAAATAGTTTCTCTTTATGTTTCAAAGATTAGATTCAATTGTCAATATGTGTATAATTGTCAACAAAACAACGAACTTGTAAGAGGAACACTTCAAAGTAGACTTTGAGAATTTTAGAAATCATATAACAATATTATAATGGAATTCTGATTTTTCAGGCCCTTCAAGAAGAAGAAATCTTACTGCTTATGCCATGGAGGTATTTGAAACACATCAAGGAGCTCACATCCTACAGGTAGGTCTGATTGCTTACCTGTATGTTTGTTTAAGATATTCATTGATCTCCATCTTTATTCATCAAAAGCAATTTTATCGATTCTTATACCAAGTACTTGAGCCAGAGTTGAAAAGTGGAAGTCACTTGAATTTTGTTTTTCAAGTTATTCAACTGTTTTTTCCTTAATGTATGACAACAGGTTATAACAAAACCATTTCAACTTTGTTGTCAAATATGCTGTATTTGGCCGTTTATGAGTCGAAATATATGTTTATAATTTATTTATGATTTAAAGTTTCCTTATTTCATCATTTTTTGTGCGGCTAAAACATGTTTCTGTTAAAGGATTTGGAACAATTATATAGCCTCGCTTATTCATCCAAAATTATTAGCATAGTGAAAAAATAATAAAGTTGGAAAAGAGAGACATAACTAGAATTGTATTACTATTCTTAACAATGTAGCTTAATTTCCACTAGTTGCACTAAATAAATTTCAGTTTACTTTGACATGATGATAGCAATTTTATCTCTTATGAAAAGTTTATAATTTTTCCTTGTTATAAAAATAAGTTTGTTCAATGCCTTTAAAATCACTTCATGCATTTACACTGAGAAATTTGTTTCCTTCAATGAGAATTCCTAAGTTTCTCAAATACCTATACAAATCTGAATATCCCATTAGTATGATCTCATACAGGGACTAATACTGCAATGAGGACATGTATAATGTGAACATGATGCTATAGCCGAGAGATGAAAGCCAAGTTCTCGGAGGGGATCAGACTGCTAGGCTATTGTTTTGTCTCGTCCAATCAGATCACTGCTTTGTTGCCTCTCGTCAGTGTCAAACCCATCTGATCACTGGTTGCGTCAATGACGCTGTGGATTTTGTCTTATTACGATTCAATTTGCATATTAATTGAAAGAGAGAGAGAGGGGAGTTTTATGGAGTGCTTGGAAATATCCCCGTAATGTGGATTGTCAGTTATGATAGAGTAAATCATGGGAAATAAAACAGAGACAAGGATTTGAGGAGTGATTTAAAGTGTAATTTAAGCTGGCAGGTTTAGCTGCTTCCTGTTCAGGCCGTAGATAGCTTGTTAAGAATCAATTTAGCGCCATGTCCTTATGCTAGCATTGAGTTAGACTTTGGTGCAGCTAAAAGTTAACTCCAAACTTATGAAGCTTTTATTTGTTTCTTCTCTGAGTTCTACTCTGAAAATAAAATTTTGTCAAGTGTTTTACTTTGTAGAAAGCATTCTCAAATGGGTCCTTGATAATTGTCATATATGTTTTTAAAGATGCCCTGTATATGTAATTTTAATTGTAATTACATTGTATTTATAAAAAAATATTAAATTGCTTTATTAAGAATCAAAATTGTTTTCAATGAAAGTAACATAAAAATAGATTTTATTTTCAAGATCTATGTTACTGTAAAATCATGGAGAACTTTGCTTCTAGACAGAAACTCTTATTCAATTGTCAGTAAATAATTCTGTTGTAAGATCTGTTGTAATTCTGTAAGATTTAAAGAAAACTTGATAATATGCACTTCAAGAACTTTTCCCCCGGAATGTTGGCCGCATTTTTGAGGAAAACAAGATTAAGTGGAAAATGTCTGTCAATTCTGGTGTCCAACAGAAAAACCAACTTGTTTTTTTTCGTTATTCAAATTTCATCAAAACTCAGTGGATTAATCAGCTCCATCAATTTAGAATAAGTTGGCCTCTCAAAGGTACTCGAGATAATTCCTACCCTCCTCTTACTTTGCTCAAGGAACTCGTATTCGGGATCTTCAAATTGACGGAGAAACAAATTTATACACATAGCCCCATGAGGATGGTACGTGGCCGGAATAAGGCTAGGAGTGCGCATTTCGCAGAGGGTCGTGTGGAGAAGTTTTTGCAGAGAGGGTGAGGAGGAGAAGAGGAGTCCTTTAATCAGAACAACATTAATAACCATGTCGGAAACGCTGAATGCAGTTTGTATTAAAGTGTTGATAGATGGCCTCGCGAGGGCCGCCCCTAATTAGCTCCATAATCAAATTTGAGAGAGTCATTATTGTTTGTGGCGTCGACAATGAATTAACTTCAAAGGTCCGTGTCTCTCGTTGACCCATCATAACCTGTGAAATGAGTCAAGACGCGGTATTGTCGTCCTTGTGTCCCCGTCGCACCAAACTCAATCAAGTTTTAGCCGAGGTAACCAGCTTCATTCCTCACCAGTTTGTGTTTCCTCTACGTTTTTGTACCAAGTGTATTTATTATTCAGATTTCATTCCACTGGAAGAGAAAAAAATATTGTTTTTTTGAAAAAAGTTGTGTTGGCTTCTGCGGAACGAAAGTTGGCGGGAATGTGTCGGATAATTGAATCTTGGCGTTGTAATGAGGTGCTGTAATGATTTGTCCAAAGATTATGTTTCTCATTATCAGCTGTTTATCCTCCATGATTGATTGCCCTCAATTGTGCACCGCTGCATGAAATCTTGTTAGATTTCCCCGAATTTGCCCAGCTTGACTGAGTCCTTTCTGTAGTAATGGTCACCAGATTGACTTAGTCTGAGCGCAGAGCTCGCGGTGTCACTCACACTAATGCCTCCCAATAATTGAAAAAATCAATTTTATTTCCTCTTTTGCAATTCAGATTTGTGTTTTATAGCCCAATCTTATGTTTTTGGCCTTAAGAGTAGGCTTTTCTATACATTTTATTGCCTTGCTAATCTAGTATGGCGCACAATGGGTGTTTGATTACCATAAAGATAGAACAAGGTCTGTGTTTGTTAAAACGTAATGTACATCCCCTTCTCTCTCTCCAAGGTGTGTCATTACGTTCCATCTTTTATCTTTATTGAAGCTCAGCTGAATGGAATTGAATAAGGCAATTAGTATGGTAATGTGCTTAATTTAATTACGATTTTTTACACAGAAATAGTATTTTTGTTGCCGATATGTCAATTAATATGGAAATGTGGTTTGTGTAAGTGCCGACCCTCAGACGGTGTGAGCTGAAGAGGAAGGTATGGGATCCCGAGTTGATGCTCACGCTTTCAAAGTTCTGCTTGGCAAAATTGGCGTCAATTCTTTCTTAATGTCACCCATAAACTAACCATAACAAAACTTGTGGCCACAAACATTTGAGGAGTCTTCGAGGCCTGTCTTTTAGCAAGTTTGACAAAGTTTTCACGTGAAGAGAATAGAAAGATTTTTGTAGGAGAAAAATATAAATTGGATCAAATGGATTTTTATTCCAAGAAAATTATGAGATAAATAAAATAACATTAAACCAAATAACGTGGTGCAAGAATATGAATAGTCTTGAAAGTTACACAAAGTTTGATAATGTTTTTAAGGTTTTTCAAGGATAATTTTTGTGTGAAATCAGCCGATTTCATCATGTCCTGCTAACTAAGATATAACCAATAGTTATGAATGAAGAAATTTATAAATAAATATTATGATATGAATAGATAGCTTAGTTCAAGACTAATAGAATATTAATTTACTTGAAAAGAAATCTTTAAGTAGTTAAAAAGTACAATACAGGTAAACCTATATGGCTAAAAATGACATGTTTAACAATTAAAAGCAATAGATTAAGATAATCTGATAAAGTAATTAAAGTTATATTCAAAACAAAGTTTGAAAATTATGGGATACATATAGGTAGAGGTGAGGCTTTTAAGATAATACCCGGTAGGATATTCATCATTTCAAATAGATCATCAAACATTAAAGCTTTGTTACAAATTCTTAAAACAAATGTAAGAAAAATTAAAACATGAATTTTTATTTTATTTTTATTGATTCAAAAAATTTCATAGCTTGAAACAAAAAAGGCAAAGTTCTGTGCAGTTGTAAGAAACATGGCACCAAACTTAAAATTCACTTTACTGCTACCGGTATTACCATTGACATGCTAAACCATAGCTGAAACATTTGTGCCAATATGAAACACGAGGTACTATTCCTTGTGCCAAGTTTATGACTTGTATATCCTGTAAATAGAGAAATACTTCTACAGTTTCACTCCCCTGGCTTCACATCTTGGTAACTGTCCAGCAGAGTTGATCAAGGGGCTGTCAACATCAAGTTTGATTTACTTCAGGAGCTCCCTGGGGAAAACTTAAAGTGATTTTATTGCTGCTTCAGTTACTTTACGTTTTCCATCTTGCTAGAGTATCTAGTGTTTATCGGTAGTTGATTTAGTGCTTGTTTAGTGAAGTCACTGATTTTTAAATTGACCTATCTCAACACTAAGATTAAGTTTCATATGAGATTTAAAAAAAACATTTGAATTTTTAATTTGCATACTGTAAAAGAATTGTTCAGTTTTAGCAATTTTATCTTTACAAGAGCAGTATTAGTTCTTGACAGAACATACAAACTTGATAAATTCAACAAATTTTAAAGAGAAAGATATTAACAAATCAATGTTAATCCTGCATGTCTCTGAAAGAGCCCCACTGATACCGATGCGAGTGTACAGCAGATGAGATACTGTGGTGTTGACGAGGGCAGGAGGGAATCGAGGAGAGAGTTTGACAAATATTGGAACAAATCGAGTTGTGTTTGCACAAACTGTACAGCTCACTTAAAGCATATCTTACTCTCTTAGTCAGGCCGAGCAGTTAAGTCCTTGTTATATAGGGGGCGCTCACATCACTTCGTAGTGCCAAGCTGATGATGAATTTATCAACTTTGTTACATTTATTGCAATAATTTAGAATTGTTAGCTGCTTGCATTGAATCATTTTTTTCTGTTTTTCTTTTGAGAAAATCTGAATGGAAAGAATTTTTTTTTGTATTTTCCTGATTTGAATGTTACTTTGTATTGTATTTTGATAGATTTCCATTACCTTTATTTGCCATTTACATGTTTATGAAAATTTACTTGCCTAAAATGAACCAAAAACAAAATACATTTAATTATTTGATTTACGGTTTTAAAATATAAGAAAGTATAAGAATTATTCAAAAGCTTTATATTCAAGAACCGTCAGAATCCAAACAACTGTTAATAAAAAAAATGAAATTTGTTAAACAAATATTAATTTCTTCTTTGAGAGGCATTTAGAAACTGGTTAATTAAGAAGAACAAGTTATTATGGATGGTCAACTTCTTTATTGCATGAAATACGATGTTTCAGTGTAGATACTAACACCGTTATCAAGCATTTTGTTCTTCTTAAATATTAATTTCTGTTATATTTCATTTCAGTCTGTGGATGGGTTTGCATTCTCTCTGGCGAATGATGGCCGATTCCTGTATATATCTGAAACTGTGTCCATATACCTAGGTCTTTCACAGGTATGGTCATCTTTTAATATCTCTACATGCTATGTCTCTTCTTTTTTAAAAAATTATATGTCTCTACAACCCAAGACTTTCCCATCTCTGTGTGGTACATTTTACCAGGATTCATTTTCTAGTTCCATTACTATGTGTCTTTGTCTCAGGGACTTTTAAGTCTCTATTTAGACTTGTAAAATTATGTTTTAAGTAATTTTTCTTATTTTTATTTCCTCCTGTTAACTTAGAGGTTTTATCGTATGTACAATAATGCAATTTGTCTTTTGCTTTATTGTATTTTGTGTATTCTAAAGACTAAGAAACTTTTTCAATAAAGGATTTGTAAAAATAGATTTTTAAATTAATAATAATAATACAAAGCATGCAATAAAAATATATATTCAGCACTAGATCCGGAAATCTAAAAATGTTAGTTCAGAACCTATCGTTGAATTTTGTTTAAGAGAAATGATCTTTTACAATTCAATACAATTGTTAGAAAAATCCTTTAAATCTTTTCCCTGTCTTGATAAATCATTGAGAATGTTATCATATTCATTAGAGTTATCGCTTAATTCCTTTATAGCCCTGTAAATGGATTAAGAGGTTTATCAAATAAACTCTTCTCGAGTGCACCAAACCGTCATTAAGATTTATGGTTAAGGATGATTGATTGTAGTTTGAATGTGGCGGAAAAAATAGTCCCAATCAAGGGAAATAAAATTGGGAAAACAGCTTTTAGGAGAACTATTGATAAATAACTGCCATCAAATCCACAAACAAACCTTGCCGAAACCGCTCAAATCACTTTTGTCATAGAAAGTGTTGGAAAATTAATCAAGTCTAATTCAATAATGCCTCCCTCGGTGATTTTGTTGATTGCAAAGATGGAGTAAATTAATAATATCAAGGTTATCAATCTTAAGAAAGAAATAACATTACAAGGCGAGAAGTCATTTAAACCAGTCCTAATCAAATGAGAGAAACAAAGTCCGGCCCTGCATGTAGCTATAACCTAGTAAACTGGCGGATCCGTTGGGTAGCGCACAGCTCAGGAGACCCCGTGTTTAGAAGGCAGAGCACATTCTGTCCGCATACTGAAGAACGATGAGTGGAATTGTGGGCTTTTAGTTTATTGGCCTTAGGGGAGGCAGATAATGAGGACCTCGATTGTCAGTTGGCAGTTCCCGGGGTGAGCTTCATTTGAGGCTGTGACACCGCGGGATTAATCGCCTCCCGAGACCTTCCGACTGAAAATGGAAACCTCTTGAGCCAGGCTCTGCCCCTGACAGCCCCATAATTGTCATCGCTGCACCTTCATTGGGTCGAGATTGACCCGTCACTCCAGGAACTCCCTGCTTTCAGCGACGCCCTACCTGTCTGTAATGCCACGGCTTGCTGTATATGCTTATACACAGGCTGCTGCTGTTGAGGGCATTTGATTGGCTACTTGTCCAAGAGCCCTGGTCATTCTAATTACTGTCCACGAAGTTGTCGTGGCGATGACGGCAGGACTTAATTCACAGGATAAATCCTCATTTGCATTTTGAACTCTGTTGAGCTCGGGAGGATGAAAAGAAATCTAACATGATTATTTTATTGTGCTCCTCATGAGGCTTGAATTGTATAAATTTTATTTTGATTTATTCCATTTCTAATGCAAATAATTTTATTATTCTTTAAAATTGATATTTGAATTAGAGGTCCCACTGTATTGATGTACAGTTGATACTAAGCTTTTGATAAATTGATTTTTAGTTAAATTAATTTTAAACATGAAAAAACAATCAGTTTGTTTTTTTATTTCTAAAGTTAATACCCTTTAACATCTTTAGAATTCATATTTTTAGATATCTACATGAAAATTTCAAAACAAAGGCAGCTCTATAAAATAAGCACCCAGTTAATTTGAAAACAAAGTCTGTATTATATGATCACCAAGTAAATCGAATGGATTGTTTGGTAATATTATGACAAGATACATGAGATTCCCAGCTTGTGTGGCATTGAGAAGAATTTCCTTCAACATGTGTACTTGATGACCTCATGATGAGCTTTATCTGGCTGATAGTGGCGCTATTAACGTCAGACTGCGGTGTTTAGACGCTGTTATCCTGTCCGGAGGTGCCGCGCCTCCCGTAGACTGTAGGAACTGTCCAGATCCATAGCCTGATAGCCAGTAGCGATCTGATTATGGATCGAGCTGCCATAACCGCTGTATTAGACCTGCCTTTACTTCCGCCTCGGTACTTGTCAGGGATGTTTTAGCTTGTCACTTGATATCCTCGTCAATTGCTGTATGAAAATGGAGGATTGTCAGTCTGTTTGCCAGTCAGTCTAAATTGATTAAACTTAAACTATCAGTAATTGTAAAAAATATTGTTATGTTAAAAAAGGGTTCAGATTCGTTTTCAATGATTGTTGGTTAACCTAATTAGGCATTTGGTTGAAATCAAAAATGATTTTTTAACATGACAACAATAACAAATGGCCCCATATTTCACAAAAGTAACTAAACATTTTTTTTGTATTGCGAGAATTTAAGCAGAAGTTCAGCCCACAGGCAAATGAGCTGTTTTGGACTGGTATAATTATGCTCTAGCTGTCTACTTTTATAAATAATAGCATTATCTGAGGAGTTTCTGAGCACCTTTCTTCTATTTTATGTTTTAAATATTCTATTACTCATGGTAGTATTACATGGTAAACCAGTGCATTGTCTTGTCAAGTTGTCTTCTTAACAACAAAGTCCTGATGGAAATCAGATTTTTTTGCAATGTCCTTTGTTTCACCATTGTAGTAATACGGTAAATTTAAAAACATGCATGCCAAAACAGCAGTATATCCTTCAATTTTTAGCTCATCTGGCCTGTAAGGCCCGATGGGCTTATGGCATGGCATGGTGTCCGGCGTCCGTCCGTCCGTCCATCCGTCCGTCCGTCCATCCGTCCGTCCGTAAACTTTGTGGAATTTCGACTTCTTCTCTAGAACTATAAAGCCTAGAAAGCTTAAACTTGGTGTACAGACTCCTTGACTAGTGAGGATTAAAAATTGTAGCTTTGGTGGCCCTGTGGCCCCTAATAAGGGCCACAGGGGCCACACCCTATAAACCTATTTTCATCTTCTTCTCCAGAACCATAAGGCCCAGAAAGCTGAAACTTTGTGTACAGACTCCTTGACTAGTGAGGATTATAAATTGTAGCTTTGGTGGCCCTGTGGCCCCTAATAAGGAACACAGGGGCCACACCCTAAAAACCTATTCTCATCTTCTTCTCCAGAACCATAAGGCTTAGAAAGCTTAAACTTGGTGTACAGACTCCTTGACTAGTGAGGATTAAACATTGTAGCTTTGGTGGCCCTGTGGTCCCAAATAAGGGCCACAGGGACCACACCCTTAAAACCTAATTTCATCTTTGTTCTGTCAAAAACAGATAATCCTGGCCATGGTATGGCTTCTTAAGGGGTAAAAGACTGCAAAGTAAAGAAAATACACAAATTAGGAAAATATTACACTTAAAATAGCATAATCAAAGACCAAAGAGTTAAAAACTACCAACAGAAAGTCACAAGTATAAATTTTAAGAGATATTTTATGTGTGCTTCCCTAGAAAATTTCTGACAAGGAGAGGTTTACTGTTGAAAGATGATATTTTAAGGCAGCTTCAATCAATGTCAAGTGTCTATACAAGTATGGTAAAATAGTCTTCACATGAAGAACACAAAATTAGCTTACATTGCAAAATAAGTTTACAATTAAAATATAATCCCAATATCTTGATATGAAATATTTCCATTACTGTATTGATTACAAGTATCTGAAATCACATCACATATAACTTAAGTCTAGAATTTGAGACTTTGTGGCCCCTACAAATGGGGAAACCACATTGGCCACAGCAAAATTAAATATGAAGCCTGATGAGCTACAGAGCCAATGGCTCTATTTTTACCAAATACTAATATTCAGCCACTTGTGTCCTAAACATTACATACCATAGACCCGTGTATGATATCCTCTATACAATGTTAACCCCCTCACTGCCATGTTACTGCAGGTGGAGATGGCAGGCAGCAGTGTGTTTGACTATGTACATGTGCAGGACCACCATGAATTAGCCGAGCAGCTTGGTCTCTGTCTTCCACAGCGTGAGTAGCGTACTTTCTTGTTAAAGAGACAGTTTACAAGTTGTCCAAGTCAAGGATAAATAACACATTTGAAGGACAATTCCCCAAGGGTGAATGCCTACCAAAAATGGTGATCTGCCATCCTTGTTAAATGAATGTGAAGCTTGCTATGTTAACACTGTTATCAAATGATAGCCAGACAAAATATAGTTACCGGTAAGTCTTTTAGTAAAGTTTGATACTTTCGGCACCCGAAACGTAAGTAATTAAATTTGTATTCATCAACAAAAGTTTCTGTTTTTCCGTTGTGCATGGCTCCTCCTTTGCTGCACAACAAGACCTGTTGGATTTCAAACTCAGTATTCTGTCTTATAGGTATGAGTCGTTCTCTCTCCACAGATATTGGATTCAGTATTCCCTGTCTATAGGAACGAGTCTCTCTCTGTCCACAGATATATCAGGCAGCAGTATGCCCTCCCCCGGCTCCACATCGGACGAGGGCTCCTCCACCTCCACCGCCCCCCCACGCTCCTCCAGCCCTCCTCTCCACGAACGAGGTACATGTGATATAATCATATATCAACTTCTATATATAACTTATATATATGGTTATATTGTCACCATTTCACATTGTTTCCTCCACTATGACCCCATAATCACTATGAATTAATAGATTTGAAGATTTGTGATATATTGAAAATTCTGGTTCAGTTTGTGACATTGAAAACAATTATAAATTGTTATAATTTGATAAGTTATAATATTGATACTACAGAGTTTATTCATAGTATTTGACTGAAATCATACAAACAATGTAGAAAATACACCATTTCTACAAAGATCAACAGTTTGTGAACAAAGTTGAGGAATTTTTTACAATTCTATCAAAAAATATTAAAAATCATCATGTGCAAATTAAGTAGACCTACATAAATAATAAATCTCTGTGTATTCAGGAAATATCTCTAGATAGGTTACCATGACAAAGTCTAAGTCCAGGGCCTACTTTCACAAAACAACCTTAACTAAGGTTTACCGTAGCTCCCATTCTTTAACATTGCACTAAGACTACCTTAAGGACTTAAGTTCACCTTAGTGTTTTGTGAAAGGGGGCCCAGCCCTGCAGTTAAAGTTTCATACTCTGATTGTTTGATAATTTATAAAGATAGTTAATAACAATTTGTTTGTGTCCAGGGTACGTGATGAACCCAAGTCCCAACAAGAGTTACAATCGGTGTTTCTGTCTGCGCATGAAGTCAACTCTCACCAAGCGAGGGGTGCACGTCAAGTGTGCTGGATACAGGGTGTGTACTGCTCTACTTTCACCTTTTGTTCCTTTTGATTTGATTTTTGACAACTTTTCATTAAACTTGTTTCGAAATAACAAATCAGTAATTTAATTTGAAATTTTCCTAAATCCTTGTTCACATTTGTTAAAAAAATATAGGTTAAAACACCGAGGGTCAATTTGCAGTATTTGTAGAATCACTACTTTAGCTACCGGGTGAATGAGTTCGAAATTATCCAGAGATACCAATTTACAAGAATTATAACTTGCTATATAAGAATAAGTTTGGATTGGTTGTAACCTATATGAAGAAGCAGGATATTCCTGGAAAAGCAAGTAACTTAATATCATCCTTTGACAAAGTACATAAGAGTTGAAATAAGACTCTGCCACTAATGGCTAAATTGTTACCCAAGAGGCACATAACAACTGAGTGAATTATCATGAGACTTGTAATAGGATTATAGATAAGACTAACAAAAGTAACAACATTTTATGTCTACACTTCTTTGTTGCAGGTTGTTCATATAATCGGCCAGCACCGGCTTCAGTTCTCCTTCTCCGTCAACCGTAAACATCCCCCGCCTGTTCTCGGCTTCATCGCGCTCGGCTTAGCTCTCCCCCCGCCCACCATCACGGAGCTGCGGATAGGCAGTGATACTTTCGTTATGCGTCTCTCGCCCGACTTCAAGATCATCTACTGTGAACCTATGTGAGATATTCTTTTATTAACCATTTTAAGCCTACGAGCCAGAAAACGGCTCCAAAACGTATTTGTTACTGGTTTGTTAGATGTGAAAGATTTGTTCGATATTGTATATATAAAGAGAAATTTTTATCAACTTTGAACATGGGACCATGGGCCAACAGTTAGTATGGACTATTTATGACTAAATTGATGTTATTCATTCGTAAAGACAACTTCTAAATGCCTCTTAAGCAACAATATCGAACTGCGTTTTATTTTAACATTAAAGGGGGATAAGAAAGATTTATTTATATTCATCCTAAATGGTATTTTGGAACACTTTGCTTGTTATTTTCACTGAAGTCATTATGTTTCACATGTATCTGCCTCAGAAGGAAAACAAGTATTGACAATATAACTTTAGAAGTATAAAATTATCATGATTTCCCTCACGATTAGAAATGATATGAAAAGAATGCTAATGTTCCACAACAAGCGATGCAGGGATTAAGTTCCGAGTTTGAATCTTGTAGAATCTCAGACCTGATGGATCTACAGGCTGATGATCTGACCAACACGCTTCTCTACAACTTCTGTCACGCCGCCGATCTCACCAAACTCAGGAAGGCCCATGTCGATTGTGAGTGCAGACTATTGTTTAATCTTCTACATTTTTCTGAACTATGAATTACTGATAGAACCATATCCCTTTCTTACAATCTTGATAAATTATTGTCATATTTTCTCTTCATCAAAGTCCAACTTTTTTTATCAAAATTGATGGAATGAAGGACCAGTGATAAAGATTTTACGAATGCTTCATTCAGTTAGGTTTAGTTTCTTGACTAAGATAACTTAAAAATCAACTTCTTTGTTTTATGTTGTTATTTTCCTATCTCCTCCATACCATTTCATTATTGACACGATTTCCTTAACATGGCAAGATCATATTATCCAAATGAAATAATGTGAGTTGCAAAAATTCTTTTTGTCACTGTCCCACTCAGTTATAAGATAGATATGAGAATGTTTAGTGTAAAATGTCATGCATTGTCATAACAGTGAGAAATATAAGTACTATATAAATCTCTTGCAGTGTTAGCTAAAGGTCAGGTGTTGTCGGAGTACTACCGCCTGATGAACCGTCACGGTGGCTACGTGTGGATACAGACCTGCGCCACCACTCTGTGCAACTCCAAGAGTGTTGAGGACCAGAACATCATCGCTATCAACTACGTCTTGAGGTGAGTTTGGGACCATAACATGAGGGAACTGTCACAGTTGAGTAAGGCATGATAATTTTCTTAGTGTCACATGGTTCTTACCTGGTTTGTCAAAGACAGTTTGGTTGGCAGCATTTACCTCTGAGCAAGAGGAAACAATTACAATGCCTGTCAGTTTATAGGAAGCAGCAATTGGGTATGCATTAAAATCTCTCAAATGACAGAAACAAATAGCTCCTCTATCAATATAAGTCCTTTGACAAGTGATCCAAGGAAACTATATACTTCAAAGAACTTGAAAAAATGTTGTAATAAATTATATGCACCGAACCGTATGAAATCCTATTTATGCTCTTTAGTCTATATACCAGTTGAAATTTGTTTCTTAATCAAATGTCAAATACCTTTATCTATGTTGAAAAAATAATTGAGTGGTTTTCGACAACACATCTGGATTCTAATCAAGAAAGAATATTTGTAAATGCTATCAAAAGTTTGTGTTTCAAGTAGCATTTACAGACATCTTTTGAAAAATCAATTGAATTAATATCAAACATAATTTCTCAAATATGAATATGTCAATATTTGTACTGGTTCTTTAAAATATGAATATTCCTATTATCATGCCTACAAAATAATTTTCCCGAAAAAGTAAAACGAGTGACAACGTTTCAGTGGGATAGAAGACGAGAGGTTGGTATTGGACTCGTGGCAGCTAAACGGGAAGCGTGTGATTGGTCCCGACACCTCCGACCACAGCGACCCCAGTGAGGTCGGGTCAGATCCAGGTAAAAATAGCGAAATATAAAATACTAAAATATCATGCCGCGTTAGTAAGCTTTTTATCATCCTTTCTTATCAAACAATAATTTTAGTATACTTGATAACAGACTTCATCTTGATTGTAAAATCACAATGACCCGATTATTCATTTTTCCTCAATTAAAAAAATAACCAAAAAGGAATATTCTTAATGCCCTATATTTATGACATGACCTAATCTTAATCAACCATAGAAGTATCCAAAGTAAAAAGGAAGTATTATATTTTATGGATATCCAACTTCTCTATTTAACTTTGGAATGTAGAGTCTTACAATCGTTTTGGAATGATCTTGAAGTTTGGATTAATAGGTTCAGTTTTGATCTTATTCTGTTTTCAAGCAAATAGGATCTATACCTAAACATCGCTACTTTGTGAATAAAGAAGTTGGATATCCATTAAATCTTGTACTTTTTTACCCTACAACTTCTATAACGCCAATCGAACAGTTGAAGTGAATATTTTGAGAATTAGTATCAATGAGCGAATGGGACTGTCCCTTTAACCTAGCACCCTGGTTTCAGTGTTTTCAGCGTACATTCATGTGACTGAGAGACAGACACCCGAGTTCTGTAGTCATCTTGATAATGATCTCACTGCTCTCAATGGCTATGAAACCGACATTGGATTTTAGATACAGTGGTAAATTATCTGAGGAATAACACAAGGTTGCACAAATAGGGATATGGGCACTTGGTGCATGGATTGAAATATAAAATCAGTTAAACATAATGTTGGTTTATTATGGGAGAGTGAAGGAATAAGTTTTGATGTATCGTTTCTCTTTTCCTTTCATTTTTTGCATGTTTTTTGTTTGATTTTCTTTTTTTGTTCACATGTCACGTGTTTCTTAATCAGCGTATTCTCCTTACTTTTATTTAAACTATTCATGGTATCTGGTTTATGACACTAATTAAGTGTCTTAGATTATTGAAAGAGAAGTCAGTGTAAATTTTGTAACCCAAGTTTAGAAGAAATCTAAATCATGTCAAACTGCAAAGCTTTGGTAACTCTTTTGCCAAATGTTATTTGTAATCATTTGTTTTAAATGACAACATATTTACATTCTGAAAAAAAAACATGCTAACATTATATTTGTCACTGTTGAATATCAATGTACCAGTATTTCTCATTGCGTCATAAACTGCCAAAATGTATGTATATACACATTTGTATCCATTATTTGTTTATAAGTTGAACAAATCTGTAACAATGTATAAATGTGTGAGACAGTGATGTGTTGAAAGTGTTACATTGTGTTGTTGTTGATGTTGCAGATGGCAGCAGTCCTACAGACGAGACCAGAACAAGCTCTACCGGCAAGGGGGATGGTGCGGGGCCTGCCTCCGATACAGACAATAGACTCAAATCTCCGTCCAGTAACTCTTTGCAAGAAATGGACGAGTTTGCTAGTGACTCCCAAAGCAGAAAATCTGATCTTCATCGCAGTGTTTTCTCGGAGGAGACTGTATGTACAGTGATAGATAGAACAACAGAGTCATGTCGTGACGGAAAGTTCAGTAGACGCAAAATGGAGAAACCAAGAAAACGTAAGAAAGAGTTTGAATTAGAAGACGATGACACTGACAAAGAAAGTGACTTGCTGAAGTGTCAGCGTGTGATTGCGGAGGATTCTCTCAGTGACTTTGTGAGTAACAGTGTTGCCCATGACTTGTCCCCGGGCGCAGCAAGTCCGAGCACAGGCCCGGGTTCCATCACCTCCCCTATTCCTCAGGACCTGTCTCTTAAGGCGTCAAGCATCGCCCCTCACCAATCAGTCGTCTTGCAAGGTGAAGGTCGGCCTGACTGGAAGCGGGGCAAGGAAATTGAATGTAACAACTCGGTCACCCCAAACTCTGTGAAGGAACTGGAAGCAGTGATGAGTCGTCACCTGCCATCCATAGCCAACCAGAGCGAGACCTCACACTTAAGATACCCGGGCACACCTGCACACAAGAAGTCCACCATTCAGTGGATTGGTTCTCAACACTCAAATAATTCACCAACAGAGGTGTTGCCTGCTACCACCCTGCTGCGAACCATCTATGCTAATCGTGAATCTGTGATCCGCACCAACACACGGCCCAGTAGCAGCTACTACAGTGAGATGCCCGTCAACATGCTGACTCCTCCAGGCAGCGACACCTTCAAGGACCAGCAACAGGCGGCATTCATGTCCTCCAAGTCTGCTGTTACCGGTAGCAACCAGTACCCAGGCACCACTCTCCCCGTCTACTCCACCTCCCCCCTCTCTGTCTCCATGCCAACCACAGCTGTAGACTCGTATGGCATCACTCCCCCATCCTCTGTGTCACCTCGAGACAAACTTCAATCTCCGTTTGGAGACGTGGTGAACTATAGTGAGACAGGTCCGGCCTGCAGCAACCTTCCCCCAGACTCTTCCTCAAACAGACTCCTTGCCAAACAGACATATCAGCTCTCATCACCCACAGAGTTCTCCCCATCCAAATCCGCATCTACAGCAGCTGCAGCAGCAGCAGCAGCTTACTACAGCGTGTCATCCTTCAACAACAGTCATGTGTACCCGGATGTAAACCACAATGGCTCGAGCACAATGAACTCGTACGAGCCGTGTTCACGCTCCGTTCTGTCCTGGTACCCTGTCTCTTACTCTTCATGACGAGCAAAGCATTCTCCAGACAGATTCTTCTTGTGACATCTGTCATCATATCAGACACACGTTTCTCAAGAGATACTCTGAAGAAATAACATGTTCCCATGACAAACAAGTTTTAATCTTAGCTGAAGCATGTCATTTGTTGATATTGTCACGATAATTATTATTCGCCTGTCAACATTTCTAGAGAGTCTCCTCCAGATAAGCTTCCCATCTTCATCATGAACTTCATATCATGGACAATAGACATGTCTTTATTTATCAACTTGTGACACCTGGTGAAAGGCTTGTCTATATGATTATTCCAGTTAATATAATGAAAAGGTACTGACATGTATATCATGACAAACCAAAACCTCTTTGGACAGATTATGATGTGACAAACTTTGGGGGAAATTAGGTGGACTACATATTCTGAATCAAACATTTTCGAACTTCTTGAGCAGAATCAATACTGTAAAGACCACAAAGATTAACACATATTTTGAGCAGAATTAAATGTCCTAACTGACAGGTCTCAAGTTGGAAAATCATGTGATGACAATTTGCATGTCTTGCAAAATCAGCAGGACAACTTTCAATTTTCCCCAATCATGTGTTGATTGTTATTGTCACAATATGCGACTTCTTTCAAAGGAAATGGTATATTAATAATGAAGAGTAATATATGGATGACAACTTCTTTATTCATGTTATACGACGCTTCCATACAGAACCTGTGTCGAAAAGTTGCATGCTGTGAATAAAGAAGATGTCATCCATATATTAATCCATAACTTCTTAAATCTCTCAAAGAAGACATAGTATTTTAATAGTAAAATTTTAAAGAGGTTTTTCTCACTGATTATCCATTGCTTTATTTGTAGACTGTTTAAGTTGTATTTAGCTTAACCAAAAAGGGATACAAGAATACAACAAGGTAAATCTATACCATTGTTTAAATATTTACTAAGAAACAGTGATGTCTTAAAATTACAAACTTGTATTTAAAAGGCATATATATGCACCTTATATGATATAGTTTCCATTCAAACAAAATCTTATATTCATCTTTTGATAAATAAGAAAAAGCCAAAATAAAAAATAAATGCTTTGAAGCAAGAGGTAATATACCAAAAACAGAATGTCAACTATAGAAATTAAAGTGATCAGCTAAAACCAATGTTCATCATTTGATGAAAAATAAAAAAAGCCAAAACACGTTAAACCTGCCAAAACAAAAATATATACCCACCATGTTATCAAAACTTGTCATATGTGACAAATCTCTGCAAAACCCAAACAGATATTTACCACTTGCCAAAATCAATTTTGTATTCTATTTACCATTACTTGAGATTGATAACTCAACATACCGGTACTCCTCATCAAAGACATACTGTACAACCAGTAAGCTCTCACTTGATTCTCTTAATTCATAGCATTGATTCCATCACCAAAGATAATAAATTGTACATATATATATATATGTATGTATTGTTCAGGCAGGGTCATTCGTTCCTGTTGTTGAGCTATTAACAAGACGACAGAAGGTGGCTTTCCTTTTGTTAAGTTCTTAAAAAGACTACAGAAGGTGACTTTCCTATTGTTGAGTTATTAACAAGACAACAGAAGGTGACTTTCCTGTTGTTGAGTTGTTAACAAGACGACAGAAGGTGACTTTCCTGTTGTTGAGTTGTTAACAAGACGACAGAAGGTGATTTTCCTATTGTTGAGTTATTAACAAGACGACAGAAGGTGACTTTCCTATTGTTGAGTTATTAACAAGACGACAGAAGGTGATTTTCCTATTGTTGAGTTATTAACAAGACGACAGAAGGTGACTTTCCTATTGTTGAGTTATTAACAAGAAGACAGAAGGTGACTTTCCTATTGTTGAGTTATTAACAAGACGACAGAAGGTGACTTTCCTATTGTTGAGTTATTAACAAGAAGACAGAAGGTGACTTTCCTATTGTTGAGTTATTAACAAGAAGACAGAAGGTGACTTTATATACTTGTATATCTGATCTCATACCTATACAATTTCCAAGTTGATAGTTGACAAGAAGCTGCCGTACATGCTTTACATCCTTCTGAAAGTTTTCAATGTTTCCAAAATACTTCAAATCACATGGTAGTATCTCAAGTAACATCTGTTTGCTATGCATTTCACATGATGATGGTACTGCAAAACCTGTCTGAACAAGGGATAGAGAAGTTTCACCAGTCTATTCAAAGATATGTAGAAGATGTTGATTATGTCCTGGTTAATGAATGAAAACTTACTTTTCAATATTCATGCTGTTATATATCATTGTCATAATAACTACCTGTCTTCTTATACAACCATTATTGATGAAACCTCTTTATTGTTCATCATTTATATGGTATTGATTTAATACTTGAACCAAATCTTCAAAACCTTAGAAAACTTCATTAACACTTGTGTAGGTGATTAAAGATTTTAAAAAAGTAAAAGAGAGACACAGAAAAGTTAGATGTTTCTTATACAGCTTCATGAAAAACAGATATGTTTTGTCTTATTTCTTCGACTCATTGAAGAAATGTATATATTATACCACAAGAGGGATATAATTGATGAAATAATTTGATGACAGAACATTTTTTTCATATAAAACAACTTTGTTTCTTGATAAGTCCTCTTGATTGAAAAATAGTTTCTTTGATGATTTTCTGTTGAAATAATGAAATAAGTGAAGATAGAATATGCTTTCATGTGCATCTCATAATTCAAAATATGCATTTATCTATATGTAATATACCCAATGAACTGATGAAGTTATATAGATACACTTGCATGTTGTCAGATATGAAAAATGACACGATCATATTTTGTGTGACAAGATATATGTTTTTACCTATATGTGAGGTATGTGTGTAGTTAGAGAGATGATGACGATTAACATTTTCTATAACCTGGCATAATGGAGCAGCTTTTGTTTGTGAGAGTCAATATAATTGACTCTGTAGTTGCTATTTATACAATCCATATTCACCCTCCAGAAGAGGCTAAACAACTTGCTTGCATTTATTACAATCTGGAAAATGATGATCTCATGCTTGCTACCGTCACCATAGACCGAAACTTCTGTCGCGGAATGCTGTATCCTCGCATAGCGAGCGGTATACTATCCAGTTGGGTTTCAGGTACAGCCTCTCGACCTACTGCCACCACTACCTGAGGAATAAGAAGATAAAGTTGTTATGTTTACCCTAGTTTTAACGGATGAGAGTTTGAAGCAAGATTTTATAGATAAAAACTTCTCTTTGTGTTTGAGCATGTAGGCACTCCTTTATAGATGAATGTTGAAGAATAAGGCTGATATTCAATGTGTAATGCATAATTTTGGTCTTTCTTTTGTGTTCGAATTGTAAATGCCCTTCTAAAATGGTCATGTTACAATGACATCTATATCTAAAAACACGCCGCTAATGGCTGAAATATTGCCAAAGCAGCATAAAACAATAACTCATTCACTCACTATATCTAAAAAGGATATGTGTTATGGTGTCCCTGTTTGAAATGTTATAAACTTTAGATGATGTCTTAAGGAGCAAGCATTAGATCCGCATTTACAGAGATTGTGTTTATATACAGTTGTTGACCTTGGCATCCATTCCTTCCTGGTAGAAATGGCATATATATCACAGTTGTAGCACCATGAACATTAGTGGCATTTCATGACTCCTCAAAGCATTTACTATCTAGAAGCTTTAATCAAACAGCTTTAAGTCATATCTGGAATATGTTCCATGGTTCAAACCAGTTCATAATGAAGAAACTTGTGTTGTTGCTAAAACTCCATATGATGTCAGATGTGTTGGGTTTACAAAACACAGTATTTGTTGAAAGATTTTTACATTTGAAATGATTTATACACTTTTGTATGTTACTACTAAGATTTATTTGTTAGTTAGCAAACTAGTTGTGTTCACTTTAAGTCTGATGTAATATAAACTCA
Source organism: Steromphala cineraria (assembly GCA_916613615.1). Taxonomy (NCBI): domain Eukaryota; kingdom Metazoa; phylum Mollusca; class Gastropoda; order Trochida; family Trochidae; genus Steromphala; species Steromphala cineraria. Next base: position 4,927,826 of record OU744724.1, on the reverse strand, counting down.
GTACTCCTATTTGTTACATTATTGTTATTTCTACTGTGCTATTGAATCTTTTAGCCAAAAAATTTTTTAAGAAAATATTACAACAAAAGATATTTTATTAGAATAAATGAACTCAACTGCCTTTTAAATTGAAACTACTAGTCACTAACCAAAAAGAAGTTGAAATTAAAAACTGACTTTTAAAACTTATCATTTTTTAACCATTAATTTCAATGCATATAATGTGATGGAATCAAGCATTTTATATTTAATAGATTATATTTTACAGTTTACTTGAGTACAAAATGAAGGCAATGGCCCAGTGTATGAGTGTATTTGTTATTCAAGTGTGTACATTCATGTTATTCTGTTGGTTTGTGTGAGAGTGTCTCCTAAGAAGAAAGCTACTCTGTAATCATGAGCTATTCATTAGCCTAGCAATATCTGTTCAACCAGCTATAGCAGCATAGTTCTATGTAAGTGACAAGTCAGTTATCATACCTGTATAGTACATCACATACATCATTATACAAAGAGACTGTCAAGTCTTTTCTAAAGCCTAATGGGGCCAACTATTTGATGTCACCTGTAAGTCAATATCCAACCTGTGGCTATTGGCCATGAATAAATTATAATAAAATTCATCAAAGATTTTGTTGTGTTTTAAGACAAACTAATTCTGTTTAATTCTCGAAACATTTGGTTCGAGTTTGCAGCAGCTGTATAGGATGTGCAGTGCTTAACACCTTCACAGTCACAGGAGGAAGTGGTTATATCTTCATTATTATTGTCATTTCACCATATCATGCATACAGATATCCTGACATTACATAGCTAAAATTCTTTGACATAAAAAATCTAAGACATAACATTGTTTATACAATCATATAGTATTGTTTTTAACTGATTACAAAGTCCAACTTCGCTAAGGGTCTTTTAAAGAATTTCCTTAGTTTGAATAAATCATTACCTATACCATTTGAATCATAGTTCAAAACTCCTTTAAGATTTTTTTTTTTATCGATCATAGATATACATCATAGAATGGTCTTTAGGAGTGTTTTAGCTTTTAAGTGAAAGAAGAATTGAAGTCAAACTGTTCAAAAGTTAAACTGTTCTGATTACTCAAGCAGAAGTAAAAAATCAGTTCGGTTTTTAAGACATTTCGCCTAGGTAACCGATCATATGACTTCTGAAACTGCTGTGTTTCACTGTAAAGCTCTTATGGACGTTAGTTGTTTATGTTGTTACTCATCCGGCTTCCAACAAGACCAATTCTTCAGATTACATAAAACAATATGTTGAAATTCAAATGTGTCACATACAAATAAATCTATTCCAACGGTTTCAACACCATCGTCATTAGAACCGACTCAGAATCATCAACAACATTTGGGTGACAGCTTGACTCCCTGGAGACGTTTCTGATGCAGAGTAGTGAAACAAAGAGTTATATACACCACCCTAGGGACGGCAGTCTACTGTCCAAACTCGTCGCTGAATGCTGTGCAACATGCAATGTATGCCCAGATACTGTCCAAACAGTTCGCGTACGATGGACAGGTTCCGGGTACGTTAATAAGTAAAACGCGATGCATTGCTAATTCACTGAGAACAGCTGTAATGCGTGGGTCAGTTCATCTCGGCATATATTGTGATTATCTATTCCACAACAATATCCGCTTGATAAGATAATGTGAAAATAGTTAATTGCTTTATTTCAATCCATTTATGTCTTTTATGCGAAAGGCAAATGACATAAAGAGAACCAACGCTGCTTGGGTGTCATTAGGTGGGCAGTTTTCATTGGCAATCAAGCAGGAATCGATAAAGTGATAATGATAATACGCAGTTGATACTTTTATGCTAGAAGGAACACATTCTATATTACATATTCACAAAATGTTTGAGAAACTGAAATTTGAGATAGTATAAACGAAGACAATTTTTCCAAATACAACCGTGAAACATACACCCGCAATATACGCAAATGTTAAGCAGCATCCCATATTGAAAACAACCTTATAAATAATTTACATTGGTTAAGTGACTTATTCTTCCTATAAAATTCATATTAATATTTGATGACTAACCTTATAATGGTACTGTTTTTCTACCAAAAATAATGTTAGGAATTCTTGTTTTTGTCTTGATAGTTCACCATTAACGTTTGCTTTCTGGTGTCAAAAACAATCATTTTGCTACAAATTTCTATTTCACAGATGGAAACACCTTTTGTCCGACCTGATAAGGAACTTACTGGCTGTTGAAATTTCACCCCTGTTTTCAACAAAGTTGACAAAAAGTTACATTTATAAATTTTTGATTATCAGTTGGGTTCTTTTGGGCTCAATCTGTTTTATCAACCCTTCTTTTAACTTAAGGGGGATAATCTAAACTGAACGGATTTCATTATTAAGAAACTTCTATTGAATGGTATTTCCAAGAATTTTAAGGTTAATATTGCTGTAAGTTCCTAAAAGTTTGATCAGGTCACTTGACAGAATGGAAATTATCCCTCTACAACAACCAAAATTGACCGTCATCTATAACTAAACTTGTTATTGCAGACCACAATACCAGAAATGTAAATATAAAAAAGTCATGACATTTTTAGCTCACCGTTACAAAGTAAATGTGAGCTTATGTCATGGCGCTTCGTCCGTCGTCCGTCTGTCCGTCCGTCCGTCTGTCCGTCCGTCCGTCCGTCCGTCTGTCCGTCCGTCCGTCCGTAAACTTTCACGAAAAAGACTACTCCTCCCAAACGAATTCAGATATCATTCTGAAATTGTAGTATGTTATACCCATGGTGATTCCCCACAGAAAGGTAGACGTTTCAGTTTTGAGAATCCAAGATGGCCGCCATGACAGCCATATTGAATTTTCAATTAGATTTCATGAAAAAGACTACTCCTTCTAAACGAATACAGATATCATTCTGAAATTGTAATATGTTATACCCATGGTGATTCCTCACAGAAAGGTAG